>JAWWMO010000043.1:15718100-15827421 GCA_035047845.1 Dendrocincla fuliginosa
GCAGCGGGAGGGACGAGGGAGGGCGGGGGAGGCCCCGCGTTGGCACCGCCGGGGCCGCACCCGCCTGCGGGGTCTGCCGCGGGCACGGGGGAGGCGGGGCAGAGGACAGCGAACGGAACAACTTCTGCAAATTACAAAAAGGAAAGGAAAAAAAATAAATAAAAAGAAGCTCGTTCGTGGGACATCCTCGAAGCTCAGCAGCCCGCGAGGTATCCAAGCCGCAGTGAAACCCTGCACGCTAGTGAATCCCGCCACTGTGACAGGAGGAGAGCTGGCTGTGGGCACTGCGCCTGAGCCTCGCAGGCATTAGAGTCGCCTTGGCTTTCCGGCTGAAAGATGATTCCTGCAACAGCACCGTGTTGCTGATGATGAACTGCAGGGTCGTTGGAAGATGCCTTCCTTGAGGATTACACGTGGAGAAAGGCCATCCGTCAAGGAGAGAGCTGGCTGGTGAAACTGTCTGACTTTACCCCCATCGGGGAAGTGGCTTCAATGGCTCCATCACCCAGGAGAAGCAGTAGGAAAGATGCCAACACCTTGCCAAGCATGTCCTCAACTTTCTGGGCTATCATGATCCTGGCCAGTCTCCTAATCGCTTACTGCAGTAAGTACATGTTTGTCCTGGTGCTTTCGCTGGGCATAAATCTACGCCCTTCCCACCTGAGGTAATGCTTGTGGCAAAGGCCAGGCTCTGAAGCTGGCAGACATAGGTTCTGTTCCTTAGACTTGCCCCTCAACACATCTCCCCCCACTCCCCTATGGTAAAGCAGGTAGACTGACACTGTAATACTGCTGCTTCTTAGGTGAATGACCAGTCCTTAGGTTGTAGATGTGTCATTTCCACTCCAAACAGTAACATCTCTTGGATTTTGGAAAGAAACTTTAGCGGTAGTAACTGTGATCCACTGTTCAGTGTTTATTATTAGATGTTACCATATTCCTCTCAGACTGCTCTCTCCATGTACACGCTCTTCTAACTCCATCCATCTTCCATGAAGAGGAGCTGTTTTGCTTGTGTTCATTCTTTTAGGAAGCATCTACTTAATCAAGTGACAGGTGCCTTAACATCCCTGGGATCCTGTGTGGTTCTCTGAAATTCCATTGGAATAAACGCTACCATTTCTTTAACATATCTCCTGCGGTTTAGTTAGTTTTGCCAGTTTTAGAGCTGCATCTCAGGTTATCAGGTGTTTTGTGTATTCTTTTTCAGGCTTGATAGATTGTCCATGAATCACATTGAGTTGCAGGTAATGCAGATAATGGCAAGAATCAAGTACCTGAATTATTAACACTTTTAAAGGTCTGGTTTGTTTTCTTGAGGGTTTTTCTTGATTTTTTTTTTTCTTGGCAAGAATCATTTTTGAGCAGTTATATAATGTAAGTACAGTTAATGCCCATACTTCTGAGGAACGCAAGTTAGTATGAGAGTGGGAAACTTTCAAAGGGAATAGAAAAAACTGTTTCTACACAACAATAAAAAAATATGGAATTTATCAGGAGGGACCTGCTCAGCTCTGCCAAAATGAATCTACACTGTATTTTCCCAACCTAAGCTGAATGGGGTCTGTAATTTACCTATCGTGCATATTCTTTTCATTAGCTGTAGCATTAAAAATTTTGCACTAGGCTGGTGTTGTTGAGCTGTAATAGGTGTAGGTTATGATGAATAGGAAGTAGAAGCTTGTTTTCAAAAGCATGCCTGCTGCTTTTCTTAACCTTCTATTCCATTCCCTCTAACTATATTATGTTCACATTTCTCTGTGTGTTTTGTTTTCTGTTTTTTTTTTTTTTCTGAAACAAGATTATAATTGGTTAGAGAACCTGTAATTCACTTTTATTTGCATATTGCAAGGAATCTTCATACTGATGACAATGGAAGTGACTTATCCCAAAAAGAACTTTATTTTTTGTAATTTAGCACATTTTGCATTGCACTTCTCATTAAAAAATCACATTAAACATGCCATGCTTTTAAATAATATAATTTTGTACATGATGCCATATTCAATGTGTTAATATAGAGGATATATTAAACAACATAGGTTTAAAAGAATTTGTTTATTCTGGGAATACATATTACAGGATATTATTAATAAGAAATATTTCATTAACTTTGTGCTAGAAATGCCTGGAAAGTCCCAGGCTTTTTATGAGAAGATATGAGTTCTTCTGTGCATATATTTTCTATCAGCTTGGCCTCAGAAAGAGTTAACCGTAAACTCTGACACTTCAAAAATATTTATGTTTGGCAACAAGAGGTTTGACAATGTTTTGTTCTATGGAATGAATTTGTCTATTTGAATTGTTTCATATTGTTCATTGCTTATTCTTTTGCAATGTTAACTGAAGCTGAACAATGCATATTTTGGCTGATAATCTGAAGGCATTTTCTGGTGTGCTTAAAGGACCAATTTCTAATTAGTTCTCTTAACCAGGGTAGATGGCGTTCCTCGAACATGTAGTATGCTCTTCGTTTCATATAGCACTGAAAAGCACCATGCAGCTTAAAATATGCAGTGTCAAAACACTCCACCATTTATGTAATGCTTCACTGATTTGACAACTGCAATTCCACATGTTAATGAAGCATCATGAACATTTTCTTTAGTGGTAGTATTTGAAACACTGCAAAAAAATGCTTTTTGCTCTGTGGAAAGAGGGAAAGTGTTTAAAATAAAGATTAAAAAAATGAAGCTGTTTCTAGGTAAAGTAGCACTTAAGATTTTAAGAATTCTTTTAAAAATCAGCTAGAGTTTAATCAGTCTTTTTTCATCTGATTCGTTTTTTGAAGAAAAGCATAACTGGGTGTGGAGAGGAACATGATGACTTTTAAAAATAACAGGTTTGTCATATTTCTTAGAAAGTAAAAGGAAAGAAGTAAAAGGAAAGAGCTTGACTTTGTAAGGTGTTCTGTATTTTTCCACACACCTATTCAGGTATACTGAAATATGCCAATTTGAATTTCTGATCTCAAACAGCATTCTGTAAAAAACACCAAAGATGAATAAATTATCAAACTAATTACAGGAACCTCATATTGGATTACCTCTAACTGTCTCATTTTAGTACAATCAAACCCTGCAGCTTCCAAAACAAAACCAGAACTTTTCTGTTTTTCCATTTCTTATAGCATTGTAAATACAATTTTTGATCTACCTTGTTTGTTTCCATTTCTAACCTGTTAGGCTGACAAAGCTTTTTCCTGAATCATTTATATGAAGATTGCTTCTCCTTCTCCTAATTACTTTGTTAATCTTTGTTTTTGGAAGTGTATTTGTTGTACAATAGTTATCCGTATTACTGACAGCAACCAGTAAATACCCTACTCTGAGTTCCACTTCACAGATAAGCATATTTATAAAGCATGTTCTGGGTGTGCATGTACGGCCCATTAGGCTTTCATTTATACTTTAATTTCTGAAGCCCAATTATATTCCCATTGACATGGTAAAATGATAAACTGATAATTTTTTCTTTCTTAAATGTTTAGATTATATTTAGGGATAGTGGCTCCATCCTATGGTGGAAGAGAAACCTGCATCAAATCAATTAAGTTAGTTGCTATAGTGATAAATATAATGTAATATTCTCCAACCAAAGAAAATGGTCTGATGTGGTAGGCTCTCAACAGGAGAAGGCAAAAGTGAAGTAATAGAAATAGGCTGTTTATAGTCCTTGGTGTCATCAACAAGAAATTAATTAGTTTACTTGGCAGAAACATCAGTCAAAATAAAAACACCCTCAGAAGGCTGTCCTGGTAGAGGGTGGCCATCTTCAATGGCAATTCAGAACTAAAAGAGTTGTGACATTTTTGGATCCCAGACATGCATTTTGCATAGTTGTTTAATGAACAGTAGCAGATCAGAGAGAAGTACCTACAGTGAATACCTCACATTGTAAAGGTACAATCAATTATTTTTTTTTCTTCTTTTTAACTGGAGCATGCATTTTACCATGTTAGAAAGTTTGGTCAAATTAAGGAAATTTTCTGTGGTATCACAGCTGCCTGCTACATCAGGAGTCTAAATGACATACTTTTGATTCCGAACTACTTTTTAGTGCGTTTATTCTATTGACTTTGCTGTAAATACTGAGGAGTTTTTTATATGTAAATGGTAATTTTTTTAGCAACATATGATTCAGATTTTAGCAAAGTTGTGGCTGTTAGGAGCTTTTGAATTTTCTTTTTCTATACTGTTTTGTAAGCATAAGGAGTGGAACATTGCAGCCTTATGCTGTTCTGTTAAGGTAATACTTCTAAGGCTGAAAAAATGGGTTTTTTGAAGGGAACCACCAAAACTGAATGGTACTTGGAAAACTGACCTTCTTGTTTTAAATACTCTGTAAGGAAGATAGTATGAAGCCCAGTGTTTATGCTGACTAAATGGTGATAGTACTAGAATAAAAGAAGGCCTTTTCTGCTTTTTGTACTGCCATGCTGGTGAGAGGATTGGGGGTGTGTGGGAGGTTGGGAGGAGTCGTATGGGACAACTGACTCCAACTGACCAAAGGGCATCATGCTCAGTATATAAAGTGAGGGGAAGAAGGAGGAAGAGGGGGGAGTTTTGGAGTGATGGCGTTTGTCTTCCCAAATAACTTACGTATGATGGACTCCTGCTTTCCTGGGGATGGCTGAACACTTGCCTGCCCATGGGAATGGTGAATTAATTCTTTGTTTTGCTTTGCTTGCATGCATGGCTCTTGCTTTCCCTATTATACTGCCTTTATCCCAGCTCACGAGTTTTCTCACTTTTACCCTTCTGATTCTCTCCCTGATCCTGCTGGTGAGGGAGTGAGAGAGTGGTTGTGTGGGGCATGACTGCTGGCTAGGGTTAAACCATGGCAAGGTCCCACGAAAAACATTCTATTGACCTTACCTTAGATTGAGATCCTGTTACACATTGGGTAGGCACTGCTCATTTGAGAAATACCTTTTCATTGTCCTGTTATGGAATTGCTTTCTGTCTGGAAGACACAGGCTACTATGGTGCCTAGGTCTTACTGTTCCCTTATACAATTTGAGACTGCCAGCAGGGATGGTAATTGACTGTGACTGTCACCTGGACACCTCTCCAACAAGAGCTTCCATATCATCATGCATAGGCTGCTAAACAGCTGCTGGATGGCAAATGGTCACTGCTCATTTACGTTGGATGCAAACAAGTCACGTCTGAATGAAAGCCTACAGCTCCTGTTACTGATCTTGTATCATTCAGATCACTTTCTCTGTTTCCAAAAATGAAAACCACAGATTTTTTTGAATATTTTCAACTGGTCTGTAATTTTATTATGTTTTCTGCAAGAATTGATGTATCTGTACTTTCCCCAAACTCTGCACGTGGAGTAAATGTGACATAGAGAGCAACTGTCAGTCAAACCTTTTCTTTCCAGTTCAGTTTGTGTATAGAAATGAAAAATAATTATTTTCTGACATTAAATAAGAAAAGCGAAATATTAAAATCCTGTTTCTTTATGTAACATCCTAGCTGCGTCTTTTGAAGTAGGTTCAATTTTTGAGATAAAAACCAGTGCTTTGAACTTAATGGTCTCTACCACATACTACCTGTCAAAGTGAGTACCAAACTGACACTGAGATTGTCTCACCAGTTGTGCTGTAGTCTGTCCAAAAGATGTATTACATAGAAGTCATTGTCATCAATGTAAAAAATGTCTTCTTACTGCTTTTAATGTTGAATTAAACAGATAATGTTGAAGTGAACTGTGAGCATAAGTAAACATCATTTACTATTTCACAAGTGAGTTTGAATGCTGGTAACTCTTACTGCCATTGTGAGGATAACCACTGCTATAGATGGATATAATGGGAAACAGATAGGGAGGGGAAACTAGAAGGAAATGGATATTTTCAATTGAATATGTGACAGAAGGAGCATTTCTTGTCTTGGAGGAGGATCGATAGGAGAGAGATTTAGACCTCTTTGACTTGCGTTTTTTTTGCTGTTTATGTAATGTTCTATATTGTTCTTACAATATACCAGTATTGGAAGCATGGAGTAGATCCCCACTGCTCCAGCTAAGTATGTAAACATGGGCTAGATTGAATTTTCTTTTACTGGAGTCCCATTAGTCTTTTAGTCTTTTCTTAGTGACTCCACTGAAGAAGTAGTAGTAAGTCCTTCACCAAAATTAGCCCTCATGAGGGGGTATTTTCCCATTTATGCTTCTCTGCTAGAAGCAGAGGATGAAACATCTCTAATTTTAAGATTTAATCTAGTGCTTTCTCATAGAGTGCTCTAACCATAAGGCTATACCTGAAAACCCCACATTGACAGGTAGTCCAGCATCTGGCATGTCAAGTAATGTTTATTAGAGGTATGCCTTGAATGTTATTGATAAGTCAAAAATGCACTCGTATACTGAGCTATTTACAGAAGTGTTAGATATATAGGCAAATCCAGATAGCTTTGATTAATAACAGTCTTCCTGGTTTGTATATTCTTTGTTGCTAAATTCAAACCAGCATGTTTTCATGCTTAGGCTCACGTTTTGATCAGGTTCCACTGTTGGGCTGGGGATCTGTTTATTTTTTTTCTGTTTAAATCCAAGTTATGCTACTTTTTGCACAAATAGTTGGCAAATTTCTTATTGTAGATGTTCTGGGAAGTCATCTCTTCATGGATATGCTTTTATGTTCACCCTGCAAATAGGAAAATGTTATACCTATGTGAAAATGTATGGAATAGTCCTCTGCCACATGCTTAATTGAATATATCCATTTCCTTCTAATTTCCCCTTCCTACTTGTTTTTCATTATATCCATCTATATCAGTGGTTATACTCGCAATGGAAGTAAGAGTTACCAGAATTGAAAAGATATAAACTGTATTTAGACTGTGTTTTTCACTCTATATTTTTGATATAAAGGTCTCTTTCAAAGACTTTTTGCATATTTTTCAATAAAGGGACTTTGGCTAAAGTGCATGAATCGCAAGTATAAGGATAGGGAGTTTTGCATTCATGTGATGATCTTTTTATATCCTCAAAACTGTTTGGCCTGTGTATTATTTTGATCTCTGAATGAACTGTTTCTTTGGACATCTTCAAACACTCGATTGGTCTCAGATAACAGGAAAGTATCTCATCTACCTCTGGGGTGAGGTGTATAACTGTCTATTTTTGAAGCAGTCTCTGAGCAGCAAGGTTCTCTCCTGAGTAACAGGTAGTTATTCAATATCATCTGTGGTTCTGCATGTCCTAACTTCTTTTCAGTGCCTGTGGCCCAGTGCAGCAATAAGGAAGTTGCCTTTTTAGAAGAAAATGTTATTTGTTTTGCCAAATGGTATTCTGCTGTTAGAGAAAACATGAGCTATATTTAGAGAAGCCTGTAGCTGTGATTTTTTTGGTTGTTGTAATTCCCTTCAAGGCTGTAGGTTGTTGTTATTTTTGATATTTTATATATATTTATATGTTTATTTTTTTATATTTCTCATAGAATCATAGAATGGTATGCATGGAAGGGATGCATACCTTCTGAATACCTTCTGAATGGTCAGCTAGTTTCAAACCCCCTGCAATGGGTAGGGACACCTTCCAGTAGATTAGATTGCTCAGAACCTGGTTTTGAAGACTTCTATGAATGGTGCATCTACAACTTTTCTGAGCAATCTATTCCAGTGCCTCAACAGCCTCACAGTAAAGATTTCATCCTAATATCTAATCTAAACCTCCCCTCTTTCAGTTGGAACTCATTACCCCTTAAAAGCATTATCCCTTGTCTTAATGCTACATGCCCTTGTAAATGGTTCCTCTCCTAAACTGCCTCAGTCTCCTGCAGCCAGAGTTAACCTATGCCTTTATCTGACCCTTGTCCTTAGAGTCCAGCACCACTGGCACCTCCTGTTCTTCCAACAGGAGAGTGTCTGCCTTTACCTGCGACTAAAAGTAGCAATTTATGCTGTGGCCCCATTGTTTGTTGTGATGTTTTGAAGGTCCGGAACTGGAACTGTCTCTGGTTTTATTTTGTTTTGATTATTTCCAGAACATAGTTAACAGAGGTGTTCTGTTTGTATTTTCTGTACTAAAAGCTGAATAAAAGTGCAGTACAGAATGCCTAGGAAATTGGTAATATTTCAAAGTGCCAGTTATGTTGGGTGGATTAATTCCTGTTTTTAAATCCGTTATAGGGAAGAACTGTATTTGCGCATAGCTGTAGAACCTGCTGGTTCTGTTATGCGTCATCTGAGAGAAGGATCCTTAATTCTTACAGATATGAGAAATCAATACATATGAAAAAGAAATTTTGGGTTCTGACACCTAACAAAAAGTGGCAATTCTTGCTGTGTTCTTCTTAATCCTATAATAATTTATGGTGGCTTTTGCCTTTGCACTTGGAAGTCCTTTAATTTTTCTTTTTCCCGATTAGCTTAGAACTCTGATCTTGACAAATGTGTTCTAAGAGATGATACACTGACAAATTGAGATACTGTTAGCCCTAAGTACCTCTGTCCCTTTCTGTACTCTGAGATGTCAGTATTCCTTTTAGATATTTAATTTTACCATTGAACTAGACCAGTGCAAAGTTTAGTAGAACAGCTTAGCCAGATGACAGAAATGTTTAAGCTAATCTGTTGCTCTGTTCATTAAATGGTTTGATTGCATGCAGAAATATCAAAATGCTGTGGGAACAGTGAGCGCTGGCACCACTTTTGGCAGACACAGAGGAAGCCCACAGAAGTGGTCAGAGGACTGGAGCACCTCTCTTATGAAGACCAACAGAGAGACTTGGGGAAATTGAACCTGGAGAAGAGAAGGCTCTGGGAAAACCTTATTACAGCCTTGCAATGTGTGAAGAGGGCTTCTAAGAAAGATGGAGGGATATGTTTTACCAAAGCCTGTAGTGACACGACAAAGGGCAATGGTTTTAAACTGCAAGAGAGTAGATTCCCATTGGACATAAGGAAGAAATTTTTTACTGTTAAGGTGGTGAGGCCCTCGAACAGGTTGCCCACAGAAGCTATGGATGACCTATCCCTGGAAGTGTTCAAGTCCAGGCTGAATGGGGCTCTGAGCAACCTGTTTCAGTAGAAGGTGTCTCTGCCCAAGGCAGGGGGATTGGACTAGATAGTCTTTAAAGGTCCCTTCCAACCCAAACCAATCTATGACTTTTGTTTTCTTGCTTTAAATTAAACTAAACACAAGTGTAACAGGCATGAGAGCTTACCTGTTACTGATAGCATTCTCTGGTGTTACTGAAAGGGTTCACCAGTTTCTCAGTTTTTGAACTAAAATGAACCTTCTATCTAGTTATACCTTGGATAGAAACTTTTCTTTTGTGCAACCTAAAAGAAGTGTGGCTCTTTCTATTATTTTTTTGTATACTGAACGAATTCCAGAGTAGTTCTATTTATATGCTTTAATCATAGAAAATATAAAAATCTGTTCTGAATGGAACTAATATGATAATCTGAGTTGATGTTAAAAATAATTTTATTGAAAAATATCAGAAAGGTGCACCAGAGCTTTCTAAGTACCTGCTGTCAGTAGTGTTTTATTGAACATTCATTTTTAGATGAACGTATATGTGGTTTTGTGTATATGTGTTCTCAGCATAAAACACATCAATATTTGAAAAAAAATTAAGAGGCTTTAAAGTTTGTAATCACTGACTATTTCTTAAAGGTTATAATTTCCCTGGAATCGCCTGCTATAAAGCATTTGATCTAACATCTTTGTATAGCCTAATATATGGAATAATGATTCTTTTAGATACCATTTTTAGGGATTTTCACAGATGTTTTCTTTGTTGAGTATAAGTCAGATTGGACCACTTGGTAAAAATTTAACATATATGTTATCACATTATCCAGTCCCTCCTTACAGTATCTTTAGAATGTTGCTGATTTTATTTTCAAGGCCCACGCTTAATGTTTAAATGTTTAATGCCAAGTAACTGGTTCAGTGTTTCTGTAGGGAAGAAAAAGCCTAGAAAAATGGGCTTGTGATACAGATTCATTAAGACCATATTTTAAGATACTGAACTACTACAGCAAAGGATTTGTACAATTCAAGGGATGTAGTTGGCATAAATTACTGGGGTCTTCTGAAAGCATCTTTGCAAGCGGTTTGTATCCCAAATATTTTTTGCAATGTGTTTTGTCTTATTGTAATCTCCAGTTTGTTTGCCAGTATTGTCAAACTCTGGGCACTCTAAAAATACTGTCTTTCCCCCAAAAGTTCAAAACTAGGTAAATTTTAGAGGAGTGTACAAAAAGTTATTAGCTGTACCATTCTTTTTTTCTCAGTTTTGAAGCCTCTTCTGTATGGAACGATATTGAACACGTTACTTGTGTAACCTCTTATAGTGAGTGTGATTAAAACATTTGAATCACCTTTATTTACTACTGATTTAGGGAAGAGAAAGTTGAACAGTGTGTATGTGTATATAAGAAGTGGCAAGGGCAAAGAAGACTAGAAATGCTTGCCATGAATATAAAAGCAGATATGAAATGCATTGAGCATTGAAGTGCCACCCCCTCAACTTCTGCCCTTCCTTCTCCCTCACCTGGAAAATAAAAGCCATGTGTCAAAAAAGTTCATGTTACGTAGTTAATTTTTGGGATGATATTGGGCTTTATGACTGGAGATACTCCTCCAATTCTACATTCTTCACTGTGAGTACTATTTTTACAGTTCTTTTTTTCTGAAGAGATTTGTTGATTTCAATACCTCATTCTTTTATCAATATGTTTTTGTTTAAGAAATATATTACTTTTCACCTTTTTCCACAGTCTGCATCTTTGTCTAAAAGCTGGCCAATTCTGGTTTTGCTTCCTGTGTTACTAGAAATCTCAATTTTAATCCGATCTACAAATGTAATTTTCTTCTAATACAATCTTCTTTAGAATGCCTTCTGTATGGTGGTTTAGGGATGTTGTGGTTAGGGTTTAGGTATTCTCCAATTTAGAACTCTCATTAAAAAATAATCCACACGCTGCTCCCCCTTGTACCCTCTTCAACTGGAGGCACAAAAGGCAGAGATCATGGGTTGAGATAAGAACAATTTGCTGGAAACAGCATTGAAATTAGCAAATGAACAGTAGCAGCAACAAAAGCCTATGAAAGAGAGAGCGATTTGCATGCAGTAGTGCTCACCGCAGACCCTGCAGCAATAAACTATCCTCGGTGACTCCCCACCCCATGTTTTCTCAACCAGAAGAAACCCCTTCTCCCTGGAAGCAAGAGTCTTTTTCCCCTGTCTCAGCAATGGGATGAGTGGAATAGAATAACCTCTGTGTCGTGGCACACCACCTCCTGGCTTCTGCAAAAAGGTTAACCTGTTGTGGCCAGAACCAGGACATTATTGAAAAGATGTTTTTAGCATTTATGGTGCTAGAAGAGCTTCCTTTCCCAATGTTTTTACAAAGTTCTGTGAAGTGCTGCTGTGAACTCTCAGGATGATAAGTTGCATGAACTCTCATAAATGGATTTCAGGTATTTTGGATATTATTTCTATGAATTAGTTAAAACCAATTTATAATACTTGAGTTGGTGACATTTCTAAAGCAATTCCTGTTGACCAGCTGAATGCTTATCTTTTTCCATTCTGGCATTTGATGGCAATGTAGGTATACCAGTATATTCTTTGGCACAAATATTACGCTGACTTTGTAACATTGATATTGTATAGAGAATATGTAGTGCTAAAAATCATTGTCTAATGTTTTCTCAGATAATTCGTCTTTATATAGAGGAAAATTATGTCCTTTGGAATCCTCAGTTTCACAGAATGAAAGTATAGTATTTTCCTCTTGGTATTTTAATAAAAGGAATTATCTATCTGTGTAATTTTTTTAGTTAATTCCCCTAAATTTATAGTTTGTTTTTTTTTTTTCTTCTCCTCCATCCAAGACCAAATATGTGGAACTCAAGAAAACATCTCCTACATTATATTAGAGTGCATTACCAGTATATTTTACTACCTTTCCTTTCACTGATAACCATTTATTTCCTGAGAGCATCTTTTAGAATTTAGTGCTTGGTGTTGCCATACAGTCCCAATATTAATTTTCTATATTTCTATATTTTTTAGTTTTGCTTTCTTATTTTTCTTACCTGAGGTCAGGTGAATTGGCCCTACTGTTTGTCTTGCCGCTTTCCAAAGTGCTTTTCTGTTAGTTGGTATGACAGGTACAGCTATGTGAATCTCAGTTTGTCACTGACTTCTCAGACAAATTAACTTGATATATGTGTAGAGACTTTTTCTCTCAACTTCTGGATCTTCAGAGATTTGAGAATTGGCCTTTTTTTTTTTTCATCAGTTTCTCTGAGCCCAATTATAAACTCTGTGATATAGCATAGTGTAGGCTTGAGTGTAAGTACCTTATTAGAACTAGGTAAATTGTCAGTGTGCAGAGAATATAATGCATCTAAAATTAGAGTTTAAGTTTTCTTCTGCCGTTTTCAATTATTTTGAAATTATATTAAACAACAGATATGATTATGCACAGAGGGTGAGAACTGAAGTGCTGGGAAAAAAAAATGTTTTCAGTTTCAGTGTATATAACTTGAACAAACCTTTTTAAGTTGCCAAAATGCTGGAGAACCTTGGTGGATATGATGGTTATATATCATTTGTCATGTAGAGGGCATCTAAATTTCAGATGCATGTCAATATTACTGAGGTCCTACATGTTATGTGTGACAAAATACACCTATCTTGAAAGTGGGTGTAGGGAAACTAGAACTTAAATCAGAGCTTATTTGTTTTGGCCTTTGTCAAAAGTGATGAAAATGTAACATTTTTTCCTCACATTTCTAAATTTACCTTTTTTATTTTTTTTTTTCCCCTGGGTAATCATGAATACTGCCATGGGTTTGCTTTGGTTGGTGCTGCTGCTTTAATTTTTTAAAAGTTAACCTCAGTTAGAAGGAAAATAAATACATATTTGAAGAAATAATAGAGGAATAAAATTTTGAATTAAATCAGATACGTGTGACAGAGAACTGTCACAGAAAATTCTGTCTTTAAGTAATGAAAGTTTGTGAATCCATAGTAAAGCTTGTTTGCATGTTGGTTGCTTTGCCTCTTACTTACATCTCCCTCATTTTACGGATATCTCTTATTTTCCCCTTATGTTTTAATCTCCTGTTCTGTTCCACAGTCTTGCTGGCAGACTTGCACAGTTCATATAAAACTAAATAAGCAGAGGGATACACATATGAAATGTAAACAGAAGGATACACATATGAGAATACCATATGATACTCTGAATCATCCATCTTACTTTTTCTTCATTGGAAACAAATGTATCATATGTTTAATTTATATCTTGCCTGGAATTTTTGAGAGGAATAATTTTTGGTTTTACTCAGAGGTAGTTTAATTGGTAAATAAATGTAATATTGTTTTCTTCTGTGGGTCTTTTCTGCAAAGTTATATAAAAACACTTAAATATTTTGTATAACAATTCTTTCTAGGTCTGTAAGATAAGTAGCTTTATTGTTTTATAGATTATGAGATTTGCCTAGGACTGCAAATCATTTAAAGAAAGCTGAGTTGAGGAGGGTTGAGTGCTTTCAGTTCTGGATTCTGTGCCCAGCCTTGTCTCTCTTTGTCTTTTCCACAGGGACCTGAGTCTGATACATTACTACTACTCAGGAAGCTGTACCTCCTGAGAGCATCCACTTCTGTCTCTTTGCTTAATGCAAGAACCGCTGTAGTGGAGTAGTTAAAGTCGTTACAATCTGTCAAAATGTTAGTTCCTAGCTTCGGTAGTATTTTGCCTAAGAGACAGGAAAATCAAGATCTTATGGAAAGTGTATTGGCAAACTCATTCAGTTGCTGTGTACACTTAACACGAATCTTGGCCATGAGGTTCATCCACTGCTGCAATGCTTAGCTCTATAAAACACAACATTGATAATCGTAAAAATGTATTTTCTCCCACATTGAAAGTAGCTCTTGTTGGGACTGCACTCAGTCAAAATGAATGTTGCTTGATACATTTAAAACCTACATATGTCAACAGTTGATATTATTCCAGGAAAATTACCATAATGTTTAATTCCTGAGAACCAGGAATTTGAGCAGGTTTAAACACACAAGATGAGGAATGATTTATTGTCTGTAAACAGTTGAAAAGACTCCTTTTAAATCAGTTGCAGATAATGAAAGAGAATTAATGGTGAAAAGAGAAGAGTCTTTTTTTCCCTGAACTTGGATTTAATATTGAAACAACACATTGGAAATTTGTAGGAGTGTCTCAGCCAGTGAAGCTAACAAAGGATGAAGAGCTTCCACATATACCAATGTCAATATTTCTTACATCTCTTGAGATTAAATATGGAGCTTTTTTTGAAACCAGCTAGATTTCTTAAGGTAGTTTTGAGGTATGACTGAAAATGTGCTAAAGTTTTCTGTTCAATTTAGTTTCTCCAAAAAGCCCCCTTTTCATCTATATATGAAACATCTACAAATACTGGAAATTAGCATCTTTTGCTCCTATGTCCTGTTTTAGGGAGTGAGTCTGTCTGTACTGATTACAGTACACATATGCACAGCATAGTCCTCATTTTATAGTAGAGTTTTTTTCTCCATTACCTGACTAGATTCTGTACATACAGAAAAATAGATTTATGTAAGATGAATCTGTTTTCCGTGAAGAATATTGATCTTACATTAAAAACATATTTCTAAACATCAATGCATTTTCTTAGTATGTTTTCAGTAACATTGAAAAACTGGTTGTGATGTGTGTTTTTGCAGGATAGGCATAATGCATCTGATATTTTTTCTTTTTATAAAAAACTTACCACTGCAATGGACTTAAATATTATTTTTTTTTTAAAGAGAAGGGAATAAAAATCCACAACACAAATTCTTGTGATGAACAAATTTAGCTGGTAGATGAATCAGGCAAGGGAAACTAGTCTTTTTTACACTTCAAGTATGAGATACAAACTAATTTTTTGAAGCTTGAAAACAAGTGTCAAAGGGTTTTATGTGTCCCATTACCTTTCAGTTTCATAAAGCACTACCAACAAGCATGTCCCTCTCTACTTTGGAGAATAAATAGCTCAGTTAATTTCTAGGAGTCTTTCCATTTTGTGTGTAAAAAAAGAAAATGAAGGTAAATTAATTTGTATAAACTGGGTTTGTATTTTATTCCATGAATCTTGTGGGAATTAGTATCACAATGATGCGAATACCATCATAAAATTTTTGTTTCTTACACTTAATTGTGAAGAATGACAGACATAATTGTTTTGTTGGAATGACGATGAGGTTAGAAGTTACTTTCATGGACCAGTGTAGGCCTTTGAAAGTTTCAATGGGACTTTGAAAACATTTTTAATGCTTAGTTGATGCTTTTGAATTTTGTCTCATTTGAAGCTTCATTTCCACGTGAAATCATAGTTCCCTCCTACTTTCATACATGCAGTAGAGGTCTGGAGAGATGAGTGGCACTTCAGCAGGACATGCGTGTAAAGCAGGTAAGTTCCAGTATGCCTCAGATGAAAGCCAGGGAGACATTTTTGCTTTCATGGTATCTGAGCCAAAGATTAGGAAGAGAACAAGTCTTTGAAGCTATGACCTGTTTTAGTGGCACAAACGTATTTGTGAATGGAATCAATTCTAGAGAAAGTTTTTTTGAGCACTTCTGTCAAACTTCAAGCATTATTTTGGTCTTCTTGGATTCAGTTCTTACCACCTCCTCTTTGAACAGGAGCTTTTACAAAATTTATGTTCATGCTTGGCACATGGTAGAGTTGTACATTGTATGTGGCTTCTGCTGCTTGCACTGAGCAGATCTAGATCATGATAAGGAGTAAGTAGGAAGAGTGCGACCATTGTGAGATGGAAGAGAAAAGGAATGCCCGTACTATCCAGAGTTTGTGGTCTGATTAAAATGACCCAAGTAATTTCTGGCTGTTAACTGTTTGCCCTCTGCAGCTGCCTTTGGGATGAAAGTAGGAGTATTTGGAGATCTCTCTTCATCAAAGGTGCCATGTCTGTTAGAATTGGTATGAGTGCTTTCCTTTTCCCTAGGATGCAGAGGTCATGAAGCAGCACCACAGGTGCTGTCTCAGACTGGTGGCCTGGGCTGAAGCCCAGCTGACAGGTGGTGTTAGACCAGGAGGGTTTTTTACTACCTTACTGACTATTTTGCTTCGAAAAAGATGATCAGATTCTTGCCAGCAGCTGGGAACATGCCCAGCACTGGGGTATCAAACTGTTGCATGGTTTAGTACTTTTAGTGCCTGGCCAGCAATCATAACCAAACAAACAGTCTTTCTGAGCTAAATAAATGCGATGTACATTTCTGCACATGCACACTAAAACTCCAGATCTAGGTCTTGTAACTGCATTTACAGAAAAAATGTTACTTCACTAATTAGAAGATACTGTATCAGATTCTCTACAGGAGAATGATTGGTGTGACCCCTTTTCTAGAGAACAGCACACTTACTGAAATAGAAGAAAAGCTATCAATATTTTCTTTCACTGGATTGACATGGCAACTGAGAGAATAGAGTAAGGCCTAATCTTCACTGAATGCCAGTGCATCTTTTGTTCTTCAACTGTGTAATTCTTCACTTAGAAAAATGATGGTAAAAACCCATAATAATTTGGGGTATCTTGTTTCATTGATCAAGTTCTTAGAACTTGCAATATGAGGGAAAGAATGACAGAAAGGGATAAAGTGGTTACTTTCTGTTTATACTTCAAGGCTCCCCTTTGCAACAGCTTCCTGATACATTGAGGTAGCTGCTAGTTACAGCTACCAATGAGTGACTGGAGAATTTATTTTAGGATGGAGTTGTGTATTCCTGATGTGTAAACACACTAATGGTTGGTAATTGTGATTAATTTTCACATTGATAATTGCTTAAAAATTTACTGAATTTTGCAACATTTTATTTCAATTCATTACTGGTTATTTTCTAACAACCTACTGGCAACAGCAGTTGTTCCCAAATTTGAATCCGTTTTTCACTAAAAATGGTGCGATTTTTTAAACAGCTATTTCTCCTCCTGTTTTCCGCATA
The DNA here is from genome assembly GCA_035047845.1 of Dendrocincla fuliginosa. Classification (NCBI taxonomy): domain Eukaryota; kingdom Metazoa; phylum Chordata; class Aves; order Passeriformes; family Dendrocolaptidae; genus Dendrocincla; species Dendrocincla fuliginosa. Next base: position 15,735,111 of record JAWWMO010000043.1, read on the forward strand.
GTAAAGTTAAGAGTACAGCTGTTCCCTACTAAATGAAAAGTATTAACAATTTTCTTTTACATATAAAGTCAAATAGCTGCTGCAGTAGTCTCTGTATATAGAACTTACTGTTTGGCTGGTTTCTCTGTTTTAGAACAAATGATTTAACCATGGCATTGTTTGCTACAATATGAGCCTGTGATATTTTGTATTGAAGTAAAGAGTCTAAATAATATCGAAGAATGCCTTGTGTTTATAGACAGCATTGTTGAGACTTCACTAGCAAAGCTATGTATAATTCCTTTTATTCAGAAACTCGTACAAAACTAGGGAGAGAAATGATTTGATATTCAGAAAAATGGAATGTCCACTCCAGAAATGAAGTTGAAAATTTCTTGGCTTATTTAGTTAACAGCTGAAAGTGGGATTTAATTGATTTAGAACCAAGATTTTAATACACAGAGGTCTGTGATACCAAGGCACTAGATTTGATGACTGGAAGAGATCCCTTCTTGACTTTTTTTGCCTACTGATTCGTTTGGTTTTCAGACAGGTACCTTCCTTGAGTACTATGGCTGGCATAAGGGTGTGTAGGATTGTGTGGCTGAGATTACTGTTTCTGATAAGTGTTCACTAAATCCTAGAATTACCTATGAATTACTGTCTTCATCTCCTGATATGTCTTACAAGTTGATTAGCTCCTTTGAACCGTTTGATAAGGCTTTTTAAGTTCGTTTCAAATTACAGCTGAAATGAATTCCATTCATCAATACTAAATGTTCTTATCCATAGGACTTCCCAAAATGAATCCTGGAAGAGATCCATGTCTTTTGCATAACATTTCTTCTGTTGATAAAAAACCCATTTTGGTACCCCAAGCTGTCTTGATATAATTTATTTATCATTTTATGGGTGACAGTTGTATTTATTTCCGCTTTTTTATTTATACTGGAACATAGAAACAAATTTACTTGGTTTCATCAACAAGTCATTCAGCCCAATGCTCGCAGCAGTAACTTTAAATGTATGCCTAGGGAAATCTAAGGACAGCACAAGGCTATAGGACACTTGTTTCTAAAGCCCTCCATCTCCCACCTATTTTCTACTCGGGGAGTCCTGGGTTGGATGAGATTTAGGGGCATTTAGTAAACAACAAATCATTTCCGTTAACTCCATTTAGCATGGCTGCTGAGAAATGAAGTTATTTTTTGCCTCTAGTATTTAATGGGGTCACCAGACACCACTGTAACTGGTGTAATTTAGAATAGAAATGCTGTGCCATGAGTTGTATCCAGCTGCAACAGGCAATAAAGCATAAGAATTGGGAAAACACTGATTTACCGTGATGTTAAAGTGATGTCATGCTTTGTTTTTTTTCAGTATGACTAATATCTGGTTTGTTAATTCATGATCATCATGTAACATCCTTTATTGCAAACATAGCTGAAATCTGGAATAGGGAATGACATGAAATACTAAATTTGAGAATGGAAGTATGCTATGATGATGAGACTCTCAAGCACTTCCCTGCCAATAATGTAAAGATCTTCTGACTTTTTTCTTTGCTGAGTTGAGAATAGTATCTGTGTGTTTGTGTGTTTGATAAAGTGATTCTTATACATCTGTTAAGATGAAATTGTGTTTTAGAGCCCCTTTTTTTATCTTACCAGTTCAGAAACACCAAGGGAAAGAGGATTTTTTAGGACTAAAGGGAAATGTTGAGTTTTGAAAGAATTTGTAACAGTTTTTTTAATAATACTTTTGAAGATAAACAGCAAAAGTAATTTTTATCTAGGATTTCAAACAATAATTAGGCCTGTTGAAAGTCAGCAGGAGTGAAATGGTGAACTTTACTAGGGCTCCTTAAAGTTGGGATTATGCAAAACTGGTTGAAATCACTTTTCAACTCAAAGATGTTGAAGTGAATCCCTAAATCCCTACCTTCCCTCTGGTATTACAATGAATAATGAACACTCCATATTTCACTTGCCTAGTTGATCAAAGCAGTGGATTTCAGAAGTCTCACTGGGCATATCTTTCTTTGCTGAAATGGGACTGAGATTGACTTTAGAATTTTGACTCTAATCAACCTGACTTTCATGAACTATGGTTTATTTCCTTTTAGTAGAAAATCCTGAAAGATCTTGTGTTTTTAATGTCATCATATCTTTTCAACAATTTTTACATTAAAATTTGACTAAAACTAAATTAAAGGAGCACTTCAGATTATGACTAAATTCTTTCACTTAGTAAGCAGGTTTGAGGCAATCTAGAGGTGTTGACTCTCAACTAACATCTGTCAAGTACTGGCACTAACATAATGCTTATGCAAAGCCTTATTACATTGACCTGATAGTCAATGGGTTTAAGAGAAACATCCTTGGTGAAAAATCACATCAGAAATGTTCTTTCTGATTGGCTTAACAATACTGTTACTATTAACTTTATGGTGTGCTACCTAAGGAATAATTAAACCAGATGGTGTGTTAAACCCAACTGAAAGAATAAAGACAGTTTTACTTTTAAGTTGATCAAAATTAGGTAAAACAACATATGTTCACATTCCTCGCGATTCCTTTAACTACATATTAACTGCTTTCCTTAATATTCTTCCTGGTAATTTGAGAGCTTGCCTTTTGGAAAAAAAAAAAACAACAAAACCAAAACAAACAAAAAAACACAAAAAACCAAACTAACAAAAAACAATGAACTAATGAACAAACAAACAAACATCAAACAAAATTCCTCTTTGAATTTTTCCTTTTGGACTCTTTGGTCACTCATACCCCTGTGTTGCTTTGTGTTCTATGTGATTTAAATAAAAATGTTGCATACTGCTGAATCCTCAAATTATGTGAAACTGAAATGCAGGCTATTTTGGACCACATTCAGATGATACAAATTGGGGCAGGTACATTAAAAAAAAAAAAAAAAAAAGGATTCAGAGATTGCCTCTAAAGAAGCATAGCTTGCACAAATGAACAAATTACATTTTATGCAACAGATGTTGAGGAGGGAATTACAAATACTCTAGTTCCTATTATATTAGTCCTGACTTGCCACCATTTCTCTTTAAAAATGCAGGGCTAATAATACAGAATAACACAGCACACCACATACATTATGACTTAAGTCTCTCTGCTGCCCAAGAACTAGAGCTGTTATTTTTATTCCCCCAATAATTACCATGTTATTTTAATTCCCTGTTATTCCCCAAAGCATAAAAACACTATTATACTTACCCTTGTTATACCAGTAACTCTTTTCAATACTGAGGGTATTTTCCACCTGAAGATTTTCTGATTAATAGAATGCAGCTCATGGAAATACGTAGTATGGTTCCTGAACTGATATAAAATTAAATAAGAGTGGAAACACCAAAATGAGATTTATGATCATAAAACATTATGGAATAATGTTTTATCTTCACAGCTTTTCCTTATCCGGTTGCTGTTAAAAGCACTGCAAAAGATAAATAAAATGAAGTTAACCGTGTCCTGATTTTGTGGAGGATTCTGAATAATGGGCTTTCATTAGCTTGATCATTTTATATGCTTCTGTCTTCTTAGTGTAAATTACCCCTTAGTCACAACTACCTGTTCAATCAGCTTACAGAACATAGTGATAATAGTGAGTGCCTCACTAGACGTGCCTTGCTTTTTTCTGGAAGATCTTTAGTTGGTTCAAATGGGAGTGAAAAATTATCTTAATATGTTATCTGTAATTGTCTATTATATTCCTCAGCTCTTAATTTCTGCTAGTTATAATGAAGTCCATAGCATCAGTATGAGTTCTCAACCAGTCTAATAATGTTAATATTATAAAATACAGAGATTAATTTAAACAAAAAGAGCCTTGATCTTTTGTTTGTGTCTAAATGGAGAAACAATGTGAAAAAAGTTAAATCAATGTAGTTCACAGGTGTAGCATTTTCCTGTGAATATGCCAACCAGGACATTTATGTCAGTGTTTATTGCAAGGCATTTATATTAGCAGAGTTTGCACAAAGATAGAGTATTAACAAACAAGTAAGTGTGTTGCTATTGGTACATGGCAAAGAACTTTATTTTATTCAATTTAATATTCATTTAAGTGGAGGATTAATAGAATCAGCTAAGGCTAAGCCTGATGTAATTAAATGTTTCAGTTTGATGGAAGATGTTGCCACCTTATTTTGTATTCTTCTTTCAACACTTCTGTAAAATTCTGTGCCTTGACTTGTATTCAGTCATATATGACACAAGTCTACATTACAGAATCACAGACTTCCAGAACAGCTGATGTTGGAACGGAGCTCTGAGGTCATCTGGCCCAACAGCCCTAATCAAGCAGGTTCACCTAGAGCTTATTGCACATGATTATGTCCAGATGTTTTTTTGGTATTTCTGAGGATGAAGACTCCACCTGTGCCTGTGCTCAGTCACCCTCACAGTAAAAAGAAAATAAAATATGTTTCCTGATGTTCAGAGGAAACATCCTGTATTTGTTTGTGCCCATTTTCTCTGGTCCTGTCACTGGGCACAACTGAAAGGACCCTGAGTCTGTCTTCTTTACACACTCCCAACAGGTATTTATATATGAAGAAGCCCTGAGGCTTCTCTTCCCCACCTGGAGCAGGCCCAACTCTCTCAGCCTATTCTCTCCCTTTATCATCTTCATGGCCCTTTGTTGAACTCTCTCCAGTATGTCCAGGACTTATACTGAGGAGCCCACAACTGGACATAACACTCCAGGTGTGTCCTCACTAGGGCTGAGTAGAGGGGAAGAATCACCACTGCCACCCTGCTGTCCACAATCATCCTAATGCAGCCCAGGATACCATTAGCCCTCTGCTGCAAGAGTGCACTGCTCGTTTATGGTCAGGTTGTTGCCCAGCAGAATGCCCTGGCTCCTCTTCTGCCGAGCTGTTTTCCAGCTGACTGGTTTATAAGTGTGTAACATATACTGGCACACTTGTTCAGCTTCATGAAGTTCCTGTCAAGCTGTTTCTCCAGACTGTTGAGGTCCTTCTGGATGGCAGCATGACCCTTTGACATATCAACCATCTGTAAACTTGTAAAAGGAATGCTCTGCCCCATCATCCAGGACATTAGGGGAGATGTTAAAAGAGACTGGACACGCTATTGATCCCTGAGGTACACCACTAGTTACTGTCATCCAAATAGGCTTTATGCCACCGATGATGACCCTCTGGGCTGGTCATTCATCTGTGTTTCAGTTCACCTTACTGCCTGCTCATCCAGCCCATACTTCAAGGGCTTCTCTGTGATGATCTTTAGAGAGAAAGTGTTAAAAGCTTTATTGAAGTTACAGTAGACAGTATCTGTTGCTTTCCCCTTATCTACCAAGTCAGTCAGTTATTTTTGGTTAGAAAAGAGACCTGCTCCTTTCATTGGGCGTGAATTAATGTAGCTTAGAACAGTTTAGTAAAAATTTAGTACAACTTGGAGGTGAAACTTTGCTAGAGAAGGATGCAGAGTAAACTATAACAGGAAAGAAGACAATGCCAAATTTTGCCTGCCTAGAAATCGCTAAAAATAATACCAAGTAGAAATGCTCTGTAAATGTAATTTGAAGAAATTTATAGTTTTAGCCTACACAGGGTTTCATAGGACTTGTAAAAGACTGGATGGAAAATCTTTGCCCAAGTCCTCATTAAATTTGTCAATGATGACTGCTTTGAAAAAATTGGAAACAACATGTTGTAGAAACCTCTGAAATGAAGCAATTCTCAGGGAGTCTCCTACTCAAATGCTTTCCTTTGCAGCTTATGTCCTAAAGCACAAGTCATTTCTGCTTCAGATATGTGCAGCCATGTCAAAGATCATCTACCATTAGCGCATTTTCAAGCCAGTGTGTTAAAGAAATGAGAAATTTTTAAAAGAGCTACACAGAATAACAATTGCACAAAATCCCCCAAGATTACACTGATGTACAAAGTTTGCATTTCTATCTATGTGCTTGAAATCAATCACCACATTTTGTTGAGAAGCCCTAGAAATGTTAGTAGAGGTAGAACTAATTAAAGCATTCAGAAATTATGTTAAAACAGTATTCAAATTCTTTCCTAATTCTATGTAACCCTCCTAGAATTCTGCATTAATATGAACCTATATTGGATTGAGCAAGACCTTTTCAGAAAAGTTTGACCTTATGGTACTGTTAAGCAAGAAATACTGCCTCTTTTTTAGTTATTAGCAAAAACCAAGGAGTCTTTAAGGGTTTTGAAATAAAATGCTCACATGGAAGATACAACACATATTCTATAGCATTAAGTGCTGCATAATTATGCCCTTTATACTGTCTCAAGGTAATTCAAATGTAAACCAGTAAAGTCAGCGCAAACTTGTTCTTTACAAATGAATCAACACTGATTTCAAGTAGACCCGACCTGATTGATGAAAAGCAAGGTCATTTTTAGAAAGATGATATAACAGATGTGTAAGCAAGAGAGAAAAAGTACTGCAAAGTAGCAGAATGAATCTTAGTGCATATAAGCAAATTTCATAGACAATTTAAGAAGTTATATCTATGCCAAGCCTGCTTTCTCACTGAAGGGGTCTTTATATCACTAGTTGTTTTTCATTAAGTAGTGGGGTAAAACATACTGTTGTTACAAAAAACAACCAAATAAATCCACAAATCGTAAGAAAACAACTGCTGCTATTAGTATAGATATGTCTTCTCTTTGAAATTTGGGTCTGGAACAAAGTAAGATTTTTCTTTTTGTGTGTGATTTCTTCTCAAGCTCCATTTTTGAAAGTTGAAATAGTGAGTGGATAATTGTTTGCTGCAGTGTGTTTCCCAGCAACTAGTACTGTCAAAAGTATACAGAAGTTTCCCACCTTGCAGAACAATGCGATAAAGAGAAGAAGAAATGCAGTGAAAATGCAAGGCTAGCATCAGAAGATGAGGAGGAATTAATACAACTTCCTATAGAGATATTTGATTCTTCCATTCTAGGTGTTCAGTCTTATGTATAAGATAAGGGAGAGGTGGCAAATAGAATGTTAAATGTGTCTGTTGTTGCTCTGGATTAGAAGGGCCGGGGACAGCAAATCCTTGAATGACAAGTATGCTCCATGACTTCCTGATATAGAAGTACTTCAATGAAAATTCTGCTTAGAAGTCTTCCAGAAAAGAACTCACTAAGAATAAAAATTTCCTTTAGAATGGAAAGTTCCTACTATAGTTACCTTTAAATTCTCCAGATTTATCTCAGATGTTTGAAACATCATCAAACAATTCATTCAGTTCCTTCTTAGGCGCTGGAACTATGTGGTATCGAATGCCATAGAGTAGTCAAACCTAGAAGATAATGTTCTCATTTGAATATAACACTTGAAAATTGAACTAGAGTTAACAGTGTAAGAAATGCCCCTGACAGAGACCATGGTTCGAAATAGTCTACTGTTCTGTCTCTGACAGTGGCAGGAGAATATGCAAGCCTGGACATTCACTGCAGTCTGGAGTCCATTAGCATGATTTATTTATCCTGAACATCTGTGTCCACAGATAGCATGAAAGTCAGAAAGCCCAAATACATAGGAAAAGCTATTGCCTTTAGATCTGAATTCCGTGCTATCTGAAGAGCACAGTATGATATTCTCCCATTTCTGTGATGGCAGGCTCAAACTCTAAATATAACAAAGGGCTTGTTTTGAGTTAAAATGGGATTTGAACACATATCTCTAAACATCTGCATAATAGCGCAAGTAGGAGAAAATGACCTATTCTTGTATCCCATGAATATTCACCACAGAATCACAGAAACAGAGAATATGCCAAGTTGGAAGGGACCCACAACAATCATCAAGCCCTGCTCCTGGCCCACCCAGGACAATGTTCCTGAGACTGTCATCCAAACGCTGCTTGAACTCTGTCAGGCTTGGTACTGTGACCACTTTCCTGAGGAGCCTGTTTCAGTGCCCAGCCACCCTCTGGGTGAAGAACCTTTTCCTAATATCCAACCTAAACCTCCCCTGACACAACTTCAGGCCAGATTCTAGGGACCTGTCACCTCTCACTGCAGAGAAGAGGTCAGTGTCTGCCCCTCCTCTTCCCCTCACAAGGAAGTTGTAGCTTCAGTGAGGTCTTTCCTCAGTTTCCTCCAGGCTGAATAGACCAAGTGACCTCAGTTGCTCCTCACACAGCTTCCCCTCAAGGCCCTTCATCATCTTCATTGCCCTCCTTTGGATACGCTCTAATAGCTGAATATCTTTCCTATGTTGTGATGCCCAAAACTGCACACAATATTGAAGGTGAGGCTGCCCCAGTGCAGAGCAGAGCAGGACAATCCCCTCCCTCGACCAGCTGGCAATGGCCTGATGCCCCACAGGACACAGTTGGCCCTTGTGGCTGCTGGGGCACTGTTGACTCAGATTCAACTTGCCATTGACCAGGATCCCCACATTCCTTTCTGTGGCTTTCCAGCATCTCATTCCCCACTCTACATACATCCAGGGTTGCCCCATCCCAGGTGCAGAATCCAGCACTTCCCTTTGTTGAACTTCATATGGTTGGTGATTGCCCATCTCCCTAATTTGTCAAGGTCTCTCTACAGGGCTTCCCTGCCTTCGAAGAAGTAAACAGATCCTCTGAGTTTTGTGTTGTCTGCAGACTTGCTTAGTATTCCCTCCAGTCCTGCATCCAAATCATTTACGAAGCTGTTGAAGAGCACAGGGCCCAAGATGTTTCATTCAGTTTCTTAAGGTCTGATACTTTTACCTCTGAGACAAAGGTAACTCTTTAGCTCTTTCTTGAGCTATTCTTGAGTCATGTATCTGCCAACATTGTAACCTGAGCATTTTTTGGTTCCTCAACATTTAACTCAATTTTTGCTGTTGGTGAAGTTTAGAAAGTGAGAGAAACTTAGGTTTTTGGTGGATAAATATAAGAAAATCTACTGGTGGAATGTTGTTGTTTGGTTTTGGTTTGTTTGGGGTTTTTTTGTGCACAATATTCTAATCAGGGCAGCTGTAAAGTGCCTTTGATTGAAAAAGTCTATAGATATTCAAAAGTTTTTGAAAGCAACCAGCATTCCCACCTCCAACCTTGCTTCTGCAGGTTCTGGTAGTATTTGCAAAATCTGTTCTGATGAATAGCTGAACCACTTCAAAGACAATTTAGAAGTGCTTAGTCTTCAGGCTTTGTACTTCAGTATGGAAATATTGATACATATTACTAGAAACACAGTTATAGGCAGCTTTATATTACAGTAAATAAACTTTCACTGCAGGATGGATTGCTGGCTTTTTTCTTTACTCTTGATGTAAAATTTTCCTTTATAATAGCAATTGGTGTAATAAATACAAGAGAGTTATGCATCAAGGTCCAGCATAGGAACTATGCCTATCGGTTAAACTCTGATAGAGAGGGGTAGTGGATGAACCTTTTTCCTGTGAATTTTACCTTTGAGGGTGAAATAAAATGTTACATGTAGTCCATTTGCATTACTTTCAATAAGTCAATATTGCCATAAGCCATTGAGAATTGTGAAAAAAATGAAATGCAGTCGGATTTCCAGGAGCATGTTAAAAACTTAAAAGTTCCCATCTCTGCTGTTACAAACAATACTTAAAATGTGTTCTAAATACATGACTACAGGTTACTTTAAATTTGAAAATTCACACTGGATCAAAAGAGACAGGATAATTTTTCATTAAGCCTGAAGTGTTATTTAATTTCTGAACTGGTACCTAAATTCCTAATTATATGATGCCAAAAGGTAAATTATTTTAAGTTAGATTTAGTTTAAATTTCATTGCGTGTATTGTTTGACATAGAGGCTTTGGCATTCATTTCTCTTCATTTTGAGGATATTTCACTTTTAATAATTGTGTTGCCTAATGCCCTAATTTGTTTATTACACTATAACTTAGCTTGAACAATGCTGCTTCTGTTCAAAATAAACAGATTTGGTATGTCTGTGAAATAGACTTATGTGTAGTAAGATGCTTTAGCATCTGGAAAAGCTCGGAGGTTTCTGAATGCTTAAGAAATTATAATGCCAGTAGATTTAGCATTTGTATATCTGCAGGCTCATGCTTATTCAGTTGTATCGAGGCAGCTTAAGCTAATGTCTAATCTTCTTATGGAATACTTCTTTCTGTAACAACAGGATTGTGCATAACAAGCTTGAACAACTATGTGACTCTAACTGTTGTGTGAAAGGAAGGGAAGGAAGAGTTGCCTAACTTTTTGTTTATAAAAGGTCTAATTATCATTATCTTTGCTTCTATAGGATAGCCTAAGTCTTACTGTGATACCATGTATTCAAATCATACAACCCAAGAAGTCATGAAGAAATCATTGAAATTTGTCCACCTTGATGCTCTCCTTTATGCCACTTTTCCATCAAAAGGGGAAACAGACAAAAGGCATTGAAAAATTTTTTGATACTATATTAATCTTAGGTATATATGACAATGGTAAAAAAAATAGATTAAATTTAGTTATCTGCATATTAGAAGGGTAAACTAGCCCAAAACTTTTAGCAATGTTTTCCTGAAAAATGACATTAAATACATACTCATATTATGTTTCTGATGAAAAACTGCTTCTGAAGCATGAAGTAGAAATCTAGATGGTATTATCTTATTGCAAATTGATACTTTTTAGGAAAAAGTGAATCAGTTGTATGCAGAGATTGTCTAGGTTCATTGCTCTTTGCTCAGCACTTTCTGTTGTGCTTTATTGGCACAATTCCCATAGGCTTCAAGGAAAAGTTTAGATCCTCTGTAGTGGAAATGATAAGCTAAAGGAGTTAATAACTAAAGGAGCAGGACGCACTGCAAAAATCTAGAAGGTGTTTCAAAAATCTAGAAGGTGTAGGGAGGAAATAGTGTGGGAAATTGGGTAGCTTTTGCTTTTTTTTGTAATATAAAAGACTGAATAAATCTCTTGTGTTTCATTGAGCTCATTGATGAGCTGAAATAGCATAACAGTTAAGATTAATCTACCTCTTGATCTACCTCCAGATATTTTTTTCTCTTTAACAAGTAGTTTTAACTAAAAATGTTAAAAGAGAAAACCAATAAGATAACTTTCCTCCTGATCAGGTTCATATCATCTTTCAGAGTACAATGACTGAATCTTGTAACTCTTGTTGCTCCGTTTACAAACCCCGAGCTTTTTTTCCTGCCACTCTTTTCTAAACCCATATTCATTTTAACTGTACTGAAAGAATACTAAATAACTTTACTGTAGGAAGTTAAGTTATAAAACCATTGAATATCATACTGAAATTGAGAAACAAAAAGAGCATAGTATGAATTTTCATGGTTTTTTGTAAGCTGTACCACTGTGATGGGAAGTCATAGGCTTATGATAAAACTGGTTATTTCTCTTACTAATGAAAAACGTGTAACACAGTATATGATGAGTTTTCTGGTGTTAGAAAAGGGAAAGAAGGATCATGCTATTTATTAAGTAGCTTATATGCTTTTCCTTATTCAAAAATTTGAAAAATAAAATAAAATTTTTTTTTGTCTGTTTGGTTTATCTGTGGTAGGGATCCAAGAAATTTTATTTCCCTTTTTTCAGGGTTTTTTAGAACAAAAGGAAAATAATTTCATATAGTGCCTTAAAATGTACAATGTAGAAACTTCTGAATGTAGGATAACTTGTAAGAAAAATACTGACACTAAAAGTAATTTATTTGATTGTTTAAAAAGCGTGTTTTGCATGTGTCCTTCCTTATTCGTAGTTTTTCTTCAAATTAAGATTTTGTTCTCTACCCAATGCATCTTTAGTGTAGCAAAACTATAAAAAAATAACAAAATTCAGAAAAGAAGCTTCTTGAAAGTAGATACTTAACATAAATTCAGTGTTCTCTTCATCTTACTGGAAACTAGTCAGACTTCACTTTGCCTTTAGTGTCATCTTAATTTAGATAAAACACAATCACAATATGCAAAAGTTGCACATCATCTCCTTCACAATTATTGCTTCATAAAGGCAACTTGCTTTCAATAAAATATGACTTGGTTTTCTTTTAAAAATTAATTTTGATACACCAAGTTCCTTCAGACTCTTTTTTTGTTTTGTTCATAACATAGTTGAGCATAAGGTGTTTCTGTACCCAGCTTAAAAGGCTGCTGGTTTATGGATAAGCTTTAGAATCATAGAATAACTATGTTTTGGAGTGCCTATTGAAAAGCTCTTTTCAGGCTGCTTGATCTCTCATTCATGTAGCATTTCTGTATCTACCTCTTTTTCTTCCTTGTCTTCAGCTTTTGTTCCTTTATTTCAAACACCCTTAATAATATTTTATTCTCGTCACCAGATTGAAGGGAAAGGATAATAACAGATCCATTAGACTTCATTAAACTGATGATAAAAGCCAGAAATTCTAAAGGACTATTTACAAGATGAATAAGTTTTATTTAAAAGTATGACTTCTTGCATCTGTCACATTCTAATACATCTTTAGAGCTGTAACTGAAAAACAGCAGCAAATGGTTCTAATCTATTAAATATGAAAGAAAAATATGACAGGAGTATTAAAATTACAGTCAAATTCAGTCTATTTGTCATTAAAAAAATCATTAATTGCTCCAGGGTGTTCATTGTTATTAGCAGTTGAGATCTTTTTATTTATTTGATTTTATAGTTTGTAACTCAGATATCTGTCTCAAATTGGATTCAATGGCATGAATTACAAATATTATTTTTTTTCTTGAGCTTCTAAAATACAACGAATGAGATCCTTGAATGTTTTGGTTCCTACTTCATATTGGGTCAATGAAAATTTAGCATCCAAATAGAACAATAGTTGCATGTATACTTTTGTGGATCTGGATTCGTCATGTATTACGTATAAGTAGAGACAAAAGGTGGGCAGAATATTGACCAAAGATGGACAGACTGTGCCATGGAGAGTTTAGGTGCTGGAAAGCACAACAATAATATAAAGATAACAATTTGGTGGTTTTGGTTTTCTTTTATAGAAGATCCATTGTAGCTTCCTCTCTCCTTGCCAATAATTAAAAAAATGAATGAATCTTTAACAACTATGAAAAAAACCTCTCAAAATTAATAAAACAACCCTTTTTTTTTTAAACAGCACATGATGAACCATTCAACTTAATTGTAACAAGGAATCAAGGATATAGAAAACTGGTTTAAATTGAAACTATGTATGTTTCTTTATATGGAAAATTTAAACATCGTTAATTCTGATAAAAACAAAAATAAAATTACACTTAGAAAACCTCTCAATTTACAAGATAAATCCATCCATAGCTTATGATGGCTATGGAGGGGCTTCCACATAGTGTGTTCTGTATGTGTTAGAAGCAGAATTTCCTCTTACGAAAACATTAACCTGGCCACTGTCAGCAGCATGGTGCTAGACTAGATGAATCACCTGCCTTATCTTGTCTAGTAACTTGCTTCTTGTGTTGCAAATAAGTGAGAGATGCTTTATAGAATTATTGGGAGATAATAAGATGATCTAGTGAGAAATCTTTTGAGGTGACAGAGGTCAGTTGGCTTAAATTTTCTCTCATCTCTTGGTGTTAACTGAATATACGGGATGCACATCGGAAAGTAGAACAGTGTCAGAAGAGAGAAGCAGATGTCAGATTATTGTTGAATTTCTGCTGAAGTTCTATAAAGTTTAGTTCTTGGAACCTTTTGAAGCCTTCCAGGGTTTGATTCAAATTACTGCAGTTGCAAATTCTATCACTTTTTATGTTGCTCTCTGCTATTTTGCCAAAGATCTGAGTTTTTTTTCCTTTCTTTCCTTCTTTTATATTTTTTTTTATTAATATAATGTGTGAGTCCAAAGATCATTTCAGGGATGATATACGTATTTTAGTTTTGTAGACCTCCACATTTCCTAGCTTTCCTTTCCTCACAAGTTCCATCATGCTGACCTATTGTTCCCATTCACTTTAACTATATGTATGCTGTGCTTCTTAGCAGTGCACCGGAGATATAATAGTTAGTTTTTTCCTCATTTTTGCAAGGCACAGCTGAAAAATTGGACCCAACAGTATGCTGTCTCAAAAGCTTATAAAATCTCACCTCATTGTAAGTAATATAAAGAGACTTCTAGTATAATTCTGCATTTCAGTGAGGTTAATTCTAGTCTTTCATTAAACTGCCATTGTGATCTAAGCTTCTAATGGAAATTTAGTAATATTTCATCACCTGCATATTTTCAGAACCATAACTATTAGACCAGAAGTGCTAGTTTCTTACACAGGCATGAAGAATTCTTTGAACATTTATGCTAATTGAAATCGAGTTTTGAATTTTTAAATTTGAACTACCTAGTGTTTGCATTATATGTTTAGAAATGAGATTCCCCCTCATCTTTTGCTCTCTAGAAAAGGAGACAAGTTCCTTAAAGAATCTTTCTTAACATGAAAGTAAACCTGACTACTGTTAATGATACCCTGAGGAAATACCGTCAGGACTTTCAAATGGAGAAGGAACAAAAGGTTTAGAGGTATTTAGAACAGCAAAGAGAAGACATGAGAGGATACAGGATTTGTGACTAGAACAGAGAAGTGAGGATGCCCTTTGGAGTCAGATGTGAGGCCAATATGTGAACGTCTTGTGTAATTGGTTTATTTCGCTGAAGAGACATCATAATGCAGATATGGAACAATTGCTCGAAACAGGACCCATAGCTGTGATGGCTTTCTGCTGCACTTCTATGAGGCTTAGTTTTTTAATTATTCTTTGCACCTTCTTAGGCAGATAGACTATGTTGTTCCTGTTTGGCATTAGATTCTCTTGGGAGAGGGGGAAGGAATATAGAAGATGTGACTGCATAGAGTTTGAAGTTGCAGATCTGGGCAGGTGGGAAAATAAGCTTAGAGCAGTACACATTCCCACCTTTCCTAAGGCATTCATGGGGTATACTACAGTTAGATATAAATGGATGCTGCTACTTTTTCAGGTCTCAGGTCCTGGGTTCTGCAGTGTGAATGCTGTGTAGCAAATCCTCAGCAAAAGAATATTCCTCATGAGGAAGGGATATGACAAACCTAAATACTGGTCCATTTATGCTGTGGTCCAAATTGGCTGTAGCCTCAGTCTTTTCAAAAATGATGGGGTTTTTTTTGAACAGACATGCCAAGAATTGTAATTTCTTTCCAAGGGTGCACTAAAAATCTACATAGCATGGATGCAGAAAATACCAAAAAGAAGGCCAAGAATTTTGGCAAAGGTGAATGTTGTTCTTTTCAAATTGCATCAAATTCACACTTAAGCTCAGTTGTACTTAATGCCTCAAAAGGAGTCTCCAGTCTTGGTGACTGACAGAAGTCCAGTGACTGTGACAATCAAAAATGAGTTCTTAGGTTCAGCCCAGTTTCACTTAGGAAAAGCAATCCTTTGTGAAGGATTCACCTTTCTGGTGAAGTAGTGAGGGTTTTAATGAGCTCAGGCATAGGGATGAGTTAGTGAACATTCCTTTACAATAGAGTCCAGTGGCTGTGATATAAATATTTTGGTGCTCAGAACATGCAGTTTTAATATGACTCTATTTAAGATATGGTCTCTGCTCCTTGCATGGTCAATGGAGTGATTCCAGGTAATTTCAAGGACATTTAACTTACTCTAGACACTATAGTACATTTCCAAGGGGAGAATTCAGGATATTTTGTGTTAAAACATACAAAATTAACAGTAGTTTAATAATTCTAGGAGAATGTATATTTTAAGATTTCTTTCCAAATGATGGAGAATCTCTGTTTTAAAATGGTGGAAAAGTAACAAGTTCATACTTCTGTTACTAGACTGCCCTCATCAGGCAGTGCTTCATTTGTTTCATTTATGGCAAGATTCACAGATCTTCATGCATCGGAGTCTTAAGGGATCTGGCTGTGTTCTGTCAGTTGCTGTGTCTCAAGTTGTCCTTGGTATAGTAAGAGATAAAATCACATTTTTGATGCTTTCTCCTAACATTAGCTTTAGCTGTGTAAAGATGATGTGAATCTGTTATATGTACAATTTGGGTAAGGTTTTGCTGAATTGCACTTGCTGCTTATACAGCAAAATAGCACATTAATAGTCATCATACATTATGTTCCCAAGCTAATCTATTCATAGGATTTGAGCTAAAGATCGCTTAGCTTCTCAGTCAGCCTTTAATTACTTCAGAGGCTTACAAGGAATCTATGAATCTAATAATTCAGGGGGTTTGAAACTGGATTATTCAGGGATTATTGATTGTCTATGGTTACTTGTAATTAGCCACCTGATTTGGTCTTTTTCTCTCCCTAGGGTAGAGAACGTAGCTGTATTAATATAGCACAGGACTGAGACTCAAGAGTCCTGTTAGCTTAGCTCTCTGATTTGTGTATAGAGTATACTTTAAAAGGCACTTGACTTTTCTGTGACTAAGTTTCTCTGTTGCTAGCAATGGAGATCACAGTACTAAACTTTCTTTGTAAAACATATTGTAAGTATTGGTAAAAGCACTGCATAGGACTAAGTACTTTTCTTATTGTATCCAGTTAGCAGAAATAGATCAAGTGGGGGAAACAGTGAAATAGAGAAAATAAATACCATGATAAACTTGTTACATATAGTCTTGCGATATGACTTGATATGAAAGTCATATCAATGTTAATGAGGCCAATCTCTATTAAAGGGACAGTTACTGCCAAAAATTTTTTTAGATGCTGTTCTGAGCTTATTTTCAAATCCATCATGCTATATGAGAATTGTAAATATCATGCATTAAATCAGTATTAGTAACAAATGTTATAAGAACCCACCATGTATAAGCCAGTACTGATGCTTTTGCATAGCCTATATTCATAATTTCACTGAACTATCAGCTCACTGCTGTAGTGAGGGCACTTCATGGAAGCTACATGGTTCAGTGGTTCTTTCTAAGAACATTTTAAGTAGAAGTACCTCAGCTCATGGGAGACACAGGCAAGGAAATGGGAAAGCTTATCCCACCTGAACTGATGGATGTACAGCAAAGTTCTCCTTAACCATGAGCGCGTCTGTTCACCTATTATTTGCTGCCTAGCTGTCTTACAAACACATTGCCATTTTTTTTCTGCATAAGGTGTAAAAACATGTAAAGCTACCTGAGATCTTCTGAGGAATACATAAGCTTGGCTGACTTCTAGAAACTATTTAATTTTGTGTTTAGAATTTTTGAAATTACAAAGGATAGAGGATAGTCAATTAAACGAATGTAGCACTACAAGCCAAGCAGCCAATTACTTATTTTCAGTGATTCAGGCTACCAGCTTGCCAAACTATAGAGTCATATCATCTTGTGACACAATTTCATTTTTTAAAATTAATCCTTTTTGTTCTTTCTTATGGTGTTAATCCTCTTTAGTTAGTTTAGCCTCATCTTTCTCAGTGTCTATGCAGAATTTAATAAAACCAATAGATTACACAATGATAATATACATCTTGTTATTATGTTTTCTGTATAGTTGTTAAGCATGTGCTACATGCATTTATTCTCCAAATAGCTCTCCTAATTTAATAGTATAATTCACTACAGATACTGGCTTTTTTGTTTTATGGATAGAAATAATTATTAAGTTCATAGTAGCAGCGTAAAAGAAAAAAAAAAAACCCTGTCAAAATGGAATCATAGAATTGTAGCATCATAGTATATCTCAAGTAGGAAGGGACCCATAAGGATCACTGAGTCCAACTCCCTACTCCTTTCAGGACTGCCTAAAACTAAACCATATGATGAAGAGTGTTGTCCAGACACTCCTTGAACTCTGTCAGTCTTGGTGCCACAACTACTTTCCAAGGGAACCTGTTCCAGTGATCAGTCATCCTCTCAGTGAAGAACCTTTTCCTAATGTCCAACCTGAATTTTCCCTAATGTAGCTTTACTCAATTTCCTCATGTCCTGTCACTGGTAGCCTGAGAGATCAGCACCTCTCTGTCCACTTGCCCTCATGAGGAAGCTGTAGATTGTGATGAGGTCTCCCCTCAGTCTCCTCTTCTCCAGGCTAAACAAGCCAAGTGCCCTCAGCTGCTCCTCATATGGCTTCACCTCCAGACCCTTCAACACCTAGTCCTTCTTTCGATGCTCTCTAATAGCTTTAGAATGTTTGTGGCACCTAAAACTGCACACAGAGCTTCAGGTGAGGCGGCCCTCGTGCAGAGCAGAGTGGGACAATTCCCTCCCTCGCTTGACTGGCGATGCTTTGTCTGATGCCACCCAGGACATGGTTGGCTCTCCTGGCTGCCAGAGCACTGCTGACTCATATTCAGTTTGCCATCGACCAGGACCCCAGTTTCTATGTATAACCAGGATCCCAGGTGGAGAATCCTGGACTTGCTTTTGCTAAATTTTATACATTTATGTAAAATTGTTGGCAGTTCTAAAAGATTAGACTTTCAAAATTTAAACTGAGAATGGCTGTTACCTAAGACAAGATTTCACTCTCGATAGTCTACAGATGTTTTGTATGTGATATGATAACCATCTCTCTTGGGTCCCTAACCACCATGTGTTTTCAAATGAGTATTATATGAGAGAAACACTTTCTGTTCAAACACTAGAAATAAGCTAGTCTGTTACCTTTGTGTTGTGTCACCCCATAAGCCTAAACTTTAGCTCTCTTTATAATAAAACAAAAATAATGTTCATCTATTTTGTGTGCCAAAGTGACGAATGTGTCAATGTAAAGATTCAAAAGTCTACCTTGCGCAACTGTGTTGCAGGCTTGGAACAGTCATGAAATAGGAACTTTATTTCATTTTAGGTACTGAACAAGTGGTTAATAAAGATATTTCCTTCCAGAGAATTTATAATTCAGCTGTAAGACTACAGATAAGAAAATAAATTCTGAGAGGACCAGAGGGAAATAACATTAGCATGAAGAACGACAGTCACAGCATACCATGCTAAAGTGGAATATTTTCTTTATACAGACTGTTAATGTAAGAAAGGGGAATGACAGTGTAGGGGCTTTTCCCATTTATGTCAGAGTATAATAGAAAGATTTGATACTGATTTATGAGTCCTACAGAGCTTGAAACTTGACTTCTCTGAAACTGCTCCTCTGAGGCAATGCAGTTAGCAGCTCTCTAAATGGAAGTAGTAGCTCTGTGTATTTCACTGAAGGATGATAAAGACTAAAGATCCTGAATGCTAGATTAGCATCCTTTTCTCTGGTGCAATCAGAGACTCTCTGGGCTTTCAGGGCTTTGATGCAAAATGTCATCCTTTTTTTCAGGATTTTTATTCATGTGGTTAGAGGAGAGTTTTAGTTACATGGATCTTGATGGATGAATTATATCAGTAGTTTTGATATATCCATTATTCATATTAAAACTTGAGGCTACAAAATCTGTAATTTTACCGAACAAATGGATTTTCAAAAAAAATTCAGTTCATATTCAAAATGAAAAGTAGGTGTGTTCTAGGTTCCCTTATGTGATGCGATAGAATAAACAGAAGGATTTAGATGAAACGTGGAAGTTCATAATCACCTTGCATACCAATCCTGCCAAGTGCCCTCACCTTAAAACGAATGATATGGAAGATGGGGAGACTCAGCATCAGTCTGGGTAAGGCTGTAAATGCTGTTTGTGTCCATTATCTCTCTATTCATTAATTTCATTTCCAACTTTAAGATCGTCACTTTTAGGAAATTCGTCCATATAGGATAGTGAAGACAGTTTCTGTACTGCTTATTGTTACGTTTTTCCTGATCTTTACAAGATTAGACAATGTCTTGTAAATTCATTTAAATGTTGATTACACTGTCATTATGTGTGCTCTGGGGTTTTTTGCAGGAGAAGAATGAGATGATCAGCATGGTATACTGTGAATAGACTTAACTAGATTGCCACATGGCACTTTTATTGGAGGAGGAGATTTCATTTAAAAATATACTATCAAATGTATTTTCCCTAAATGCTGAACTGATGATTCCTTTTACTTTGCTTTTGTTTTCTGAATGTGTCATTTAGGAAGCTAACAGAGATCTGTTTCCTGGAACTTGGTTTGTCTGACGGTGAGCACTCAAGGCGTTGTAGTGGTTTTTACATTCTGCAAATTTTCTTCCTTCTTTGGTTGATACTTCTGTATTTTGAGTGTCCATCTTTTATAAAACATCATTTTTATGAAAAGCAGTGAGTGTCACAAGCAGTAAAAGCAATTTGAACTGGATGGAAAAGTAGTTGTGAAAACACACTGCATTACATTTCCAGTCCAGCACTCCAGTCTCTCTCAGTTGTTCCCTAGATGCAACTGCGACATGTTGCCTTATAGCCAGGTTGTTGTTGTTGTTGTTGTTATAAGCCCTCTGATAGAACTTTGTGTAGTGCTTAATTACCATGAAGATGAGAGGAGAAACTTTCCATAATCGTATGTTTCCCTTAAGATAGGAGCATATATTTTTAAGCAGGTATGATAAAGAATAGTAAGTATTAGTTATATCTGTTTATAGGGCAGGTAAAAATAAACAAAACGAAGCAAAACAAAACAGTGGGATTCACAGCTGCAGGGGAAAAAACTGTGCCAAAGACTTCTCCCAACGTCCAAGTCATTGCATATTTTAGAGAGGGTAGAAGTTACAGGAATTAATATTAGAGGGTTTTATGTCTTATTGCCTGATCTTTGTTTACTAGACATCTGGAGTATTTCCCTATAGTCTGTGGCTTAGTCAGAATTTACAGAAATGTAAGAATTAAATTTGATTTTATAACTTTTGCATTCAAACCTTCTTAATTCTCTTAATTCTGCTCCTCCTAAATACACGTGTATTTTTGGTTGCCAGGACTTGTGAACTACTTGAGAATAGGAGGTTAGTATGTAAGAATGTATATTTTTTATTATCTAATTAAGTAACTATGTTTGAAATGGCTTAAAGGAGAATATTGCACAGAAATATTTTCACCCTGATCTGGACTTCACTTTAAATGAGCTTTTGTATTAAACTTGGAATGACTTGGATGGGAGTCTGTAATCCTTTTAGGCAAATGCTTCTGTTAACTATAGGTTAAAGCAGGTGAAGATTACAGCTGCTGGTCGTGTGAGTAAGTAAGAAATAGTGACACAAAGATTTTTCTATATTAAGTGTGAGGCTCTAAAAACAGTGCTGGAAACAAGGAAATATTGGGGGTGGTGTACTTTTAAAAAGCTGGACAGGTAGTTCACTCTTAAGGAGTTTTTTCAGTGTCATGGGTGTTAGTAGTGTGGACTGCATCTGAAACTTAGAAAATTCTACTTTCACCCTTCATTTTAGGACACATCTTAAATGATTTTCAAAACCCAAAATGATAGCTTTACAATGGTGTGTTCTGGGTAAAGTATTTTTAACACCAGAAATGTTAGTAGAAATGGTTTTTATTTCAAAGTCCAAAGACTGGCGTTTCATCTGGAGCATAAGGCTTGGTTACTGTGTTGGAACTGGAAGTGATGGTTCATTATCACGGTAATAACAAGGGCACTCACACCCTGTAGAACACCACTTAAAATGCCATTTATTAGAGCTAAGACTGTAAAGAAGATCTTTTGAGATTTTACCAGGATTCTCCTAAAAGAAAACAGTTCTATTAATAAATTCTACTGTCAAGAAAGAAAAGGGATGTTCACATGAGAATTTCTTGCTGCCTTTTTAGCTAAATGCAATCCCTGTACTGAGTGGGAGCTGCCTACAGCCTCCTGTGTTACCCTGGGCGGGCTAAGGTTATCCTGCAACCACACCGCACAGCACAGGCCCCATGGCACAGCTGTACATACGTGTAGAAGAGAACTGCACAGGCATGTGCCTACCCACGTTAACTGGTGTGTGAATCACTGACTCCTCAATTTACAGTGGTGTCCTAGTTACGGGCACTGCAGTTACAGTTCTGGAATTTTAGAGAACTCTCTTGGTGCAGTCAGAATGTAAAGAAATACTGTGTTACATTGTATTAATACTATTTTTTATGCTCAGTTTGAGATTGAGTTTCAGTCTTTCTGATAAAGTCTGGACTGTAATACCTGCCTAACTCCTGTTCTGTCTGAGGATGACTTTTTCATTAGTCCATTCTTAGACATGGAAACAAATGTCAGCATGATATATGGCAGTATTCCTTTGGTTTTTTTTTAATTTGTTGGGCTTTTATTGTTTCTTTGGTGAGTGGAGGACCATGATCTGCATATTTGAATTTATCTGATGGTTTTCAAAGTCTCAGGGCCCACACTTACTGCATGGTAACTTCTGAATTGGGAGCCATGGGCTTGCACATCTCAAACTACATGTAGTTGAAACACAGGGGTTATATTCACCCTTGTTTCTCTTTTGAAAAGGTAAAAGTTGCCCAGGTTAGCGAGCCACAGCACTATGCAGCACCTAAAACTGGCTGTTAGGAGAAAGCTGTAGTGATTTCCCACCTCTTAAGGGTACTTGGAGACACAAACATTCAATTGCTTCCTATGCCTTGAAGCAAGAACTGGACCTGAAGTTCCTCCCTTTTAAGTACCTCACCTGATTGTATATGCAGCCATTTACACTCTCCAGAATCTTACAAGATGAATTCTGGCCCGCCTTAGGTCAGAGGAAGAGTGTATCGCTAGCAGGTGCAACTTTCTGCTTGGAGTACTCATCTATGAGAAATTCCTTGTTTCCTGCTGCCAGGCACTAAGCCATGGCATGAACAGTGATCACTGCCATGGATATCCTCTTTGGCTTTTCTTGAAAGATAACCCTGTCCATTCTTTGGGCAAAAGGTCATGACCCCAGGAGATTCCAGCTGTGAATGAGGAATCTGTTTTTCATAATTTTCATCACTTAGTGTTTACCTTTATGCTGTTAATGTATAGGGTTTATACTGTTGATAAGTAGTGTTTATAGCTACTGTTAGAATATTGTGTTTGTAGTGTTCATTGGTGTAACTCAGGTAGCTTTACTTTATTTTCCCTTTTCATTTCTTTTCTGGAAATCCTCACAGTTTTTGATTCTGAAAACAACCAATGTATCAAACTGTAACTACTTTTATTGGATTAGGACAATTTGTAGACATCAAAAAATTTAAGTGTCTAATTTAAGCCATTTCCCTAGACTTTCTCCAGAGTTAATAAAAAAGAAGAGGCAGACACAGCTCTGATTCATCCTGTTATTTTGGGTACATATCTTATGATGAAATGAATAGTTTTTGGTCGATGGTGGCCCCTGATTGGACCAAGATGACTAACGTCAAATAAATGTCTTTTACACTGCTGAAGTAGCTGCAGTTAAGTCTCAGCTAAACATTTTGCTGAAGGAAATTAAAATCCCTATGGCAAAGAAGGGATTGATGGTCTACATTCTTAACCATTTTACTACTAGCTCAGAAAAAAAAAAAAAGGGTGTTTATCCAACCATCCTACTATTTTCAGATAGCTGAATTACAGTATATGATATGGATTATTTCACCTGTCTGTTCATTTCACATTCTGTTAGTTTCTTTTTATATAATGAGAACTCCTTGGCCATGACCTCTCATGAGAAGAAGACTAATCACTTGAAGAATATTCTTTGAATGCTGGAAAAAACCTGCCATGAATGTGCATGACAAAGAATAATTAAATACATTTTGCAAAAAGAAGCAGAGAGAAGGACATATGCAATGAATTTGTGACTAATTGTTCTGTTTATTCTGTAAATGTATAGAAAATGAAATGTTTGGACTGTGCTGAAGTACTCAAGCAAAAGAATATTAATCTGACCAATAGATCTTTCAGGGAGACAACAAAATCATCTGTGTCTAAACAAAGGGGATGAATAATTCTTTAAAAACCAGAACAAAATAAGTAACTTTTGTTGGTATTGTCTCA
This sequence comes from Dendrocincla fuliginosa, assembly GCA_035047845.1. Classification (NCBI taxonomy): domain Eukaryota; kingdom Metazoa; phylum Chordata; class Aves; order Passeriformes; family Dendrocolaptidae; genus Dendrocincla; species Dendrocincla fuliginosa. The sequence continues at coordinate 15,758,854 of JAWWMO010000043.1, forward strand.
CTTTGCAGTTGATTCATTTTAGTGTTTTAAGTTAGTCAATCCTTGGATGATCCCCAGAATATACAGTTTCATTTGCATATAATTGTTTTGTAGACTGCTTTTTTCAGTTAAGCCTTTTATTCTTTTAGTCTGCATTGTGCAGCTTCTACAGATGTTTCTATGCCAGCCCAGTTCTAAAGCCTGTGAGGGAAAACATTCATATTGAAAACAAACTGAAAAACATAAGCTAATGGTGAGGCTAAGAAATTTTAGTTTGTGTGCCTGTTCTCATTTCATCAGTGTATATAGTGGCACTAATAATGCAAAAATATAACATTTTCAAATATATTTTTAGACTGCATCTTGTTTCATTGGCATATGGATATGGTCTGTTTAAGATACAATTAGACATCCAAATACACTTACGTTATTTGATACTTCCTGACAACAGCAATGTTCTCCAAAATAAAGTTCTCCATGAATCTTCATAAATAATCTAAAGATCTGGAAGGTCAAGAGTCATCCAAGAGGCTCCTAAATGAGTTGTGTGAGTTAGAAGTTCAGTTATGCCTTAAATTTTGGTATCTTAACTTTTCCATCTCATATGAGATTATCTGTCATTCAAGATCTACATATTCCTCCCACTGTGTCCATACTCTTTTGCTGATCAGAACGTTTGCTAGTTTGACCCATTAAGTTACCTGCAGTAGCTCTCAGTCCTTATTTTCAGCGGTAATCAGAACTTTATCAGAGCAGAGGCTGTTTCAGGCCTGCTACATACCCACTCGTATCTTACGAGAGGAGTGTTTTACTATATAGTGGTATATTTGGAACAGCAAGTAAATCAGAGCCTGTGGGTCTGTCTTAATCATTTCAGACTGCAATTGCAGAAGAGGAAAAGTTGACCCAAATGTGTTCTGTAAAGAAGATTTATTAAGTGTGAAATTCTGTATTTTTTTTCTCTGTTTCATTGGAAGTCACGCTTCTTTTCCATAGATGGAAGACCAGAAGGGATTATTACAGTATCTAATCACTTCTCATGTTAAGTAGAGTGTCACCCAATTGCCTGTGTACTGAACATAGTGTCTGTTTGCTGGGTTTTCCATAAAGCATTTTGCTGAAATCTGGTATCAGTAATCTGTCTAGCACATGACTGAGTGAGAAATTTTATTAACCTTGATGGCTGACTTACTTCCTTGTTCAAAGAAATAGGATAAACAAGTGTAACAACAGATGCTTTTTAAAAAAATGTTGTCTTGGTTTCAATCAGTTACTGGATAATTATACAAACACATCAGAAGTTGAGGATACATGATCTTCCAAAGAAAAATTTTGGAAAATAGTTCTGACTTTGTTTAAAAAGAGAAATTGCTTTAAATATTACAGTAATATATACTACCCTAGATTGTACTTTAAAGTATCCAAATATTTAAAGAAATAGAAAGTTTTATTTGAATATGATTTATTTGATTATAAGTTTTAACAGATTTCCCCTTAAAAAAAATAAAAACACTTTACGTCTAACAAGATTTTTAAAATAAGCTTCCTGAATCCTCATCATTGTATCGAGTATCTATGATGAAAAGGAAAGAATCTGTGATGATTACAAAATCTCAAAAATGAGTAATCAACCAAGAAAACCAAAGGATTAGTGAGGAGACAGGACAGGAAACAGGTAATCTGCAGAGAATTAAGTTACTTACGAGTTACCTTTACATGTGCCAATACAATGAATGTTATGATATAAAGTAATCAATCAAATTTTTATAATTTCCCCAAATGTTCCAGCAAATAAGATCAGATGAAGTGGGAGTTTCGCTAATCCTATATTTTTGATGCAGAGAATACTAGTAGGCCAGCAGGAGGAGAAGATGCTGAGGTATCATAAATCTGCTAACTACATATTCATATAGGAAAGCTAAAGAAAAGTACTGCTGCGCTTAAGATGACTAGGGGGGAACTGTGTGGAGAATAAGGTAATGGAGACATTTAAAAACTACCTCCCATCTGCCTCAGACTATAACAGTGCCTGTTTCTCCTAATTTGTGGCCTTCTGCATTGCAGATACCTCAGTGGCTGGGAAGGGCGAAGAAGAGCATTGAATCACCCTTTCTGGACTGTATTTCAAAGTGTTATTGGTGTAGTACAAAATACATAGATGAGAAAAAAACCTTAAAAGCTTTCCAACATAATTGAAACTTCTGAATCTGAAAGCTTTTTGAATACTCACAGTTGAATGTATCATTTGTGCCATGCAGAGCGGTGATAAGAAACCGCAATTCAATTTTGATAGCATTTAGTAGCCATCTTGCACAAGCAGAAATGAAACTGAAGCAGAGAGCAGTCAGACCTAAGTACTCCATTTATGTTTCGACATCTTCTTAAAGCCCAGTATAGGGATTTTATCAGCTGTTCATAGGGGAAATGTGTTAGTTTGGGTACAGAAAATGTAATGCTCCTCTAGATACAATTGGCAGGCACCACTGGACAAACCACAGATAGAAATTATGAAGACCAAACATTTCAGGAATTTGTAAAAATTATTTTTTCTTTTATTTTGAATTTTTATTTCCCATTCTGATTATTTTCAGAAGTTCTGAATGGCCCTGCCAGAAACCTATTGTCGAATGTTTTGATGTAGCCAACACTTTTTTGAACATCCAGAACATGGGTTTCCAATTGCAATTAGCTAATTACAGAGTTGCATCACCAAAAAATCTTTTCTGTTCCTCCCACCACCCCTGTGTAATTCTATGCATAAACATCTCTTCAACAGCTGTCTAACCACGCTGTCACGTGAAAGAATAAAATGGATAACATTTGAATTTTATAGGACAGAACGATCATACCATGTGTAATATATGAAACTGAAACATGAGATTAATACTCAGAAAAGTAGGGTATTTTTATTTAGGTGAAAAAACTTAAATACTTTTTTTAAGGAAATGTTTTACTAGTTGAAAGAAAAAGGAGGACACATAATCCAGAAGCTTTTTCAAATTACATTTGATGAATTTTGCATAGAATGTAAGGGTTTAAAAAACTGACTAATATCTTAAGACTTCAGATTGAAAAAAATATTTCCATGGAAAAAACACCCAAACAAACCAAATAAGGCATAGATAAATATTTCCAATGTGTAATAGCAATAGACTTCTTAAGAGAACACTGATCTTAAGGACTTTTTCTAATCAACTGGAAGAATAAAATATATCTTTAGAGCAGCATGATCCCTAAAGTTTGGTTTTACTGTTTGTGTATGTATGTGTGCAAGACACACAGGTATGTTTGAGAATTCTTTTTTCGCCACAGAGCTATGATTTTAAACTTAAGGAAAATGCTTAGACAGTCCAGAATATTTCTTATTATTGTATTCCTAATCATATATGTCAGTTTTTAAGTCACAGCCAACCAGTAGCTACCTGGCTACTTCTTAAACCTAAACAGGATCTTCCGTGATAAATGTTTGATGCACAAATGAGCATGAATCATGTGTAAAGGTGCTTCGGCATGTCATAATTTTTCCCCTCCTAGAAGCCACCTCAGTATGTAATAATGACTATTCTCTGCCATCCTTATCAGATGTACAGGTCAGGTTCAGAAGAAAATTTTAAAAACTAGTTTGTTGAAGGTAAGGCTGAATTAATCTCTACACATCTCTAATAGGGCTTTCCTAAACTGCAGTATATATAAGTACTTCTTCCATGGAAACTAGAACAAAGAGTTCCTTTGTATCCTGAAATAATTTGCTAGGTGTTTCCTCACTAGTAATTGACTTCCCCCTCTCCAATGTGAGTACTTAAAGATGGATCACAACTTGTCTTTGAAGGGGCTTGGAAAAGGAGAAATCCTTAAACCACCAATCCTACTATGAAAATAAAATATATAGAAAATGTAAATAATGTAGATAAAAGCAGTTTATCTACATTAATGTAGCTTAGGAGAGCACCCAGTCCTTACTTACTGTTAATATAGAAGAGTGATCTTGGAGCTTGCAAATTACATTCCTTTCAAAAGGGATTCAGAAGATGTGGGACCAGGCTTGATACGGTCAGGTATATACATTTTTCAGGTAGATTTAATATGGATCACATATTCAATACCACGTGTTTTGCAATACAGGGCTTCTATCAAACTATTCTATTTGCTGCAGTAGATCTCTCATCCTCTCTGATGTTGCACTTCCTCTATAACTCATCTGCTGGTGACACAGCTCCTCAACAGCAGCACATTCTCTCAGGAGAGGGGAGCACCTTTCGAGCCTCAGGGAGAAGCCCCAGGCACTCTCTCCAGCCTGGGCCCCACTGCTTCTAAGTCAGCACCTAATTTGGGAGCATAAAATCTGAATGCTGTCATAAAACCATCTCTCTGAAACAGTGGGGCAATAAGTTTTCTTCTTGTTTTGTATTTACTGTTGGATATTTAGTTTTCTAGGTGAAAAAATAAGATGGTGACATATAAGTTATAACATGGATACCGCCTATATTTAGCTTGGCATCAAGTCAAGCATTTGGAATTGACAGAGTCAGCATTTTTATCCAGTACTAGATCATTGAACCAAAATGATTGAATAACTCATTCTCTTTGTGGTACTCATTTTCTACTGTTCTACTATTATTCCTTCCCTTTGGATAGGATATTTCCCATTTTCTCACCATGTTCTTAACTTCAAAGATGTCAGATAAGTGTGATTTTCCCTGACATCCAACAGATCCTCAGGGGAGGAAGGAGATGAAGAAGCAGGAGAGGGCAATAGCAGTGTTTTATTCGGTTGCCAGTGTGTAGCAAAATACAGCACATACTTCATCAAGGAATTCATTGTGGCTTGCCTTTTCTATGATGAGACAGTTGAAGTATAAAACATAAAACTGAGAAAAGAAAGAATATATATTTCAATTCTCTGAAGCATTTTTTGATAATGTAAAAAAACATTGCCCCTATTATTCTAAGGTGAAAACTGAAGTTGTAGAGAATTAAGTGACTTTTTCTGAAATCACACATTATTCAACGTAACATAAAATTAGGTCATCTTGTTCTGATTCTGGTGCATAGTTCAACACACCCCAGTGAGAATTCTGCCTCAGTAAGACTTGTGGAAAAGCACAGTCAGTAATTCAGGACATACCCAGTTTTTCTTCTATTTTAAGATAGTTTACACAGATTTCTTATGCATTTTGTTATACCTTCTAAATAATTCTGTGCAACCCTGCCAATTTTCATGTCTTTTGTGTTTTTACAGCAAATTATTGTTAAAACCAAAAAAATCTTAAGCAAAGATTGTTAGTAGATAGTAACTATAATCTCACCAGAGGAGAAGATCTTCCCTAAAGTTTTTATTTTTCTAAGAAGAATGGAGGAAGAAGGCAAATAGAGCATGATTTGTCAGGAAGATTATGTGTTTAGCACTAAAGGGTTTTACGTGAATGTTTTCTGAAATGTTTTCCCAGAAGCGTTCACTTGCTGGTAAGAGCTTTATATGAGATCCCATGAAAATAGAACTTTAATCTTTCAAGCTAATCTAAATAATTAAGACAAGTTTATTTACAGAAAGATTTTTGCAGAACATAATAAAGGTTCTGGAAACAGATTGCTTGTGGTCTCTTTTGGATTAGGCTAGATTTTGAAATGTCATTTTAAATATATGTCCTTTTCTGTTTTGTTTTAGTGGAATGACTTCCTCTAGTCACTTGCTCATTTTATTCTGGAAAAAAAATAGGTTGTTTCCTTTCAGGCATCTATTAATATTTTTTGCTTTTCTGAAACTCCTGTTTTGAAGAAAAAAGTGAATAAAGTGTTTTGGTGAAAATGAAGTTAAAGGAATGTGATGGATCTCCTGCTGGCAGCCAAGAGAATTAAATGACAGAGTTGTGTGAGCTTGTCTACTTTCTCTTGGGGCAAACCGTCTTGCTGTTCATTGATGTGGCATATCCTTTTTCTAAACATTCCCAGAGCACATATGTTCAGACCTTTGTACCTTACTTTTCTGTATTTGGGGCCTGAAGCTTATTTTGCAAACACAGGAGAAGCAGAAGGTTTCACTTGTATGTCCCATTTTCAGAGTCACATGCAATCCAATTTCTAAGCAGTTATTATTGCTGCCATATTAGTCTCATAAATTACAATTTAAACAGGCTGTAAATTTTGTTTATCATCATTGCAAGATAACATTAATGAAGTTTCCAGTAAAGCCACTAAGAATGACACTCTTTTCAAAAGGCTATGCACTAGAGGATACTCTTGTTACGACCCTGAAGATAGAGTAACTGAGGTTCTTTTTAATAAAAGATACTTTTGAGTGGATTAGAGTGAAATGACACTAAATGATCAATGTTTATAGATATATGTATGTATGTATATGGCAGATTTACTTCAGAACAGTTTGGTTGCAATGGAAAGGAGGTATGTAGTCATTTTGTTGAGTATCTGTAGAAATATAGCAATATAAAATCATGAAAGTAACACCTAAGAAAATGTATAAGGAAAATAAAGAAAGAAATCACTAGTGATGAACAGCAATGAAACTTGATTGTTGCAATTTTGATGTCCCATGATTGAGGTGATGGTCATTGCCTTGATCTGTCTGAAGGGGGGAATCCCACAAAACACGAAGTTCAAGGTGGTAATACATGTTCAGGTTCAGGTGGGAATGCTCAGGTACCTCCCCTGGGTGGAGTTTTACACTGTTTGATGTAACACTTTGATTCACATGCAGCCCTCTGCTGGAAGCCCTCAGAAATTAGTCTGGGGGTGTTTCAAGAATCTTAGATGATTTATGACACCTTCTAAGACATGACAGCTGCCTCTCATATCACTGTAGTTGAGCCAGTGATATGAGAGGCCCATCATACCTTCAGGGCTATGTGTGAATGTGAACATCATGATACCTCCCTCGAGGTCGGTGTGGGGGCTGGGACTTTTACACCTGAGCCACTTGTGTAAGGGAGGAAATTGGCATGATAAAAAGCTCTATTCCACCTCTGCAGGATCTGCTTTTTATCAGCTTCTTCCCTTATTTAGCTCAAGCTAAAGAAAGGTTGGTTTGCTGTGGTCATCCTGTGGTGTTCACCCCTCTGCACCTGGGCTGTTCTTATGCAGATCAGAGGTTTTGCCATCACACATGCAAAAATTGTCCTCCTCCCCTATGGTTGGGGTGTGCAAATCTGGCCTCAGCAAAACACCCCCTGCTTTTGCAAATGGCTGATTGAGTCCTTAAACTTTAACATTTCAGTCTCACAACTCTTCAGTTACAAGGTGCACATTCTATACAATTTGCTGCAATCTGGCTGTTTCCCCAGTTTCAGTGTTAGATCATGAATTTAGCTTCTTTATGCTTTGCCTTCCCCAAACATTCTTTTCATATTAGTTTTCTTACTGATACCTAATGGCAGAAATAACTGAGCAAGCCAAATTCATTTCTGCTCCAGAAAGATGGATGCAACATGCTGCTTTAAGGTTCTGCTTTCTTCTGACAGTAGTAAGCCTGGACTGCTCTCTGGTTACTTTATTTATGTTTAAGATTTGACAGTAAAGAAGTTTTTGGTGAGTTGTCTTCTATTATGTACCAACACAGTCTTCTGTGGTGTCCAAATTTTTAAAGAATGGAATAATATATGGTTTGTTTTAAATTTTAGCTATTTTGATTTATTTTTCCTAGACCTGCACGTGTTTAGTACACTGATCACAATGGCTTAGCCTTTTGTCCTTAGAAAACTGCCAAGTGGTCATAGTGCAAATATAAGCTGAATGTCCTCTATGTCAACATACATTTTATTCATGCAGCAGGATAAGGTAATATCAATCTTATTTTTAGTGTTCTTAAATTATATTACAGGTCAAAACTTCAGTTGATGGCTCACCCAACTAAGCATCTAATCAAATTAACTTTCTTCTGAGAGAAAGAAAAATGCTCCAATCTGTCAGTCTTTCCAAATATGGGAAAATTCCAACATCATTAATTCATATTTTTCAGTTTCTAAAGAGTTAAGCTAGATGGCTGTGTAGCTATGTAGAATAATCAGATTTTTATTTTTTTAAAAAGATCTTTTGACATTAATTTTAACCTCATTTTGTTTAGTACAATTTTTATGTTGTTCTACTGGTATTTTATTCCTTCATAAAGACAAGGTACATTTCAGGAACACTACGTTTAAATGTTAAGCAGCCAAGCTAGCAAAAATGATCCTTCTTTCCTGGAGTAAAACATCTGCCTAAACTACTGAAGAGTCTATTTTCTCTTAATAATATGATGCATATATTACTTTTATTGATTAAGTTACATGTACATTTGAAGAAAAAAAATTTAAGTAAATCTGAAGATATTTTTTCTGATGTAGCTTTGTGTGATTACAGATTTGGATAAAAATTACTAAGCAATTTGTCCATAGAGTTCTATTATTATTACTTTTAAGTCTGACAGTACATGGACCCTGGGTTGGAAAGACATCACGGCTAGGCTTCACGAATGAAGATTTGGGAAGGGCTCTACCCGCACATGCTACAAGCATGCTGGTTGGAACGAAAAGTGTTGTTTAATGTCATTCATATTTAAGTTCAGCAGTCCTTTTAAGTTTTTCCCAAAGAGAATGATTGGTTGCACATCCTCTCTTAATGATTTGGATAGTATAATTTCTTTTTCTACTGTTCAGTTACAGTATCATGGTACTGTTCATGCCACTAGCCTTAGGGAAAGACAGTGATGAGAAATGGTGCTTTCTGCACTTAGGTCCTTTGCGTGGAGATCTACTGCATAGTGAAAGGCCATCCCACTTTTGAGTATACTTGAAATCTGTTTCCCAGATTTTAAATACAACTACCAGGCTTGGGGCTAGACACAATCTTTCCCTCGTATGTTGTAAAATAAAATACTCCTGTATGGTATGCATTTAGCTTTGCAAATGAAAAAAAAAGAAGAGACATCGAAGATGTCTTTGACTCTGAAAGCATAAGGAATTTTAAGAATCACTATTTGCAATGGGCTGAATGGGCTTTTAGTATATTTGTGCTTTAGGAGACTGTTTTTTCCTTATCATGAATTATCATAAATTGATGTTCTGGAGATATTTCTGCCTCTGCAAACCCAGCAATACCCAATCAGAAATTACCTACTAATTTTGATTCTTTTTTCCCATCTGTAACAGAAAAAGGATGTATAATTTCTTAGTAGTTCTGCCAAATCCGTAGTGACAGAATTCTCTCCTCCATCTAGACCATGGCTAATTTCTTATAAGAGTTGGCAATTAAATGATTATCTACTATTTTAAAGTTAACTGACTTTCAGTTCAAGCTGTTTCATCCGACGTGATTCTGGAGATAATTGGACTTTGCTGAGACTGCACATTGTAGCTGTGTCCCTTACCAGACCTCATCTAGCTATTGTCCATTTTGCTATGGCAGCCATTCATAACAGATCTGATGGGAGAATATTGTCCTTCTTGCAAGCATACTTATCTGGTCGACTTCATAGAGGCAACACAATTCATTTGAGCCAGCTTTAGAGAGCACTGAGAGCAGATGAAATATCTGAGCTAAGCAGAAGTCAATTAGTAATGGTGCTGGCAGGCAGTGTCTTTCTATTTCTTTTTCTTTTTAAAATAACTAAGTACTGGTATGTCCAAATGTGCAGGTGTTGGAATTTTTTTTTTTTTTCAAATTAGTCACAGTTACAATTCATACAATAACTGCCTTTTGGGAAAAAGTGTGACTATCAGAAACTTGCACTGCTGGGAACATTAAAGTGAAAATTATTATGAATGGTTGTTAGTCTATATGCAAACAAGGACCTGAATTTAACTTCTATTTGAGCACTTGAGGGCCAGATGAACTTCTGTAAAACCCAAGTGGTACCTTTGTAAAAAATGACTGGATGTCTAAAATCTGAGTTGTATATGGGAACGTTGAAGTTTTTCTCCACTGTGCTGTCCAAGGAATTTGAGAAATTTCTGCTCTTGTACTACAGTGCAGTGTAGGCGTATGGCTTTGCTAAACCACAGAGGATGATGTGTTGTCAAAGATTCATGCCAGCACTTGTTTCACCAAATAGTTTACTATGATGAGCAGGGAATCCAACCTGTTTATTCAAATTTGATGTTTTGAAGGAGCATGAGAAATTTTAACTCTTAAGTTTCCATGACAACAGCTTTTCTCTTTTTTTCTAGTTGTCTTTATGATTTATCTTTGCCATTTGTCATGTGAAAGGGGAGTTTTTGTCAAACCCTTTGGTTTTGATCAGTCTGTCAGTGCTCCAGGAGTGTTGAGAGCCTTGCCTGACTAATCTGTCAGCATCCCCTGGGGATGTATGGGGACTCTTCACGGAACAGTCTACAGGATTGGGGAGCGGGTTCAGCTTACTTTTTCAGGGTCACATGCAAACAGAAAGACCTCCTCCTGGGTTTCAACAACTTTAATTGGCCTGTTGGTGCCTCAGGAAAAAAACAGGGACACGTGCCAACAACATAAGAAAGACTTGATCCTAGTCCTCCACAGTCAAGTATGTTACCCACTGCTGGCAATTGTTAGTGCCCTTGAATGACTCACACTTAACAGCTTATGGAATAATACTCTTTGTTAATATAAGAGAAAATTGAGGCAGGTTAAGGTTTGAGGATTGCTGGTGATAGTATCTGGCTGTAAAAATATATTCAAAGCAATATACTAACAAACTCTAATCCCTAGCAAAAGCTAGCTCTGGATAATCATTCACTGTGCATAAAGTACGGTTCATACCCAGCAGGCATCCCTGTATGGGAGAGAAGACAGGTTCGGCCCATTGATGGATCCCAAAAGTTACGATGGAGCCTTCTCTACCTTCTCCTCATTTTTAACTTAGTTGCGCTTGAGCAACTCTGGTCATACATTGTGTTCCATGGCGGGTGGTTGTACCTTGGAGGTGGGTAACAGTAGTATTGCATCTGACCAAGCCTTTAGGATGGAGGTATACATCTTTGGTCTTGCCACAGTTGCTTGTTCAACAGCAAGAAATCTTTCTTCTCCCTTAGCTGACAGCTGCTTTCTGGCTTATTAGCCAAAGGTACCGCTTATTTTCCCCTCTTGCAAGGATTTCAACAATGTCTGGCCACGGTGCCTCCACTCTGCTCCATCCTCCGTTTAGTCCACCTTGCTACGTATTGTGTGTGGGAATTTGGCCATGCTGACTGCATCCCATCCAGGGAGTAGCAACTGCATTTTACCCAGGGAGTAGCAATTGTATTTCACCCTATAATTTCAGTACTGTTATAGCTTTTGTTAGAACATGAATATAACTTCCCAATTTTCTCTAATTTTACCCTCAGTCATTTTCCCATCATTCACAAAACTACAAAGTACACTGTTTTATATTTAATCATCACGAAACTTAGTTGCCTCATCTTCACTACAGAAAATGTGCATAACTGCAACTACTGCTTTGTGTAAATTTTATAGAACTTAAACGTCCTTGTATTACTGAGGCCAGAATATTTTTTTCTAATCAACCTGATTAAATGATAATCAGGCTTCAATGATACTTTATGTCATCAATTAGGTAAGTAAAGTTTTAAAGTAGGTGATACTAGAACAAGATTAAGAATGCAGAGGTCAATTTTCTGTTCTTCACTGTGAAGATGGGAATAACTGTAAGCCAGAATGTTTGGTTCTTCTGAATGTCTCTGATTTTGGATGATTAGTTTCAGGTACTGAATAATTTTCATAGTGCTGAGCCACTTCAGGTCTCATTTAAAAGAATTTGAAAGTACAAACATATCATATCTGTTTTTCCTAATAAATAAGCCAGCTTCTTACCACTATCCTAGCAAGAGAAAATCACAGTAAAGTAACCAATCTTCTTCCAACTCAACTAAAGAAAAAAAAAAAAGAAATCTGAAAATGGAGAGAGAAAGTGTCATTTGTTCTCACCCTGTAGTCACTGTTGTTGCCTTAGGGCTCTGCCAGGCTTGCTACACTATCCCCTCTGCAAGATAAAAGAAGAAATCAGTTGTGTCTGTAGAACTGAATACATTGGCACCTGACTGAGTGCCTTGAGCAGGTGATACAGGCACAAGTGCATGCACTCCTATTGCCCCTGCCTAAAGATAAAGCATCACTTCCCATGTGTTCAGAAACTACTTTGTTTGTATTAGAATGAGAAATATTTTTCCTCTCTGGATTATGTGCACTTTGTATTGAAAATACCTGTTTACTCTTTCACTAGTGCTTTAGGATTTGGTTTCTCTGATGACAGTTAATAAAAGCACATGGGAAATGGTTCGTTCCATGAGAAGTGGAACTGACAACAATGGAGTTTCGTAGGGATCTGTATTCTATATCCCTAATCTTTCCTTCCTTCCTGCTGCAATAAGCATAGCTGTCTCTTATGGGAAAATCTCTAGGCAAGAGACATACTGTGGCTCATTTAGAGCTGTTCGTATATTGATCATCTGGCTAATGCACATATCTGATGGGCCAGCTGGTAGCTGTCAGTGTGGGCTCTACTCTCCCTGCATCTCACTTTTAGTAAGATTCTCTACCTAACGACCCACTATTACGAAAATTCTAGAAAAGCAATGGACTATGTTTGTCATATAGAAAGAAATGATCCAAAAGTTTAAAAAGTTAAGGACTACCAGATGGAAAGACAGACATTCAAAGCAATTATCTATGTTTTGTTCGTGTAAGAAATAAGCTAAAAATATACTTCATCAGTGTTGTTCATGTCTCAATGTCAACTACTCAGAAATTAGATGATATGAAAATTAAGGTTGTCTCTCTAATGCGATTTTAACCACATTGTGAATAGGCTTTATTTTTTAGAGCTGTAACCATTTGATAAGATACTGTATTTTTCATCTTTATCTATGTAATTTTATCTTTATTAATGTAATTGTTGAAACTTGTTGAAATATGTTTTACATATTTCTCTGAGATTTTACACACAGAGTCCCAAATTCAGGTTCTTGCAGTTACCTGTGCATGTGTGTACACACACACAACCACACACGCTCTTGCATAAAAAAAGTCTTGCCAGTGTTTTGTTTTAAAATACCAGTACTTCTTGCAGAGATATTTAAAATTAGTAGCTATTGATTGGGCTTGTTCCTGCTTTAATTGGTGTAAACAGGGGTTATTCTAACTTAAATCAATAGGGAGCACTGACCTATGTTAGGTTTGTTTTACATAGAGTTTAAACACAGGATGTTGATTTTTTTATAATTTCCGTGTGAATGGCAATATGTTTCACAGTAATAAGTGGATATAGGCTGTTGGAATATAAAGTTTGCAAATCCTGTGATTAGTTCTGATGTCGCTGAGGTCGTTGGGAGACAAATGATATATGATATAAATGGCAGCTATCTTTGCATCTAGGCCAATCTTACATGCCACTTCAGTAATTCTTCTAAAAAAGCATCATCTTGGGGATGAGGTTTATCATTTGCTATTGCTTAATTTTAAGTAAGTAACAATTATATATGTTTAAGATCCCATCTCTAGGTTAAATGGAGTTTTCAAGCAAAGATCTTCACAAACACGTTAGACTGTTTTAAAGCAACTGTAGAATTTTGAATTTGATACAACTCTACCATGACATCTAAGCCATTGCTTTAATTTGGCTGATCTAAGAGGGAAATACATCTGAGCCCTCCATCATGTAATCTGGTTGATTTTGGCACCTAACAGGTGTAATGTCCAATATTTCACTGAAGTCTTCAAGATGGATGCAGGCAATGATTTGACAATCTGTGTCCTACTAATGTATGTTAAAAAAAAAAAAAAAAAAAAGAATAGTTTCTTGAAGCAAATATGATTTCTTTTCCTTCCATAAAAATGAGTATCTTTCTGAAATGACATTCACCCATTCTTTGTTCTATTTTTCCCTTAAAATAGGTAAGAGGGATGATCGCATTTATGTTCCAAATTGACAGTGAAGAATGTAGTGCATGTATATTCTGTGCAGAGATGATTTCATATTTAGGAAAAAAAATGAGGGGTATTAAGGGGTAAAGTCGTGTCTTGTTCTTAAATGAAGAGATGTTTTGAAAATTTCTCTAGTGGATGATTATAGTTTGATGAATGGAACCTCTAAGTCTAGAGACAACAAATGTTAGTAACCCAAGGCCATTTTATAGGTTTAACATATGAAGGCAGTGAGAACACAATGAGCTTGAGTCTCATCTTTCACTTGGGGAAAATTGAGAGTAGTTCTTCTGAAATCTGTAGAATTACGATAAAACAAAGTTTTGTCTATAGAAGGGAAATAGACAAGAATAAGTTTTCTGCTGTAATTATTCCCATATGGATCTTACATTCTGGAAAAAGTGTTATGAAGAGTAATTCTAGTAATTTTTTCATGTAAGGTAGTCATAATGCCCTGATATCAGGATTTTTTAATCTGTGGAGATCAGGTGGTTTAAATGTTAGCACTATGATACACAGATTTGGATACCAAGTTACTGATTTAATTCTAAATTATATTCTGTTAATTAGGAGCTTAATGTTGACTCAGTTGTAGACTCAATCCATCATCATTTCTTTTGTCACAAATGCTTCATATTTAGTATCCTACTTGGCTGTTGTGGTAGAATAATAAAAGACTTGTTTGTTATTCATCACTGAAGTATATGCTGCAGTATAATTACAGATACTAGCTAACTGTAAAGTTTTGATAGATGCAAAGTCATGTCTTTTTTTTTTCCCCCCCACTGTTTTATAAACATGGGGTCAAACACATAGTTGAAACTTTATTTTTATAGAGACATATCTATGAGAGGCAAAATTTATTGCCTAGAGAGGGAAAAAAACGCTGTAAGGAAGCTGTTTCTATCCCTTCCTACTTATGACCTCTTAAAACCTTGGGCTGTCAATATTGGTTGTCAAGTTATGGGATATCCTCACACTTCTGCAGGGACTGACTGGTTTCGAGAATATGTCTATATGCAAAGCCTTATCTGACTCTTTAGCAGGCATTATTAAAACTGTCTTTTGCAGGACCTGCTTGGCAAAACAGTCCTTAATGTGGCAGTGTGACTCTGGCCTCTTTAGGCAATTCTAGACACATGATCTATACTGTAATGACGAAGTGTAGGCACAGATGAGCTTCACCCCACCTAACACAACAATCACAGTGTACACATTTAAATCTGGGCTAGTTCTCTTAAGTTTTCTCTATAATTAATCAAAGGAAACAGGAACTTCTGAGGGTAAATTCACAGTCTTTCCCAGACATGCCTTATGAGAAGCAACAAGTTGCATTTGCAGAAAGATTAATTTCTCTACATTGGCAATCACATGAATCTAGGCAGGTAAGATATTTAAATATCTATATCATGGAAGTCTCAATTTCAGTGGGAAAACTTAATTTCATCCTTAAGATCCTCCTCTCTTGCTTTATAAGTGAGCTGATGACTTAAGAGACATCCAGAAGCAAAGGTGCAAGCCAGATCGTGCAGAGGAACAGTCAGATGTGCATGGTGGGCTGAAAGCCATGCTGAGAACTGTTCATGCACAGCAGCACTGGTGAAGACAGCAGGTCGTGTATAGGCAGGAAGGATGCCTCTATCCTGGCAGGTACTGTCCCTGTGCATTAAGTAATTCTGTTACTGTGCTAATCTTTTCCATTGGTTAACATGGTTGTGGACAGGGATCAATTTATTTACTAACTCTAATCAGGGAAAAAGGAGTCTTTATAGAAGTTACATGCATTTTGTATAGACCTGGCTGCAAAGAATTAAATTGCCCTTCATGACTGACTAACTGCCAGCATTTGTCTTCTGCCTTCCTTTGTCTACATGGTTGAAGACCTGAACGTGTCAGAAATCAGAAAACCTGTCTGATTTTCTAGCTGGTCAGTTTGCTACTGACTTATTATCATTAAAGTAAATGATACTTGCAAAATTAGCCCTACAACCTGCATAAAAGAGTATTTCAGTATTGAGCTGTGTTATCTGCTATGTTTTAGATGTTTGATGGGACAAGGATACAACTGCATTCTACCTAGTACCCTGCTCTTAAAATGTGTTTTGCAATTCATAGAAGAAGGATCAATCTAGTGGAGTCGAAACACTACCTTTCATGATGACAGTCAAACAACTCTTCTGGGTGGATGGGATACTGAAGGGGCCAACAGGATGATATACAGATAATAAAAAAGTAGTACTGTAGTGAAATCATTTGTTTGATGAGTTTAAAGATTATTTTGGACATTAGCACATTAGCTTGAAATAGAGTGAAATGGCTTCTATAAGAAACTAGTCAAGCTGTGAAGGGAGGAAGTTTACATGTTAGACCCGCATTTGTTGGGCTGGTGAGATTTGTTAGTGTTGATCTGTTCATTTTAGGAAATGAATATTACTCACTTAAGGATGTTTTATATGTCTTGCAGAAGATAGCTTTGAATGTAGTTGTAAGAGTATTTCTTTGTATGTAAGATGGAAGTGTATTTCACTTTAAAACCTTTGCTCTAAATAATACATTATAAAAGATCTGATATGAAAAACTAGTGAAAGTAGTCCAGTGAGTAATGAACTCATTTACAGCTTGACTATACTGATGTTTTAGAAATGTACTTTTATACATCCATGCCAACTAGACTTGGCATGAAAGAAAAATAAATATATAAATAACTATAGATTAGGCATTGAAGATGACCAAATTACATTTCAGTACCTTTTTTTTTTCCTTCATTATTTTCAACTTTTTAATTGCAAACCTCTTCATGTTACAGATATAATTAGAACACTGCTGTAGCAGAATACAGTCAAAACCTGCTTTAATTATCTAGGCATAATCAGTCCAAATCTGTGTTAATCTGGGCCATACTTCCTTGGATATTAATGTAATCTGTGGAAAAGGGCTACCTCTTGAGCAATAGAAGGTGAGAACATAAATTATGTATTTTTTAATTTTTTATACATGTAGCAATTAATTTATGTAATTCAGAAATTCCTTTGCCACATAATTGGCAAGTGATTCTCACCAAGAGGGTGGAATCAGTGCTTGCTTGTCAAGGTCTGTTCTCCACTGATGTCTGCCCTGACAACACATGTTCATCTTGGCAAGGTTTGGAGGCAGTGTGGTAGTAATACTTTCTATCCCAAAGTTGCAAATGGTGCTGCAATTGATGCATTGTTAACTTTGATGACAGTCATAGACTACCACTGTGGTGTTATTCTTCTAGCTGTATTTTCCAGGATGAAGAAGCTTGATGTTATATAAATATATAAGTATGTCTCTCTATGTTTACTTCTTATCTTTTGGCACACAACTGTGTTTGAAGCATGCATATGGGCAGCTCAGTTCCGTTTACCTCTGGTGAGCATTCTGTCATTGGCAGCCGATATGAAGAAGCCACAGGGACACATCTCCATACAAATGTGATTTTAAAAAGGCAGTTTTCTTTTTTTATGGTGGCTTTAAAGAGTTTTCACAAAATTTAATGTGCAGATGACTTGCTACAGCATATTGAAATTCAAAAGGCCTCATTCAACTTTTGTGTTTAACAGATTACATGATGTCTCAAAATTAAAATAGCTGCAATTATAAAATATTAGATGGGGTTAGAGACAGTGGACTTCTTTGCAGAGTTTGTATTTAATCATGCAAGATACTCAGCTGCTCTGAAGAAAAAAATTAGGCAGATATTAAAAACAATCAGTATAATTGCT
The DNA here is from genome assembly GCA_035047845.1 of Dendrocincla fuliginosa. NCBI lineage: Eukaryota > Metazoa > Chordata > Aves > Passeriformes > Dendrocolaptidae > Dendrocincla > Dendrocincla fuliginosa. Next base: position 15,776,463 of record JAWWMO010000043.1, read on the forward strand.
ATTTAAATGCAGGTTTGAGGTTTTAATGCTTTTGAATTGTATTCCATTATCTTACCAGTGAGAGAAGCCTGTAGATATTGCAAGAAATATTGAGAATGTTTGTTAATGTAGTTATTACTGGGTTTTAGCACTGTTGCTCTGCTAAGCAGTGCTTGAGTACAATGTTCAGTTAACACCAGCTCAGGAGAGGGGAGATCCCTCCATGGGCCAAGGGAATGGCCCCTTTGCCTGCCCTGTGCTGGGCTGGGCATAAATTGAGATAATCTTCCAGTTTTTAATACAATTACTGGCAGGAGAGGCAAAACTCCCATCTAGCACTAAGGGGGCTCTGGGCCAGTGGAAAAGAGATCCTCGTGCTTAGTTTTGTCCATTTCTGTAATATCCATTCTGTGTATCTTGCAGGATAGCAGGTAAACCCAAAGTATGTATTTGTCCCATAGATAATCATATAGACTGTACTGATTTATTATTATTAAAAACTGACTGAAAAAAATAGAGACATGAAAATTATCATGTGTTAAAATATTTATAAATTCATTTTCAAACTCTTCCTTTGGTTAACTGAGCTATATGGAGCTACAAAGTCTGAATAGTCTGTGAATTTATACAGTTAGCTGACATGAGAAATTTACTCTTTAAAAATTTCATGTGCTCTCACTCTTCTTAACCCTGCAGCATATCCAAAACAGTAAATCCTTGACACTCCTCATACTAGAGAATTCTTAGCTTTGCAAACACTTTACACTTGACCTCATGCTTGATAATTATTTTATTGGCTTAAATGATAACTGTAATAGAAGAAACAAAGCAATCAGTCATAGATATTTCTGGAATTACTCATTAAAAGAAAGATTCTATGAAAATGGAATACATGACATCGCAAACAATAAATGAAATGATAGAATGAAATAATGTTCAATTCTTCTGTAAATGATGGAAAACATCTGTCTTTGGGATTTTTTGAATGATGAGTAAGTTTTGTTAAGTCAAATAAATTGTAAATAGTTTTCCAGTAAAAATGACTCTTAGTAGGACCATAAGTATGCTATTTCTGAATTATACAGTTCACATCAGTTATTTTAAAATACCAATATGCCTTATGTTTCATTTTGAGCAACTTATAGGATCCATTATAAACATTTTGTTATTAACTTTTCATTTACTGTTTTTCTTTCTAAGTAGTTAAACAGCTACAGACCCTTACTGGGGATTCATGTTCACTGACGTCAACATGACTCTTCCCTCTGAGTTGTTTAAACATTCATATCATTCCAATCAAACCTTGACAATTCCAGGGACTAAATGATTTTGACATACTGGGAATAGTTACATGTGGTACTTTTGTATAGACAAAAAAAAAATACTTATCATAAATGATACTCACTTATAATTGATACTCAATTAAATGGGAAGGCATCAAGGACTTTTTTTTCTAAATTCATTTCCTATATTTTTTTGAGATAAAATGTATAACAAAATTATCCCCAGGAATCATAAAATTATCTTACTTGCAGGCATGTTTATTTCTTACATTCATTGTGTTTGGTATGTAGTTCTTCTCCACATCTGTTTGGAAGAGCGTTTTACTTCAAGGCATATTGGATTCATTTGCCTTGTTTTGAAAACCTTGCTACACCCACCAAATTGTTTCCTCTCCCATTTTAAATATTTTTAAGTCTGTCACTTGTTCGTATAAATATTGGCTCTGGACAAATTTAGATCTTATTTAGATGAGTCAGCTTCAGAGAAAATTATTCAGTAAACAGATTCCCCTGGGAACTGGATATCTGAAAGATTTTTCAGACTTTTTTCCTTGGTCTGGCAAATCAGTGAATTGGAAAATAAGTGAAAATAAATCAGTGGAAATCATCTCTTTATAGTGACATTTCAAATTTTATTGGAAAAGAATGACACTGAGCATTCTGTAGTTGGGACATTCTAGTACCAATTCTGCTGGTCACCTACTGCACAATAGCCAAGTCACTTATCTTAGATTTTCCATCTGAAAATGGAGGTATTGATCCTGCTGTCCATACTAGAGGGTGAGATCTAGAGATATACAATCATAGAGTCCTAGAACATCCCTGGCTGGAGGGGACCTCAGAAGATCCTCTGGTCCAGCCTTTCATGGAAAAGGGAGTCTAGATGAGATTACCTAGCACTCAGTCTAAGTAACACCTGGAAAACCTTGAGTAATGGGGACTCTAACATGTCCATGGGGAAGTTGTTGCAGTAAATGATTGTTTTCATCATGAAAAATGTATTGCTTACATTGAGATGAAACCTCTCCTGGTGCAGCTTTCGCCTGTCACCCCTTGTCCTCTCCATATGGCTCCTTGTGAAGTGAGAGCCTCTGTCTTCTTTGTAGCCACTGACACTGTAATTGTTAATAATTAACTAGTATTGCAAATTCACTGTATTGTGAATTATCTGATGTACAGAAAACTTGCTGACAAGACTTACAGAACATAGATCAAATGGAAATGTGACTAATCTTTCAAATTTCAGGAAAGTAAAATTCCATCATCTCCAAGTTACTGAAGGACTTGCTACGAATACATGACAAAAAATGATGGACTATGAGCCAGGCCTCTTATATTTTACAGTGTCATTACCAGTGGATCAAAGATGTGAAGAGAATATTATTGTGACATACATAACACATAGATTTAGCATTAGTTTAAGCAAGCTGTTTGGATTATTGTTTTATTAACCTCTACATGGATTATAATTACAAAGTGTAGCTAAATTTCTCCATATTGAGAAAAAGTATTGGGAAAAACTGGTCATATTCTGTCACATCTCATTTTATATTTAATTATATTTTTTTCTTTTCGGATTTCTGCCATTTATTTTCAATTTATGTCACACAAATTTGTATGATAATCTGTAATTCATATTTTTCAATATGGATTTATCTGGAGCCACAATAGGATCATGTTGTCTTATTTGCTTATAAATTACATGGTCTTTAAAATATCCTCTACCATTATCATGTAACAGCATTTTAAAAGAATATTATTAAAATAATAAAATACTGTCATGAACCATGCCTTATTCATTTTAGTCATTAATTTTTAATTTTTTCCAGGAAAATAATTCAGTTTCTTGTCATGGCTTTACTTTTCACATCTGGCTTTTTTATTTTTTCTTCCTTTTTTTTTTTGGTCCTCTGACTATTATTAAATTTCAATACTTTTAGTTTTATTCCTGATCAATAATAGTAATGCAGTTTGTTCCAAGTGGCCAACATTAAAGTTTCTCTGTAAGGCTTCTGTAAGCTTGACAGCCTTTCTTCCAAATCTTCAGTGAACGTAGGTTCATTTGCATCTATTTCAATGCAAACTGTTCTTGAGTTAAGGGATTGTTACATTTTTGAAACAGGAATGAAATGAAACATTGGATTTACAGTAATAATCTGGATTGTTTTGTTGTAAAAATATAGAAATTAAAAGAACAGAACCAATCTAAGTTTTCAGGGTCAGTACCCTGTAATTTTAGCCAGTAATGCCATAAAAATTTATTGAGGAGGGTCAATGAAACCTCATGCAGAGTTTAGAATAGTTTCCCAACACATTGTAATGAACTTTAGACATGGTAAATGATGAAGCATCACAGTAACAAGAACTGAGGAGGAAGAATTTGGGTACTTCAAATGCTGTTAGTCTCAAAAGGTACAGTTTTATACTGGTGTGTAAAACATTTTTGTTAGGTGAACTGCTCAAATAAGAAGTCAAAATACAGACAATGGAGTAGCCAATGTTTTCTGCCCACTTGACAAAAAGAAAACCTTTTCCTAATTGAGAGTCCTGTGTCTGATTAAGCCCTGAACATGTAAAACACAAGTACTTTAGAGAATACCTGTCAAAGTACCAGCATAATCTACCTTACCTTGTCTGTCTTGGTAATCAATGACCACTGGTTCAAGGGAAAGCAGGCTATAACAAACGCATCATGTAGCAAGCAAAAATATAATTTTTAACCCCTGCAAGTAGAAGAAACATCAAAATATGTGGTTCATAAGATATAAACAGAGTAAAGAATCACAAAAATAGCAATCAGTATTGCTTCTTTCATGTGCCTGATTTATTTTTCGTTTGTTCGTATGTAGAATCCAACAGGAGAAAGTTCACTTGTTACTCTGATGTTCAGATATCTTAAGGGGTAAGTGAGGTCTCAAAGGTTAAAAGATGGTGAGGCATTTAGGAGAAGAAAATGTTGTATCAGGGTATACTATGTGCATATTACCTGTCATGAAGTGATATGAATTCCAAAGAAAGGACCAGAGACAAAACCGTGATTTCAAAAGCACCTATGATTGTGTCCCACTAAATATTAGTGGTTAGCAGAATTATACCATTATTAAGTGCTCTGGAGAACACTGTACCAGATGCACTGTGTAACCGATGTTATTCTTTTTCATATTTTTGTTAATTTAATGACAAGCGGTGCCCTATTGCTGTTTTGATTGCTTTTTAACATATAACTGCACTAGTATGCTTCTTTAGAAATATTCAGTTCTTCATTTCTCTGAAGTGTACTTCCTGAGTTGTTTTATTGCTTACAAAGAGAAACTATTTGAACCTGACTTCATGTTCGAGTGTGAAGTAAAGAAATGGAGTTACTTTCCTTTAAAGTTAACTTACATTGGAATACAGAAAAACAAATGTCCGTAATTTTCATGAACAGCAATAGGGGTCAGGTTCGGTTCTGTTTTGCAGCCTGAATAGCCCAGCCCTCTTTTTACTTATCAGCATCCAGCAGTACTCTGAAGTATCAACCGACCTACCTTGCCACGTAATGATTTTACTTCTTGGCAGTGTTCTTCTGTTCCTTTTTAATTAAGTCATTGTTTTCTACGTACTATGCAAATAGAAGAACTGTTAGCTAATTGTGATGACTGGGACAGTATCATTTTTTAGCAGTTAAAATTACAGAGTGATACAAAATAGGTTTAATGATATTGGTTATTGGTGTCTGACTTCAGACACTATGGTCATGCACTTCATTTTACCTCTGTTCCTGGACATGAAAAGCAGAGAGGCAGCAGCTCAGTTGATCTTGCCTTTGGTTTAGCACCAAACACTTAGGTTACACTTCTAAAAACACGAACTCCGAGATTATCCCAGACAACATTATCCCATCCCACCCACCCCCAAGATCCAGCTCCTCAAAGGGAGAAATGTCTGCTGTGAAGATGGTTAGATCTTTATTCCCCGGTCATCCTATAAACACTACCCAGAAATTTCCAGCTGTTCTAGAACACTTTCACAATAGCCCTCAACATTTTAGGAGTTGAACAGCTGTTTTCAGTTCCTTAAGGAATAATGTGAAAAACACCATCTAAAACACATATTTAATATGTGAATTTTAGTATCTATCACCATCATTTTGCAAAGAATTCTGGAAAACTCACAGTCCTGATGGCTTTTGCACCGTTCCATCTGAAAGTGGAATCTGATTCTGCAGACAGCGTGCAATGAAAACATTTCAGCAATTAAAAATCAGTTGTGTGAGGCTTCAAAAAGAAGCCTAAAAGAGGTTAGTTTTCTGTCTTACGATCACTTAGTAAAGACAAAAGTGAAAATCATTATGGTGACTTAATTAATTCAGACTGACTTTTTTTTTTTCTTTCCTCCACATCTCTCCTAATACAGAAAAGTAGAAAACTGAAAAATTGTTAATTGTTTATTTTTAAAATACTTTGAGTTAGAATATTTTCACTAATGGTTTCTGCAGATTTCCCCTCAATTTTTCATTGACTTTTTAGCAAAGTGCTGTGGTACTGTAATGAATTAAATTAAACATGCATTTTTTTTTTTCCAGCAAGAATTAGATTGGAATGGGAAAGTGTTTCACTTTGATTATTTTTTAACAAAGTAGAGTTACTGTAGCTTTGTTGACATTAAGAAATAGGAAAAACAGCCGAATGCTGTACACACTTCTTAAAAAACTCATTGTTTTTTTCTATATGAAAACATTCCATGTATTTGGAATATACTATTTAGAAATTTTAACGTAGACCATCAGTATTGTCTCTAAGGCTGAGGGCAATATAGTATATGGTTAGGAGAATATTCATACTGTTTTTCATCTGAAACTGTTATTAAGACACTTACCTTTTGGAGGGGCTTTTTGTCATCTTTAAACACATCATATAGGCTGGAATTAGTGTTGATCTTTTATAACTTTCCAGGTGTATATATATATTTATGCATACAGATGAGTTCTTTTAACATAATACATGAAGTTTTTTTAATAACTTCTAATGAATTTGCTTAGTTATTTGAGAATATAATGGGTTTTAATACTTTCATTTCATATTTACTGTATCCATTACAGCAGTGCTGCAGGTTGTGCTTTTATAAAGTGGGAGTTTTTAATAATATACTTTCATCACTAAATAAATGGTCTCTGTAATATTGTTGAAAATTCCAACCTTTTAAATTCCTCTAAAATGACTCATTTAATCATTTTATTGGACAACACTAAGTTCTTCATATAGGTAAATCTATTTCCAAAGAGGCAAGGAAGGCTCCTTTTCTTCTGCTTTGGTGGTTGTAGACTTTTACTGGCATTTGCAAAACTGCCAAACTTTTCCGTGTTCCTACTGGAGATTTATTTATTTTAAGATTCTTGTGTGTATTCAGTAGTGCATTCATCAATAGCTATGTCAGCTGTGACACCATCTTTTCTGATAATTTTACCTTCTCTTTAGTGCACGTATTTTTAAATCACCCCTTGTCTTGGTCAGTATTTTTCACACACACTCAAGTATTAAAGCTACTACTTTCAGCAGGATATTATTATAGCTAGGGTTGCAGATCATAATAAAAGCCTTCCTTGGTGTTCAGACCAATAAATAAATTAGAAGAAGGGCTTTAAGCTCTGTATGATAAAATGAACTGAAAGTAGGGCAGAGAAAGAACAACCTTTGTAAGGAGCCTAGCCTGGGGCTAAAAGTTCATTGTGTATTTCGGAACATAGTGCAACAACAGTATGAAGAGTTAGTGACTGAGATTTTTCACTGCCTCAGGATACTGGTGATTCAGCTGTATATAATGATAGGGAATGCTAAGAATGCATTAAATAAATCCCGTGTCCATAACTTGTAATTTCATACTGGAGCTATGAGCAGGATGAAAGGCCTGACAAAGGTTCATAGTCAGGAGAACGCAGTATGGATCTGGTTGTGGTACTTATTTGTTTACTGGGGAACACAGTGTATTTTATTAGTGTGATTATATAAAAAGATGAAATAAAACTGCAAGAAAAATAAGGAATGAATTGATGGCATATAAAATATTTACTGATGGACTAAGAAAAGCACCAACTTTGTAAATGGTAGCATGTCCTCCTGAAAATCAGAGGTGTTTAAACCACCTCTCAGTTGAGAAGCCTCAGACTTCAGGGTTCTGCTTATTTCTGAGGTGTGTTTCAAGATGTCCCACCAGATCCTTCTTTCTGCTGTGTATGTTTTACTTGTGAAACTGTGGTAAATGGAATGCATGTGTCTGCATAAAACCATTTGAAAAACTACGGACCTGTTAATTTTTATTTATCTGCTTGCAATTTTCAACAAAATTAAGAAGTTTGCAGTACTGCATTAGGACTAGATTTTTAATCTGAACTATTGCATTAGGATTTTACTAGGACATAATTTTTCATCCTTTTCTAGTTTTGAAATTTCTCAGGTCTTGGTTTTCTCCTACTTTCTTGAACCTCTCCAACTAGTAATTGTTGTATCAAAAAGGTTGTTGCAAGGTTAAAATACGGGAATATTTAACATATAAATACTGCTTTGAACAATGGATATCTGAACTACAGTATTTTGAATAGTGAGTGCATGGAATTTCCTCTCTCACTTATGTGATCTCTGCAGAAAAATACCAACCACTTAGAAACAGAGGAGTTCCCCGTATGTAATTCACAGTAGTGACTGTGTTAATGCTGTTCATGATGATTTTTGCTAGAGGCTGAGGGAAAGTAGCCTGCAAGGGTGTATGGGTATAATTTAGTGACAGATCTGAAAAAAACATAAACTGCTCTGCCTGCCCAATGCCCTAGCAGCAAAATTTCCCCATGATGATGTTCATTTAAAATGAAAAGGATCCTTCTGGTTCCATTATTGTAAAGAACTGATTTATTTAAATGGAGTTGCTGTTTATTTCTCTTCCTATTCCAGTAATTCCCATCTCAGCTTCCTTAACATGAAATCCGTAGCACCATTTCACCTAGAAATGTAAAACTCGGCCATGTGAAGTGCTCTTTCTAACCTGCTGCTACACTTTTGCACAAATGTCAATCAACTTTTTAAAGCAGATCCCTTGTGGCAGTCAGCTTTGGGCAGGCAGGCTACTTAGGCTAGCCAGGTAAACTAAAGAATTAAGCTGGCGTGAAGAAAAGCATATTAATGTGGGAGAAAATCTTTGTTAGATCTTTAAACTTCCAAATGTAGTGGCTCCTGATAAGAAATGCTATAGTTTGGAAGTCATTTGAGTCCTTAAGGAGGTGGAGGAAAAGTTCTTATGTTCTGTGGTGTAACTATACTCACACAGCTACTGGTGTCAGGACTACAAATACTCCCAGCAAATGGGTGAAAATGAGGTTTTTAACAGAGCTGTGTGGAGATGAAAGGCACTGGGACAGAGGTGAGCATTGCACAGTGGTGACACTCTGCACTTGTGTGCCACTCTAAACCTTTGCCCAAGCCTGTAGCCTGTCTATTCAGCTATGTGGGCATCATAGTTCTATTCCTTTAAATGAAAACTTGGTAGTTTAGATATGAATTTGTATACTTGCAAGGAGGTTTTTGGTCCAAATAATATATGCTTTATTTCTTAAATACTTTGTGTGAGATGTGTACTCTCCAGTTGCATTCATTCTCCTCCTCTGTCTTGGAAGAGAGTTTTTAAGCCCACCTAAAACTGCTCCAAACAGTGGCCCTGTAAAGTGGGCTTCATGGAAGAGAAGAGGGATGAACCATTTGACCTCTACTGGGGTAACAATGTCCCTGTGCAAAACAGGGTTACAGAGTCTTTGGAATAGAGAAGAAGCTGGTGAAAGACAGATTCTGTCCTTGCTCCAAGTTTTGTCTGTCCAGGGCCTGTGACATGTGGGATGTATAACCATATCACTGAATATCCTAACACAGAAGGTTCTGCATATTTTCCTATGGTTACATCTGGGTAAAAAACCCTAGCTCTAAACTGCCTAAGAGAAGGTCTTTTAGTGGGTTTGCTATGACTATATGTGCCCTGGATCAGACTCCAGATTCTGATCCTTATCTGCTTTGTAGCTTATGCTGAGGTCTGGCTTCTGAAACTGTGTTAATTGTACCATGTTTAAAGTTGTCTGGGTTACGTCCTTGTGAGCTGTTCAGTAATTAAAATGCAGGAAGTATCCTAGATCAATTCTGAAAATGAGATTTATCCTGTGTCACTTTGGTACTTCCTAATAGAGTTTCTCTCAAGTTCTTCATCAAACATCTTCCTATTTCCAGTTAACTTAATACTCAATTTTTCTTCTTTAACTTTGGACTGATCCTGAGTTGATGCAGATTTAGTTTTGAGATAAATTAGCCATAATCATATTGTATTTTGGATGGTAATTCTTAAATAACTTGTGACATTTCATTTTATAATGCTGCTTTATCTATTAGAAGAACTTCATCAATAGAAATTATGCTTATAAGTGCTAATTTCCTTTATTAATGTCCATAAAGAGCAAAAATATAAATCACAGAAAGCAAAATGCAAAAAGCAAATTTCAACAACATTATAAGAATGTGCTGAGATGAAAAGCCCCTTATAGATGTTTCTAAAATAATGACAAGATAAAAAACTGAGAGGGGAAATATTTCCATTACAATCAGAAGGAGACATGGATTTGTGTGTTTACATTTACAAGATATAGTATTTATTAAATATAGAGCTTAATGATAAACAGTTTACCAACCTTCTTCATTATATTAATTTATCAGCAAGCTATTAATGTTTTGATTCATGTTTGTGATTTTTAGAACTGGTAAGTCAGCAGAGAGCTCTTGAATGGCTGGCCTCCTATACTGCTGTGTGAAGTAGGAAGGTACTGGTTGCCTTTCTTCTCATAGTTTCAGTAACCATCCTTCCCCAAGTTTTAGACATGGTGAGTCACTGCTGCTTCGATCATGCTCAAAGAGGGGCCATTTCCTAAGGTACGATGGGGAAATGCCATTGCTGCCAGGAATTTGTCCTCTTTCACTGAGCTCACTTTTAAGCAGCTTTGCAACATTTATATTCTAAGGCCAGAAAGGCACAATAGTTATTTTGTGCCTCATTTACCTCCAATATCCCCTAATTGTTGCTGGAGGGTTCTAAAATAGATACATGGCAATAAAGGAATGCACATAACTTTTTGTGGTTCTGGTAATAATAATATATTTAGTATTTATTGCATTAATGTCTGGTAATGGATAACTCAATTAGTTCAGACTCCATTTATTAGGACACAATTCAAATGGGTAACTCAAACAGCTCATAACTTAAAAGATTAGAAGATGACAAATAACATACAAAGCTAAAAGAAAGGAGAGTGGATAACAAAGATAATTAGAGGGTTTAGCACAAACAAGGAGTGTGAAATACTTGGTTGTTAAGCTTTTTATTACTAATTTTCTGCCTGTGTGTATGCCAGCAGGAGAAATTTAAGAGGGGAGGAGATGCTGGTATCATAGATTCTGACTGGGAATTCTTTACATATGGAATAATTTGATTTTTTTACTGAGTGTGACTGGCAGCCAAAACATAGACGCTGGCCTTGCAGGAAGCTAATATGATAGGGAAAGTACAATTAATTTTTTGAGAGCTTTGCAATTTTAGGGCAAGAATGAGTGGGTTCAAAAGGTAGAAGTGAGGTCCAATGAAGGTAAAGAAAATTAAAAAATATAGTAGCAAGTGCTGATATAGAAAGTTATTTTACTTACCAGCATTTTAAAATTGTTAGAATAAGAATGATCAGAGAGTATGTTAAGCACTCAAGGCATCAAGGTCAGTAAGAAATTGATGACTAACTAGTAGATGCAAAATAAAATAAATTAGGGAGAAGTGAGATTTGAACAGTTAGGATTCTTTTCTGAAGAATGCAGTAGTTCATTTAGTAGTATTTTACCCTGTCGCTAATTAATAGCCTACATGAAATTATTGTAGCTAATTATCTGCTCATAAATATTCCACAAAGAAGGATGCTTGGTTTCAGTACACAAACTGCTGCAAAGAAAGATTCCAGTTTGATTACAATGAACACTAAAGCAAGAAAGAGAAATCATTGTTAATTATACTTTACAACACGTGAATTCTTTCCTATCTTTCTGCAGAGGGACATGTCATATTGGGGTTTATTATCATGGGTAGCAGCAATATTGGTTTTATACTGCTCGAGGCATCTTTTCTTTCTGCTTTTGGAACAATCTTTTAATATTTTGTAAGTTCTCTTGCTTTAAAACATTTGTTAACTAACCAAGTTTTTATAATTTAAAAAATAATAAACATAACTACAATGCCACTACTTAAAATAAAATTTTCATTGCAACTAAAAAGGAAAAATGGGCTTTAGTAACATTGTAGAATTAAGTCTTGCTTAAGAATTACATTAGGATATTCACTTTAAGATTAGATGAGAGATCAACGCTGAATCATGTCCAAAACTTGTATACAGACTAGTTACTACTGGAATCTTCTGTGTTGTTTTTAAGAGAATTCTATCAACTTGGCTTGAAAATAAGTATGTACAAAACATGCACAGAAGCAAAACCGAAGGGATGAATTCATTAGACAAATTTCATGTTCTTAATTATTTCTACTTTCCCCTATTTGATTTAAGATTCCAATGACTATCTTATCCTGTAAGGTTTGTATATCATGCACAGGCATTATTTTAATGCCTACTCAGTTATGTATCTTGCCTCTTGATTGACAATTAAATAAACAAGGAAGGCATCTTCCAAATGATAAAATAGTACATTCATCCCTAGAGTGCATAAAGTTTAGTAATAAATCAGAACTGATACTTTTAAACTGTATTTCCTGTGATTTGTTTTCTAAGTTTTTATAACATATGAGCTGTGCAGAAACATTCTATATTAAAAAGAAAAAAAAAAAGGCGTGCCTGTAGTATTTTGTGTTTTTCCTGACTAAACTGTCTTCTAAACAATTAAAAACTTGGCACCAATGTAAAAATACATAAAATCAAGAAAATATTAAAGTCTGTTGGGTAATCATTAAATACAGTTGGATGATTCTATTTACTGGCAATACAGATGTAGTCTGTAAAAATAGTACTTTACAAGGTTTTAGATTTTTTATTTCATGGCATGGGGGCTAATTTATTCACATAGTCATCACTATTTATGATTGAAAGGTATTTATCACTCTATTTATTACTCAGAGTAGTATTAATCTTCTCCCAAGTAATCTTTGCCTCTAAAAAAGTGCTGACATGAGATCAATTTCCCCAATTTCCTCAGTGCACTACTACTTCTACTCTCTTTGGCTTTGGTTTAAGTAAAATTCAGTATAAAAGAGAGGTAATTGGACGCAAGCTTTAAAAAGTGGCTGTGTCTCAGTCATTGATCTGGCAAGACCAGATCCCTCAGAATGCCTGGTACACTGTACTCTCATTAAAATACTTGAACCATAGAGTATATTCAGCTGCAAAGCTCTTAGCAATATAAGGTTTCCAACTCACTTGACTCACCAAGATTGCTGGGATATCAGTAAGTGTGCAATCTATCTCGTGCTTTAACTTTAAAATAGGAAAGAAAAGGAGTTCTTAAAGATGAACTGCTTGACTAAAAATGTTCTACAATAAATATACCCCATTCATTTTCTAATGTTGCATAGATATTCTCTGCATCTATTGTGACCAGATTCCGTCTGACTATTTGAATGTAATTATTTTCTTAGTTGTTATTGAAGAATTATTGCCTGCAAACCTGTATGTCTGAAGAAGTCCTTGCTTTAGTCCTCATTCTACTGTTTACAAACGTAATTTTCATATAATATTTTTGCCACTAGCAGCTTTAACCATGTAAATATAATTAATAGCTACAAAACCTAACAAAATTATAGAATGCAAAGATCTCAAAAAATGTAATTTAGTGCTGCAGTTATGCATAACTTTTCTGTGTATGTGTACACTTTTCTGTACTGTTAAAGCATTGTATTCATATTTGACGAAGAATTCTTATACTGAACTACTCAAAATACTCAATATGATTGTAGTACTGTGGAATATCAGGATAATGTAGTATGTGTAATCAGTGTATTTTTAAATGAAGACTTTCTGAAATAGAAATATTAGGATATGCAAAAAGTAGAAATTATATAGTTTCTGTAGTGTGCAAACTCCTGTACGTGCATCTCTTAACCTATTAAACTTAATTATAGTAAGAAAATAATTCAGAATGGAAATGACACAAGCTATTTAGGAATACTGCAGCCTAAACTAAATGGCATAATACCCCATACATCGTTACAACAGCTATAGAATAGTGATGTAATATCAGTTTAAGTGTTCATTTCTTTCTCCTGTTAGTACTGACACTAATTAGTACTATTAACCTCAGGAAATGTAAATTATTTATGACGTAGAGAAGAATGGAGTTCTGCTCAGTGTTATACCTGGGTACATACTAAGAAGACACACAGACAGGCCCTTTTTCCCAGACTGAGGGGGTGAAGTATTGCTTAACCTTCACGAAAACTATTATGTTCTAAACAACTACTGGTTAGAAGACATCTTATTTCTTCTTTTTAATTACAGAAGGTGAGTTATCCCTCTTGACAACATCTTGTATCCTGATGACTACAAGGAGCAAAACATCCATTTTTTAAAAAAATAAATTGTTATCCATGTAGTGGTCCAGTGCATTTTGTGGCTCATAAAAGTTTTTTTTTAAGGAAATAAGAACATGATAGGAAAAAAAAAAGTGCGTCAGAACTGAGTAACAGCTACACAGAGATTCTTCTCCTTCCCCTCTCCCTTTCCCTCCCTCCCCCCCACCCCCCTTGTTAAAACCAAACAAGTGTTTCAAGGAAGCTAAAGGCAAAAAGGGAAAAATAGCCAGACCTACAGCACCCTTCCTTTGCTTGGAATATGACGTGATGAAGGGTGGTTAGCAGCTTTTGAAAGTACTCAAAATAACCAGATTTTTTTTAAAAAAAAGCTAAATTTTTAAAAAAAGCTCTAACGTACCTGAAATATATATGCACCAGGACTGTATAGCAAATTTTGCCCAAAAATACAAGGTGATTTACCAAGCCAGAAGAAGGTAATTGAATGTCACCTAGCATGATTATATTCAAGCATAGAAAGTTCAGAAAACTTACTATCCAAGGTTGGCTGAATGCAAAATAGAAACCATACAAGTGGAGGAGCACAGCCTTTAAATATGTATCACAATTTAAAATGTCAATTAATCACTATATGGGTATATTAAGATTTATACTGTCAGGAATACAGCTATTCCTGCAGATTTTTATCAAAACTGGGGAGGTGATTCTATCCTTTATTCTGAATTTAAGAACTTTGGTAATATTGACAGTGATCCATGTGATCAGGCCTGTGGCAGAGAGGGATATGATTTTCTATAAAGGAATGAGGAAAGTATGTTTATCATGGCTTTGTTCTGTTAAACATAACAGATGTTTTTTAGTTAGTTGTACTGATGAGCAAAAAGATGCAACACAAACCCTAGTGGCTGGTACAGGATGGGTCAAATTTCTAAGAAAAGTGGTATTAAAAGTTCTGTTGAAACCAAGTAAATAACTTTCATCTATTCTGCTCAGAAGTCCTTCTCATCTGGTAGGAGATCAGATTGTATCCTGGAAATGCCAAAGCACTTCAGAAATCATGTTTGCTGTTTTTGAGACTTCTTTTAGGTGACAGAAGTGCATTTAGAAAATTATTTTATTTTTTTATAGTTTATGTGAATCAGTGTAAATGAAATTTCTATAAATACTTGGTCCAGTGCTTGTGGAACAGATTATCCTGTGATGTTTTATTAGAGAAAGCATTTCTGTCCCATTGTAGAGAAGGTGGCCAAATACAGGCTAGATTTATAAGAAGGTTAATGAAGTAAACCAAACTTCCTTAGTGGTCTATATGTTCTTCCATTCAGTACTGTATTCTGTCTGGAATCTGTGTAAAATTAGATTATCAGCTTACCTTTCTGAAATACTTGTTTAAGATGATAACTATGTGTTTATACTTACAGGAAAGTTTATTAGAATATGGGATGAAGAACTAATTAGAGAAAGCAGTTTCTGAGTGCTCTCTCACATTAGTTTTTTCTCTCTTTTTTTTTTTTTTTTTTTAAAGTGGTTCAAAATGTGGAATTGATCTCATATCAATTTTTCCAGAAAGGATTTGCTCACCTTGACATGTCTGCTGGGGTCTTTAATGATAGAAATTTTTCCTCTTCTCAAAGCGAGGAAAGGAATTCAAGAAGGTAAAGAATGAAAGGTTATTCCTGAAATGTTTGAAACAGGAAATATATAAATGGATTCTCTGTTTACTGTGAAAGCTTATTCTTGAGTGCCTCCTGCGAAAAAGTTAGATATCATGAAAGTTTTTTACAGTATCTTCTAATGCTGTTACCCTAGCACATTTCTTCTTTCTACTGCCCAGAATGAAGAGACAAGTGTGAAAAGAAAGGCAGGATACACCATATGGAAAGCTGTGTTGCAGGCAGAAAACTGATATGTGGATGTAGGTATTATAACTCATATAGATCCATTCAGACAAGGCCAGTGCTCAGCATCAACTTGAGACTATCAGTGTTTAACAGAAAAGAATAATTAACATGTAATACATCCTAGGCCCAGAGAAATAGCCAGCTTTATGATAGTCTTTCCCTAATTAAATAAATTGGATTATATTTACACAGACATTAAACATGGATATCTATTGCTTCATGAATTCTTCTGGAAGTATATATGAATTAAAGTTGCAAGGTGAAGTCATAAGATCTAATTGTTTGGGCTTTTGTGCAAGTTTGTGGGGCTGGAAAGTAGTACTTCTCAGCATGTTCCAGTTTAAGCATCATTGGTATACACATTTCTGTTGCCTTACTGCGTTACTGATCTAGCTCTTTACTTTCTTCTCTACTTCATGGATATTGAATTAGTTAGGATTTGTTGAGCACATTTAACATGTGCTTAATTAGGTCAATCACTTCAGATACACTATCAGTATTTTTGCAAAGCATATGATGCTGAAAATCAGAAAATAGTTTCGGGATATTCTAATATCTATTAATGAACCCATTTCGGTTTTGTGCTGGTTTTGGGTGGGTTTTTTGTGCGTGTTTTTTTTTTTTTTGGTTGGTTGGTTGGTTTTTTTTTTATTAAGTTTTTTGTCAAGGTTGAGTTTTGTTATTGGAACTGACATAAAAGAAAGAGAAAAGGAAATTTCAGTCACTTGCCTACTCTTTTCATCCTTAAAAAGAATTTTTTTTTAATTAAGTGTTTAAGTGATTTGTCTAGGTACTTCAAACTAAGGGAGGTACTAGAACTACTTCTATATTCTTAAAAAATAATTGAATTTTAAAGATGAATGTCAAAGTAGGCCTGGTGAACAGCTACTGCATTTGTCTCTAATACTGATTGTCCATGTAAGTTGAATACTCTGCAGATTTTCTGTCTTTGAAAGTAACATAAGCTTAAAATTAAGAATACTGGCATTCTTTACTACACCAGAACCTCTCTGAATATATTTTTTGGATAGTTCATTTATGAGCATACAACTAGAAATAAAATGTAGGTTGGTTTCCTATGTGAAACAGGGTAAGATTCTGAAGACCAAATTATCTGTTCCTTCTTCAAAACTCTTTTTTTTCTGAGGATGAATTTAACTCATTGCAGATATACAGAGATATAATCCTGTTTAGATTCCAACATTATTCAGATGTCCTTTATGAAGAATTACTACATGCTGATATCCAAGACTCTTTAAAATTAATTCTATTAATGTTTATGAAATACGCAATACTTGTACCAGCCTCACCATGCTGATTCTTACGGAAACACAGAAAACTATTGGTTCTGGTGCTTTATTACTAAACTTGTGTCTTCTTTGACCTGTGTTTGAGAAGAGATCCATCCCTTTTTGAAGGAAGGCTCAGTAAAATAATTCTAGCAAACTGCTCTTCTTAACTTGACACCACAAATTCATATCAAATACTTAAACAAATGTACTTAAATGCACATATAAAATAGGAGTACTGAATTTACATGATACCAAATTACTTTGTATTATCCCAAATAATAACTATCTTATGGCTATTTTCAATACTATTCCAGTATTTTTCTCTTAATTTACCTTTATTTAGAAAAAAAGAAAAAAAGATTAATGCATAATCTTTAATTTAAAGATATGTAATTGTATATATTTTCACCTAATATTTGTATCAATTTAAATGTTATATATGTATGTATATGTATATATTTAAAAGTTAAACATTTTTTATCAGACCAGTTAATTGCTGTTGAGAAATACTTTATAAAGACTTGAGTAGAATGGTATTACGCATTTGAAAAGATGAGACCGAGACCGAGACCGAAACCCAGCTTTAATGAGAATGCAAATGAGAATTACTAAGGTTCAGTGAAGGTCATAGCAGCTTAATCATCAATTTATGTCAGCAACTTCTCACAAGTAACAAATGAGTTTTAATAAAAACTGTTGTCTTAATGGATTAAACCACAAAATTATGATTGCTCTAGAATTTGACCAGCTGTCCTCACACACATGCAGTTGTATGTGTTTAAGTTGGCTCTTTTGTCTACAGATTTAAGAAAATCTATGTAGAGATTGTTTCTATTTTTTTTAATGAACATTTTTCATGACTTTATATGGTCTTCTAAAAGGAGCTCTAAAAGCATGCTTTAGTTGCTCCTAAAGTGTAATTTTTTTCCTGGAAAAAAAAAAATAGCATTCTCTGATGCAACTGTAAACTATTTATTTCAATTAGAAATAGATGGGTTGCATGGTTATACTTCTATTAAGTTGAAAAAAAACCTGAAGTTCCTAAGGCAAAATCACTTCACTGGAATTTAATTTGAATCTCTTTCTATCCTGTAAATACCTGCCTAAAACTATATAATTTTCAAGAACAGAGTGTAATGATGAGAAGGAAAATAGCAAAATAATCTTCTTTGTATTCAAAGCACTTATGAAACCCAAACAGAACAACTCAAAAAAGCAAACTTTGCTTTAGCTCTTTTTGTTTGCTTAAGTGGCTATTTTGACAGTTTGAATACATTGACTGTTCAACGAATAATCTTGCTTTGACGGAAATAAATGCAAGTTTAAAATAATATAGTTAGGAACGATTGATTTTAGCAGATAAATATATGTATTGGATTTGCATTTCAGTAGTGTGGGATTCTGCTTGGGTGGCTTTTGTGAGAAGCTGCTGTAAGCTTCCCCAGTGTGTAATAGAGCCAATGCCAGCCAGCTCCAAGACAAATCTGCTGGTTGACAAGGCTGAGCCCATCGGTGGCAGGGGTAGCAACTGTGGGATAACAGTAAAGAAGGACAAGAATTTACTGCACAAGAGCAAATTGCAGCTGGAGAGAGGAGTGAGAATATGGGTGAGAAACAGCCCTGCAGACACCAAGGTCAGTGAAGAAAAAGGAGTAGAGGGTGCTTCAGGTGCTGGAGCAGAGGTTCCCCCTGCAGCCCATGGTGTGGCAGCTGTGCCCCTGCAGCCTGTGGAGGTCCACAGCTGAGCAGAGATCTGCCTGATGCCTTTGGAGGACCCCATGCTGGAGCAGGTGGATGCCTGAAGGAGGCTGTGATCCTATGGGAAGGGCACTGGATCAGGCTCCTGTCAGGAACTGTGGACAGAGGAGCGAGCCCACGCGAGAGCAGGTTTGCTGGCAGGACTTGCGATCCAACAGAGTACCCATTGTGGAGCAGTCTGAAGGACTGCACCCTGTGGAAGGGGGCCGTTCTGGAGCCGTTCATGAACTGCAGCCCATGGGAAGGACCCACATTGGAGAAGTTTTCAGGGAGGACTGTCTCCCATGGGAGAGATCCCACGTTGGGGCAGGGGAAGAGTGTGAGGAGTCCTCCCCTTGCAGAAGAAGGAGTGGCAGAGACAACATGTAATGAACCGACAGGAATCCCTATTCTCACTGGGAGAAGGAAGAAGAAAAATCATAAGCAAAGTTAGGCCCAGGGAGAAGGGAGGGGTGGGTGGAATGTGTTTTAAGGTTTAGTTTTTATTTTTCATTACTCTACTCTGACTTGATTGGTAATAAGTTAATTTCCCTGTGTTGCATCTGTGTTACCTGTGATCTCTCCCTGTCCTTATCTCGACCCATGAGCCTTTCATTATATTTTCTGTCCAGATGAGAAGGGGAATGACAGAGTGGTTTTGGTGGGCACCTGGTGTCCAGCCACAGTCAGCCAACCATAATGAGTGAATATTTAGCCACTAAGGATGTGGCCAGTTATTGCTGTAAGCAATTTCAATTTTAAGGAAAGCGTCCTGATCTTAAAATAAGGTAATCATGTCACAGTTCCCATAATTGATACTCTTTTGTGTATCTAGAGAACAAGGTAAGAGGAAGGAGTCAGTAGGACAGCACAGTTCTCTGCAAACATACTTTAAGGGTAGGCTGTACTTATGAGCTACTTTCTGCACCAAACTGTTTAGACAAGCCCACAAAATCATGCACAAACAACCAAATTAAGAAAATATTTATTTTTTCTTGAGAAAGATTCTAGTATGAGACAATCATACTCAAGTGTCTCTTGCTATATTAAAATTTGAGAACAAGTAATACTGGTATTGGTATGAGGCAAAAAATCTCCAAACACTTTTTCGTTCTGATATCCAGATCTGGAATCTAAATCGAGAATGTTTACTTCATAATGCATGAAACCTTCCTATAGGTATTATTCAAATAATAAAATTTGAATTTTAGGAGAAGATGACTTCAAACTATGAAAATGATGAAAAATCTAAAAAAGTGTAGAACGCATTACTGCTAAGCATTTGCCAAAAAGATTGAATTAAGAAATTAAAAAAAATTCTTTCAATATTACTGATTTTAGTTCAGTGTTAAGAACAGAACAGGACAAATCTTCATTGTGTAAAAAGATGCATTTCTCAAAAGTGTGGATACCACATATTGCATTAGAGAACATGTAGTAACATCTGATCTGTCAAACAAATTGTATAGTGTGGAAGCAGTTTTATGTGTGTATGTGCACAGCGGTGCAAGACAGAAAGCAGATCTGATCTCTGTGTTCTGTGGTCCAATTTGTACAGCTAAATTACTGAGCAAACCTTGCTCCAGTATTCATTACAGTCTGGATTGGAAGCTTGTGTAGGTGAGGATATTGCAATCATCTCTCCACCTCATTACCACCACATGGACCTTTATTTCTTATAATTGGCTAGGGAATTTATTGCTGTGCTGTCTTTTCTCACTGTCCAAGTACTGCAGTTGGTGCTCCTTTAATCTTCATATCTGTGTACCTTAAGCAGCAGCATGCTGTTGTTGTTTTTCAGACTGAGGTTTTATTATATATATATATCTATCTGTAACTACAGAAGTTTGTCTTCTTTGCAAGGTGCTTTGAAGTTCCATACCAGTGTCCTTACTCAGCATGACTGACCTCATCTTTAGCTGCTTCCAACAGGGATCTAGCTGTAGCTGAAGAATGCGTGAAGACAGAAGCATGGTAACACCAACCAAATGCAATACTAACTGTGCAATACTAACAGTCTAGACAAGTGAATTAAAATACACTAAATATATGTCTACCCTGAGTCTTTGCTTCATCCATGTTCTTAGAGTACTGTAGGTACAGCAACACAGCTAAACATCTAGGCTTTACTTAAACCTTGAGGACAGATGTAGTTGTGTTCATGTAGGAGTGATAGAGTGAAAACATCCGTGGTGCCCCCTCCCCTCTAAGGGTAGAAGGAGTCTAGATGAGCCACTGAAACTAGGCGTCTGTGTTTTTCAAAGCTCTAAAGTTCAGTGAGATTAATCTTGTTTGTACCAGTTTTAATCTGAGTTGAATAGTAAAAAAACATTATGCTTTGCATTATATCTCTTTTGTACATCAGCTGTCCTGAAGTTTATGAAGTTTGTTTATAGAAGTGATCTAACTGTAAAATAGAATGTTAAGACAGGTTCTCTAATTGCATCTCTCAATTTATAATTTTTTTCACTGTATCTTATTATAATTTCATACTTCACATCAAATGTGATTATCATTTGCTTATACTATTTGTTTCTTACTAACTCCAGATTAGATCAGTAATCGCTGAAACACCCTACACTGCTGCTAGAACCATCATAATGTGTATATAAAGCTAGTTCCTTCAATCAGTCATTTTAATAGTCATTTACCAGGGTTATGTATGTCAACCATGCATAAACTCATGGTTGAGTGCTTAGATAATCATGAACTTATGTTAAATTTTGTGCTTACTTTTAAAATAATAGAAATATTTCTCATTTAAGACAATGATAAGAGCACTTGTGGGATTTCCACCTTATATAGTAACATTGCTTTTAATTATTTTATCCTACCTCTCTTAGGAGTTTGCATTTTTTTTTTCTTTAAAAGAGCTTTAGTATTGAATCACATTATAGGATACTATCCATGCTTTACTTCCAGTGAATTTTTATTTGGTGTATTTAAATGTGGCTACTATATTAGCAGTTAGTCTACTTTGGCTGAATAGAAATGCACCTCTGGTGGCATTAGTAACTGAATTAATACTGTTTTCATCAAGCTACATTTGCTGTTGAAAATGGTCAATTGAGTGCAATACCCTGTATTAAAAAAAAAAATAATATTCTTGAATACTAGAATTCCACATCTGATTTCAGTATTATTTCTAATCTATCCCTCTTCTGTATCATTGATTTTATTCTAATTAAATGTAACTTATTTAGTTGTTCTTTTAGTTATTACCCCATTCATTATTTCTAATAATCTTAATTGAATTACTTGGAAACCAAATCACCTTGTTAGTTTTCGTGGTGTCTTCTAATATGTGAAAAAAAGAAAATGACTGAATGTGGGATCATTCCCTGATTTAATGTTAAAAAAAATCCCAGTGGTTATCAGTAACATCAGAGAGTAGCACGAATGGGCTGCTCCCCAAGGAAAAACAAACTGGGTGCTGAGAATGAAGCAAGGTGGGCAGCAGTGCACTCCCCAGCAAGGGCCCAGTCCTACAATACTCAAACAAGGTGAGCAAGGCAGGTCTGGTTGCATTAACTAGAGTCAAAGGAGAGTGCAAAATTGAAGTGATGAGGAATGTTCCAGGTCAGGCTGAGAACTCAAGTCAGCACTCCAGGATCGGGTCCAACGACAGTATCCAAGCTCAGTCCCTCTGCAGTGATCCCAGGCAGGTCTGGGGTGAGAAGGCAGGTCGAGTCTTTGAAATGCAAACCAGGAAGTCAAGTCCCCAGGTCTGGATCAGCAGGATACATCACCAGGCACAGACATGGTAGTACTGTAGTTCCGTTAGCAGCCGAGGGCAAGAACCTGAGCCCTTGGTTCTTTCCTGCAGGAAAGGAACTTGGAGGCCACTGCTTTTCACAGCAGTCAGTCTGATCTGAGGTTCTGCAGCACTCATACCAGGCCTCAATTTCAGCACAGGTGATTGAACCCCAGGAGGCAAAAGTGTACTCAGGACCCTGAGAAAATCACAATTAAGTGCAAATACGTGTGTTGTATTTTGCTGTTTTATCTCTGCGCTGGTCATATGGAAAACAGATATCGATTTTATTTAACGAATAGCTGAGAGAAGTAATTAATTTTGACAACTTAATTTCTTTCTTGTGTTGTTTTAAACTTGTTAAGTGCTTGAAACTTAACACTTAGAAAGACGACCTATTATCATCTCATAACATAAGTGTATTTGCAATTCATGACTTGTAGGTTATATTTAAAATCAGCTATGGGTATATTTCTTAATGTCTTTGTCTTTCATGATGTTTTCCCTATTTAAATAAATGAGATTGAACTTAACAAATCCCTTTCCACTTTCTGTGTTCATACATACATTTGTACTTATTAAACAACCTGAATCCATTGCAATCAATAGCTCTAGAAGATGTCATAATGTAAAACAAATTAATTACACTTTCAAAATTTGTAGACAGATTTTGTATTTTTCTCAGTTAGAGAACTCCCTTTCCACTGTGTATCCAGAAGGCAATTTAGTTCATTCTTGTAGAATCATAGAATCTTTCAGGTTGGATAAAACCTCTATGTTCATTGATTCTAAATGTTAACCCATCACTGCCAAGTCCACCACTAAAACATATTCCTAAGTGCCACATCTACCTCCAGGGATGGTGAGTCAACCATCTCCATAGGCAGCCTGTTCCAATCCTTGGCAACTTTTTCTGTGATGAAATTTTTCCTAATATCCTATCTAAACCTCCCCTGGTGATACCTGAGGCCATTTCCTATTGTCCTGTTGCTTGTTACCTGGGAGTAGTTGCCAACACCCACCTGGCTACAATATCCTCTCAGGTAGTTGTAGAGTGATAAGTTCTCCCCTGAGTTTCCTTTTCTCCAGGCTAAACAGCTACAGCTCCCTCAGCTGCTCCTCATCAGATTTGTGCTGCAGACCCTTTGCCAGCTCCACTGTCCTCCTCTGGACATGCTCTGGCACCTCAATGTCTTTCTTGTTGTGATGGGCCCAAAACTGAACACAGGATCTGAGGCATAGTCTTACCAGTGCCAAGTGTGTGTGTTGCGCAATCACTTCCTTAGTTATGCTGGCCACATTCTTGCTAATACAAGGATTGCCATTGACCTTCTTGCCACCTCGGCACACTGTTGGCTTATGTTCAGCCAGCTGTCAACCAGCACCACCAGGTGCTTTCCTGCCAGGCGGCTTTCCAGCAACACGTCCCCAAGCTTTTTCTTCATGTCCAGAAGAAAACAACAGAAATGTCTTCCCATACACTGGAGATCCCATCTGCCTACTTTTTTTGGGACTGATTGTACTTACAACATTAATCTTCTATTTAATAGCTAATTATTAAAATAATCTGTTAGGTAAAAAGACATTACATTTAATTTTCTGCATTTCTGACAAATGGTGTAATAATCAGGCTGCAGGTGTCACAGATAAGAGTACTCAAACTGATTATTCTAGAAGTTGAACCTGTATGCTGACACAGGATGCAATAGCTGGGACAGAAGGTAGTAAATATCTCATTTTACTCTGGTATGAGCAATGAGTTTGCATGAGCTATACATTTGGTTCTGAATACAGGTTCTTGAATGCATATCCATTTCCCCTTAGACATTAAACAAATAAAATAATTTCTGCTTTTAGTTACTGAATCAGTACTACTTGCTCTCCTGGTTACACAGTGGCCTAGTTACAAGTAATCACACAAGGTGATTATTATGGATGTCTTGTGAGACAGGGATTTAGTATTTCTGAGTTCAGATGCAAATCCACCTCACAATTCCAGTATGAATACTGTGAACACAAAGAGGGTTTACAAGACAACAAAAACATACTTTATACTAAGTCTAATACTTTATTCTTCAGAGTGACACAGGCAGTGTGTACCTAAGCCAGGATAGCAATGGATGTAAATGAATCTATTGCACTAGAAATATGGGTGTGGGAAAATATCCTAATGAGGTTAGATTACAGTATACCTTACTAAATATAATTCGATTTAGTTAAATTTTAGAAGTTGAAATCTTATTTTAGGGAGAATTCTGAATTCTTTTTCTGGCTCACTCTGTGTAAATGAGTCAAATACAACTATAAAAAAAAAAGTAGTTTTAAATGAATGCTTATTCATTATGAGCCATAGAGGAGAGATATATATGATCTGTTTTAAAAATAAAATTATTTGAATACGTACCATTTGAGACATGGTACTCCCAAATGAACTTGTTGCAAAAGTGTTTCCTTATACTAAAATTTCCCTCTATTGTACCATGAAATTCTAATGTTCCTAATTTAATTAGTTTCACCAAAGAAGAAGGATTCCCAAATGTCTTCAACAAACTTTAAATCACAGCAATTTTTGAAACACTTAACATTTATAATTAGCATTATTAGGCATATCTAACAATGTATTTTTAGTTATATACCTTTCTTCTCTATCTGGGGGTTGTATCTCCAGGGAAAATACAAAATCTAGGTCAGTTTATTTCTTTAAATTTATTTATAATTTTGTTAACTTTTAGAAAATACCTATTTGAACTTATTCATGTTATCCAAAGTATAGGATCCATGCATAGAAATATTCTAAATATCAGATGACCTTTTCTTTTTAATAACAAATGTTGACATTTTGTGAAAGAAAATTCTTTATGTGTATTTACTGTAAGTGTATGACATAAAACATAACTTTGTTCTGATTTCCATAAATTCTGTTTACATTATTTTTACATCTTTGAAGCATTTACCTTATATATGAGTTAACAACATAACATACTAATGCTTTAACTATTATAATACGTCAGGTTTGTTGAAATCAGAATTGTATTTTCTCTTTAAGAACAATCTACAAGTATAGTTAATGCTTTGAAAGTGAAGTATAAATTTCACAAATTCTCTTTGAAGTACTGTAAACAAGTCAGCCATGGAAATGATCTGTTGAATTTGAGGACACAGGAGTGAACTGAAACTGCTTAATAGACCTTTGACTAATCACAAACCCATTCTGTATTTCTCAGGATTATTAAAAAGAAAAAAATCTTGGAATTTAGGATGGAAACATAATAGTAAAAAAAAAAAAAGTTATATCTTACACAGTGGTGAAGAAATAAATATCAGTTTTGGTAACATCACAACCTCAATTCATCAATAGCTAAAAATATGGAAAGTAGATAATTGGACAGTCTAAATGCAAAAAAAACCCCATGTTTTAAAAGCCCCTCCACAGAAGGAACTTCTTCATTCAAATCAAAACCAGCAAAGAGTTAAATGAGAGAATGGATACCAGCAATGTTAGTTATTTCCAATAATACAAAATTAGATGCCTCAAATTTCAGTAAATTATTTATCTGTGCTCTGAAAAACTGACTTACACCCTTTGTGCACCACCCTGGAAGTTTCCTTGTGTTCATAATGAGAGGAAAAATTTATAATGTATACCATAAGCCAAGATCTGATCTTGGACTACAGCTACTCTAAGGTCTCTGTTTTTTTTTAATTTATCAAAGATGAGTGAACGTGGCAGTAAAAAATTGGCTTAGATTTTAAATGCCAAGAATTATTTTTAGTGTGGTGCTTACTGCAAAAAGCCACAAAAGGATATGATGTAGTGTTCTAGTATGAAATCTCAATTGGCTTCTATGCTGCTGTACCTTTATGGCAATAGGACATTCCCCATGGGGGCATCAGAGACATATTTAAAATATATAGTAAGAAGAAAAGTATGGAAGTATGTCAGTGACTTGCAACATAGATCATGAAGAGACCAATCATATTTTTGATAAAAGTAAAAATGCACTGACAAAGAGTCATGGCCTTCCTAATCCTATAATAATAAGCAGGAGTACTTTAAATGAAGTTTCCTGAATACACTAAAAAAGAGCACATACTTTACTATGTAAAGGTGCTCTTTATATTAAAAGGGTAATTTGCAAGCTGGGCTGATTTTGGCAGGGGTAATTTTCTTCATTCTAACTAGTATGGAGCTGTTGCTTGGTTTTGTGCTGGAAATGGTGTTGATAATATAGAGAAGTTTTCATCATGGCTGAGCAGTGCTTACACAGCATCAAGGACAGCGTCAAGGCCTTTTCTGCTTCTTGTGAGAAGGCCGAGTGTGCACAAGGATTTGGGAGGGGACATAGTTGGAACCAGTGACCTAACGGGCCCAAGAGATATTCTATACCATATGGCATCATAAAAATTGGGAGAAACTGGGTGAAGAAGAAGAAAGTGGGGGACACTTGGAATGATGGCCTTTGTCTTCCCCAGTAACCTATATGCATGATGGAGCCCTGCTTTCCCAGGGACAGCTGAACACCTGCCTGCCCGTGGGAATTGTGAATGATTTCCTTGTTTGGCTTTGCTTGTGTGCACAGCTTTTGCTTTACCTATTAAACTGTATTTATCTCATTCTATGAATTTTCTCACTTTTACTCTTCTATCTCCCATCCCTCTGGGTGGGGATTGAGTGGCTGTGTGGGGCTTGGTTACCAGTTGGGCTTAAACCACAACATAAGTGCAAAGTGTTAAGGAAAATATTGTAGGGTTTTATTTCATTCCCTTATTTATTGTAAAGAAAATAGAAGATTTGAAGAAATGTTAAGAATGTGAGAACCTAAGAATGACCGTATGTGTTCAGATCAATGGTCCGTCTCCTCTCCTGTCTCGAACAGCACTCATAGGTTGGTGCTCAGGAGTGTGAAAACATGACAAGCATATATGGTATGGCTGAGTACAATCCTTTCAGCTTTTTCCAGATGAGGAGTTTTTCTGACTCTCAGTGACACTTTCTTCTGCATACCTGCCCTATCTTTTGAATCTATCCATAGCATCACAAGGTGTTCAATGTCTACTGGTTTTGAGAATCATGTACTTTTGTTTCCCTAGAGCATAACTGCTCATAGCTTTGTTTGGTACTCCCAAGTTCTTGCACCAGAAGAGACAAAAAATAGCTGGTCCCTATCTATTTTTCCCAAGTCACTGTGATTTTGTCAATCACCATCATATCCTCAAATGTTCCCTGATGTAAGCTGAAAATCCTTATCACTCATTAATGTTGCTTTTCAGGACTTGACAATGTTCCCTGTTTTTATGGTTATGTTAATATGTTTTAATTTCTACGAGTCCCAAAACATTAGGCAGTGGTATCCAGGCTAATAATAACCCCCTATATAATTTGTCAAGATATTTTCTGTTATTTTTTTCTTGCTTTCCAGATTATCTATAAATTGGTGGGGTAGAGGAATTGATGATATAATCAGAAATTGCTTTTAAAAACTACTGATATTTGCCTAGTTGGTATTTACTTGATAAATATTATTGATAGGGCCTTACTGACTACTGTGCCTTACAAATATACTCTCAGCCAGTGTTGGAGCCTAGAGGTTAATGTCAAGAAATGTTTATGAGAAAGATGTCAATTAGCAGTATTTGTAGTGTTGTAACCTATGCTAGAGTTATTCTGGTACTGACCTAGAGCTGGGTACCTTTCTCACATCACCCTGTTTGTATGACTTTCCTCAGAAGACTTTGTATTCTGAGTTCTATAGTTCAGGCCTCAGTGAGCTTTCAATCTTTAGTACTGTTTGAGTGAGCCTGCCACTTCCTATTTTAAGATGTGAAAACCTCAATTGCCTTTCTGTAATTTAGCTGAATGGTTAAGGGCTGTATATCTTATTCAGAGAAATTTGACTTTCCTGTAATTTCTTATCTGAAAATGTGAAATAGGATTGTCTGTCTAAAGTTTGGTTTGGGTTCTTTGTTTTTTGTTTGTTTGTGTTGCGGTTTTTCTGTTTTTGTTTTTTTGATTTTTTTTGCATTAAAGGGCTCTTTTAAATAATATGTAAAAGTCATATAAAGGCAAGGAAGATATGTTCCATTATTTTTCTGTTGTCACCTATTGATAGTTCACTGATCTACAATATTCTACATTTTCCTCTGTGTTACACCTTAATGCTGTGTTTTTGTAGTGGATATTTTCGGTGATGACTATTGGACATCAACACAATGTCACTGATATTAAAGCAGTGTGGAAAATTTTGAGGTTTTTTTTTAAACTATTGAAACGTGAATAAAGCAGTGCCTATGACCTTTTTATGAGTAGGTATATTTTGAGTAATGCTGGTTTCTATTAGCATGATTTCCTTTGGATTTTGTATTTCCAAAGAGAATTGTAACATTTTCTTGTGCAGAATTCTGCTTTGGCACGTTGCTAACAGCAGTGGATATTCGGTACTGTCTATTACCCTGCCTCTGCCAACAACCACAAATGGAATGTTTGTATCTGCTTTGAGCCACACACCAAATTGGAAACAGTTGTCGTGCTTATATTGTGCCTTCACAATTGACTGATGACAACTACCCTTCAGAGTATAGGAGCTTTTCTATGCCTAATTATTTTTACTGCAGCACTGGGAACTTAAGAAAATCCTGTGAACAAATCTTGGATAACTTGAAGTCAGGAATAATAGGGTAGTGAGAAGGATGAAAAAATAGCAGAAATTTGTCTGAAGTCAGAAGACAGCTTTTCAGAAGTACATTGATCCTTTCACTTGGAATATTGTAAATGTTTGAGAGGGTCTCTAGTTGCTGATTTTTATTTTCATTTCCGTTGTAATTACTCTATATGCAGCAGACAGTACTACACTTTCCTATGACATTTTCAAATGACATTTTCTGGTACCTCCTCCTCCTCCTTTCCTGGAAGAAAAAGGTTTTCTGTGCATTATATTTGGCTTTTTGGAACTATGCTTAGTAATTTTCTACCAGAAAGAAAGCATTATAGTTTGCACTGGCACATTTTTCTCATATAAATTCTTTTACTTTAACAAAACCAGTAAGAAAAAGAAAAAAAATATTTTTTCTTTACATATTTACCTTTCTTTAAAAAATATATCTCAGTTCATTTATCTATAACATATATCAGAAACAAGACATAGTAAGACTAAATGAGATTTTCTGCAAAATAAATGGTAAAGCTTTTAATCATAAATTATACTATTTGCAATCAAACTATGATATTTAAAACCAATTATTGTGTTGTTAACTTATTTCAACATTGAACTACTAAATTAACAATTAAATTATCTGATCATCATATTTGGATTCAGTTTGTACTTAATTTGGGTTGCTTTTAAACAAACTTGAAATTTTTTGTAAAGAAAACTTTGTGTTCCTATATAATATAGATATAAATAAAATTCAAAAATACTTTAAAAAATGCAGTCATAGTTAACCTGTGTGTTGGTTTCTGTGACTGCTCTTTTAAGTCTAAATAAAGGCACTCTACAGGATCAGTCATTTGCAAGTTGTCATCCATAAGCAGGAATACTTACTGCTTCTTGGAAATGAGATCATGCCCAGTTAAGAAGTTGGTCAGGTGAGATACCATGAAAAAGCATGAGAGTTTCTAGGGTTTAAATGAAGCTGCTTTAGAAATAGTAATCTAAGGTTTTGCTGCGTTTTGTTGCCTGTATATTTTACAGAAGGGAAGTGTACCTGTGGCTGTAGCAATATATATATATATAGAAGAAATATTTGATAAATAGGAAAAAGTTTGGTCTTTGGAAAATGAACATCATTTATGAAGTGCTACATATATTCTAACAAATTTTGCATGTATATGCTTGCTAACATTAACAAGTGTTGGACTTAAATTCTCATCAGTGTGAACAGTTCTCCTGACTACCTGCGAATGGGGAATAACCATGCACAAATAACCTGTGTATTGACATAGCTAATTGTTCAAAGTTGTGGACTTGCTTTGTCATTCACAGTAGTTCGCCACAGAATATACAGATTCTGGCATAGATATTACTTAAAAACTTTAGTAGGCAATGATATTTATGATCACTGAGAAAGCCATATAGTTTTTCTATAAACTTTTTTTACTAAAAAGTAAAAGTGTTATGCATTGCATCGGAAACACTATGTGGAATTTATTGTACAAGTCTTACTGAGATCCTTTACTTATACATTTGCTTTTTAGAATTTGTTAATTTATTTTGTTCAAGAATCAAATGTTCTGCTTACAGCACTTGTTTGTTTGTTTGATTTAGTTTTGCTTTCAATTTTCAGTGGAATTTCTACTGTAAAGTATATTTTTGTAAACTACTTCTATTTTTTTTTCCTAATGCAAGGGATTTTCAGTAACACTGGCTAATGGTGCTAAGTAAGGCACAAATGGTGGCTCTGCAAAACAGGGTACCTTCTTGCAGTCAGCAAGTGGCAGTACCAGAGCAGGTGCAAAACTTGGGGTCAGCACAGGAGAAGGTGCCTAGACACTGCTCAGCCTTGGCCCTTGGCAGATGAGTGGAATCCCTGAGAAACTGAAAAAAAGTCTTGCTGTGTTGTAGAAAATCTATAATTACAGACAGTCCACATCCAATTAACAGCAATGAAAGCAAGCACTGATATGAACTCTGATTATTGTATCATGTAGGAATTTGGCTGTGATAAAGGCATGTAGGCTAAGTTTGTTGAAAAAAAGAATTTCTGACATAAAAAATAGCCCTAAGCTATTGCCAGTGGATTCCCTCTCTATAACTCATTGTATAATAAAAATTGTAATAAAACATTAAGTGCTGTCACAGACAGAGTGCATATATAAACCATCCTTAAAAGTGGGTATTTGAAATACTGAAACAAAAATAATACATTTACCAGTTACGTAAAGCCATCTGAGCCAAGAAAGGTAATAACCCAGTGTAGGGCTTTACTTGCTATTCTCTACTACCAGAGAGAATGCAGCATAAAAAGTAGAAAAGTTACAAGGTAAATGATTAATTTTGAACTTGTAAATTCTGAAAATAAGATAGAGAAATATCAAAATCCCAAAGGAAAGTTCTGTCTACTATGCTGTTGTGAGGAAAGCTCTGTGGGCTGGCCAGCAGTAGGAATCTGAGTATAGTAGAGAGAGGGAGGCTCATTGCTGTGGAAAAGATGGGACTGAAAGGAGAGGAGATCTAGGAAACTTTTTATTGCCCTGGTAACCAGAGCACATAAAAGTGCAAATTTACGTATTTGGAGTTTGAAGAAATGTTGGTATGATGTGCTTTTCTGCTTGCCCATTTTGCCTAATGTCTATTATGTTTCAATAATTCATACACTGAGCTCAATTTTAATTCAGCTGCCTCAAGGTAGGGTGCATTGGTCATTATGGGAACCAGAGGAAGTTAAGAAACATATTTCTTTCCTTCCACTAAAATCTTTATTTTCTTACAGAATACTGCTGCAGTTGCATGCATAACTTAGGCAGGCCTTCATTCTGCTTTCTTTGTGCAGCACAAAATAATGGTAGCAAAATTTCACTAAGAGGCAAAAATTAATGAAAGCTTACTGTTCTTTATAGATGTTTTGTAGATTTGATTCTTTGGTGGGTAAAACTTTTATTCTGTCATGACCTGAATGTTTATAATTGTATGGATCTCTTGTAAGTAAGCTATTTATTGTTTTTCCTATTACTTTCACGTCAAGATAGAAATGTACCAGTGTGCTTGTGCATTGTATATTAGGGTTATGTAGATTTGTTTTTAGCACTGGATTAATTTTAAAGAGTCTATTCACGTGATGTTTCATGAGGTTATATTCCAAGGACAGGCATGAACTCATTTATGAAAAGGGTTTGGTCCTTGTTTTTTAAGCTTTACTCAATGGTCTTCTGAAATCATAGATACTGTAGGGGTGCACAGTGCTTGCCTCCAGACATTGTTTTTAGTGTGGGGTGTTAGGGGACAGTGCTCTCTGATGTGCAGTAAACACAGGAAGGCTTTTTTAGCATAGAATCACAGAATAGAATCATGGAATATACTGAGTTTTAAGGGACCAATCAGGATCATCAAGGCTAACTCTTGGCCCTGTGCAGGACACCCCAAGAATCACACCATGTGCCTGAAAGCATTGTTCAAATGCTTTTTGAGCTCAGGCAGAGTGTCTTTATTTTGCTATCAGTATCCTCCTTCTGCAGGAGACTCCTGATGGTGTGTAAAAGCTTAGAAATGCATACAAAAGAATAGTTAATGATGTCTTCTCCTTCAGTTTGTATGCAATGATATGCAGAGCTATTCATATCTCTTGCAACACACTGGTACTTCCAGTAATAAAGGAATATCTGACCAGAAGTGAGGGTTTGCTGCTTACACTGAAAAGCAGAGGATCCCTGGCAGGCAAAATTCATTTCTTTTTTTTTTAACCTTAAACATGTGTGTGACTGAAGAGGTTCAAGCAGTGGCCTCTTCCTCAGGAAAAGACTTTTATTTGAATTGTAATGATTTTTCCATGCAAAATAATTAGTCAAACTAATAGTGTAAGCAAACAGACAAACCAAACAGTATTACTGAATAAATTTGTAGTATTTTGGTTTATTTTTTTTAATAACTGAGCTAATTCAATTTTTTTTCTACAAGGATATATCAGCAGTAGAGCACAATTCTTGGCAGTATAATGAAAGGAGACATGGATCTCCAAAATCCATTGTGCTTAACCAAAAATAAACAAACAGATAAATCAGAACCTCTGCAGAATTGTAGGAATTTGACATATTAGCTTGCTTGACCAACTTGTCACCCTTAAACCTCCTATTCTATAGTATTGTATAAAGAAAAATTAAACCACCACCACAACATTTTTTTTTACTTTTTCCCTTTTTAGTTTTTTTTCCCCAGCATGGGAATAAAATGACACTGCCTAGAACTTTTTTATTTATACACATATGCACTTTTCTGTGTGTTAGTCTGATTCTATGATAATTTTGGTTTGAGGCTTAGATCCTCTGTTGCGTTCACATTGTTTTAGTAATAAAAAGGATAGATATTTTGCTAGAAGAGTATTTGCTTTTTATATAGAAACACTGAGTGATGGAATTTGTGTAGTTGATTATCTGCTATCTATTGCATAAAGTTTTTATTTATTTATTGCATGGAAGATGATCAGTCTAGATTTCCTTAAACAATTCAAATCCAGCAGAATGCTTGGCATTTATTGCTGGAAGAAAGCTAAAGAATCACTCCTAGGATGATCTCTGTAAACATAAGTATATGCTAACTTTCAGTCATTTGACTTGACAGAAAAAGTGAAGCAGTGATGGAAGCCTGTCTAACTTCACAGTGAATATTACAAACCTTGTTGTTCTGGAAATTGGTTCCCAAGATAAAGAAAACATTATATAGTTTTGCTTTGCCCCATATCTTAAGTGAATTTTAGAGGTTCTTCAAATAAACCTCAATAGAAAGCATTCACCATAGTTCAAACCTGAATTTCTCCTGCTTTCCCTGATTACATCTCAGTGTTCCTTTTTGTTTTCCCAGTTGTTTTTAACATAAAGTTAAAATTATCACCACAAGGTGGAGTTCTGAACCTTCCGGTATGAGCAATCTCTTCATCACATCAACAGGGAGCATATGTTATTTCTTCTTAACTATCGTCTGTCAATTACATCTGAAATTTGCAAAATTGTTAATAGGTATAAACATTCAATAGAAGGCAACAACTTTGGAAATACTCATATGGTCTCTCCAGAGTCTTAATGTGGAGTTAGTGCTGGGTTTAAGTCTGCACTTTTTAATCCCATGTTGTCATGTATGTGCATAGTTGACAGTCTATGAATATTTTTTCCATTTTTTTTTTGTATTGACTAAGAACCACAGTTTGCATCACATCAAAGACATTGCTTCAGATGATCTTTTTAGTGCTTACAGAGAAGGAATTTTCTGTCACATAGATGTTTAAATGTTTTGGAAGGAAAATCTACACTTATCACCTATATAAACAATGAATTTTTATAATGTGGAGCTCGGTAAAATTAGTTGGCCATTGAAAGCGATTCTATTATACATGCTCAGTTGTTAAGAAGAATTTATCTTGTGTTGCAGCTCTGACAGCATTTTGAAATGCATAGAAATTTATCAAATACTTAGTTTTGAAGGAATTTCCTTGTCTTTTAAAAAAAACCCCAAAAACCAGCGGTTTATAAAATTATCAGTGTTTCTAGTTCATTCTAAATGACTACTTTTACATATGTGTAACTCAGAACTCAGTCTGAATAGTTTAAATGTTTTTAAAACATATATCTCTAGAGTCTGAATAAGATGGTATCCCTCTTGTTTCAAGAGATGAGTAACTGCTGGAATTAATGGGTGGGGGTTAAGTAGTACAACAGCTGCTGTGGTGGGTTGTGGTGCTGAAGGGACAGCTCATGGCAGTGCGAGGCAGCAGTGCTGCAACCGGGAGCATAGGACAAGGGGCATGGAAGGCATTAGCATATAGTTACTATATAGAAATGATCAAATAAGAGCTTTTGAAAGTGCTTTTATAATGAATAGTATTGATTAGAAACAATTATTAGCAATGTTTTTCTTCCTTCCATGGAAGACACTACATTCTTGGGGATCATGGAAATCTTTAGGAGGGTTGTGATAAAGTCCTTCCTCTAAACGTTTCTGCTTTAATGCTGGAGAGAGAAATCAACCTAAGGTATTGCTTTGTTTTATTTTTTTATCTTTTCCTTTATTTTTTCTTTTGTTTTTCATAAATTTATAGCATGATGTAATATCTCAGCTTCCCTGCAAGTTCTTTGTTTGGGAATGTGATTTTACTCTCTTCTTACTCCCTTATGATCAAAAGTTCAAACTATTAATCTTTAATTGAACAAAATAAAATCAGAAGAATTTTAAAGATTCAATTAACACTTTAATTTTCCTTAACCTGTTGCCTCATTAGGAATTTAATCTCTGATATTCTGAGAAAACTTGAAAATCATATTGTTATTTGCATTTTTCATATACTGTGGGCATGTTCCGCATGGGATTTTAAATGTTCCTTTAAACCTTCAGTTTTAGCAATAATTACTCTTAGCTGCCTTAGTTTAAAATTTTGGCAGTGTCTGTAAGATTTCTGTTTCTTAATCAGGTAGGTATCATTTTCATGCTAAGTGTGTAACATAAATAATATATAAAGTTTTGGATCAAGAACACATTATCCATGTAGCTTATTGCCAGGACTCATGTGGAGTTGACTGCAGTATAATTTCTGTGGACATGGAAACCCATGGAAGAAATGTCTTTGCTGTAATGACCTGTAGATAACATCTGTTAGCTAGTATTGCATGCTACTATTAAGCTGAGCAACAACAGCTTCTGTCACCCTCTTCTCTTCAAAACTCTTTCCTTTGATTTCTTCAATTTTGTTTAAGTTTTGCCTAAATTATTATGATGATACCAGAGACAATGGGCATAAATTGAAATACAAGAAATTTAACTTTTACGTTTTTTTACTTGTAAGGGTGATTGAACCCTGAAACAGGATGTTCATCAGGTTGTGGTGATCTGCATCCTCACAAAGAAACAGTTCTGAGTGACCTGCATCACCAGTTAACCCTATTCTGAGCAGGGAGATATGACTAGAGGATCTCTAGAAGTTCCTTCTAACTTCAACTGCTCTGTGATTCTGTGACTCCATGCAATTAGGTATCTGTATTAGTTTCCCAGTGAAATGAAGCTACTTGAGACGAAGTCATGTTTTCACTTTGAGATTCTATGTGGTATCTAGCAGTGAGTCCTCACATTTTTCTCACTCATTGGGCTGTTGTTTTCTGTGCAAAAACAGAAAGACTGTGGGCTTTTGACAGTCAAGCACTGAGATAGAACAAACCAAAAAAATCCAAAAGTTACAGAAAATCACCCCACAACTAGATTTCTGAATGTCTTTTGGAATTGTCTTGCCATATAAGAGGTTATGAATGCAAGTAATGAACGGTACACCTTTCACTTGGGAGAGTGGATTTGCTTCGCTTGTACCATTATCTAAGATCTGTATGTTGTTGACAATCTGTTAGCTCCTGGTAAAATTAGCATGATGCTATCATGATCAAATGTCAAGTGAAATTTTATGGGGTTTTTGTTCATTAAGTCATCATAAATCCCTTTGCTGGCTACGTCAATAGTGGTTGTTTTAAGTGAAGCCATCCATTTTAGCTGACACTCACAGTTCTGAGACTACTTTCATTGATATGATCATTTCTGTAAGGAATGAAGAGTGCTATTATCTAAACCATCACAACTAGCTGGGACTCTTACAGCTTGCCTAGCTCCATATGTTCATATTTAACAGCTTAACTTTCAGTTTCCAGTATGGGATTCCTGTGGCTTTCTTCATTAGTGTTTGGCCAGGCATTCCACAAACTTCACAGCAGAGGGCCTTTGCTAACATCTTCTAAGTGGGCTCTCTGGTACCCACTTTAACTTCAGTAGTCTTGCTTTCCAGATTGTCTGAAAAGCATCCTGCAGGTTCCTGCACATTCTAGGCAAAGGCTGATTTTCTCCTTGAGTGAGGACTTTGCTCCATGTGTGTCCTTCTGGACTTGCCATACAATGCAGGTCTTTAATTAATCCTTTATACTGTCACTTCTAAACTGCACATA
The DNA here is from genome assembly GCA_035047845.1 of Dendrocincla fuliginosa. Classification (NCBI taxonomy): domain Eukaryota; kingdom Metazoa; phylum Chordata; class Aves; order Passeriformes; family Dendrocolaptidae; genus Dendrocincla; species Dendrocincla fuliginosa. The sequence goes on from JAWWMO010000043.1 coordinate 15,813,596, forward strand.
AATACAGTCATTCTAATAACCCATACTCCAAGTGAAAATGAATTTTTTGTGTAAGGCACCATACTCCTTCTTAGCGGTGTAGGGTAGCGATGTAGGGTGCTATTTCAAAAAGTCAAAATATATTTTTTGATAATAATATGGCTTTTGTGTAATTTCAGATAACTGAATAGTTTCTCTCAGTCAGCTCTATATCTCTGTATATCCCCAGAGGGGATTATATCTCCAAGAGGGTGCTCCAAGTTTAAAATTTTCTTTTAGTCCTTTGTTAGAAACAGTTCTTTCACTCCTGTTTGACTACATTTTGTCGGGAACTAGGAACTATTTAATTGTATTATTCTTTCGTTTGAGTGCACTTCCAGTTATCTCTATCCAGTCCCTATTTCAGTAGTCTCCAAAGAAATGAGATGAAGTGATGGTGCAGGTCACCAGTTTTTTGTCTTGCATGCGATATTGTTTTTTATGAAATAGAATGATCCATACACAACAGATTAAATTAGAGCAGGTTTTTTGCATGTGCAAATACGAACAGGTAGCTGTGATAGTAGTGAGCAAGCAAAAATATCTTGCGGTGTACTTGAGAGAACCAGAGAAAACAAAAAGCTATTCCAGCAACCTAACTGAGCACCTAAGCTCTTTAATAGCAAGTCTCTTTTTCTCTAATCTGATAATTTTGCTAATGTACAGTCTATCTTCCTAATTTTTCTATTACTCTGGTAATAAAAATGATAATAAAAATTAGCCAGGAGTACCTACTCTTTGCAGTTTTCTGGCCCTGTAGTGAGAGTATGAGGAGCTTAAATCATATTTTATCTAATTTTGGATCTTTATGTAGTGTGTAGGGAACAGCTATCTGGTTTCTAAGAATAGAATGTTGCTTAACGTGCTAAGGTTGCTAAAGGGAGACACATCAGGAATTTCCAGTCCAAGTAGGGATGTGTGATTTTGAAAGCATACAGAAGGAACAGAGGCAGGGCTGAAAGAGAGAGACCTGATGGAGAAAGAAGGGAAGGAGAAGAAAGAAAAGAGGAAAGAGAAAGTAATAGGGATGGGGGGAGAAAGAATAAAAGATTCTACAATAGGGATTCTTGGACAATAAGTGATCTGAATAAGTGTTTCCACTATTTTTGCTTCGATTAAATATATGTGTTAGGCTGAAATGTATCTGAGGACCAGTCTAATCTTCTCTTATGTGAATTAGGATCACCCCAATGGTTATTTATTTAACTTAAACGTGTTGAAATGGGGATTTCCTATCAATGATAAACAGCTCCATCATTTAACTGTCCTGATAGCTGGGCTGTTTTCAATTAGCATCTACTATAAATCCCCTTTCCTATACTGGTAGGTTGAATTAAAACCAGGTCTAATTTATCTACCTTTTTCTTAAAAGAGGAAACTATGAACAGGAATGTGCTGTTGTTAGAACTTCATGAGACACTACTTACCTTGTTTTTGGTTTCTGCCAATGAATTCCACTTTGCTACAACAGTAGAGTACTTTTTGGATTATTATTCACTTTGTGATCCACTATACCTTCATACCTTTTTCCATTATTTATGCAGTTGTCCTCTATTGTCTCCTTTTTTAATTGTCTAGCACTTGAGGAAAAATGGAATGCCTGTGCTTCCCCTCTGCCAAAATAAAGACTGTGTTCCTGAATAAGAAGAATACTGTTATAATTTGTTCAGATCTCTGAATTTATTAAAATGAATCTAAATGACTGCAAAAACTATCTATCTATCTATCTATCTATCTATCTATCTATCTATCTATCTATCTATCTAATTATCTATCTATCTGTCCATCCATCCATCCATCCATCCATCCATCCATCCATCCATCCATCCACCCACCCACCCACCTACCTATCTAATAGCTTTACATGATTATAATATTAAATATATAAGCCAAATTCTGTTCTCTTATATTCAGATGTAAATACACTTACTGCAGTTGTCCCTCCACATCTGACCTCATTAAAGCTGAAAATACTGTGTGTGTCTTATTATTGAAGAAATAGTTTATCCAAAAGGAACTATTCAAGGAATACAGCTAGTCTTTCTTCTTCTTTCTTTCTTTTTTTCTTCCCTTTATTCTCAAAACAAGACTTCCCTGTATAATGCAACATTTTACATTTTCTGAAAAAAAATATTTTGGTATCAAGTCATGTTCTGGATATGATGCCTTCTGTTCTGAATGTGATGATGAGGGAATTCTTTTTCACTGCTCTCATATATCAGTACCAGTTATGGTCCATATAACTGTCATTGTTTCAGTAACCTGCAAATTTGTTGCTGTAATGAAGCTTCCTGATAAACAAAGTTATTTTTCTTTATTAAATCAGTGGTTGGATCTACAGCTGAACAGAAAGGCTTATTGTGTAAAGATCTGAGGTTATATGTAACATATTTTGAAATGCTGTGTATGGACAGGAGAATATAGTCATGGTTACAGCAGTGGGCAGGAAATCACAGTTTTGAGTCTTGGCTGTGCCACAGACTTTCTGTGTGACTTTGGACAAGCTACTCTTTGTGCATTAGCTAATAATACTATCTCTATCTCCCAGGGGTGTTGTGAGAATATATTCATTAATGTTTGTAAGGAGCTTAGACACTACAGCGATGGGACCATATAAGCACTTAGAGAAACAATCCATTTTTGCAACAATGTGTATCTCCCTGACTAAGGACTTTTTTTGCTGGAAGTTTTTCATAGATGCTTGTTATGAATAAATCTATTTCATAATGATACAGTGAGGTTAAACTGCCTTTTGGAGTGCAGTTTCACTTTAGTATTCAGAACAGGTGTAAACAGTTGTAAGTTTCAAAGCTGTTCCCAAAGAAAGAGAATACCATTTCATAGTCAGACATTTGAATAGAAAAGATACCTCTCCTGATTCATCTACCTCAAAACATGGAGGATTATTTACATCTGTATCTGTCTTACAAATGGTTTATACTGTTTTAAGCACTTCTCATTACATTGTCTAAACTACCTCCTCAGGCAAGTAATTTCATTGCCTAATTGGCTTTAAAGGTAAACAGTTTGCTTAAATGTCTACCCTACTTTCTCCTTGTAGAGAAAGCAGGGTAGACATTTAGACATAGGCTGCTCTTTCAGTCTGTCCTTTCTTTCTGAAATAACCTTCACTCACATGTGTCTGGGTCAGACACACTGCACAATTACCACAGGCTAACCAAGTATTGCTTTAGTGCTGATGGGAGGTAAATTAGTAAGCCACTCTAACTTGATTTGATAATTGCCTGGCTGAGTGCTGGTCAGTGTTAAAATCTGACTATGGGGCTCAGGGCATTAGCGCCAAGGAGCAGGAAAAGAGTATTCAGTATTTCCAAGGCTGTTATAGAGGACTTGGTGAGAGATTTCCAACCTAGAGGAAAAGGCGCTGAAAAGACTTCGTAGAAGACTGTGTTTTGATATAACTTTTTTTAATTTTTATTGTTATTATTTTTATTTTTAAAATTTTTTTTAAATTTTATTTGTAGACATTAGCGGCAGCAGAAAAGCTGTGCAAGTAAGAGATCTGGAATAGTGTGAGCAGTCAGTGAGGACAATGAAGAGGCCTCTGCAGCTTTGGAGACTCAGAAACCAAGATATCTGTTGTGCTTCCATGTAAATCTTTTTAATTTGAGGGCTGAGTTCAAGCAAAATGTTTATGAAAGCAAGAGATCATTAGAAAATAGCGACCCTCTAAATGTCCCAGTGGTGGGAACAAATATTATGTCCTTTCTTACTCTATTAAATGTAGAGAATTGATGTGGTCTTAAAGAATATCCAGCGGTAGGAAATCAGTTAATTTCAGCTAATTACAAGATGTAAATGCACAGAAGATCAGGCCTCATTTGTTGTGGGGTTCATGAGATTGCTTGTTTGCCATGAAGTCTATCCCTCCATTATTGTTTGAATATGTACTGAATAGAATTGCTTTTAATAATGTTCCTATATGAGTGACAGTGTAAATGCTTCTCAAGATTACTATTATTTTAAGCTATGGTTAAGATTTTCCTCACAACGCAGAAGAAGAGAGCTTTGTAATTATTATTATTTTTTTTTTAATTTTATTTCTCTCTATGAATATTGGGGATTGAATGGGGTTTATATACCCTATTATACACATACATAACATATACTACTCTGGACAGAAGGACTAAAAATGAAAGAAAGACATAAAGTATACTATTGCAGTATTGTAAAATCTTATTACAAAATTGGCCCACAAGCACTGACTCCCAATCTTCACTTGAATTCACAGCTGTCGGGCTGCTCCCAACTTCATGGATTGCTGTTTTCTGTATTTATCTAAAGACTCAGTACAGCCATCCTTTCTTTCAGTTTTTCAGTAAATGCAGGACCTGTTTTAGAGGATTCTTAATCAGAATTCCAGGTTTTGTAGTATAACTTGATGCAGGATTGAATCAAAAAGTATCAGTGAAGTCAAGGAGAGGAAGCTTCATTTCACAATTGTTAGTGAACCAATATTTTGCCTCAGTTGTTGTATACCCTAACATATATTTTCAATTTTTAGTTTATGTTTCTGTTTATTGAGCATTATTTTAGTAAAATCCTTTTTTACCAAAATTTCCTGTACCAATACATCCTTATAGTGCAGCAACACTAAAACTTCTACCGAAATATTGAGGAAAAATGTAACTTGAAGGATTACTTTTATCTTCTTAAAAATTTGGAATTTTTTATATTTTGTGTCAAACTAATCCTTTTTAAGACACTGTATGCATCACACACACACACACAAAAAAAAAAAAAATTGGGATGATAAATATTACTGTAGTTTGGAAAAAAAAATCATAAGAAAAAGATACCTGTTAACAAAATTTGGTTCTGACAGTCAGCCAATAAAAATCTGTGATCACCACAAACAGTAGAAAATTCAAATATCTGTTAAAGAATTTTTGTCCTATGTTGTGTCTGTCAAAAAGAAGATTACACCTGAAAAGGAAAATAAGACAGTTAAACATACTGAAGCTGTTACAGTTGCATTACTTTCTTTTTGTGACTGCCCTCTCAAGAATTCTTTTCTATATAAGAAGCAGAAGGGTACATAATATCAGAAGGGTAAGGCCTTTTTCTTATAGCAAAGTAAATTGCAGCTATTTCTCACACTAAGAGATCATTGGTCATATACTGATTCTTTCCATTTTGATAGGACAACACGATAAACATCTTTGTACCTATATATGTCCTTAAGATTGATACCAGTTGCACATTTATTTCAACAAAATAACTTCTCCCTTGCTGATACCTCAGGCAATATGTAATATACAATACTTAATATACTAATACTTAATATTAGATGTTATCTTGATCATACTATTTGGTATTTCAGTTCACTACATAAAGTACATACCTGCTTCTCATATTGTCCCTTATATTGTTCTGAAGTGATTATGAAAACAAAATATTTTAAGACCCAATGGAAGAAAAAAAAAATCTGTTACATGTAGGTAAAGAAAAAGCAATACAAAATGTGATTGTCATTCAAAATAAATCTAAGATCTCTTTTTTAAGGATAGCAATTATTCCAGTAATTATACTGCTTGCTGCCAGACCCTCATTTCTAAAAGTAATTGTCATGTGTTTTGGAAATTTTATTTTTTTCTGATTTTATAGAATTCCATTAGTTTTCTGTGAAAAAAAAAAAAATTCTGGAACTGTTTCTTCATAAAGTTAAAAAATAAAAAAAAAAAGCAGTATATGGATTCAGTATTTTGAGGTATTAGACTTTAAGTTCTTATTTACGATGGTTTTACTATGAAGGCTGTAAGTAGGTAAGTGCTATGTACTATACTATAACTCTTTAATAGAGAAGATATGAACACTTAACCTCTTTCAAAGAAAAGAGGAGAAAGGGTGGGGAGAGAAACTCCTTTACCAAGTTTCAGTTATGTCAGATGCAACTGAATGTTTGGTTAACTTTGCATCTGAAATGATGCAAAATAAGTGTTCTAAAATCAGTGAGTTCATTTTTTGAGTATTGTTCTCAGCACCTTAAAGTAGCTGTTACATACAGTAGGATGACTGTAAAGGGAAACGCCAGTCTTCAATTCTAAATCTTCAGGTGTGCACACTGTTAGACCCACTGATGTTATAGTTTGTTCTGTGTTAGTTTCCTTTTGCATTTTCAGATGTGATTTCAATTGAATCATTTATGGTTCTTCCATTCAGATTTTAACAGCTATTTTGGAGCGGATAACCCTCAATGGCTGTATATGAGACATTGCCCGGGGTGCTTCCAAGATGCTTTTGAGCTGGGTAAGGAAATCACTGAGTGTTGACACATTCTCAAAGCACTATGGCATGGATTGAGAGCATATAGTTTATAAACTCTGTTATTGACTTATTATTCTGTGATTTACTGACAAAATAGACTATACCAGTTTCCTCTGAAATGCTAAAAATAAAAAAGCCAAATAAACATTTTTCTGGTATAAACAAAACCAAAGAAAAGGTAACAAGTATTTTTTTATATTTTTTTAAAATAAATACAGTATCTCATCTGTATGTGGTAGTTCATACATAAAAACTTCATAATTATCCACTTCTGATATATCTACGACTATTATAGTAGCCATTCAATGTATAATATTATACCAATCTAATGTCATGGTAGCACTATATTTGTAGATAGGTGAGGTAAATCATACTCGGATTTTTACTGTGGCTGTAGGGTCAAAGCTGTTTCTGGAGGCATGGCTTAACCAATATGCCAGCTAAGACTTATACTGACATTCAAGCTGTAATGGCTGTATCATCTTCACTATCTACATATTACCTTACACATTCCTGTTCAGTCAGGAACAATTAGTTATCATGAGTCATCTCAACTTTCATTTATGTCCACAGGCAACTGAAAACATGGGCTGGTGAACTTGAGCCTGTGCAGGAAGGACAGTGCAAACACGGGCTGTTCATGTGGGGCTTTCACTGAGTGTGTACTAAGTGAAGAAATCAGAGAAAGCTTTCTATCTCTTGTTCAATAGCCTGCTGATGAGTGTGATGATTGGGACAGTCCAGCACAGGTGTGATGCTAAAACCTCCCAGGGCCTGGCACTGCACTCCTTCTCTATTTAAGGTTAATCAGTGTCCAGAGAGAGTGTATATTCTGCTGGAGAGAAGGGTATTCTATTTCTTACAATGTTTGTTTAATGCTCTTTTCAATGTCTTTTTATCCAGCTGAAATCCAGCTGAATCAGCTACACTATCTCCAAGATTTTTATAGAAGTTAGTTCAGGCTGTGCACTGTCATTCCCCAGTGCCAGGGCTCCTATTTTAATATCTGGCTTTTTTGTTAAATGCCAAAATCTTAGGTGTTCCATTTCGTGTTGTAATTAAAGCTTTCTACTTTAAAACAGTGTAAGCATGCCGAAAAATGGTTTATATTAGAACAGCATAATTTAAAACAAAACCAAAGAGGTTGTTTCCCTCTTACAATATGCTTTTCACAAAAGTTTTGTGGAAAGGTGCTATGCGGCAGCTACTTCATTAACTGTAGTAAGTTATAGGCCTCCTGAGGTGTCTGGTAAATAGAAGAAATAAGCTTCCTACAAAAACAAACAGACAAGCAAATAATGAAGAGGTTGTGTATGCAAGGGAAGGTTATATTAATCTGCAGCTCCTGCCATTATCACACACAGGTGTACATAGATGGGCCTCCAGTTTGTTAATTCCACAGAGGCCAGTAATGAATCTCAGATTAGGTTTCAGTAATCCATTTTCATCCTACTGAAAAAAAAAAATTGTCTTATACTATTTAGTATTAACTGGCTATATTTAATAATAGCTACAGACTTGGTAATATTTTTCCTTACTATTTAGAACTACTGGACTATATTATACATGAATGGCTTATGGAATTATTGTTATATATTTCAGAGTGACCAACAAGTTTGTGTTCTCAGATTAAAGATTTAAATTTAAAAACCATTTCACCTTTACTTTTTCCTGATTACAGACCCAGAAGAAACTTAATACATAAAATTCTGAGTCTCTTTTGATGTCAGTCTGATGCAGGTGTAGATCCTTGAAAACATGAGTTTTCAGGTTAAAAAAAAAAAGTGCCATAGTGGTAAACCAATTTTAATTTACACTTAAAATGTAATAATTGTTAATTTTGTGCATGTAACAATTTTCAACTGTTAATATTTGAGGGTTTGAATGATTTTTAAAGCATCTGCACTTTACGTTTGTCTGAAAAATATTTGTTTCCCCTCTTCTAGCTTAATAGCAACCAAAGATTACTTTTTCCCTCAATAATATCACCCAATGCGCTCAAACATTACATAGGCAGTTGTTGTCTCTTCCACGTATGTTCAGAACCTGTTCTAACTTACTGTGGAGATACCTGGTTTGTTCTGGATATGCTCCACTTTTGTTGCAGCTCCCTTTCCTACATATGGCAGTAAGAACTGCTAATGGAAAAAATAAAAAGTGGTCATTATGGCCTGACTTCAGTTTCTGATCAATTTCTGTGATATCCAGGTTTTGAGGTGGAAAATCAAACACTAAAGAAATTTAAAGAAGGTTCTCTGGTTAAACTTCAAGATACAGGTCAAACTATAACCAACTTATTGGTTAAGTTGCCAGTGAGTATGAGTTTTTAGTTAGCTTATTAACTTTTCCATGCAACACTGCTATTGACCATTCTATGAAGGTTTGTTGTGATGTGACTCAGAGTTACTATGTATTCAGCATGGCTTTCTCTGTGGGTCTCATTCTTAATTAAGAACTTACTTCCTGAATGCTATGGCATTTTAGTTGTGTGCTTTTTGGTTGGACTCTCAAGAATTCATGCTGGAAACCATGGATAACAACTAAATTCCCTCAATTTCCTGTATTTAATAATCCTGGTTATAATTAAAATCCTTCTAAAAAAGGAGTAAAAATTGCATTTTGAGAAGTGTTTAAAAATCCAGGTGATCTTAAAATATATAAAAAGTAAAAAATATAAGAATATGACTCTTGATTTTGTTGCGATTTTTGTGAATAGCCCTATAGTCATTGCAACAGTTGAGCCTTTGCCTTGTACACCAAAGCAAAGTCTTAAGTGTGAGTTTCAATAGTTGTATGGTCTCTCTGAATTATCACAGAGTCACAGAATGGTTTGGGTTGGAAGGGACTCTTAAAGGTCATCTAGTCTAAGCTCTCTGCCGTGTCAGGGACATCTTTCAGTAGATCAGGTTGTTCAAAGCCCCATCCAACCTGGCCGTGAACACTTTTGTATCATTTCAAAACAATCTTACAAGTGGAGGCAGGTAGAAAGGCCCCTAAGACATTGTACAACCTCTCTTTGAGATTAGTAGTTCTCCTTTTGATGTAAATTCCTAACTATTCAGGTCTTTTTTGCTGAATGAAGCCATATTTTGAAGGCAAGAATAGTTGAAGGCCACAGACAAACCAGAAAAAAAACTGATAGTAGGAAAGGGTGAGCAGACAGACACTGCAGTAACATAAGTTCTCCATTAAGACATGTGTGGTTCTTTAAAATAAATTCCGAGTTTCTTTTTCCTCTCAAATATAGTTATCCATAGGCAGCCATATCATATGTAATCATGTATCATAGAAATTAAATCACATCATTTATCTGTCTCTTTCTTCAGACATTAGAATATTTTTTCCTGAACAGGTTGTGTGAAAACTTGGTACATCTTGTATTTTATATATATATATAAAATAAAAATTCATAGCCTGAAAAGCTAGAATGAGTTTCAGCACTGCAGATTCTTCACAGAGGATATGCTGCCTGGCTCCCTCCTCATTGGTAGTTCATTCATTACAGCTCATGTATTTTCTCATATGCATACTGGCACTATAGTTCCTTGGGATCTATACTGGTTGCAAATACCATCAGTGTAGAAGATGGATTTTTTTTAAGGCTCTACATTTTTTAATCCCAGATGCACTGAGATTTTTCTATGTAGACAAGTCCCCAGGTCATAATGCTGTCATTGTTCTCAGTAGGAAACCTTAATTGCAGAGCTAGTTGGATAACAGTTGGATTAGCTGGCAGTGTTGTCTGGAAAATCTTTCAGCTGTGCAATGTTATCACTTCCCCTATGTCCCCCCACCCCCATCCCTGAGGATTCCTAGCCTACTGCATTTGGTGAGATACATATGTTTTCCCCAGCTACAGGAGCTGTGAAGGGTTCCTCTGGGATATCTAAGTATAAATACCCAAGTGTGTCTTCAGTTGCTAGGTTATTTTTAGTCAACGGGTGGTTACCAAGTCATCTATAATTGTGCTGTTAAATGTGTCAGAGCAGCTACTGCAAATCGAGGTGCTCCCTGTAACAGGTTGAGTGTATAAAGTAAAATGAAAGAAGACAAAAGCAACATTTCAGAATTGAGCTGTTTAAAGATTTGAATTATATAAGGCGAGATTGCTTGGTGGTCAGATAGGAGAAGAATGATACATGAGTACAACATGGATAAGGGAACATGGTAACATGGTAGCATAGTTTTATGCTACACATACTACCTGTGACTGACATATTGTGTCCTTTTAGACGTGTTGTGGGAGAATTTCGCAGTGGTTCAAGGGATTAGAGTGGTCTTACAGAACCTTTCACTTCTTAGGCAGGCCCTATACAGCCTTTGTCTGTAATAGCCAAAAGCTGTTGCCAACAAGTGCCTGCTATGTGGGAGAAAGTGCAATGAATTCCCAGTGGTCAACTGTCTACCTAGCAGGAACTACTGGCACAGTTTTTTCTCTACAAGTAGAAAAGAGAAAGAAAATCATACCTGAATAGAAAGCCAGTAAGATGGTAGGAAGAAGACAAGAACAACAAAATAATGCAACTGAAAAGCAAAAATGAAACAGAACAAAAAAGCACCATAAGCCATCAAATATTCCAAGTAAACACATGTAGCAAGGAAATTGCACGTTAGTTATTCTAAATTACCTAGGCTGTGCTATCCCTTTTACGAATCCGCCACTAGGAAAAAGAACAGGAAGAAGGTTTGGTCTGTCAAAAAAAGCAAAGAACAGAGTGGGGAAAAAAAGACTTCAAGGCTGCATTAACTAATTGGTGGAAATATATCCATCGGTATTAATTTCTGTACATTCAGTATATCATCTATTTTGGTTAGATTCAAAATGGAAAAGTATGCCACTTCATTCATATGTGAAAGATGAACTGGGTGAATTTCAACAAAATAAAATGTTAAAGTTAGCATCAGGAGAAACATTCCAGCTGAGAGAACCACTGGGCTGGAATAATCACCTCAAGTGACTGGTGACAGACTATTGCCTGAGTAACTCAAAAGTAACAAAAATGAAATCCAGTGGGCATTGGCACAGGTTTGATCTAGATAACTTAATAATAACTATTGTCCACTCTATTTTTTTCCACAGCCAGTAGTAGTTTCCAAATTCATTACTGAGAATGGGCTAACGTCCTATCTTGTGCTCCTGCATTTAGATCTGCATTGGCCATGCATAATTTTGGGGTCTATTGCATGAACAGGAATAAAATAATTATTCAAAAGGCATTCAACACATATGAAAATACTAGGGCCATACTTACCAGTATTTAGAATACAATCTGAATGTGATTGTTTTCCAGGATTTTTAGCATATTTTTATTTATAAAATATATCAGTAGTGAAGAATGAATCTTATAAAGTTTGATAGAATCTTTTCACAGAAATATCTATGCAGAGCATAGATAATTTTTAAAAATGTTTAGACTTGAGCAAAAGCTGCTGTCTTTGCTACACAGTTCCAGTTTTAGTAATTCTGTAGAACTCATTGAACTTTTGGTAAAAAGGACAAATGCGCTGTGCTTCCAAAAAAACCTCACACATTTGGAAATTATGCATTTTGGTTTTGTGCTGCTTTTCTGTAAGATCTCAGAAGAACTTCTATCTCTTACTCATTTGCTCTTGCTCCTTGTTCATCAGGAAAATGCATTCCTCACTACTTTTCCCAGCTGCAAATGCCTTCTGTATCGGAAACATCTTCCAGTGCCAGCACCATCCTTTACCAGCTTTCAGTTGCTCAGTATTGCTCCTTTAACGTTAAAACTCAACCAGAGAAGCTCCCATGGTGTGTTCCCTAGTATGGTCAAAGCCTTTTGCCCCTCTGTATTGCTGGAGATGGATGGAGTTGGAGCTCTGGACAAAACCTGAAAATTCACAGTGAGATAGGTTTGTGAATCTGTCACGGCCTAAGTAGCGTAGGTGTTTGACAGGTGTTATTGCATTAGCTGGGGATGCAAATCTTAATAAACTAAAAGATAAGGGGGAATTTTTATCAGTATTTTTTTTTCAGAAAATTCTTCCAAAGAAGTTCTACACTGGTAACTTGAGATATCTTTAATATTTTATAAATATTATGCAGCTGACAAGTAAACAAATTGAAGATGGATATTTTTGAATAGGACTCACTCTATTTGAAAAGTCCAAAGCTATTTAGAAAACCCAAAACCAGAGTGGACCATATGTAGTACAGCAAGTGACGGCGTTGCCAGGTACCACTGTCCTCTCAAATGGGAAGTCTTCTGGAATTCCTTGTTGCTATGAGACTAAATATCTCTGTACAGTGTGAGCACTGAACCAGATTTTGCTCCCACTTACACTAGTGTGCATGTAGAGTGACTACCCTGCAGCCAGGGAGCTCAGTGCCACGTTCTGTTGTCTTGCTTATGAAAGGATCTTATCCAAAGACCACAGAAACCCAAGAGTATTTGTCTAATTCAGAAGCTCAAAGAAGTGAGACTAGTTTAAAATGAGAGAAGGGCTACAATCCTGCACAGAAGAAGCAAGGAGCAAATGATTTGGAGATTTTGACACATTGACATTAGGTCTTCATGTGCTTTTAGTCCAAAAGAAAAGTAATGGGTAAAATTTTTCAGAGGATTTCTCTCTAAGCATGTTCACACTGAAAGATACATATTGCTTGGGCTGTGTAAACTCTAAAGTCTAACACTTCTAAAAGCCATTTATCTGTGGACTTTATAGCTGCTATGTTGGGGGGTGGAGGGTTGCGGGGGGTGGGGATTGGAAAGAAATGGATGTGTTTGCTTAATTATAAAACGTGTGGATTTTCTTTAACTACTTGACACTTTTTTCTTTCACCCAGAAGACAAGTAAACAAACAAAATCCAACTTGAACTGTGCCCAAGCATGGCCAATTTCTCACCAAAGTGAGAATGAAAGATTTACAGTGCAATTTCTCTAGTGTAGCTATGACACTGCTTTAACATTGCATTGCTGTAATCTTCAAATATAGTAAATGCAATATATGGGTTTATAGGGATTTGTGTGAAGTTTAAAATTCAAAAGATGGTTATTTTTAATGTTTCTCTGTGCTATCTCTGAAAAACCAAAAAGCACAGGGGTGAATTTAACAGACATCATCAGTAGCAACGGAGATGTCTGACCAATGAAAATGCTGATCTTTTATTAATCTGCTCTTTCAAGCACCCGGAAACCCTCTCGGTTTCTTAAAATTATGAAAATATTTCAGCATTACAAAACAAACGAACAAAACCCCATAATAAATGCAGACGTGTAACCAAGATTCTATGAAAGCAAAGCTCTCAGCGCCCAAGTATTTCCTTACTTGGTTTAAATCCTCAAAACTATCGATGTTTATCCCGGAGAAACCGGGGTAGGAAATCGGCCGTCGGCGCGTTACCGTCATTGCCAGTGTTGGCCAGTCCATCTGCAGCCAGCCTGAGTAGCACCGCAACTTCCAGCGTGTCGCGGGTCTGCACGGCGGGGAGGACGCGCCGCTGTACCGGGCCGGGCCGGGCCGTGCCGCGCCGCTCTGGCGGCCCGGCGCTCTGCCC
>JAWWMO010000043.1:15838431-15870881 GCA_035047845.1 Dendrocincla fuliginosa
CGCAGCTGCGCTGGGCAGGGCACGTCTCCAGGATGGGGGATCACCGCCTCCCTAAGATTGTGCTCTATGGGGAACTCGTCACCGGCTGCCACAAGAGAGGAGGCCCAAAGAGGAGATACAAGGACTCCCTGAAACAGTACTTGACCTTGGCCATATTGAGCACCATCAGTGGTCCACCCTGGCCTCCAGTCAGGAGAAATGGAGACACACCATCCATAACGCTGCTGCTTCCTTTGCGAACACATGCAGAATCAGTCTGGAGAAAAAAAGGCAACACAGGAAGAACCGTGCCTCACCAGTAGTGCCCTTGGAGATTTTCTGCTGTGCCTTTTGCAATTAGACTTGCCTATCTGGCATTGGCCTTTTTAGCCATCAGCACACTTGCAACAAGCGTGGGTAGAGCCCTTGCAACTCTTCGTTCACGAAGCCCAGCCATGATGATCACACATTCTCTGGTGCTCCTTCCTCTTCATACTCTTCCATGGTGTCCCTCCCATGGGAGTTCTGCTCCACAAACTTTTTTAATGTGTGTCTTTCTATGGACTGAAGTTCTTCCTGAACTGCTCCAGCATGAGTTCTGTCCAAGGGGTCAGTCCTTCAGGAACAGACTGCATCAGCATGGACTCTTCTCTTCACGGGCCCACAGGACCTGCCAGGAGCCTGCTTCATTGCAGGCTTCCCATGATGTCATATGCCTTTGGGCATCCATCTGCTCCGGTGTGGGATGCTCCATAGGCTGCAAGTGCACCTGTGCTCCACTGTGGATCCCCGTGGACAACACAGGGACAGCCTGTCGTCTTCCCCATGGTCTTCACGGGAATCTCTGCTCTGGCATCTGGACCACTTTCTCCCTCTCTTCTTCACTGATCTTGGTGTCTGCAGAGCTGTTTCTCTTACATATTCTCACTCCTCTTTTTTGAATGCTGCTGGTGTTGCATAGGTTTTTTTCTCCTTCTTAAATATGTTGTTGCAGAGGTCCTACCACCATTGCTGATAGACACTTCTTTAGCAAGCGGTTGGTCCATCTTGGAACTAGTTGGCATTGGCTTCACTGGACACAGAGGAAGCAGCTTCCAGCAGCTTCTCACAGAAGACACCCCTATAACCCTCCATTTTTCCCCAAACCTTGCCATGCCAACCAAATATATTCATAGTCCACAACTTGTGCTTGAAGCAGGTTCTATGTGAAATTTTTTTCTTGTCTATAGAACAGTGACTCACGACAAAGTTGTTCTACTTAGAAGACCTGGATACTAGTTATTGTTTTGTTGAACAGCACTAACATTTCTTAAAAGACAGGAAACAAAGTTTTTAGAAGTGAGTGGACTTCAGTTAAAATTTCTTTACCCCTTTACACGAGTTTTTAAAAAAACACTTGTATTTTACTTGATTCTGTGATGACTGCTAACCAATCCTAAGTGATGTTGTGCAATATCTTTTGGAATCCGCTACTCTTTTATTGTACTAAATTGCATAATTCCTGCATAATTTTCTGCATAATTCCTTCAATACAAATTTATGGCTTTAAGGAAGCAGAAAAACCAAGCCACTGCTCCGTTATTCAGAGTTATACACATTTTAGACATGTGCATTGTAAATCTGGGAATAGATTTAGCCTCCAGAGAATCAAACAGTTGTTTGAAATGGTCACTGCTTGAGTATCAACTTGCTTACAGCTATGAACTAATTGAGATTAAACTAAAATAGTTGTGAGATGCTCTTTCTTCCTGTGTATCGGCAGTTCCCACTATCTGATAATACTTTAAAAGTATTATTTAGTCATTAGGAAAAAAAAAAGGGTGTGCTTTTTTCTTCTTTTGCTCTAGATTTTGCCTTTGTTTTTCTAAATACATGCTGCTAGATGAGATAAAGAATCTTCAACTTCATTTATTGTGAGAAGATCTTGTAACTGTTTTAAGCATTTTTGTATACTCAGCTATAAAACTATATAAGTTGTACCAGATGCTGCCTTATCTTATTTTATAGAATTATAATGGATGCTGATGAGTTTTAGAGGCAAGCCTTTAAAGATAAAAATCACTTTGCTGTGTGTTATTTTCTTTGGTAGTATATAGTAGCATCTCCATTTTGTTGAATCTTTTCACCATTCCATTGTTTTGATTAACATTTTAATTATACTTTTTGTATTTTAATATTCTAAGAAGTTCTATGTCTTCTCTAAAGACTATTAAAACATCAAATATGTATTTTACCTGTTATTTAGCTAATCGTGACATGATTTTCAAGGGGGCTGAAGACCTGAGAATTCACATTACCTCCAGTTAGAGATTGTATGATAAGACAGATGGGTTGAGCATTTTCTTGGCCATGTCCAGTTATTAATTTCATGCCAAGGATCAACAAGTTTATTGTAAATACTGGTTAATTCATGACCAGAAAAATATCCATTTGTTGTGATATATAGACATCACTTGTAGTGTTAAGTATTTATAAAAAAGGCATTGTAAGTTTGGTATATATATTACCAGCATTTTTTTCCTTTTTGTTGAACTTTTCATAAGCCCAAAAGTGTTTTGCAAGCCACACATGGCTTTTCACTTCTAAATAAACTGTGTCTGGCAACAGTCTTAAGAAAGTAATATGTAAGGTAAGAATTTTTAAGGAAGTGATATGATTAGAGAAAATGAGTTCAGTATTTGAGGTTAAGAATCAATTCTTGTCTCCATTGAAATGGATGGTGAACTTCATGCTGTTTTCACTGATGCTCCTGCGTTAGCTGTGCTGGCCAGCATCGAGGCTCTGCTTCAGAATAATTTTGCCTTGCTTAATTGACTTAGGAAAGCATTCCTTCCTATCTTTAAGATATGTGAGGTGAATGACTTTGAAAAATAATTCGTACTGAAACTTTGTTCAAATGAACTGATCAAAGCATGTGTTTCGCTGGGCAGGTTTTGCTTCACACTACAATTTCTTCTTCCATACTTGGGCAGTCCAGCTCCTGGTGACGTTGTCTTCTACTAGTAAAATGAGGTTATTTTCCTTGTTCCGTAGATGCTAAAAATTATGTCTGTTCTGTAACTGCATACTCCAATGCAGTGAATTATTAGTGTTAGTAGTATGTGCTTCTCCTTAATTATGCACTTAGGCCTTACCTAGAGCCAGAGCCATACCCTTGCAGTCACTTAACGAATCCAGAGATGCTTGCTGCTCACAGAAGAAGTGCAAGAAAAAGATTGTTGAATTATACATGAGCAAGTGGTTAAAATAAGAAAAGTTATGAAATATCATTTCTCCTCAGTGTCTCTTCACAGGCTTAGTGCTTTTCTTCAACTAGAAGCCAAGCTTGCCAAATTTCTTCAGTGACCCTTGTCCACCTCCAACACCCTCTTTCTGCTTTGTTTTGCACGCTCTCCCAAGAGAATGCAGCTTCATTCTACGCACATATGGGCACATGGGAAAAAAAAGAGATGGTCAAAGGATCTGTTATCATTCTGAACATTGGGCTCTTCTTCCCTAGTTTTCAGGCTGTCTTAAAAAACATGTTAGCTTTGCCTGTGTGCTTGTGTAATTATATGTATAGCCTTGACTGTCCCTCTACTTACTATAAAATTCTTCCAGTCTGATTTTTAGGTTAGAATATGGCTGACTGTGTGATCCAGTTCACTGGGCATTAGGGTGTTGTGTATTAGCTAATGAATTACCAGTATTCTGATTTAGTTTTGTTACAGCATAGTCTGAAAATTTTCTTTTCCGATACTGATATAGAACTAAGATGAACAAGGACTTTGTGCCCTTTTTACAATTACTTCCTCTTTCCTACATGGGAATTTTTTACTGGATGACATAGTTGCAAACTTCCACACAACTGGTCCCTTGGGAAGACAGTACAGATCACAGAATCGTAGAGTGGTTTGCATTGGAAGGGACCTTAAAGACCATCTAGTTCCAACCCCCTTTCCACTATACCAGGTTGCTTAGATGCCCATGCTGGGGAGACCGAGTCTATATGTAATTAAGCTCTTATATTTTCACATGCATTTTATTGTATTGTCATATTTTTAAGTTTTCTTCACTTTTGTGAGCTCTATTATAGTGAGAGGCAAAATGCTTTAAATTTATAGTAATTCTCAATATTAAACCTAGTTCATGGGAATTATGTAAGTTTAGCAATTTGTAATATTGTGTAAAACTAATTGAAAGTCTCTGTTTGTTACGGATATATTAATGAGTAGTTGAAAATTATTCTCAGTTCACAAAATGAGATTTGCGAGCCTCCCTTTTTTAGCAGATGAGATAGGAGTCAAATTAAAAGGAGTAGCTTTTCTCTCAGATTCATTTTAATGCTATGACTCTGCCATGATGATGATATTAGATCTGTCTTTAGAATGGTGTAGTTCCTGTTCACTCCAGCGGGAACTGCTAACACCTTTGCATCTTTGGCAGGCAGGTTCTTGAATTCAGTCAATTTGTCCAGGACTAGAGTGACATATCAAAACAAAATTTTCTTTATAAGAATATGGAGCAATCATAGGTTTTTTTTTCTTAAAGACAACAAATTTTTTTGTTGTCTTTAAGAAAAAGAGGAAAAAAACAACCCCACAGTAAAATTTCAATGGAATTAGCATTAGTAAAAAGAGCAAGAAAAGAACTGAAATGTCCAACATAGTTTCATTTTCTAATAGTTTATAATTGTAAAAGCCAAACAGAGAAACCTTTGCCATAGACCTACTCATTTTTTTGATGGCTTTTGCCTGCACTTATTTTCATTACAGTTTAAAAGTCAAGGTTAAGGAAAGATGTGCTTTAAGCCTGACTTCTCACTGTAGCTTCATCTTTCAACATAAACTGTAGCCATTTAAAAAAAGAGCTATTCTGAATCCATATATGAGAAAAGATTATGTACGAACACAAAAGAAATACCGAGTTTGTAATGAAGCCTCAATGTTAATTTACATTTTGAAAAACAAAAAGTTTCCATAGTAACATGTAGGTTGCAAGAATTTTCTAGATCTGATGTATTAGACTGAGGAAACTCTTAACTTGTGTGACATGTTTCTCAAGTTTTGTGAACAAGAAGGCATAAGTCTGTGCATTTGTGGGGTTGGCCTCAAATAGTTTATATTTTTGCCAAAACATGATAAAATATATAGGCATTGGTAAATTATGCAAACTGAGTCTTTTCCAATCAACTTCCTAATTATGTTGTTCCTAAGATAAGTACTGTTTCTTTTTTTTATCCTAAAAAAATCTAAAATACATAGGTGTATTTCAATAAAAATAATTTGTTATAGCTCTGTTGCTATTCAGCAGCTGTGCATTTAATACTGATGATTTTTAAACATGTGGTGCAGTAAATTCTGTTCCCATAAAGTTCTTTTTAATTCTGTTTTATTCAGCAAGGTTTGTTTTGGTTTTTTTGAGAACAAAGTTACCAATAGTATTTTCTGTATGAAACAGAGCTTTGGTGAAGAGACCAAAAGGTAGAGTTTAATAGTGAGATCCATCTTTGCTACTTTAAAATGCCAGTTTTAGTATTGTGCACTATGAGTATTGCAAACTCTATTTTGAGTTCCGCAGGCTGCTCTGTTAGCTTTCTACCTCTACATGCCAGCTGAGCAAGATAGTTGCATGAAGCAATTTACACAGTCAATTATTTAACTAGTTAATTTACTGCGTGTCTCAAGTCTCAGCAAACACCCAGTTTTTATTTTCAGTGCTACTTATGTCTATTATACTGATTAAGAATTATGTAAGAAATAATGTTTGCACCCAGTCATCTAATGCTTTCTAAATACCACTGTGTTGGATCTAGCTCCTGGCCAGTGATCTTTTGACTCATGGGAGGTGTGAAGCATTTAACTTTCTAAGGTGAAGATTTTGCTGATGTCTGATTCAGTTGAGTGTTATAGCTTGGATAATTCTTTCATAATGGTATGTTAGGTTTAAAAATAGATTTCATTTTTACATATGTTAAATGTAATAACAGCAAGTACTTATGACTAGATAGCATTAAGGTATACCACCATTACCATTTTTCAGCTGCAGTTCTATTGCAAAGTCTCCTTTTTCATTATAAATTATTAGTATCTGGTTTGTTTGTTTTTTTTTTTAAGTAGCATTTATTCTTTCCTATAGAGTCGTAAAAAAATAAGTTGAAAGCACACAGATCTGGACATTGCTCTGCTTTCAATCCTCTCATGATGGGGATTCTGCAGCTTTCTCAGATTTTCATGCTGCACTCATCTGTTATGTCTGCATTTACTCTGAGTGGTTGCTGTGGTATCAATCATTTTGTCATGTGGGGAGGCTGGAGCAGAAAGAACACACACACATACAGAGCTCTTTGAAATCCTAACATACTTAAC
Organism: Dendrocincla fuliginosa; assembly: GCA_035047845.1. Taxonomy (NCBI): domain Eukaryota; kingdom Metazoa; phylum Chordata; class Aves; order Passeriformes; family Dendrocolaptidae; genus Dendrocincla; species Dendrocincla fuliginosa. The sequence goes on from JAWWMO010000043.1 coordinate 15,844,758, forward strand.
CCAATTAAATCATAAAGATAGTACTGTATTTATGATTACTGGATTGCAGTTGCAGAATGTGGTGAACAGCAAATCCAAAAGCAGTGTTCAGTCCCTGCCGGGGAGGGCACCCACAATCAGTGGTGAGGTATGGCATTCCTAGCTGAAGAGGCAGTACTGGGACAATCCTTTTATTATTCCTTGGCCTCTGCCCTCAAGGGAGCTGCAGCCATTTTTCTATGCCAAATTTTTGCCATCTTTTTGTTTGCACCTCATACAAGAATGTTCTATGCAAGTGAAATGCATGTTCCTTGATTTTCCTTGTTGTGTTGGTTCTACAGAACTCCCAAAGTTACATTCCTTCAGTAACCAGTAATTGACCATGACTTATGTTTATACGACTGCCTCTGCCATCATCCTGATATTACAGCCTGGGAGAGACCCCTACTTCACATCACACAGCATCAAAATGTCTTCTTGTACTGCCCTGAGTGCTCTTTCTCTGCTTTTTGAAAATATCCTACGTCAACAGACCACTAGTGTTTCTAGAGTTTGCCAAGAGTTGCTATTTAATGATATTTCAGAGTTTTTAAATGCAGAGTCCATGCATGTTGCTGTTTAGGAGTAGCATCCATAAAGCTCTTGACTACCTACTGTGGTTGTCTAAGACTTGCAACAAGTCTTGAGAGCACAGTTCATAACAATGCATTTGATATTGTGGCTAATATCTTTCTTGCGTTGCCTTGCTTCACATGCAAAGGTAAATGTCTAAGAGACAATTTTATAGACTTTTGTCCCTCTTTTAAAAACACACGAGTTCCTCTTCATTTGAGGTAAAGAACGTATTCAAAGCAGCACATCTTGCTCTGCAGTAGTATAATTTCTGACAGTTTTGAAGGAGGTCACTAGCAAATCTCTGTCCAATGGGATAATAAAAAGTCATGTTTTAAATCCAATTTTATGTAAACATTTAGTTCTTGGGAGTATTTAGGGCATGCAGTTGCTACTGTTGACAATCTGGAATATTTTTGAAAATCCTCCATCTCTAATAGCTGCTTTGTGAAGTCTGACTTTGTGTTTCTGTTTTCCAAGTCTTGGCAAATAATTTCCTGGCCGATTATGTCCTTATGACAGAGATGGTAAGTAAATTTTCTGTTAGAGGGGAAATTCTATGAGGAAATATTTCTTGCATGTGCTTAACTAACATCCATCTCCTGTGGTTTTGAATGTTAGGGTGCTGCGAAGCCAGCAGCTTCCTGGAATTGAGGTGCAGGGGGCATTGGGGCTCCCCAGGAGACCTGGCCAGGCATTGCCTGGCAGCCAGGGCATGTCCTGTCCCAGCCAGGACCCAGGAAGCTGGGGCCACAGAGACAGTCCCAGGCACCAGTCATCTCCCTGGGAACAGGCACAGGCCAGACAGGGCCCATGGCAGGGCTGGGTTGTGGGAGGCTGGAGACCAGCCCTGCTGTGGCAACTCTGGGTTGGGGTCTGATGGCCTTGGGGGCCGGAATGAGTTCCTGGGCTGCAGGCAGGGTGTGCTGAGCAGGGACATTGGTACCTTCAGGGCCCCGATGTTGTATCTGCTTGTATAGCTGATCCAGTAAGAAAGTCATGTAAACATGCTATAAATGCAGGAGGAGAACACCAGCATTTATTAACACACTGCATTTTGCATTTTTGCATATTATGTGCCAGACATAGACTTGTCTTCTAAAGACCATGCATATTACTTTATGGATGTGGTAATGGGCCCTGAAGAAGCTTGATCTGGACTGGCAGCTGAACAGAACTTTTGTCCTGTGCTTGGGGTGATTGATATATTGCTGTGTGATGTCTGTACTTCAAGGAAGTAGGATCTGTCCTTCTGAAAATGTCACTTCTTCAGGAGGATAGAAAAGGACACAGGAGAGGAGAGGTAATTGAACTGTATTGGATTTTCTTTAAATCATCACTTGTGTTATCAGTTAGGTAGGTCGTTCTTCTCTAAACTGTGTACAATGAAAGGTTTTCTGTTTGAATAGTCATAGAAAGTCTTAGAAAGGCACTAAATTGTCTTCCATGGATCTGACTTTGTGAAGTATCTTGCTGTGCAGCATCTACTGCAGGAGACTTTTATACTGGTACTTTTATCTCCATTCCATTTTCTTTTGTTCAGCTGATACTTCAGACATTGAATAGCATTTAATATGGTGCAGCATAGTTCATCTGCAGCAATGCAGTGTTGCCATGACATAAAGTTTAGGAGTTATTGTAGTATCACATAGAAGTGATAGAACACTTAAAAGTAGTGAAAACATGTAGTTTTACATTGCAATCTTAAATTCTACAAATTAAAAGCATACTGTGCATGATTAAATTGTTTTTTCCTCTCTCCATAATGCTTATTGTGATGTTACAAATAAGATCTGCATTCCCTCAAGTAAGGTAAGACTTGACTGTATTTGTGATTGTGTTAGAGTAACTCTTATTTCAGATGTCATGCTTAAATCATATGTAAACATATTGATTCATTTAAACTGCAGTAATACAAAGTGGCCTTTGTATTCCTGTATGCAAAAGACAGGCTGCAATGTCATTGAGAGCCACATTGTCCTTCTGCGCGATAATTGCCATACTTTGCAATTATGATTTCTCAAAGGACATTTGACAGCGCTATGCTGTGCAGGTAAATCAGTAACCAGAACTCTTAGAAGCTCATTCAGCTTGAACAGTGTGTATTCTTTAAATTTTGCAAGTCTCTCAGACGACATCTCTGTGCAAGGAATGTGCAATGTACAGTGTAGGTTTGGTGGTGAAACCATCATCACTCTCTACGAAGGCTTTACTTTGTATACCAGTTGTATCACAGTCCCAGCTGCCCTGAAAGTTTATGTCTAGTGTTGAGGCTTGACAGGCTTAAATGCGTATTTGTGGATAGTGCTTTGACCAAATTTCAGTTTAGCTGCAAGAGCCTGCAGCAGTGAGGACGTGCTGTACTTGTAAGAGAGCTTGCTTACATGTTTATTTGCATCTCAGTATATGGAGCATGCTTTTGATTTTCATTTGTATATAATGACTGCAGTTTGGATTTTGAGTGAATACAGGACATGTTTTGACTGCATAAATGGGGTACTTATTGGATCTTTAGCTCAAGCAAGTGATGAAAGCTTTACTTATATTTGGGACCCATCCTTTTCATATTCTGCACAGGCAAAAACATTCTTATTTATATATCCTTAATGCTCAGTATCATGAAAATTGAGTTAACCTGTTTAAAGTGCATGTTTGTGTTCTGTGAATATGAAGGTGAAAAATATTTCATAAATGTAGTAGTCAAGGGAATTGAATATTATGACTAAATGCTTATTAGTATATGTCATTAGTTTTAAGGAACTTGCCTTTTCAAAGGTTTTTAACAAGAAGTGGAAGATGGAGAATAATTATACACCTGCCAGCTAGTCAAAGACAATTGTTGCCTATCAGTTAGTAATGGTAATTTCTGAACTTGCACACTGAACCATTTGTTGGCAAAAAGCTGCTTCAGCACTAACTGTAAGTGTAATGTTTCCTTATAAATGTAAAGTTAGTAGTCTTAAACACGATAGGTCCCCATCTCTCTGTTGATCAGCTCTACAACTATTCCATTGCTCAAGTCCTTTTATATATTTTGCCCTTTCACAACTGTTATTCACCTAATTAAATTTTTCAAGTTAAGCACCAGATCTGCATAGATCATAACAGTCAACCACATTATATTTGGTCTATAAACTGAGCTTGTTAGAGATTTTTTCACCCCTTACTCCTATCATGGGCTGTTTCAGATCTTCATCACTTTTATTACTGGAAATCAGGGAGGGGGGGTTTCAGCCTTAATTTATTTGCAGCATGTATCCATTTGTGGAGCACTGGTGCTAATACTCGACTACCTCTTTTTAACGGTACCCCTCCCATTCCCATTTGTTAGGATAGCAGTGGTCCTTTTCATAGCCTCATAACAGTGATAGTGTAACATTAATTTGTCATCAGTTCATCGTTTTAGTCCTTTTTTCTCCTTTGTAATTTCCAACCAGTAAATTCACAAATTTTTCATACAAATTATTTTTAGTTCCTGCCTACTTGGCTTTCAATTTCATTGTTCTCATCCCACTTCTGTTAAATCCATCATCCGAAAGGCATTCAGTTCTTCCTATGTTGTATTTTAAGCTTTTTCTGTATTAACAATGCCTCTAAAATTTGTATCTCAGAATTCTTTTGAGCTTCTAATTAGATGTACAATAAAAAGAATTCAGTAACCACATTTGCAGTAACATTTTATTTTGCACATAAAAAAGCACTGGGGCAAAAAGCAAGATTTAAGATCTGATAAAGGTTTAAACTGGCATTTATAGGTTAGATTTCCAAATTAAAACTGGTGTCTACATCTCTGAAAACTTGATCAAATGTAGTATAAACTTGTATTACTAGCTCATTCTTTTAGGACCTTTATCTTATAAAATAACATTCTAGGGTTTCATAATAAAATTAGGAAAGCATGTTTTGTTTTGGTTATTTTTTTTGGTACAGAACGGAACTCATAGTGATTAGTTTAGCTATGGCTATTAATAGTGAATTAATTACCTCTAATTTTATACTCTGTATTTTTTCTTCCTGCTTGTAGCTATAAAACCACTCAAAATGTGTAATAGTTTTCACTTAGTTGGTTTGGGAAAAGATACGAAGAATTAGTGGAGTTATTTCTTCTCTGGCAGTTGCACAACAATATTTTCCTTTGTTTTTTTGATACCTGCTGTTTCAGAAATGTAGTTTGGAATTGCTATGGCTTTTATGTCTACAAAGAAAAGCTTAGTGTGTTGTGATTTTTACTGCATATTTCCTAGTGTATTAGGGACACAGGCTTTCCAAGTTGGTTTTATATTTTTAAGTATTTTTACTGCAAACAAGTGATCAGGGTATAGGAGAAGAAGGAGAGAATAAATTTCAGAGTTTCTCATTTTTGTGTGGTTTGGTTTTTTTTTTAATTAAGAAGTTCTTTAAATTTAAGAGCCTGAAAAGACCCTACCGAATGAAGTGGAAACTGTTAAATATAAATTGTGACAGAAAAGCTTTGGATTTTGGTAATCAAAGGTCTATCTTGATTTAAAACAAAACAAAAAAGCCCAAAGAAACCCAAAACATACTCCCACAACATTGAGCAATTGGTGAAATTAGATTCCCAAATACATATTATTTCCTAGGGATGACTGTTTCACATTGCTTGCCTCTTTCATCTTTGAAGGAATATCTCAACTATTTTTTTTTTTTCAGACCAGCATAAGTGACTGCAAATACTAACATTTTACTGGCTTTGAACTGGAAGATTAGTGCAGTTATATGGTATGAAACTCTAGTTTTCCTTTTTTTTTTTTTTTTTTTTTTTTTTTTTTTTAATAAAAAGCACTTGCCTGACTTCATTTCACTGAAAGGTTAACACAAGTTCATGATTCTTTTAGGTGAACGATGACTCAGCTTTGAACCAAACCACACATCAAGGACAGGTTTCTGATTTCATTCAACACCAGGATAAATTGAAAGGTCTGAGATCCTGAGATGTCTAATCCTGAAATTAACTACAAAATTTAGTGTATGAACTCACATGAACTACACTAAGGAAAATAAAAACATTGTTTTCCTGTAAGCTGTTTTACATCTCTGATTCTCTCATGCAGTATGTCCTTTATCCTGTGGACCTATCTCAAAATTCTGTCCTGGTCCCATGTGTCAGAGAGAGTGATGAACGTGTTACCTCCTGCTGGCCCTTCTGTTGTATCATTTGCCCTCCGGAGGATTTTGGAGGCTTGTGCTTTATAAATGGCATCTTCTGTCTTCTTTTGAAAATTGTTAATACACTTTTAAAAGTAACAGACTTAACACATTTACAGCACCCTCTGAACTATAGACTTGATTTATTTAGAAGTACATATTTGACTGGAGAAGGCAGTGTACCCTAGCTGCCTATAATCTGGCTGGAAAGATACAGGGTTGGTTTTTTTCCTTTTTTTTTTTTTTTCTTTCTTTTTTTTTAATTACAAACTCAAGTAGAATTGCGGTTTTCTGAAAATGGAGTATTTTGGCTGAGCTCTTGTGACCTCTTTTCATCTGTAAATACATCAGGATTTATGTTGCCTCACAGTAATTGCTGATTAAGGGTTTCTATTTTAGGCTGTGATTTTTTACTGTAATGTATGTTTCTCAAATACTGCAGCAAAAGCTGTAGATACCTTTGTGCCTTTCAAATGTGGGCTTTTTTCTGTTGAAACTTCTGAAGGGGGAAAAAAAAAAGTAAAACTTACAGAATTTAAACCTGCAAGTGTGATTTGTATATGCTATGACTTTTTCATTATTTACTAACTTGAGATGCTATAAATCTTATCCTTGGAATCAAAATATTCTGCTCAATGGCTGCAGCAGTAGCAATGCTTAGACAGCAAGTAGCGAGTTCAGCTGACAAGATTCTGGCTTGTGTTTCTCTAACACAAACATGGCTCATAGAAAATGGATACACAGACTAATTCTGGCACAAGTAGCAAGAGCTCTCACAGGAAGAAGTTCTGTGCAGGTTGGAGAGCTGTGCAACTGATCTAAACACTGCTCATCTGAGTCACCGAACAGGCTGGGTTAAAATTCCTCAAATGTAAATAAGATTTATCAGTTTCAGCAAGCAAACCTGCAGAATTTGATAAATGTCTACAAAAGACATCTTAAAAGATAGCTAGAAAGCTTTCTTGGCCTGAAATTCAACCAGCTTTGAACTTATCTATATACTGTTTAATTAATGTCTTTGTGGAGCAACATTAAAATAATACTGTGCTCTAATCCTCTAAGAAATAAGGCTGCCTAAGAACTGCAGCTGAACTACATACTGCATATATTAAAATTTGCAGTGCACCGTATCTTTCTGGAGCTTTATTAGGTGGTGTGATTATGCAAAAATAAAAAAGTATGAAAATGGACATTTCCAAAATATCATTGCTGTTCTGCTATCTTCCTTTTTTTTTTTTTTTTAACATTTATGTCCTTTTCCACTTGGAATTAGTGTATCTTCATCCAATTATTTCATCTATTAGTGTTAAGAAAAGCATGCCCCACAGTTTGTTTTGCACATCTGTTTTTTTTTTTCTAAATTCAACGTGCCTGATAGTGAAGAAAGCAGCCATTTATTTCAACATGTCATTAATTTTTTCAATTTACGCTGTTTCTTGCACAATAGAATAGGCCTTTCAATGCAGTGTAAACTAATTCCAGTCAGAAGAAAGTGATATTAACACAAATGACATGTTTTTAAATAAGAAATATTACCTAATACTCAGTGTATTTAGTCTGCACAGGACTAGGCTTTGAATAAGTCTGGAATATAACTGGCATATTAACACTGCTTGTCAAGCAGAAAGAGGGAAAGGCTCTCTTCAGAAATAGGGGTTAATTTAATCTAAACTGCCTGATGATCTTCAGTTTGGCAGCTCCATTTTGCCTGACAGAAGAACAGAGGTGAGCCATCACCTGTCCCCTGCCCATCCCTACTTCAGCATGCATGGGTTCAGGGGAGGGTGGCTCGCACTGCCACGCTGCCCCCAGTGAATTCAGCAGCCAGAGGGAAGGGCTGCCACTGAGGGTCTTCGTGGCACCTGTGCTGCAGTGCCAATAGTCTGTAGCAAAACATCAGCAGGTGGAAAAAGTCCTTGTAAATTAGCTTCATTGCTATGAAATCAATAGGATTAGAGAGTTGTCTCCCTGGAGAGTTTCTTTTGTTTAATGGTAAACAATGAAAACTGACTCCAGGATATTAAACTGAGATTATCCTCCTTCTTCATTTAACTGTCATTGAAAAGCTGACTTCAGCCTCAGTGAAGCCAAGTATCCAGGGTCTTCCACACAGGGGACAGGGACCCTGATTACTGCTCTAGAACACAGAGGTCAATTTCCATGGCCTTTGTGCTCCTTCTGCCAGGGATTGAGCCTGGCAAGGCAACTGCTAAGATGTAAGCAAAGAAACAAACAATTGCCTGGAAAACCTGAAAGAATTGCTGGCAACTCAGGTTCTTCCACACGACATGGGAAGAATGATGCTTATGGGGAAGCATCTTTCTATATGGAGATCTGCTATTGAATAAGCTGAGAATGGTACCTATTTACTCTTTATGTAATTAAAAAAAAATATATATTCACAGAGGCTAGTATCAGGCAAAGAAAGATACTTTGATGTTACTTTTGCTACTTTGTGCTATTTTATTTTGCTGGTTTATGTTTGGAAAGTATGTACTAGTAGATACGGTTATGTGAATATAGTAGTAGGAAGGCATGAGTCTTTGCATCTGTTTCTAAGAGTCCAGCTGTGCACACATTGACACTGTGATTCATATGCTGACCTTAATTCATATTACAGTGCCCCTTGACAGTGTGCCAGCTGTGAACATGCACATGAAGTATAACAGGTTTCATCCTTGTGTGTTGTCATGAAAATATGAAGCTTGTCAGCCTTCTCTTAGTTACCTTTGCCTTGTTAGATACTATAAACAAGGATATTCAATGTCATGAAGTATATGGAAGATACCAATACTTCCTGTCAGGAAGATGTAATTGGTTAATGTTGAATGGGAATACTAATTGCATGTAATGCAGTCAGTTGGAGAAAGTGAGACAGAGTTTGTCATTATCTTTTTAGACTACACCTCATAGACAATTTCACTGTCTACAAATGAAATGGTAGTTATCTATTCATTAGATGGAAATAACATTAGACGTGTTTGGAATGGAGTGTTGCCTGAGTTTTCACCTTCTTGTTTTACCATTGGTATTCAGTCTAAGAAATGAGGGAGCCCTGATGTTTCTAAATTGTTTAAAAAAAACAATTTCCAGTAAAAAATTCCAGATGAAAATGCTCACTAACCAAATTAAACCAGCATATAATCTTTTTGCACCTGTTTGATTTTAATGGAAGGTAAAGATGTAGGGTTTTAGATAAATGGCCCATTTGGAGAAGAGAGTTTTGTGATTTGGAATGGAATATTTTCTGAACTTGAAAAAAAAGGTATAAGTAATATCACAAATCACTGCAATTTTTTCATTACTAAAGAGCAGAAATTTTTGTCCAAAACTTAGTAATTGCTCATCCTTTCCTTCTCTTGAAAAACATTGCAGGAAACATTCTCTGGTGGATATATGGGAACAACAACCCCCTTTCTGAATGAGTTTGATGTAGGGACAGTGCCTTGTCCAGCTTTGAGCTTAAAATAGCCAGTATAATGCAGCAAAATGGTTAGTTTATCATTTGACATGGCTATGCGTCTGTATAGGGAAGCTTCTTGTTTGGGCTGTGTATGCTGCCCTGCAGCACTCCATAACTTTAGATCAAGGGCAGCCCTGCTTTGAGAGTGTATCTTCAGGGCCTCATGCAGTCCCATTCCAAAGTAAGAGCGTGAAATTTGGTAAAAATACTGTTTTCAGTTTCTTTGAGAGATGGGTGCAGTTTATGTTGCTTAAAGTAGGGATTTATATCTGAGAAGGCAGCACAGTGGCATCCAGCATGCTGTTATTTGTTTCATGAAGTACCATTTCTCATGTATGGACATAGGCTTGTGAGGAAGATGAGGTAATAAGAAAAGGTCCTCTGCTTCTCAGAGCTTTAGCAATGTTACTACTGAATTCTCAAGGTTGTGTCATCTTATGCAAAAATTACTTTGAAACTCTTCCTGTATTGCAAGGACATGCATCAATTCTTCAGTTCCTGCTTCTGTGCTTAGTTGAGCTGTATCTGGTACCTAGAAACTGCTTCTGTTTAATTTTTGTGTTGCATTGACACTGAAAATATATCTAGAAAAATCCATTTGGTCACATGAGTAAGTGCTGAATTCCAGGCTTGTCATAGCTATCCTTCCCAGATATCCTTCCCATGTTTCACATGATCATGATGTTTTACATTAGTTATGGTCTGTGGATTGATAGGAACAGTGCTTCTATCGTCAAAGGCTCTGCCCTAAAAATAGCCAAACACATCACACTAAAAGGAAGACAAAGGCAAGGCATGGACAGGTCAGTTAAACTGTTATTATCATAGATATCTGAATGAAGAGGGCAGAAAGAGCAAAGAAAAGGAAGCATCTGTATTCCAAAAGGTGAGAGCTGTCCATATATTCTATGTTTAAAAAGCAAAAGAGTGCATTTTGTATTTCATCACTGATTCCTATTCCTAGTTGAAATACTAGATCAGTTTGTCACTAAAATAGTTTGTTTGTAGGGTCAGTTCCTCGTTGTTCAAAAGGGGGAAGAGACTTAGTCTTCCAAATATTGCAAAACCAAACCAAACCAGACCCAAAAATAGATGAGACCTGATATGTTCTTTAAATTAGCTGAGAGCCCTTTCACTGAAAATATGTGTTGGCTGGCTGAGTAAATAGCATATAATTTTTTCCTAATTAAACTCCACTGTAGATAGAAAATCTCCATTTTTCAATTAACTAAATCTCTCTGTTGTTTTTTTAGTCCCCCAGGACTAGAGCAAAAGGGTTGAGGACTTAAAGCATTGTTGTAGTCCACCTGATAATTTTCATATTATATGCACTTATGGATTTTTTTTTCAGCAGCTTATGAAACAGAACAATCGCACCTTGTGCTTACTTTGTAGTTTCAGCGAAGGATGTACAAGAAGAATCAGACAGATTGGTACAGTCTTGCTATTAGCAAGAAATAGCGTTATCTCATACATAGGTTTATAATACTGTGTTGGTTTGTTTGTTTTGTTTTGTTTTGTTTTTTTAAATCCATGATCCTTTATTAAGCATGTTTTGAGACACAGTCTTGGGTTCAGGGGAATGAGCCTTGAATATATTAACGTTGCTTGTTTTATGAGTTTAAGCTGTATTGGTTATGCTCAAAGTATAAAGCATTTGGACCCCCTGCTGAGAAGCTTATAAATGTTTCACGTATGGCACCATGAGACCTTGTGTATGAGAGAGCTCAGAGATTGCTCTGTTTCACACAGGCTTCTTGGAAGAATGGGTTAGGTCACTGAGTACCAACATTGCATACTGTGCTTTGTGCTTCCTTTCTTCTGAGTCATCTAGTGTTAAAGGAGAACTTAGATTGGACTGGGTCTAGGGTTTCCCTTGTGTAAGCAGAAAGAATAATTAAAAAGGCTCAGTTAATTAGTATTTTTGAGCTGTTCAGACCTTACAATCTTAAGGTCCATAAAAAGATGAAGATATAAAAATTATTTACTTGAAGGCCATAATCCTCTATGCCCTTTGTCAACATCTGTCCTGTGTAGACTGTTATGGTTTCATAGCAGTATAATATCTTTCTGCATAATTTCGCTTTTGAAAAATTCATTATACTTTATAATTAATGAACTAATTATCACAATACCTTTTGAGGTTGGTGGATTTTTTTATTGTAATGCTTTGAGAGCTTAAATTACAATATATGGCAAGTTAGTTGTCCATTGGAGTTCTATGAAGAGCTAATAATAGAACACCAGTCTGTTGAAACTGTTGGCCTCTGATTTTACTCTTCTGCTTTGACTTGTGAGGAAGAAATTATTGGTATAGGACAGTATCTAACGGAGTCTAAGGAGCACTGGAGCATAAGGAACGCATGTGCAGTTAGAGCTTTTAGGTTTAGAGTTCACCTAGAATTTGTCGCTGTGCTTGACTTGCTTACTTAGAACTATAACCTCTGATGCTAATGGTAGTGTCTCATTCTGGAGTGTTTGTTCATTGTTCACATTCATAGGTTCTTTTAGAACGGTTCAGATATGTCTTTACTAGAAGTAGGACTGATGCTTTCAGGGATGATACCTGTCCGACATAAGTATAAGCCTTGCTCAGCTGTGCTGTTCTTGATCTACCTCTACTCTGTACAACCCTTGAGACCTTATAGAGCTCTCAGGAGATCTGATTACTGCCTCAGCTTGGCATAATTTTTTTTTATTACAACCATAGTATAAACAAATCTGGTGTTAGCAATGGAAGAAAAGGGCTAGAAGTGGAGCAGGAGTCAGGCCCACCAGCTGGCTGGCTGTGCTGCTCTCTGCCCACTTTATCTCATGGGTCATTGCAATGGGTTTGTGTGGCAAGGTTTCTGTAGTGGAGGGTTCTGCTTGGGTGGCTTTTGTGAGAAGCTGCTATAAGCTTCTCCAATATCCAACGGAGTCAGTGCCAGCTACCTCCAAGAGGGACCTGCTGCTGGTCAAGGGTGAACCCGTCAGTGATGCTGGTAGCTCCTCTGGGATAATATAGTTAAGGGGGGGGAAAAGGTATTGTGCAGAACTAAATTGCAGCCAGAGAAGAGAGGAATGAGAATATGTGAGAGAAACAGCCCTGCAAACACCCATGTCAGTGAAGAAGGGGAAGGAGCTGCTCCAGGCACCAGAGAGACTATTTGCCTTCAGCTGTAGCAGGTGGCTGCTTGAAGGAAGCAGTGACCCTGTGGGAAGCCTGCTAGAGTGCTAGAGCAGGCTCCTGGGAGGACCTGTGAACCTATGGAGAGAGGAGTCCAGGCTGGAGCAGGTTTGCTGGCAGGACCTGTGATCCCGCAGGGGAGCCATGCTGGAGCAGGCTGTTCCTGAAGGACTGCACCCTTTGGAAAGGACCTGTCCTTGAGTTTGTGAAGAACTGCAGCCTGTGGCAAGGACTTGCATTGGAGAAGTTTATGGAGAACTGTTTTCTGTAGGAGTGTTCCCACACTGGAGCAGGGGAAGAGTGTGAGGAGTCCTCTGTCATAGGAGGAAGTGCAGCAGAGGCAATTTGGGATGAACTGACCACAGCCCCTATCCCCATCTCCCTGCACCACTGAGGGGGAGAAAGTAGAGAAAATGGGGAATAAAGTTAAGCCCAAAAAGAAGGGAGGGGTGAGGGGAAGCTGTTTTAAAGATGTGGTTTAATTTCTCATTTTCCTACTCTGATTTGATTGACAATAAATCCAATTAATTTTCCCCAAGACAATTCCTTGTTGCATGTGAAAGTAACTGCATAGTGATCTTTCCCTGTCCTTATCTCAACCCATGAGCCTTTTCTTTTTATTTTATCTCCTCTGTCTAGTTGAGAAAGGGAGTGACAGAGCAGCTTTGGTGGGTACCTGGCATCTAGCCAAGGTCAACCCACCACAACCATACTGATCTCTCAAGAGTCATGCTCAGAATTATAAAACTTTATGTTACAGGCTGTCCATATTTCTGGTAAACCCTTTGGGATCAGACATCAGATAACCACCCACTGACCGATAATTTTCAAACGTGCAAGATAACCTTCGTGGTTCTTTCTGATGAATTGCCCTTGACATGAGGGAGGTTGCATATTTGTTTCTAGTTCTGAATCAGAGCCCAGAAGCAGAATGGAATTGTGCTCTGGAAACTCGCCATAACCAGGCTCGTGCCAGTCTGTAGCACAGCAGTTCTGCAGTGAGTCTGCATGGTTATTGTCATTACAGCTCATCCTCTACATAACACTTTTTCCCCTGGTTGGTGTCTCAGGAATCATGACAGCCTTGCTGGAGCTATATCAGAAACATCTTTGACAATCCTATGTCCACTCCATTACCTTATTGATCACTGGCAGTGTCTTCTACCTGTCTGAGGTTTCCCCAGAATTTTAGTTGGCTTTTTACTTTTTTTTTTCCCTGGGGCACAGTTGAATTGAACATGTCATAAACAGGCATGTATAGGTATATATGTACATACCTGCTTTGCTGATGTTGCTGATCCAAAAAAATTCTCATGAATTGCAGTGTTCACAAGGCCTTGAGCCGTATCTTCAGCTCTTACTGGGTGCTGAGAGGCTGAGCCTCTGATAGCTGAAAATTTGCTTTGTAAATAAACTGTTCAGCCCATTCTGCCCTGAGTAGATATTGACCCTTTTATTACAGTTAACAAAACTGTCATTTTCCAAGGGCCTCCCAAGCAAATGCTTCTGGTCCTTTCCCACTGCTGCTACTTTGACTATTTTAGTTACTGACAATCCAAGGAACTTATTTGGTTTCTTGTTTGCTCACTTTCCCTCTCCCATAGACCCTGGATATGCCAGCCTGTGAACGTGTATTGGCAGCAGCTAGAAGAAATAAAAATCACTGTGGCCCAAGCAGAATGTGGACATGGAGACAGTGAAGCTCCCCTCAGTGCTTGGCTACCCTGTGTTGGCTCACTGCAAATGCTGGAGTATTCCAAACTGCTCCTTAGATGGACACTGCCATTTCTGTAATTGTGACTTACCTCAGTGCTCTTTCTCTAGTTACTTCTCTGTGGCCTAGTGGAAGTACTCCTAGTTCTCTTCATATCAGGCAGGTTCTGTGTATTTTGATGGCATCTCATCCTGGGTGGTTTTCCAGTGCAGAGACAGACAGCAATGGCAGAATGGTCTGTGCTCATCCTAGTCTTCCATCTGAAAAAATTGCCTATAGGGACACCTGGTGCAGGATTGGCTTTCTTGGCTGTGTTCACTCATGTGCTTTGATTGTCTGGTAGGTTCTGTCATGCTTACATTCACATTTTTTTGCTGGATCAGTATAGCTTGCCTGACCAAAAACTGTTAGTTGCACATGCTGTAGTGGAGAGCATGTTGTGATGTTCTCTCCAGGGCTTTAGGGATGTGTTAGTTGGAAACAGGGCTGAATCTTGGAGCTGAGCAGTCTCCTGCAGATGCACTGCAGCTATGCAGTATGAACAGTGGGAGACTTGCTCTTTGGTTGCCTCCGAAGGTGCTTCCAGAGAGTAGTTGTATATGCTGGCCATAGAGCTAAGTATGCGTTAAGTGGAGGGCTGAACAAAGAAGTGAAGGGGATATTAGTGCATAAGAATGGATGTAAAGAAGAATAAGAGGAAGATTATGCCATTGTTTGAGATTGATTTAGTTAAGCCTTTTTATATTAGACTTTTATTTCTGTGGCCCTCAAGAGTTAAAGGATACCATAATTCATGTACAATGCAGTCTGCTTTACAACTGACACTTAAATTTTTTATGAGGCAGCCACTATTTTCAAAGTATGTCACATTTTCACAGAGTTACATGGGATTGCATATGAATCACTAAAAAATTCTTAATTGAATTAGTAAGTGTGTATTAGGGAGCCTGTGTTGCCAACATCTGTAGATGTTCATGCTTTTGAATCTGTCCCAGACTACCATGGTCTCTAAAGTAATGATGTAAAATAGCTGCTGCACTGTACATCCACCAAGAAATTGCATCCATGCAGGATATTGTAGGGGTTTTGTCTGGTTTAGAGATGTATTACCCTCTACGGGAAGTAGAATCCATACTGGAAAAAGGCATAAAAGGTTCCAGAGGTTGAAATTATGTATTATGCCTGGGACCTTTGTTTCTAGAAGCAAATCAGAGAAATAAATTATCTTGACACTGAATTTGTGATTACACTTTAGACCCAGTGAATGTTGCCTTTATTTCTTCCTGGATTAGTGTTTGTATGTAAATGTCTTTTCATGGTTTATTGTCATTTATTTTGGGATGGCATGGTATCACTGGGATAATTTGAATCATAAACAGAGGAACACAGTTCTGTTAGATGGCATGTATTTGGTATGTTTGCACTGTTGTAATAGCAAATAAAAGTTTTGAATAATCAGTCAAGATTTAAGAACGTTATTTTTTTTCATTAAGGGCATTTTACTACCTCCCATTTCCCTCTCAAACAGGGAGTTATTTTTAAAACTAAAAGGACAACATGTGGTGATGCAAAATACATTTTTTTTCCACATAATTGGAATATTCAGTTTTGAGTGTAATTAATATATTGCCAATTTTTTTTGTTTGTGTGTTTCATTAATCTATAAAGAGTTTTTGATAAAGCTGGATGTGGTTTTCTAAATAGAACCTTGGCAGATTTCCACTGCAAGCTAGTTTTTACTGCTATTCATTAGCTGACTTATCAAAATAGTGTAATCAATGCCTGTCATAACATAAATACATGACCCTTTTGAGTACCCCAAGTGGCTATATTTGCTTCTCTCTGAAAGGAGTGTATATTCCTAAGGGAAACAGAAGGTCAGATTAACATTGGCAAACTTAGCTTCTATCAGTTTGTCTATAAGGTTTAGAAATATTGAATTTTTTAGAAGCTCATTTTTCATGAATTTCCTTGTATGTCATCTGGGGACATTTTTTATTCGGCCCCCCCCCCCCCCGTAATATATTACTGAAAATTCTTGGATTCTGCTAAGACAAAGGTACAGCATGGCATATTAACACATGGCAATCAGTGGATGCTATTGAATAAGATTTGTTACAGAAATTTGAAATAATCTTATTAGGTATCATATGTGCCTGGACAAATTGAAAGAAGTTGCAGTTCTGCAAAGAGTTGTGTAACATTAAAACAATGAGCAGGATGCTGAGTTGTTATTAAATAAGATCCTGGAAGATATTTTATTTTGATTTGAATTGTCAGATGACAGGGAAATGAACTGGATTCTTCAAAAAGTTTTTGTATCTGATCTGCGATTTCTGTGGTCTGTTTTATTTTTGACAATATTGCTTGCTTCTGAATTTTTGGGGGTAATTTGCCTATAATAGGAAGGATGCTTTTATATTGTTTTGTTTTAAACTGCCAAATAAAATTTGTTTTTACAAATATATTTATGTAATATATTTTATCTGAAATACAAATCTAGGAAGCTAATTTCTGATTATTTTGCTAGTTTTAGTGCATTTTTGGGTAGATTTGATGGACATAAATTGACTTTTTTAAAGGTACATATTTTTAATACAAATTTTCTGAGGTGATTAGTAGTGTAACGTCAGTAATTTTAGTCTAGCCTTGGTATTTGAAATTTCCTTTTGATTATATGTGTCATCTGATGGTATAAAGAATGTTTCTCTTTCTTTGTGAAAAATTAACTCCTCAGCTATAAAGCTGTTTTATGAGAACTACTTTCTGTAAATGTGTGAGGGGACTCTCAGAGGCATTTTAAAGTGTGAGGTACCTAATAAATCTTTAGAGGGTTTTGGTGGGAAAGACTGGTGTTAAACTGTTTTAAATAAAACACCAGACTCTTTCTAATGTTTGTTTTTGTTTTTGTTTTTGTTTTTTGTTTGGTTGGTTTTGTTTTGTTTTGTTTGTTTGTTTGTTTTTGTTTTGCTAGTTGAATGTTAGGGCTGCTTTTGGAAAGAGAATTGTTCCCTGATATTTTTCATCCTTAGACTGTTCAGTGAATAATGCTAGACCACTACTACAGGAATTTATCAGTAGCTTTATCAGTAATATCTATATTAACAGACATTTCAGCATTTTACTGATCTTGGATTGGTTTTGTTTGTTTGGTTTTGGTTTTTGTCTGCTGAAAAGCAAAATCAAAAAAACATTACCCTGTGCATTTTCCAGGTGTTTCAAAGACTTACAAATATGCAGTCAAAAAAGATGGAAATTGTATTTTATATATAGTTGTGTTTAGTGCATATCTAAAGTGAATACAGAAAATTCCAAAAGTATTAACCAACAGCAGAAACTACAAAACTTGGAAAACACAGGTTATACCATGGGATTCCCGCCTCCCCCCCAAAGTTGTAAATTGGTATCTGATATACCAGAAACCAATACATATTGGTAAAAAGGAATCAAAGTGTGTGTCAGCAGCATGGAACATGTCCTCAAAATCACACCCAAGGATCTAAAAGTGAATAAATCTGACGAGACTATCATTTAGATGTAGCATTTATTCTTTCACTTTTTTCTTTATAGAGCTAAGTATTTTTTTAACTACTGAAAAACATGCTGTCTTGTTTGTTTCTTTCTTTCTTTTGTTCCCATTGGCATAATCAGAGCAAACTTAATTTCTTTTAATAGCCTGACAATTCTGCGTCTAACTTGCTGCCTCTTTCTCAGCCTATCATCCCTATAATGGGACAAGGCAGTTTACTTTAACAAATTCTTATTTTATTACTTCTCTTATGTATTTTGTTGCTGTTATGCACAGTGGCATAAAATAGCAGATCAAATTGTGTTGAATAACATCACAAAATTGAAATTTAGTGGCTTTCACAGTATGAAACCAATAAAGAGCTGTAATATTGCTGTTCACATGACTGCACTACTACTGAGGTTTTGGGAACCTTCTTATATATCTATTAGTATGCTTCATTTGGAGTAGGAACTTGTTACTGGGTTTTGTGATATCTACAATTAAAGTTTCAGTGTGATATAAGTGCATGATTATCTCATTTATCTTAATTGCACAGGCATTACTTTGCCAAAATAAAACATGCATTTATAAAGTCAGAATACATTCCTGAGGGCTTGTTAGAATATTCAATAACTTATTATATCTGTACTTTGCTAACAGAGAGTTTATGGCATGCACATAAAATGTTTATTTTTTACATTGTTAGCATGAGGGCAGTTCGTACTATAAGAATATATCCCCAGAAATCATAGAAGATAGACATAATACTGAAAGTTTTAGGTTGTTATCCATAAGTAGTTCAGGGTTTCCTCTCTGAACATTGCTCTAAGGATATGATTTGACTTTAATTTTAACTGATCTTTTTATGCACCACATCTATTTCAGACGAAGCTGATGTAGCTATAAGGTTCTGTTCCCAATTGGAGACTGGGAAATTAGTTACGTCTTGAAATTTTATTGAAAGAAATGGACTTTAGTAAGGAAACAAGAAAGGCTGTAGCAATGTAATGAAAAATAGAAAACTCTTTACCTTAATTTCTTTCTTTAGCTAGTAAGAAGTAGAGAAATTCAGTGGGCCATCATGAAAAGCTGTGTGTGTTAAATCTGCCTTTTAGAAGTCATTAGTTCATTGCATAGAAAAAAAATTAGGCAAAAAGCATAACCTGGGATTTTTTTTACATTAAGATAAATATTGGCATTTCCCTCCTTGCTCAGCAAAAAGATAAGTAATGGTACACGTGGCAGTGGGAGGTGATAGTCAGATACCACTGACATTTCCTGACTTCAAAATTTGCTGCTCATGCCAAACACCTAAAAAAGTCTAAATGCATGTTCCAGGGGTGTATTTCTACTGTTTTCTGCCCTCCTTTGCCAAACTGCATCTATAAGCGACACAAAAAGCAGCAGTTTGTGGTTTTTTTTTAGATTTGGTTTTGTTTTTTTTTTAATTGGGAATTGCCATTTGTAGGGGCTTGACCATTTAGGTTCAACAAAGAAATATCCTCGAGCTTCTGTTAGAGATACGAAATGTATATGAACTCTTACCACTGTGTCTTCTCTAGTTTGAAGATGTGCAGATCCTGTTTTAATGCTGCACCTCCTATCTTTGCCAATGCGCACAGGAGTGAAATTATTGCCTTTGTTTAATTTTTGTTTTTTCTTTGCTATTTTGAAATCTCTCTCCGAAACAGAAACTTCCAAGTTTCACATATGCTATTGGAATTCCTGTGTAGTAACTGGAGTTATTTATAGAGCAGGAAGATCTGAGAGGGAAAAAGCAATGGTAAAAGCTACATTGAAGTAAAGTATTTGGAGACCTCTTACCTCCTTATCTTCTACCTATGTTTAATGTCTGTAGAAGAAGTGAAATGTTCCCTCGCTTCTGTGGAAATAAAAACAGTTAGGTGAGATGTGCAGAGTTAGGTGCATGTAAGGGAAGTCTGCGAGTGAGTTAGGATCTGAGACACATCCCCTCAGCTGAACTCCCAGTACTCCTCCTCATTCACAGCTCAAAAGGGAATAGAGATTTCAGGCATAACGTTTGGGATTCTCATTTATGGCAACTTTATGGCAACTTTGCTCCTAGCTTAACTCTTTTACTATGCTTCAGGGGTTGCCACTTGACTGACAGAGTAAGACATCTCGGGTATTGACTTGTAGTTCTCTTTATGTCTATGGAACTGTTTTAAAATACCAGCCTGGTTTTGGTCACCTTAATCCATAAATTTAATCTTACCCTGAATATCCAGTACATTTTCAGTGTTGGCAAATTGAAGACAATCCGGAATCAATGAGAAGATGGTTCAAAAAAAGAAATAATAAGACCCTCTTTAGGCCTTAGCATCTGCAGAGGAGGTGACAGGTAATTTAGGCAAGCTAGATTTACTAGGATTTCTATACACTTGCTGGTAAAAGTGACTAAGTGGTTGTGTCAATTGATCAAGCCTCAGTAGAGGTGACCAGAAGAGAAGAGGAGAAGAGTAAGCATAGGCTGTATGTCAAGCACCTCTCTTTTTTCTAATACGAGTGCTGGAGTACTTGCCTGAGATCCACGAGAAGACCTTTGAGTAGCCCCTGGAGGAAGGATTTCTGTCTCTGTACACATTAGCCTAGACCAACTTCTGAGCTGCGAAGAAGTGACTAAACCCCTAAAAGCACCCCTTGTGCATGCCAAAATAAATCCCAGTGGAACCAGGGACTGAGGGATTTTTAAAACAGAAAAAGCCTGTATAAGGGTCACTATATTTCAGACTCGTAATTCAAGCAGTCTTTTGAAGAGGCTGAAATCAACTTTGGTCCTTGATCCTTTAGTGTTAATGTGCAATGTATCAATCATTGCGTAAACACAGAGGTTGCCAGTTGTCCAGGGACTAGTTCTGATGAGAGACTGAAGAATTTGTATCTGTGGGTAGATGGAACACATAAAGAGTATGCATCGTTTGATATTTTCCTATTGATTAGTCATTTCAGTTAATAGAAATCTTCATATTTACATTCCAAGTTTATACATATTGGATAGTAATATCTTTCTTTGTTAAAACAGACGCAGTACATATCTTACATGTCATGAAAATAAAAGTATTGTGACAGAAACTTTTGTTACTACTTAGATGAGAGATAAGTAGCTAAATTAGTTAGGATTAATATTTAAAGTCACGGAAAAGCAGCCCAGAGGAAAATTAGTGTACTCCACTGAATTACCAAACTAACTTTTGGCTAAACTAAGTGCAGCCCATTGGAATTGAAAACTGTTGTTTTCCTGTTACTGTCATACTGAACACTGCTCTTATGGAAACATGCAGTTTCCCTCTGTCATCCATAGTATTCCTTTAATTTTTAATATGGTTCAAAAAACAGATGTCTAACAGCAAAGCTAGTTTTTCATTATTTATGTGTGCTCATATCTTTAGCATATACAGGCCAATAAAACATCCACATGCTTTTCTGTCACTTTTCATTTCTACATGCTAAATGAGAATTAGTTACACATGGTAGTTCTGTACAAATATGGTCGTTGTGTCGCAGTAGATTCTTCACACTAGTTCCTCCTCTTTAGGGGCATGACTGTATCTAGTACTTATGAACGTAAGGTCTGTACAGTTTCACCAGAAATATGAGAATTTTTGGTTATTCCTTCCTTCTCACTGTCAAATACAGAACCTTACTCGCTGAAGGTTAAGGGAAAAGTAGTTTTGTGCTTATGTGCTTAGAGGACAGATTCACTGAAACCTTTCCCAAACTCATTTTGTTTCAGTTTGTACTGTGTATGTGGTCTTGTAGGTTTGTTACTGCTGCTGTTGTCATTCTACTTAGGATTTCCTTTTTCTTTCCATATAGCAGTATCTTAACCCAGACACTTTAAAAATGCTATTTCCTATGTGTATTATAAATGTTATTTATTTCATCAGAGGTTTGTTTTTGTTTTGGTTTGGTTTTGTTTTTTTTTTATTTGGTTGGTTGGTTGGGGTTTTTTTTGGTTTTGATTTTTTATATTTTTTCTTTTTCTGTTGTACTGAAAATAAATAGATGACATCTTACAGTCAAAATATTATTCTGGGCAAAAGGAGACATACTATAACATGAACCCAAGAATTTACTACTTCTCTATTTAAATCTTAGCAATATAATAAATAAGACAACAAGCAAGTTCAAAAATATGGGTCTAAATTAATATAGCCAAAGTAATTTTAGTCAAAATACTCTTAAAATTATTAAAAAATATTGGAAGAGTTGCAAATTTTGGCCTTTTTCTCAGGTGGTGTGCTCACCTTTCCAGCATCCCTCTGCGTACCTTCATCAGCATTAGGTTTGACAAGAAAGAAACTGAGTCTGCACTGAAAGGGTCAGTGAGAAATGTGTTTTCAGTTCAGTGTGACTAGTATGGCATGTAGTAGGAATAAAGTAAGCCAGACTAACCTAAATTTAACTAGGTTGATACTCTGGTCAGTTTTTTGGTGTCATCTGGCTTCCAAATCTGTATTAGTTATTTTTGGAGTAGTTTGTAGTTCAGGAACTTGAACACTGGGTAGCAGAAGAAAAGGCACAGATAAAAAAAGGGAGACAGTCATGTGAAGAAAAGTCAGGAAAGAGGTTTGCTAAGGTGTTGTACTCTTTGTCTGGTTATTGCCCAGAAGGACACACATTATCTGAAAGATGAAGAATTTTGTGTATTTTATATCTTAACAGTCTAATCAAAGAATTCTTCTTTAGCTCAGATCTGTTTGTTACAGAAGAATAAAAGAGGAAATAGGAGAAAGAATACTAGTAAAGGGGAGAAAAATCAATTATTACATATACACACTTTCTACTATCTACTAATTTCAATGGTGTTTCATTCATCTGTCCCATGCTTTTTTGCATCCTAAGCCCACTGGCTTCAGTTGCGGTGAGTAACCACCATCATGAGTGCATTGCTGATGCACTCTATTTTGGGAGTTCCTTTGTTCTCTGCCAGGAGGACTGTGATGTTGATATAGATGGTTTCTTCTTCCTCAGTCTAGTGCTCACTTGGGACTATTGCATGTTCCTTATCATACCTTGGTTTTACTCTTCAGTCTGTAAATTCATAGTACAGTCAAATCTATTACAGAGCGTCTAACACACAGGTACTATTCGTTATGCTCTTTGTTACACCAGCATCTGGTTTTGCCCAATTTCCAGGTTTGCATTCCTTTAATTCACTATTGGTGGGCTTTTTTTCAGTCCTGGGGTCTTCAAGGATCCGCTTGCTTATCGTCTCATGCATTTACCTCAGTACAGCACACTGCATTCTGTGTCCCCACCCGTGAGGCCTCTGTGATCATTGCATGCCTGTGTTTCTCTATGTTACACCATTACTCTAGGACTAATATTTCCTTCTTCAGAAAATGAACTGTTATTCCTTTCTGTAAAAATTATGATTATATCACACTATTCAAACAAAAATCTAATATGCAGCTTAGAAAATTTGTGTTTCAAAAAAAAAAAAAAAAAAAAATTAAAGCAAAGCTCCAGGCAGACCAAGACAAGTCCAGTCGAAGGTCAAAGGAAGTCTGACTGGTGTCAGCCCCAAGGCCTTGCAGAGATAGTTTCAAAGACAGTGTGGCTTCTTACTAGCAGCAGCAATATGGTGTTTGTGGGCTACAGGGCTGCAGTTTACAGGGAGGGATAAGTCTGTAAAGGATGACAAAGAGAAGTGACACTTGAAAAGGGTCTACTCTTTCCAGTGTAGGAATAAGCTCTTGAGTACTCATATCCTGACTTTTACCCTTTAAGAGTGTTTTTTTGTTTGACCGACAGTCTGTTGTTTAAAAGGTGGTAGTAAAATATCTTCACTGAAACAAATACAGTCACCGCTGACTCTATTGAACTCAGTTCAGTGATCACTCTGGCTGCAGTTATGCATGCTTTCTGTCATACAGCAGGGCAATTTACTACAAAATGTTCTCAATAATTTTGACAGAAAAATGTTCTCCAAATTTATCATACATGAGCTAGAAATTTTATAGTGTATTGGATTTCCATAATTTTTTAGAGAATACAAGAATCTATTTAAAACTAGTCTTTTTGATTTTTCTTATGGTAGTTATGCACAAATGCCTACATGAAAGAAATGGTAAAAAAATAAGTAGTAACTTTGAACTTACTCAGTTCTAGAGTATTAACTCTTACAATGTATTCCAATGGTAATTTGTGGGTTTTGTATGTCTTTTATTTCTTCAGCAAAATATAATGGAACCCATTGAGATAGATCTTAGTTAAAAGCATAAAAGAAAGTTTTTGTATTGAAGAGTTTCAAGTATGACCAGACAAAAGACGTAAAAAATTGGCAGAATAGGAATGTTAATAATCTCATTTAACAGCTGAGGGAGAACTATGTTATAATTGGATACAGGAAAGTTGTCAAGCTTCACTTAAATTCATTGTTTTTGGAAAAACATCTTGGCTTTTTTGGAATAACATCTTGGCTTTTCCATACTCAAAGCTTTTTCTCTTTCTGAGATGATTCTTTAAAGCGTGTTTGTCGTCATATATTATGAGTCTGGGACAGTTGCCTGTGATTATATGATTGCTCATGAATACTCTGCTAATGGTATTTTTCCTGAAGAAAAATATTGACTCATTTGTTTTGAACTCCTACTCCACCCACATGTGGTAGTGTAGAATTATGTAAATTTTGTAAATGAGAAAAGTAAAGTTCTACCAAGTCTAATGGCATTCATCTAAATGGGGGTATCTCATTTTACTGTGTTTTAAGTGACTGTTATGGAAGTTCTGTTGCATCACATGTGAAGATCTAGGTTTTTATATTGTATCCTTAAAAATATTGTCCTGTAAGAAATTGTAACATAACAGAATATTCCCAGTAGGTCTCTTGGTACTAATTAAGCAAACTAAGTCTTACTTCTATTTATCAAATTTATTTACTGTGTTTATTCACAGTTAAAGGTTTTCATTTTGCTATGATTTTATAAAAATAACAACCCTTAAAAAAAAAAAAAAAGAAAAAAAAAGTCTGTATTTTTATCAAATCAAGACCAGCAAAATTAAGAAAGATTTTCTGTTAGATTTGGCCTCTTCTGGCATACTTTGTTCTGATGAAGTTTCTATGCTTTTGCTTGGTAAGAATAGCAATTCGCTCTAAGTACATTAAACATATCCTGGCTGTTTTAAGCCATCCCTCCATTTGTTTCAAACTCCTTATGGATAAGAAGGACTTTATATTACAATTTATTTAAAGCATCGCCTTTTTAAAAAAGGCATTGAAGAATTGAAAGTGCTTTATTGCACAAGAAACTCTCTGATAATAACATTGTAAGGAATTCAGCAAAAGAAGGTGGTGGTGTCCTCTTTTAGGATATCCTGCATTTTTATTGTAAAATCTATATTGATTTAACTGTCTTTTTGTATTATTACTGTTTTTTTTTTTTTTCTTTTCATAGCAGATATGCTTATGAAAAACTGGAAACTTGGCTACAACGGATTGATTGCAGTATATGCTATTCCAGAAGTACAGTGTGTATATATATATATATATATATATATATATATATACACAATGCTTAAATGACTATATGTTAACTAGGACCAAGTTTTATCATGGCAATATTTGAAAAATTCCTGAATTCTCCTGAACAGACTATGTATATGTGGAACTAACAAACAGAATGAAGAAATAGCAGATATCTTTTGTTCTGAAATTTGTTTGGTTTTCTCATTGCTGAATTTTTCCTGTTTTTCATTGGCAAGTTAGAGTTGGAATTCTTGGTTTTTGACATTTATATTCTTGGAAGTCATGATTTTTGGTGCTCCTGACCTTTGGTTTTCAATGAAGAACTAGCAAGTCAATGGAAAAACAGTTTGAAGACATCTTGTTTTAGAAGCCAAAAATCTTTTCAAGTTGAATAGCAGACTTTTTCAGAGCATTGACTTTCTCTAGAATGTAGGATTTGTGATGTTTTGTTTAAAACTTTCAAGGATAGAATTTTGGAATAAAAGTCTCCTTGATTGAACTCTTACATAGTTTAAAAGTTTACTTTTATCTTAGGAAATGTCTTTCTGATATATGGCTTTAGTGCCTGAAGGGAATCAGCAGGTATGAATCACACCAGGTGATAGAGGTATGATGGAGAAGATTGAAACAGTGATTAGGGTTCTTAATTAGCAAGAATCTACAGGCTATAAATTAGTGCCAGCAGAAGTAATTAAACTACTTTATTTGAATTTGGCAAAAAGCATACTTAGCATTAGGAGGCAAACTTAGTGTGAAAATTAAAAGAAAAAAAAGTACTTGTTTGTGTGGTGCAATACAGGTGTGTTTCAAACACTTTTGAAACAAACATGACCAACTCATTTTCTTCTGCTGTTATTAGAAGCTCGTGTTTGTTATTTAAGTGATTTTTTCCTATCCTGTTTCTTTTCTATATGTGTACTCTATTTGTCTTTGTGGGTTTTGGGGTTTTGTTTTTTTTTTGGGGGGGGGGGGGGCAGGGGGGGTGTTTGGGTTTTTTTTGATTTTTTTTTTTTTTTTT
>JAWWMO010000043.1:15870981-15928387 GCA_035047845.1 Dendrocincla fuliginosa
TATGTGTACTCTATTTGTCTTTTTGGGTTTTGGTGTTTTGTTTTTTTTTGGGGGGGGGGGGCAGGGGTGGTGTTTGGGTTTTTTTTCATATTTTTTTTTTTTTTTTTTATGAGGGCAGTTCTAAACTGTTTGGAGCCAGACATGTAAGGAATAACACCTCTTCCTGATGTAACTGCTTTTGCACTCACTTTATATGCAAATATCTCCTGGGTTCAGAAAAGCAAAGTATTCTTTGAAGGTGTCCCTGGTGAGAGAACTCAGTGAGTTTTCAAAGTTCTTTTGTGTGTCTGTGTCTGTTACACCAGTCTGCTCTGACTTAATATGAAGCTACTGGACAATACACAGTTTGCAAATAGACTATGCCCTGATCTTGAGCAAATGTTTGGACATTAGGGATCTCCAAGACCTTCAATGTTTTTTTAATTACTTTAAATGTGATCATTATCGTTCTGATTCTCTCTGTAGCACTGTTACAGGAAACAGAGTGCTGTTGTGGTGTGGTATGGCCAACAGACATTTTGCTTTTATTTTTTTTTGACTAGTAAACTCTCTGCATTCCTCCCACCCATTTTTCCCTCCTTTCTTTAGGAATATAAATAATAATTTTTAATAGCTTCCCTTTTTGCCTTTTTTTTTGGTTTTGTTTTGAAAATGTACTGTAGTCGTACTGTCTTGTTTATATGAGATGGAAAGCTATATTAACTGTATGATCCCCAATCACATCAAAATGACCTCTCTTAGTATCATAGACTGATGCTTTTAGTGACCTTTCATCCAGCCTAGTTCTGATTCCTCATTCATCATCCATGTGGCTAAATCTATTGTTCATATATTTGATTATAGTATTCTGGATGGATAACATATCAAGAGTTTGTTGAATCTGACTCTCAAGATGAGTCAGTTTTACTCCTCCTCCCTCTCCTACTCCTCCTGACATTTCTGCATCAGAAGGAGTAATATTCTGAGTCATTTTTTTTTAGAGATCAAAGGGAATTCAATCTGAGGAAGCTATATCCACACGCATCAAACAGGAAACTTTCAGAATATTGGTGCAACCTATTGAACATTTTTGTGATCCCTTACTTTCTGGCTTCTGACAGCTTCCTTGAAAGTTTTTTTCCCCTCCTTATCTTTTCGGTTCAAGAATCAGTAGATCTGAAAAGCAGAGTGCTAAGGAGACTGTTCCCTTTGATTAATAAGTGAATATATTTGCTGTAGAGCAAGAATGGAACATCTTGTAGCTGTTGGCAGCATTACTAAAAGAATAAGTATCCTCATGGAAGAGGCAGAGCATAACGAGGGTTTTGATATGAGAAAGAAACCGTGTCTTAGAATGGCTTTCAGTACTTGTTGCATTACTGCAAAAAACTATCTGTTTTATTCTGGATATGGTCCAGTGACTGCAGGAACCAAAGAAGTCATTTTCAGGCACATATGATTTGGGAACAGGACATTTTTTTTGCTATTTGACTTCCTTTCTTCTTTTCTCTCAGAGGCGGTCTGGCTTTGAATGTCACTTTCTGATGTCAGAAAGTGGCATTCATATTTTTTTAGCTCAGGAGGTTGCCACTGCAAATCTACATGAGATGACTCATTTTCTGTTATGAAGTGCTCATACATGTACTGCTAAAGAAAACTAGAGTGTATAATATAAGGCATTTAGGGAAGCTGTTTCGGTCAGTTCATCCCAGGATAAGCAGTGAGAATGGAAGTCCCCGTTTCAACATGTCCCATGCAGGGGAGATGATATGCACAGGATAGTCCCGTGTTTTAACTTCTCCAGTGGCTCTAGTCATATGCTAATTCTCCTTCTCTGCTACTACTCCTATAAAGGAGATGCCAGGGAAGTAGCTGGAGCACAGCATCCTCTGGCTGTCTCCCTAGCTGTGTTTTGACTGGATATTGTTCCTGACTGTGACAATGTTAAAGTGTTTCCTTGTTTAGGACTTGTATTCTCTGAGCCTGGGACAGAAAACACTTCTGTTTGCATACCATCATGGATCTGCTGCATCCAGCAGATTTTTGATGCTGTAGAAAATCTAACAGTCTGTGTAGATCACAGATTTCACAATCTGCTTCTAAGAGCCAAAGACTACCATGCATGAAGGAAGCTTTACTCTTGAAAAAAACATTTGTTCAGGATCTACCTCATTTCAACAGTTTCAGCCATTTTATTCCCCTCCCAAAAAAAGAGAAGACAAAGGTACAAGAACCCAAATATTCTGCTCACAGTCTACATTAAATTCAGTAGCTTATTTAGGTTCTGACTACAGAATTTGTCCCTTGGACACAGCAGTGTCTTTTGAGTCACGGACATCAATGGAATGTGTATAAAACACAATTTTGGTCCTCACAGGCAGTAGTAGAATACATTTGTTGGACCATGGTCCCCCTGTTTATCAGGGGGATTCTAGAGCTTATACACAAGTTTGGGTGAACATGAAGGAAATTCATTAATTTCTGCTTTTCTGGCTGGTTTGAAAAACAGTGAGTACAATGCAAAGCAAAGTTCTCTGTGGTACTTAGGGATGTCCAAACTGATTCTGTGTGTTAGAAGGGAGTGTATGTATTATAGTCTATATGTCTGTACATGCATGTACTTATGTACTTATGCATCTTTCAGGATCTGGGCAAAATTAATTTCTCATAGATTCTGCTATTTTAATAACTGAATGTTATTGTAAGGTTGCTTTCTAGACTGGTAGACAGGATTACCAAAGGAGTGATGCTCAGTCTGCCACTGGGTGATTCAAAGGAAGATTTTTTACAGCAGTTCATGACAAGATATCTTCCCACATAATAAACAGAATATTTGGGAAGAGGAAACTTCATTAACTATTAAAAAAAAAAAAAAATGAAAATCCATGCAGCAGAAACTTTTGATAAGATATCAGAATTCCAAAAATGGGTTTCTTTTTTTTGGAATAGATGCACAATAATTGAAAAATCGCACACATACACACACACACACATATATATACATATATATATACAAATTATAATTATTATAAATTATAGAACCATAAAATCAACCATATAATTATATATAATTTATAGAAAATATATATACAGTAGTGTATAAAATTTTACATTTATATGTATGTGTACAAATAGAAACATAAGGAATGTTTCTAAGTCTTTCTTTAATCATCTTACTAAAAAGTTTTTCTTGCATTTTGTTGTCTAAGTTTTATACCTTCTGAAAACTTTTCTGTGTAAGGATACATCTTAAATATTAATTCTGCTTGATGTGTAATGGTCTATGGCAAAAGAAAAGGTTATTTGATTCTTTCTGTTATATAAGAATATTTGGATATCATGCACATGGAGGATTATTAGTATGCTAAAGTGAGCTACATTATTGGTCTCATAACCTTAGTCAGAAGACAAGTGATGATTCAGAGATCAGGACTTTAAGCATGTGAGAACTTTATTAAAATTGTGAGACTGTGAGGAATTTGGCCCCATGAACACTAACATTCCACTGTCAAGGAATTGCCTGGTGTGATAACTCCAAGCACTGCTGGAGGCTGTTTCCACTGGGCCATGAGGGCTCCTGCTCCTGGGCCGTTGCAGACCTGTTGCTTTCAGTTTGGCAACTGCATCTCCTCAGCTGCTGGGACCAGGCTGCTGCTGGGCCTTTTGGAGGTAGCGAGGGATGCGGGGATGCTGCCAGAGCTGCATGTTCTCCTCTGGTTGGTATGAAGGGTTTAGGTTCTTGGAGGATGTGACTTCTCCTTCCTCACAAGGAGCAAAGATCCAGTTTCTGCATTGGCAGGAGCACAGTGTCTTGGAGTTGGGGTGGGTATTTTGCTTCCTACTTGATGCAGAACTTCTGTGTCCTTTGGCAGATATGAAAGACAAGGGATCTGCTTCCCTAAGTGGCAGAACATCAATGTGTCTCCTGGTTGACAGTCCAAGACATTATTCTTACTGGCTTTGAGGAAGGGAGAAAAGTTGAAGGAAAGGTTTTAGTGTCTGAATTCACACTGAGGTATTTTGTAGGGAGATATCTGGCAGTTCCTTTTTCCTGTAAAATAATGTCCAACACTGATAAAACATTATTAATTTCAGTTGAAAGTGTCTTAGCTTCCCCAAAAGACTGACAGGAAAATTAAAAGCTGTCTAATATATGTTTTCAGCAAACATTCTCATTTTGTTCATCATCTTCTGTAAACAGATCTTTTGATGTGATTTTATCATCAAATTTTATCATAAATTTTATTAGTTACCATTTTCCTTTCATACTGTTAGCTATTCATAGGGTGTCTAAAACATTGCTGTGTAACAAAATTAAAAATTTGTGAAAAGCACCCACCAGCAATAACAATAATAATAAATCCCTCATATCTGCTTAGGGAGTTGACTACGTATTTGAAAATTTAGACTTGTCCTTGTAGCAAATGATGGCTGTGAATTGTTTCAGCATATTATCTTCCATGGTCATACAATGTCATTAGTTTAATATTTATTACGCTTCATTAACTATATACAAGTTGCTAAATGATTTAATTTTCATAAATGGAAGCTATCTTTGCATAATTCTAATAATTAGGATGTTTTACTTAGAACTTTTCTCTGTTTCAATGTCAGGGAGAAGAAATTGCGTGTTAATGAGAAAACCTGCTACTATTAGAGACATATTTAAGATGGTTTAGTATTTTTCTTGGGGCCCAAGCAGATGTTGAAGCAAGTGAAAATAATAAGATTTTATACTTTGTAAATACTAATGCTGCTTATTTTGGGCAAACTAAGCAAATTCTTATGTTTCAAAACTATTTTGTGTCAGCAGTCTTGTTTCCTTCAGTTAGGACATGCCGCCTTCTCGCAATACTTCAGATTGTGAACACGCATGTTACAATAAACAGAGCATAAGCTCTGATGTTTAAATAGAGTGTTACATTCTCTGCTGTTAAATGAGTAATATAAGTTGTCATGAAATACTGAGATTTCTTTACATGAATAAAAGTAGTCGTAATTCGGTAAACTATCAGTAGCTTAAATTATGATTGAAAACAGGTCTATTCTTGGCTCTCTTAAACATAGTTTCTATTAACTATGTTTCACTAGTCGACACATGATAAGCAACCTGACATATATCTTCTTAATAAGTACAGCAAATAGCAGTGAGAATACAGAAATTTTGAGTCTTCAATCCTGCCTAGGTCTGTTTTCTTGTAGAGCAGATCAAGAGCTGTTTGGAATCACAGTGGTTAGTGAAGCTGCGAAGGGACACTTATCACCTTGAGTCAGATGTCAGTAAGGAGTTTCTGTGTATAAAAGAATTAGAAAATATCAGTTATAATTGAGGAATATATTTTAGTTTGTTTTAATATTTCAACTGTTAAAAATGGCTAGTATCTGATGGACAAAATAAAAAAAAAATAATATAAAATAAAAAGAAAGTGGCTAGATAAGCCATACTATTTAAGCTGAATATATAATGCAAAAAATATAATAATCATTAATATGAAAAAAATGAGTTTTATGGTGGTTTCAGTAATTCAGAAAAATGGTAACATGGAGAGAAACAAATCTTTTAAAAATGAGTGATTTTAGATTTACTATTTCTGTTTAAAACATTGTTTATTTCTGCTAGCCTCCAGCTGAGTTACAGACCAAGGAGGATAAGCACCAAGGACTCCAATTGTACAAAATGTCCTTGCTGAGATACTCTTTCATCTCTTTTACATCAGGCTGTATTAATACTTGAGCTCAAATAACCATTAAAAACTTCTACTCTGAAATCAACAATGGTAAAGTCATTGTTTTCTCATATTTTACTACATGTCATTTTCTACTCATTATTGAACTATGCTGAGATACATTTTAAATGTGTGGGTTTGGAACTTTTCCCATTTAGTTGATATATGCTCTTTTTTCTCTCATCATTTTTTACGTTAGAACAAACAAAACTATTTTCACAAAAGGTTGAATATTTTCCTTGGTCACTATTTTACAGTGTGGGCTTGTCAGTGATAGACTCATTTTCTGGACAAAATGGAATAGGCAAAACATCCCCACTGGTACTTGGAGATACCTTAGACATATGGAAGAGGACCAGAACAGAGGTCCAGATGCAGAGGAGCAATGCTTGCAAAGCATTTTGGTATCACTGACATTTAAATATGAATCCGTGCAGAAGTCACAATATTTTTCTTCTGAATTTGTAAACTTAGTTTGGTTTAATAGTTATTCTGGCTTACTGTTTCAATAACTATGCTGTAAAAAATATTCTCCCTTAGGAATAAAATGTTTAATTAGCTCCCTTTAAGTGATGAAAAGTAGAAATTATTTTAAGCAAAGCAAATCAAAGAATGAGTTAATGGAAAAATGAAACTGTCATCAGCACATCTCAGCCCTCAGACCTTCTAAAATATCAAGACCACTTTGAAAAAAAAGGCCCGAGGGTCAGCCTTATCCTTCCCATTAGAGTATTTATTATATGGAACTGAATTATTTCTTTTTTCCTTGATTTTTTTTTTTCTTTAACATGAATTACTTGATGTAATTTTCCTAGAGGGACCCCTTGACGTTTGTGGTAAGCTACTGATTTCTTGGAATTTACTCCTTTCTGTACTCTGTTGAAATTGTAGCTGACCTTATTACATCTTCCATTAAGTAGTTTTAATGTATTTTCCCTTGTCTAGACAATTGTAAGTGTGGAAGCAAATCCTTTTTTCATTCCCATTATGTTGAGCTTGGTGATGGCTCTTAGTTTCTTCCTTTCCTGTGCTGTGAGCTTCCTTCACCAAATTCACTTTACAAGATCCTCTAATTCCTTATTTATTTCCCTTCTGGTAAAAAGCCAATTCAGCTGGTCCAGTATATTACTTAGAGATTTCATATATTTCCCTTTATGTAGTTTTTTTCCACAATGTGGTGTTTTTTAAAGAAAAATATGAACTTTTTTAATTAGAAACTGAATGCTAAAATTCAAGTTCCTTCCTCACACTTTTCCCTTGCTCCAGAATGCATCCTTCTCGTAGTCTGTAGTCTTTCAGAATAAACTTATTCCAACATGGAGTCTCTGTGGGCCACAGTTCCTTAAGGAATAGCCACTTGCTCTGACATGGGACTGTGGTGTGGATATCTGTTCCACTGTGGTTCTCTCCTTGGGCTGCTGAGTGGCAACTGGTTTCACTGAGGTCCTTTCCAGGTACTGCATGGGAATTTCTGCCCTGTTTCTTGTAGCACCTTCTCCCCATTCTTCAATGGCCTTGGTGTCTGCAGGACTGTTTCTCACACTTTTAACTTGTCCCTCTTCACTGGTGTCTGATGGTTTTGCCCTTTCTTAAATACGTTTTCCCAGAGGTGCTGCCATTGTGGCCAAGAGACTTGGCTGTACCCTGTGGTAGGTGGGTTGGAGCCGTCTGGAACTGGCCATGTCCAGCCCAGGGCAGTCCCATCCACAGACCCCTCCAGCAGCCCCCAAGGCTGCAACAACCAACACCTTGTTCAGTGAACCAGAATTGATTTTGTCCAGTAGCTGTGGTAAGTGACTCGTAATCTTTCCTTCTTCCCTTTCCTTTGTTTCTGG
Organism: Dendrocincla fuliginosa; assembly: GCA_035047845.1. Classification (NCBI taxonomy): domain Eukaryota; kingdom Metazoa; phylum Chordata; class Aves; order Passeriformes; family Dendrocolaptidae; genus Dendrocincla; species Dendrocincla fuliginosa. Next base: position 15,878,522 of record JAWWMO010000043.1, read on the forward strand.
TGCACGTTTGTAGGCAGTTGCTGGAGCAAAAAGCAGGAGAGTGCATGGCATGTGAGGAGTGCCAGTTTGCACACCGCTGGAGGTGACAGTGGCCCTTGGTTCAACCACCACAGTGATGGGAGCCTAGTGTTACATATGAACCTCCACAGAGTACAGTAGAGTCTTCATTTGATTCTACATTTTTTTGGTGAAAGAAGTTATCCTGAAAGGCCCTGGAGATACCTCCCTCTCAAGAGCAGTGCTGCCTTGGAAACAGCTGAGCTCTCTTGCCTCTCACAGGGGCGTAATAGGTTGCCAGTGACTGAGCATCCTGATTCATAAAGAGTTTCCAGCCCTAACATCTCTGAAGGCAACTAATGAAATAAAATTTCATGTTGCTTTTTTATTGAAATGCAAACAAGGCATTGGCAGAAGAAGGGGAACAAAAAAATCAAACCCAACCCAACCAAGCAAGAAAACCTCCTCAGTCCTTGAAGTACCAATTTGATCCAGTCAAATATTTCTGCTTTCTGTAAGAATTGACTTTTTTCTTACGTGGAAGGACATAAGCTTGACGTAAGATGGTCAGACTCAGGTTGATAAATTCCTAACACATTTCATTCAGAGCCTGTATGACTATGTTATATTTGTATGCAAATATAATAAAAGTTGGGACTAAAATGAGGGTGAGTAAGCACTGCAAATTGAATCTGATCATAGGGAGGTGATAAAAGTTTATCTACAATTGAGTTAGCAGACTAGACCTCTATTTGTCAGTTTATTTGGGGTGCTTGGGACTGACATTTTGTGTACATTCTTGTTAATTTTATTCTGGATTTGGTATCTAAGCCTCATGTAGCTGAAGATATACCAATCTGATTGGTTTTTTTTTTAACAGAGTGAGTAATATGTACTCTTATTTTGTAGACAGAGGATGGAATTGAAAAGCATTTTTTTTTTTTTTTTTTTTTTTTTTTTTGTGTGTCAGTTCTCTCTGGTAATCTCTTTTTCCACATCTCTCAAGGCCCTCAACCTCAGGGCAGGGACTGGGGGAATGAAGTTCCTCACATTGTAGTGGAAGATCACGTTTGAATCCACCTTGAACATAAGTCTGTGGGACCCAATGAGATTCATCCCAGAGTCCTGGGGGAACTGGCTGATATATAAACAACTCTTAATCGCATTTCAAAAAATTGTGGCAGTCACTGGAGTTGTAAACAAGCCTGTATCTTAAAAAGGAAACACTACACTTAAAAGGTATTTTTTAGTGACTGCAAAATAATGCATGAATAAATGCACTCCTATAGGTGATAATTTTGGGAAAGAAAAGGAAAAAGCACTTAACCCTGGTCTTTTACCTACTTAAAGCATTGATTCTGTACTCTCTTTTTCTGTACCCTTTCTTTGTCCCTGGTACCTTTCAATGTGGAAGGAATTTTTTTAATGAGTAATGCTCTGAAAATGGTGGTTCAAAAAAATAAAAGGATTGTCTTTATGCATTTGTATCACGACAACCCAGATTTGCAGATAGCTTTGTATCTGTGTGCATGCTACAACAGACAGATTTCAGTTAAAAACTTGAACACATCTTTTATTGTGATTTATATAGCAACAGAATTAAAATAATAACTTCCCTCTAGCATGAAGTGTCAATAGAGTAGTTGCTTTCTGCAAACTGCAAAGTCAATCTTACATCAAATATAAACCCTTTGCTTTCCCTTTTGAATGTTATTGCTAGAAACCAACAAAAGACATCTTTAATAAATATACACATTAATTAAAAAGAAAATGAGGAAGTTATTTCTTAAATTTGGCATTAGAATTAAAGTTCAAACTCAATTTTAATTACAATATTTTTTTAGCATTCTTTTCCACTTATTTACTTTGCTTATACGTATGCCTAATGTAGAATTGAAATAATAATTAAAAAAAAAATAAAAGAAGGGGCAATTCCTTTGTACTACTTAGAAATCTAACCTGGTTGATCTTACCATAAATTATATTGATAAAGGAATAGTATCATTATTCATGTTTCAGTAAGACTCAGTGATTTCTAAAATTCAGTAACCATGGAAACACAACTGGGTAACATAAGGAAGAAAGTGAAGGGGTAAATTTACAATTACTGTTTTAATCAAAAGTTATTATGTGGATTCTGTTTTTACAGTATACTTGAGCTCATTTTTATATCTAATCTCTTACCAGTGTAAGTGTGCAGGTATGTTGTATATATGTATATGCATACACATATGAAACATATTTATGGAACATATTTAGTTGAAATAAAAGGTTTATTTATTTTTTCTTTCCATTATTTTTATTGCTTTGTGTCAGGTTTGTTTGTTTGTTTGGTTTTGCATATTTTTTTTTTTTATTTTTCAGTAAGTTCTAGCCAGCAAGCTTAAAAGCTTCTCCACCTTCATTTTTGTTTCATAGAACTTTTTTTTCCCCCCAAGTGAGAGTTTGAGTAATCTTCCTGAGTTATAAATTAATTTTAAAAAGCAAATTTATAAAGCATTGCGGTAGAATACTCTAGTAAGAGCATTAGAAGGATCACAGATGGATTATTGGACCAAACTGTAATAAAAATGTTACAAATGTAAGGTAAAGCCAGTTTCTTGTTACTGTATAAAGCATATGCTGTTTTTAATGTGACAAATTGCAGAACTCATAGGGTTTTGTCTAGAACTTGGCACACATTCTGGTGCCTATCTTTTATATTGCTTGTGAATGTGGACTGAAAATATGTATTCGCTTTATTAGAAAATATTCCCCAGGTATTTCTGGACTGTGTTATTCATGTAATGACCTAGGTTATGTTTTCTGTATCACTGTGAACCTCAACCTGCTATCTTTTCTTAACATTTCTAATCTACCTGAGGACATACTGTTTTGTATGTTGGAAAATATGTTGACTTCTGTAGTGCTAATAGCAGCAATTTTTGAAATTATTCTTGCTTTCTCTCAGTATCTGGAAACTTTAAGATGAAATATGTTAAGCGAGAAGGTCAATGATATTTTGAGATTTTGTACTTTAAACTTTTGAGATTTGTAGTTTGTGACTTTCTTTAGGATAAGCGTCTTTCTGTCTAAATTCAGCAATTGTTGGGAAGGGAGTCTTTTTCCTGAATCTCTTTTTTTGCCCACATTTCCTGCACTTGTCTTCTATCACATGGAGGAAGCCAAATATGAAGCTAAGTCCCAACATGTATTTGCTTGGTTCTGATGCAAGCTCTAAAATGCATCAAATGTCAAGCTATGCCCACTGTGAGCAATTCATGAAGAAATTGCCTGAACATTTTGATCATAATCAAGCTTTTATTATGAAAGTAACTGGCATAGAAAGACACCTCTAGAAGTGTGAAAACAAGCAACACAATGAAGTAAAAATGATAAAATTGAGCACAGCACTGGCACAGTACAGCTGCTGTCCCTGGCAGTGACTGCAGCCTTCAACAATAGTCTGTGACTGCCAGGAAAACCCATTTCCCCAACTATGGGGAAGTAATTTCTCTTGGTTAATGTTCATTTTAATATCAATGAAGAGTTTGAGCCAGAATCCCATCTGTGAAAAACTCCAAACTTTGGTAGATTGTGTGTGTTCATGAAATGGTCTTATGAAACCCCTTTATTTTTAAGATTTACCTAAAGGAACACTTTACCCCATCTAATTCCATAAGTAATTTTCTGTGTATTTTAAATTCAGTGTTGGTGACCAAGCTTTGCAATCAACAGAATATATTTGGTAAATATATTTATTTATATAAATATATAAAAGTAAAGGATAAAAAAAAGTGAGGTAAAAAAAGTAAAAAAAAAAAAAAACAAACAAGAAAACATATGTAGGGGAAAAAAAAAAGTGATCATGGAAATAATTTGCACTGTAGGAAGTGAAATCACTTCTTCCTTCCCTGAAATCTGTATGGTAGAGGAGACACCTCATTTTCAGTGGAACAGTGTGTGTTCTGGCAATACAAAAACTCAGGTACTGTCTGTTTTTCTGTCAGGGGTTCTTACAATTTTACCTTGCAGAGGTGAGGACCAAAAAAATACTCATTAAAAATAGTCTTAAAATGTTTATAAAGATGGTTTTAGAAAAAAAAGCTACCTACCCTAGTAGGTAGCTCATCCTTCCAGGATGAGCTCATCATCATCATCATCATCATCATCATCATCATCATCATCATAGATGCTCATCCTTCCAGGCTGCTTTTGGGTCCTCAGGTTGACAGTTGATGGCTTCTTCTTGTCCACAGTGAGTACAGTTGTACAATCACTGTCCTGATGTCGTTGCTGGGTGGGCTGTGATGTTCATGGTGGGAGTCCCCACCTCTTCTATCCTGGAACCTCCTTGGGTTTCTTTTCATGTGTTTCTCTACCCTTGGCTGCTACCTTTTGGGAGCTCTCAGTTCAGGGCACAGCTTGTTGGCCTTTACTAGGAATGACAGAAGTTGTTGTTACTGGCCTACAATTTATTTTAAAAGTAGTTTTGGATGGAGCCAGCCACATTGATTTTGGTGAGAATGAATGTACATCTTCAAGCTAAACATCTGTCCAATTGGTTCAGAGAACCAGGTTTATATTTCTAAGACATCTTGGATTATTTGTTCCAGGTATCAAGGTCTGTCTCACCATTCCATCCAAATATGAGGTATTTACAGTGGCATTAGCTGAGCAGTTTTAATTTATGGCAGCAGCTTATTTCCTGTAAGTGCAAGAGCTGTCTTCTGAGAGGTGCATAGCAAGTGACAGCAGCAATGTGTGGGTGGCTGGCATGACATGGATTTAGGTTTGGAAAAGGGAGGGACCAAGATCAGTGATACAAATATGGGAATAATATTGAAATCCCAGAGATTCTCAAAATTAGAAGTCTCTCCCTAAGTTTGCTTTAGTTCTGCACTGAGCAGTAGCAGTACCTTTCTCAGCCTAAGTTTCCAAGGGTTAATTAATACGAAGAAACATTCTTCTGGAAGCAGTCTGTTATGCTCTCACCACACAGGCAGAATACCAGAAATCATATTCTACCAGTTAGACTCTGCACACATATTTTTATTTATTTTTTCAACCAAGAGAGGGGAAAATTTTTCAGAATCCCAGAATAGGTTTGAGAGAGAGGTGTAGCATATCTCAATCCATCCTTACTCCCAGAAACAACAGCTTCAAAACAAAATAGTGGCAACTTTCATTTGCTATACTGCACTGCAGTATCAGTTCCTTTCCAAGCAACAGCTGATCGCTGCACCCTGCTCAGCACGTGGTAGCAGTGAAAAAATCCATGTGCTTGTGTAGGTGTAAACGTGTGTCAGCCTATTGTGCCAGTATCCAATTCTAATAGTAATAGATGGGGCTTTACTGCTCATTTATTAGTAAGTGCTGAGTTATGGGGAAGTATTAAGAATCAATGACCCATCAAATGTAGGACCTTAGTTTCCTAGAAAACTGTTGGTTTGCTTACTGCTTATTCAATTGGATAGGTTTTCCTGCATTCATATATTTCTGTGTATTAACTGCTTTATGGCTCCCTGTGGTGAAATAAATTTTTTACTTCTCAACTTGTGAAATGCTTGAATTGCTAATTCCAGAACTGTTTCATTCAGTGGTTACAGAATGCATCATTTATAGTCATTTTGAAGTGCTTAACATGGAAACCTTTCAATTCTTCTCTTCTTTGATTTAGCAAATAAACAAATTTGCTATTGGAGGAAGGATTTGAAGGTGACTGCCAAAGATCAGTGTGGATGAACTGTTCTTAAGCAATTAATTCTACTGTTGATTGAGTTGACTTACATTTTAGCATGAATATGAGCTGGGGTGTTTGGTATCGATTTGGCTTAGGCGTAGTAAAACTGGCAGAACATATATGCATCTATTTTTGATACTGCCAAGCTTCAGTTATCCACCTATAAAAGCATTTTATCATTAGGTCTTTTATTTCAAAAGAGGTGTATTGTATTACTCTGCATTCCTAGTGGCACAGTTGAGGGCACATCATGAAAACAGAATATTCTGCTCTAGGGATTGCTGTTAGAGCCAGTCTTCAGAAAATACTTGGCAAAGTGTAGAGGAAAGATGATATTATAGATGATGAAGAGAGTTGGGATTTGAAATAGTTTCATTCTGCCACAGTCATTGTATGAGACTGGAAAAGGGACATTGTCTGTTAATCCATTTGTACAAACTATAGTTACCTTCAACAGATTAAATAAAGATAAGTGATTCATATTTGAATGGTGTTTTGGGAGATTTGAACAAAAAATGTTATCATTTACTCTAAGTGTTGCATAGGATTTAGAGCGGAGGAAATGTTTACTGCGTTCACAGGGAAAACAGAATTTTGGGGTACTTATATGCATTCTTTTGTTATTTGATCTACTTACCTGTTCTCCATCCTTGCCCTGTGCAGTTCAAAAATCTTTTAACATACTGTTTTATGTAGCTAAATTTCTTTCTTCAGTTGTTACACCTCCACTTTTTCTTGCTGACCTTCCTGGATCAACATTCCTGTTCTTGGAGATTAAGTGGTTGACAGTTGTCTCTTTTGATTTATTAATTTCTGTCCCTATCTCCTCTTCTATCCTTCCACTGCCTGGAAATGTAACATTGTGAAACTCAAGGCTGTGCAAAATTATCATGTACTAATTTTTTTCTTTTTAAAATTTGTTTTTCCTCAATATGAAAAGCTTATCTAGCTCAGTAGATAGTTTTTTTCCCCAGAAATAACGTACTGACTAGTTCCTATCTATGTACTTTTAAATATTTATTTGAAAACTTAAAAGTAGTACAGAGTTTTCCAAAAATCTGCTTTGGAGGTTGCATTGGCCTGTAATTGTGGATTTGGTAACAGATTTGTAGAATTTCCTGTAGATATGTTCTGGTTTGGTTTTGTATTGGATAGTGGGGTTTTTTGTTTGTTTGTTTGTTTTTTTCTGTGGATGTTTGTCTTTATCAGGGATTATTTGTCAGTTTTTGATGTTTAGTGTTTTTCCATATTGTGGAAAGGCATAGGTTTCTTTTCTATGCCATAATCTGTGCTTTCTGAGTTAGTTTTTTTTCTTCTCCTTTACAAACTTCTTTTTTTCTTTTTATATAAGATCCAGTGATCCATGAGTATAATAAGATGCAGCTAGAGAATGGTAAAAAAATCCCTTTCAGTAGAAAACATTTTTATAGTTTTGTGGGTAGCATGAAGATGCTAAGAGAATAAGCAGTTCTTAGTGTCAGATCAAAATAAGTGATAAATTGGAGGAATGTTTTTCAGTCAATAAGATGAAGATCAATAAAGACAAATGCTAACTACTACAACTTAGAAATGAGGAATCAAATGTTTATGTACAAAATAGGAAATCAATGTGTAGGCAGCAGTTGTGTATAAATATATCTGAGTGTTAGAAAAGAGCACAAATTGAAATTAATTAATGATGTGATTTTCTTGCATAAAAAAAAGAGCAAATAGCCCTGGGACACACAGACAGGAATGTCATCTGCAACACATGGGAGTTACTGCTGAGCTTTTTTTCAGTGAGTGGGATATCACAGAAGTATTTTGCATGGTCTTGGGCATTAGGCTTAAAGAAAGAATCAGATGAATTGGACAGCCTCCAGAGGAGACAAACAATAACCAGCACCAGATATTAGAAGGACAAAAGAACGTCTCTTAGTCCTGAATAGAAAGGTTGAAAGGTATATATGTCAATAATATTGCAAAAGAAGTTTGTCTTCTAATGTAGGAAAGATTACTATGAGCAGTGATGGTTCTGTTTTCCAAATGAAAACAAATAGAACAAAAATAATCAGCATATTCCATAATGCTGAGAATATGGGATAAGAAAAATCTTTATATATAACACAGCTGAATACTTGGAAAAACTGTAGGATAACTGGGACTCTGAATGCTGTGAAGCAAATCTGTATCAAGAATATTCTAAGAGTATGGTGTCCTGTCCCAGGGAAAGAGGGATGGATGGGGTGTGGTGTGTTGACTCTCTCTGGATGGCAGCTACCCACCAAAGCCAAACTATCAGGGGGAGAGAAAATATAACAAAAGGTTCATGAGTTGATTAAAGACCAGGGAAAGATCTCTAACCAGTTATCGTCACTGTCATTTATTACCAGTCAAAATCAGAGCAGGATAATGAGAAGTAAATGAGAAGTAAACCAAGTAAAACTTTGTGTGGCTGCTTAGGGCAAGCAGTCCCTCCCCTCTCTAGCGTGGGGTCCCTCTCAGAGGACACAGTCTGTCACAAACTTCTACATTGTGAATCCTTCCCAGAGGCAGCAGTTCTTCATGGGTCCCTTTCCACAAGATGCAGTCCTTCAAGCCTTCTCCAGTGTGAGTCCTCCGCAGGGTCCTGAGTCCTACCAGGAAACCTGCTCTAGCATGGACTTCCCTCTCCATGGGTCAGCAGATCCCTGCAAGGACCATGCTTCAGCATGGGCTTCCCAAGACGTCACAGCATTCTTTCAGGCTGCTTCTTTCAGCTGCTCTGACATGGGTTTCCTTCATGGTGTGCAGGTGGAACTCTGCACCCACCTGGATCTCCATGGTCTGCAGGGGCACACCCAGCCTCACTATGGTCTTCACCATGGGCTGCAGGGAAGTCTCTGTTCTGGTGCCTGGAGCACCTTCTCCCTGTCCTTCTGCATTGATTTTGGTGTCTGCAGAGTTGTTCCTCTTACATGGTCTCACTCTTCTTTTCTCCGAGTGCAATCACATCTGCACAATAACTTTTCCTTCTTAAATGTGTTATCACAGACATGTTACCACCATCTCTGATTGCCTCGGCCTTGACCAGTGGATCATCTGTCTTGGAGGTGGCTGGCATTGGCTCTGCCAGAGATAGGGAAAGCTTCTAGCAGCTTTTCACAGAAACCACCCCTGTAGCCCTTCCCCTGCTACCAAAACCTGGCCACAAAAATGCAATACAAAGACATGAGGCTGTTATTTTTCACAGTTCTAATTTTTTAATGATTTTTATCTTTTGTGTCCTATTTAAGCCAGTATGTGTTTCTGAGGTGTGATAATATAAGCTTTGGAAATATTTCAACGTACTAATTGAATATTACTATTGAATATATTGAATATATTACTATTCTAAAATATTACTATTGAATATATTGAATATATTACTAAATATTTCAATTGTACTAATGCATCATGTACAATGGGTTTGTACAGCAAGATTTTTATGAAGATGTATTAAGATGTTTTAAAAATACATAAATATGTATGTACATATATACATTATAGTGTGCAAATATATATTTGTAAGTCTTTATATATGGGGTATGTGTGCCTTTGAGTTTTATAAGCAGGTATGTTGAAAAAATAAGCCAGTTACTGAGTACAAATCCATCTCTTCAAAACTGAAATAAAACACTCCATGGTGAAAGTAGTTGCTTTGTTTAATTTAATTGTGTTCATTTAATATACAGTTTGAGAAACAATAGTTGAGCGTTTTTTCAGCTGTGGGACAGTAGAAGCTGAGAGCAAGGCTGGAGGTATTCAAGTTGTTAGCTCTGTGGGATGAAGAGACAGATAATTATTACCTGTGGAACATGGAAAAGTTATTAAGGGAGAGGATGAGTGAAATAATAATGTGTCATTTTAGGCCCATGATTTTTAGTATATGGCAAACCTATAAGTTTTAGTCCCAAGCTTATCTTTTCAAAGTATTTGGTATGTCTCTGTTGAGAAAAAGATTGAGTGATTAGAAATTTAATAAATGTTTTGTGGAAACTGTTCTTCCATTAAGTGCATGTCTTGTCTTTTACTGTTTCATATGAGTTCTTCTGGTATTGGAAGGTCTGTTCACTTTGCCCTACATAGTTTTATAACGGCATTCGGTACCTTGCATGTGTGTGCATGGCCAGGATCCATGTGGTTGGCTCAGTTATGTCAGGTGTTTATCCCAGTTGTGGACTGGCACATTTAATATTTTTCATTCTAGTGAAGATTTGTTTACTGCAGCATATGTTGATAGTAATTTCAATGATACGCTAGGATTGTTTTAAAATTAGGCACATTTGAGGAGGTTTGGGTTACTGATTAGTTACACTGAACTTTGTACACTGAGGAATTCTTTCAGTTTTTGAAAATTATACCTTAGGTTCTTAGGTACAAAATCTTTAAAGCAAAATAAGTTGTTATTGAAAGTACTAATGCATCATGATTATTGCAACAGGTTAGTAACAGGAGTGGTTTAAGTATTCTCATCTTCTGAACATTTTTTTGCAAGAGTAAATAGTAGCTTTTACACATATTCCAATAGAGCAAAAATAAAAACAATCCTAGCCTAAATATATATATAAAGTAAATTGCTAATTCATGATTTCAAACTGTAGGTATAATCTGTTGCAGAAGGTCTTTTATGCACTTTCAGTTGAAGAACACAGAAGTTGTGATTATTTGCTTTTGTAGTCATAATAAATGGAAAAGAATTTCTGGCTAAATGGCAGAAGAATATTGCTTTCAAAACAGTGTAAGTCACTGTAATGTTAATGGGAGAAAGACAGTGTACAAATATGATTGGTTCTATAATAGCTTTCTGTATGAACATTGGAAAATGTTTGTCAGTTCTGAGAATAGGTGTGTTGCGTGTCTGGAAATGAAGGATCGAGACAGAAAAGGGAGTTGCTGTATGCTCTGCTGCAAGGACAAGAGCTACCATGGTGAGTTGTAAATGCTACAGCAGTTCTGCCGTCAGTCAAAGGGAATGACCTACTCAGGCGTTGTTGGATTTCCTGATGGAAAACCACTTTGAGACAAAAGAAGGACTTTGTGTCTCAGGCCAGTAATAGTAGCCATTGCTGCATATAAAAAGTGGGCTCTGCTTTGGGAAGGATTGGCCTTTTGGAAAACCTTGGAGTGAGCAAATAATCTCCAGTGATACTTTCGACGGAAATTCTAAGTGAATAGTTTGTATTGCCATAACTCAAAAGGAAAGTCTATATAAAATAGGCTGTATTGAATTGTAAGATTAACAAGCTTAATAAACACGTAGGCTTTTTTGTTATTTTAAACTAATTTTCTGTAATATTTTGTTTGATTTGCCAAAGACAGGCTTCTAGATTCATTTGCTGACTTTTAAAAAGGCTACTTGTCTGTGTCATGACCACCTGAAGGAGAAGAAGCGTTTGCACTTAAACCTTCACGGCAATGTGTGCTTTGATAGACAAGCTAAAGTAAATGTGTCTACAACCTTGTAAAATGTTATAACTCCCTGGCAATTAACAGATTTCTTTTGGAAGTTGCTGTTCATTTTATCAAAACCAGCACTGCAGAACACAAAGCAATCACACCAGTGCTGTATTTCAACTATGCCAGCAATTTCCTTGGCATTTTACCTTGAAACAACAAACAGAATGTAGGTTTGCAGGTTGTGCTCTGGAAGGGTGGGCATGTCCCCCTGCATGTTCTGAATCTGTTGTGGCCAGCATACCTGCTGGCAGGATAGGCTGGATGCAATCCTGTACTGCTGCAGCAAAACTTCCAAGTGTTTAAATGTGCAAACTGTAAAAACTGGCTTAAGTGCAAGTGAGGCAGTTACCTGTCTGCACTGCCACATGCAATTTAAATGTCATGCTAAGCACATCTTAAAGACAAGCTTAAGTATGACATCCACACTAGTGCTGCACTCATGGTTAGGTTGTTGAATTTTGGGATTTGTAGCCACGAGTTCATACCCCCAAAAATCTTGCTGGAATTTGACAGCCTCTCAAGGCATGGACAGGGATTTGCAGGGAAAAATTTACTACTAATTTACATGTTAATCAACCTTCTGTGAAAGTCTGCCTATACCCCAGAATGGGCTGCTAGGACTAGGTATTTTACTATATTTGGCCCAGGTACTGTTGGATGAGTGCAAACAACTGTGGCACTGCAGGTGACCAGCAGAAGATTTACCTCTGCAATGGAAATAAACCCTAAGAATTACAGATTTGAAAAACAAATACAAAGGGAGAAGGATGGGAACAGAGTCTTGAAATGCTAACACAGGGAGTGAAAATATGGACATGTGACTTAACAATTAACAGTTTCAGTGGAAGATTATTCTGCAGTTATGTGGTCATTACTCTTCCATGAGTTTCTATTTCTGATAACTGATTTTGGCATTGTATTTATATGTAGGATTGCACACAAACAAACATTGCAAAATTTTTTTAAAAAATCATAAATAGACAGTTGTGGTGAGTTTGTGTTTTTGTCCTTCATAGATATATATGATACAAATCTGATTGTAACCCACATACTGTGCATATGACAACTACATTTCTGATCTCAAAATTTATGAAAGAAGTGAAGGAAGAATGGCTGACTTAGCCTGTACTGTATCATGACTCACAGGAGTCTTCCCATTTGCCTTAGTGAATGTCTGTAGGGAGAGGATGCTGGCTGCATCTTTTAAATTGCAGAGCCAAGTATTGGAAGAGAGGATCATTTCTAGAGCTGCTCATGCCTGTGAGTCTTTAGAGACAGCTGCTTAAAAAGCAAAACAAAACGAAAAATACTGGCAGCATGAAATGTAAGGAGTCAGAAAAGAGATTTCCTAGTGTTCAGTTTGATAATAAGTGGCATCAATTTCGAATGTTCACAGGATTATGTTTGGTGTCTCTAAAATTAAAAAGAAAATAAGAAAAAAGCATCATAGAACATTAGCATAATTGTCATGGTGTAAAGGCTGTGCATGCAGTCTATTCGTATTTTCCTATCTGTCTGACTTGTGTTAATTAGCAAAAGAGCAATTTCTACAAGATTGCTTAGATAAGTGCTGCATTTCAAACCCCATATTTGTAGAAATAAGGCCAGAGGTTCTTCAGCTCATGAAAGGAGACAAACTCTTTTGAATATTCTATAATATGAGTACATGAGTGAAAGTAGTTATTAGTGAAAGATAACAAATTGATTTGAGAGGTACAGAAAGGAACAACTAGTATGATGATGATCTTGGAATCATAAAATTGTAGAATCATTTAGGTTTGATATAACCTTTAAGATCATTGAGTTCAACTGTGAACCCAACACTGTCAAGTTCACCACCAACCCATGTCCCTAAGCCCCACATCTACATGTCTTTTAAGTGCTTCCAGGGATGCTGACTCAACTACTTCCCTGAGCAACCTGTTCCAGTGCTTGACAACCAGTGAAGAAATTTTTCCCAATGTCCGATCTGCACACACTCTCCCCCAGCAAAGTTGAGGCCATTTCCTCTTGTCCTATTTCTTCTGACTTGGGAGAAGAGATTGATCCCCACTTGGCTACAACCTCCTTTCAAGTATTTGTAGAGAATTATAAGGTCATCCCTGAGCCTCCTTTTCTCCAGGATAAGCGATCCCAGATCCCTCAACTGCTCCTTGGGAGACTTGTGCTCCAGACCCTTCACCACTGGCGTTCTCTGGACATGTTCCAGCACTTCAATGTCTTTCTTGTAGTGAGGGGCCCAAAACTGAACACAGGATTTTAAGTGCAGCCTCATCAGTGCCAAGTACAGGAGAATGATCACTGCCCTGGTCCTGCTGGACACACCATTCTTGATACAAGTTGGGATGCCATTGGCCTTCTTGGTCACCTGGACACACTGTAGGCTCACGTCCAGCCAGCTGTTGAACAACAGACTCAAATCCTTTTTAACTGGGTTGCTTTCCAGTGAGTCTTCCCCTAGCCTATGGTGCTGCATAGGGTTGTTGTGACACAAGTGCAGGTTCTGGCACTTGGTCTTGTTGAATCTCATGCCATTGGCTTTGGCCCATCAATCCAGCCTGTCCGGATCCCTCTGCAAAGCCTTCCTACTGTCCAGCAGATCAACACTCCCACTCAACTTGGTGTCCCCTGCAAATTGACTGAGGAAGCGCTTGATCCCCTTGCCCAGATCATGATACTGATGAGATACTAAGGCCTGTCAAATATTATGCTCAAACTAATTTAAGCTAGCTGATATTAGTACTGATAAAATTATAACTACAGGAACAGGCTTAAAAATATTCATCTGAACCTAAAATTTTTGAAGCCTGTGCTGGACCTCCCCTTGCATTAGCTCTCATACTATGTTTTTGAGTTTGGTAGTACCAACACTGCCTGATTCTGTCTACGGGAACTGTAATGTCTCAGGGACTGTTACAGCTGGATACTGGAGCATCCAAAATAAATGAAGGCACAGACAGTACCAATCTGAAAATATACTTCCCACTGGGTCATTTTCTAAACTGCAAATTTGGACTCTGTTTTAGGCTTGTCCCAAAGATATCTATTGATCTTATAACACTGTCACATGTTATGCATCTTTGGCTACACTCCCTCTATACAGACAGATGAAAATCACTATGTTTGGGTATTTTGATACTTTTTCTTTGTGATGTCATTTTGTTGATCTCTCAAATATTTTTATTTACATTACAAAACCAAACATTATGATCCAGTTAGGACAGAGAGACTGTAAATATAGAGAGACGATGTCAGCATGCATTGTTGGCTTCAACACCCCAGCACAGTGTCATTAAATCTCATTTCGGTTGGAGAGGATTCCCATTCAGCTGTTGTGCAGTGCAGTCAGAATGAGTTCAGTGTCTGTTCACATCTGTGTAGATATTCGAATTGCCAAAAAGAGTAGAAGAAAAGGAAGGCAGAGAAGGAGGAGGAGAGAAATATGTTTAAGGTTACACACTGGATTACCAGTGAAGCTACTGTGTTAGTTTAGTCTAGTCCTTGCTCAGTGATGGCACATTACCTTACCTTCTACTGGTTTTTATCTCTCCTGACCTTTACAGAAAATTCAGTCCCTTCAACTCATTGATTGTTTTGGTAGCTCCAATTCCTCTCTCTCTCTTTCTTTTTTTTTTTTTTTTTTTTAATTTAATGTTGCTTAGGTACCCAAAATTACTGCCATAGTTTAAATTAAATTACACTGATTATCCAAGGCTATCACATTGGAGGTGTATGATGGGGTACCCTTAGGAGTTGTTAGCTCTTTGATTGCTATATTCTGTTATACAGCTCTACTGTGCTCACTGTTTACTAGCACCTCTAGTTTTTTATTGCAGTATTGCAGTTGCTTTGTAAGACAAAATCACTTGTAAATCAGCCTTCCAGCTGTATTCCATTTTACTTTTCTAGTTTTAATTTCCTTATGTTGCCCAGGTTTGTTTATTGCTTAATACAATGTTCTTCAATAATTTTGACAGTATAATCAAAAAATTATCATAGTTTCTATTCTTTTGTTTTTACCCATTCAGATAGTATATTTCCCGTGGAAAAAGTACTTTAAAAGTCATATTTAAAGACAAATAGTTACTGTTTTCAAGTCTGCCAAGTATAGACTATGTTGCTATGTGCATGGACATGTTTATTGCACAGAAAATATAATGTTAATCTAATAAATTCTAATAAATCTAATCTAATAAATGTAATAAACCAAACTTGACTGGATGATTTCTTCTGAGCAATAAATTTCTTGTATCCATAGTAGGAAATGTATGTATATCAATACATATTTCTATAACATTATACTTCAGCTCAATATTAATATATATTTCTATAAAATCATACATCAGCTCAAACTCACACAATATATGTTATTCCTGAATGTTTGTAATGCCATATTCATAGTGCCCAGACTTGGACTTAAATCTCTTTGTGCTGTGCAAAACAACTCCTGTCCCAAAGAGTTTACAGTGGAAGGCCTGAGCAGAGGAGAGAAGAGTTGAAGGAGGCAGCATGGTGCTACTCTGTGCAACATGCTGTGGTTACAGCTCACTGGCATCTTATGCACTCGTGTTTGGGTACTTTGTTGAAAGAAGAAAAAGTATCTCTTACTAGAATAACTGATACACTTGGAAAAATCCTCCATAATTTCACATGCTTCACAGGTCTGAAACAGACTCGAAATACATGCTGAAATTGCTCTGCAGTTGACTAATTCATCTGATGATTTGAGAGGCAACAGCAGGCATTTCTGTTGAGCACTGTTTTATATTAGAAAAAGGAAGAGAGGGCATCTTAACAAGAATGTTTTAAAACTACATTTCAAGAGCATAATGAAGTTTTGGAAGGAGAGTTCCTACCAGTTGGTGTCACAGTAGCAAAGGTGTATGCTTGAATCTTTGAGCTTGTCCAAGGCCTGGCAAACAGCCATAGTTCCTATTTTAATTAGAAAACTTGGTTTTACCATCACTTTGAGAGTGCCTGGTATTTGCAAAATAGTATGTGAATAGTTACAGTAAGCATTCTGGAATGTTTTGAAGGGTTTTATGGGATATTTAGGCGATACTTTGTTCTGAGGCAGGTGGCATGTGGCCTCCTGTGCTTTCAGAAGCCAGTAGAATTGTTTCGGTATTGGTTGAGGTTGCATTATGTTGAGAGAACAAAATTTTCTATGGTTTGATTATGCTATATAATTTCTTATAATTGCCTATCTCTTCATTTCTAGTTTCTATAAAATATTTTTAGCTGTGGATTGGTGGGGGTTTTTTGTTTGTTTGTTTGTTTATTTTACTAAATTATTCTGTTGAGTGTTGTTGGAATAGTGGATGTAGTTTCATATCTGTGTTAAGCTTTTAACTTTGTTTTTTTACCACCTCAGATTATAGACAAATTTTTTTTAGACAAATGACAAATTTTTTGCCTATCTGCATGGCTGCCGTAGCTGCTTCCTAGGCTGCCTAGAAGTGTTGGTGCGTGGGAGTAGTGTAAGTGTCCATGTTGTTGGCCAAGGGCTGGTTGCCTAAAAGAAGAGCTGGCCAAATCTGCAGATAGGTGATTCAGGAACAGTCAGCTGTGACTTAGTTCAACATGTATTTGCTGAGGAAGCAAACAGTCTTGTTGAAGGTTTGGCTGTTCTTCTTCCTTAGTGAGCCAGAAACCTCAGGAGCTCTGCTCCATATCAGTACTCTTGGCAGCCTTGTACAGAGAAAGGAAGCACTGGACAGACAGACCAGCTGCCAGCAATACTGGTGGAAATAGTCCTGGTACTGGCCTTAAACTTTAAAATATAAATAGATTTGTTTAGAAGATCTTACTTATATTGGATCATCATTCTTTGCTGGAAAAAGACTCACACAAAAGATTAGTGGATTCAGTTAGAATAAAAAATCACAGTCATTTCCATCTCTCTTTAGAATATGGAGAGATGATACAATACTGCATTTGCTGAGGGAGTCAATAAGGATTTGATATTATTGTTTATTTTTTTTCGTGCAACTGTTTCTCTTTATTTCATGTTCATGATAATTATTTTCTCTTGTGTTTCTACTGTATGTCTAGTGTACCTACATGTTTTGCTAAGAATGAAAGTATCCTTATTTTACCTTATTTTCATTTTAATGTCAGTAGAGCACCTCTGTGAGTATGCATATACACTAAAATAGACTAGCCATTCCATGTTGCCATTTATTTGTTTGTTTGTTTGTTTGTTTGTTGCTAATACGGAATGCATGGAAATCCCTAGTTACAACACAGAGGGATTAGGTGTTGTTGTTTTAGTTTCCTGTGGTCTTATTCTTGCCTTGAGTATCAGGAAATGCCCAATTTAGTGGATTGAGAATTCGAAAAGTAGGCAGGGAATCAGGTTTTATATCATAAAGTGCTCTAGGATCTATATGTGTTCCCATATTTTTCGTAGAAATGCCCAAACCATAAGAATATTGGAATATTAAGATTTCTTTTTAATCACTTCTGAAGGGTTTTGGAATCTTATATTGATCTTTTGAAAGTTAAAAGAAACTCAGCATTAAATATTTTCTGAAGAGCAACACCTAACTTTTGTCTGACATGCTGATTCAAGTAAATAAGACTTCATGTTAATAGAACTACTATTTGCTGATATTTTCACATTGTATATATATATATAAATATATATAATATATTATATATATAATATATATATAAATATATAAAGAACAGAAATAAGATAGGACAGCCTATAATATTGAAGATGTACTAAATAATCAGCAATCATAGATTTGTAATGTTGGAAAAGGCCTTTAAGATCATGAAGTCCAACCATCAACCCATCACCACCACAATGTTTACCAGAAAACCATGTCATCAAGTTCCAATAAGTGATTTGGAAAAAAATGAACCTAACTATGCTATATTTGGAGTTGAAATTTATATGAGTTGTTCATGGAGTGAGTTTAGCAAGTAGTCTTTTGGCGTGAATAGTAAGTATTTGAGTAAGACTCAAATATTTCTTCTGAGCAACTAATTCAATGACATTTTATTAAATTATTCAAAATATGCTGTCTTTGGATAACAATAACAACAAAAAAATGTTACTTATGAGTGTTCTTCACATCTCAGTGAAATCCACTGACATGTTTTAAATCTGGCTATGAGTGTTCACATACTATAACTCACTGCATAATTCTATGTGTTCCATAAATAGAATGAATATTTTAAAGTTGTACATGTGTGGATTTGGAAGAAAAACTGAGCTGTCACTAATGGAAAATTTATGCTGGCAACTGTGATAAAGGATCACATTAAAAAGGATTTGGGGGGAGGCTGTTTTTTTTATTTTGACTTAGAGATTGTGTGGCAATGAGAACCATCGAAGCATATTGTACTGATTAAATGTAGTACTTGGGAGTCTCAAATGTCACAAAACATATGGAATACTAGGAACATTCATCACGGTTTGAAGGGACTGTCTAAAGCCTTGATAGCCTGGTCTAACAATAGTGCCAGTAAAATAGTCAGCAGATGAAAAAAAAAAAAACAAAAAAACTGGTAGGATGAAAACAAGTGAAATAATGTTGGAACCAAGAGCGTTAGACTTCTACAGAATTCCAATTTCTTCTTCCTCCTGCTTATCTTCCTCCTACTCTTTTGAAGGAAGAACTACGATTGCAGTTAGGAAAAGTCATACTGATGCTATTAGTCTTAACCTAGCAATAAACAGACATTGAATCTGCATAAATGTTTAGGATTTAAAAAGAAAAAAAAACAAAACACCAAAAACAAACAAACAAAAAAAACCCCTTTGAATGCAAGAGGCCACAGACTTTATTTCAGTGAGAGCACACTTGAGCATGTGAATATTGCTCTTGCTAAATCAGATGTGATTTTTTCTCACTAAGTGGTAATAGTGATCATTCTAATTTTGGTGGAGAAGGGAAAGACTGTTGTGACAACCTAATTTTTAAAATGTCTGTAAAATAGTGTTAAGAAAGAGGGAGAAGGTAGCTTCCTGGAAACAGTCCACAAGTATAAATAGGTTGTTCACTCACTTATGAGACCACATTTTACATATATTTTAGATGAAAAGGAAATTGAGTGGTTATTAATTGTCAAATGTTTGAAATCCATACAGGAATCAGTTTCCTAAAATTGTCTTTATTTCTCTTCCTTCTAGTATCTCATGTTGAAGCTTTATGTGCTGTAAAGGCAAAAGTCGTGTTCTGTGGGAAAGACCTAGACTTACTATTTTGCATAAAACATAACTTTTTTTGAAAAGAGAAAATATAAGAAACTTTCACTTTCACAAGATAACATGTGAAGAATTTTAAAAATAATGTAACTAGCAAATTGCAGTGCTTAATCATATCATGTTTCTCAGAGCTATCTGACAAAGAGGCAGGGCTCTGTCAGGTGTTGAGGGTTACTTGAGAAGACAAGTGCTGGAAGTGTCCAAATGTTCCCGCTCCTTCCTCCTTCTTCCACCAGCTTTTGTTGCTGAACACAAATGGCATATGGTATGAAGTATCCATTTGGTCAGCTGGGGTCAGCTGTCCTGGCTGTGTTCCCTCTCATCTTCTTGTGCACCCCCAGCCTCCTCGCTGGCAGGACAGTCTGAGAAGCAGGAAAGGCCTTGATGGTGTGTGAGCCCTGCCCAGCAATAACTAAATCATCCCTCTGTTGTCAGCACTGTTCATTGCAAATCTAAACCATAGCCACATATCAGCTACTGTGAAGAAACTAACCCGGCCAAAGTCAGTAGGGCTTTTATTTATTCTCTGTGATTTACAGATTCAAAATTCTTTGCAGGAATACTACAATGGTTCAACAGAAATATGTGTCTTTAGCAATTCCACTGTTCCATCAGACAATGCTACATTATCTTTTCATGGTGAAATTTCTGTTTAAAACAGCTCTTTAGACTAAGTAGTCTTAGCTTTAGCATGCGCAAAGAAGCAAACTTGCATTTTGATTACTGAAATGTCAGGAATACCAGGAAACATAGCATGTCAGTTCCGTAACAAACATAAATAAATAGTAAGAATACCTGTAGTTTTAAGACATTTAATTCAGATGGAAATTAAGCACCTTTACGAGTTAAAATTATGTTTTGATCAAGAATAACACATAATTGCCTATTTTTGTTTTCCTGTATTATATAGATGTAGCACAAAGCTTTTTATATTTACTTATAAACTGTTTGAAATGTAAATTACAGTTCAAAGATACTTCATAAAAGTAGAAAAGTGCATTTTGCATTAAAATAATTTCTACCCTAACATGCAATTTAACAATAACAAAAAAAAAAAAAAACATATGCATAGATAGTGGAAACCTCTGTAACTTTCCCATAAAGAAGCCAATTTTCTGCCTTTTTGTCAAGAAGTGTCTTTAAATTTTTCTGTATCTGGAACTAGTTAATGTTTCTTTAAGTTGTTGAGGAGTAGAAGTCAGAAAATAGTGTTTTACACAATCATTACGCAATTTAGAAAAAAAGATTGCCAATTGCATGACTGTTTTAGGTATGTAAAACATTATTTGAGGATCTAGTTGTAGTTCTTGAATATTTGCAGATTCAAAGCAGTGTTCTGATTTAGGTAACAAATTATTGTCATCTACCCTTTCAATACATCAAAACACCGAGAGATATGCTGATTACTTTGAGCCTTATAATCAAGTCTTATTTACACACTGAACCTGTTGCAAAATAAGCTGCCATATGAAATTTAAACATGGTAAGTATTCTGTGCTGTCTTCAGTTAAATTCTGAAGTGAACTAAATTACCTGAACATAGAAATTTTAGGACTAATGGAATAAGAGTGTCTGTAGGAAAAGCTATTAAAGGTTGTTTTCCCTGGGTAGATAAGCCCAGAGTCAGTAGAGGACTGGGTTGAATCTGGGTCATCTGACTCCTGCTTGTGTAGTCAGTTCTCCCCACTAAAAGCCTCTTCTTGTGGAATTACATGGTGACGTTTTCTACATTTGCACTGTGTTGTTAAAGATTATTATGGGATATCTGTTGTTATGATTTTATAGTGTCCTACTGAGACATCTACTGAGTGTGTAAGTTGCAGTTGCTAAAAAATACATTGCTGTCCTACTGTTACTTTGTGCCTTTAGTGATACATGTTTTGTAGTTTTATTATTTGGCATAGGCAAAGAACTTTCATATTTTCTAGCATTTTTATTATCATTTGGAGTAAAATAAGTCATTTGCACATTTTCTTTTTGAAAACTGGGTAACAATCCTATTTTGTGGCAGTTCTTGACTGAACAGATGATGTAGACATCAGGAGACAAAATCCACTAGTCTAGTGGAAGAAGAAGATCTTGCTACAGATTTTGGACATGACAGCTGCCAGGTAAATTAAAATAAAAAAAAAAAAAAAAGGTAAAGTGAAATTCACAGTTCACTCTTAGTGAATACCAATTCCAAGGTACAGGAAGCAGTTTTTGTAGCTAAATACAGAAACCATTACAATTTCTTGGCTCCTTGTATGTTTTTGGGGAAAAATAGGTGCCTTGAAATGAACTTTAAAGGACAAATGGGTAACTACCTGCCTAGTCTGCATGGAACTACTCGCAAGAGGCCCATAAGGAATGATAAGCACAGCTGCTTTGCCTGAAACCCCTCTTCTCCCTGGAAAAAAGCTGAAAAAAACCCCTCTTCTCCCTGAAAAAAGCTTCTTTTTTTTCAGATTATCACAGTATATTCAGGATGGCAGTTTCCTCCATTTGCCATCTGCAGCTGATAGGTACAACAGTACTTCCTCTGAAACCCTGATTAATTCTTATTGTTGGTCTCAAACAGCTGGGGAAAGAGGAGATATGTGTGTATGTTAATATCAGAGGGTGGGTGGCACCTACATTTTCTGTCTCAGAGATTATGGATTTTACTGGTCTCAGCTTCTTTCTCACGTTGAGGGGGTTGAGTTGCAGCTCGGGACAGAGACTGGCACCTCTCTATGGTGTATGCTGTAGTGGGAAGCCCCAGCGCCTGTGCAGCTCTGTGAAGTCAGTTGTTCCTTTGCATAGCCAAGAACTACCAATTTGTGGAGCAGAGGGGTGAGAAGCAGCATGAATCAGTGTCTGCTGATTAAGGTTTTCATGGGCTGTAAGGAGAGCGGGCTTCAATTCCTGTTCCAGCAGGTGTAGTCTCTGGAGGAATTCATTTAAGGATAGAAACATTCTGACTGAAGCAGCAGTAGAAACAAGGGAGAAGACTCCAGGTGTCCACAGCTCATGAGATAATGATAGACATGATATGTGACTAGAGAGCATTACACTGAAAAATAAGGCTGAGGCTTATAGACTCTTTTGACATGTACATTTGGACACCAAATTTCTGATCTAGTACCTAGTTTAATTGTATTCTTGTATCAAATATTTTTTAAAATGATATAAATATATATAAAAAACTTTTTTTAATGACTAGTTAGTTCTGCCAAAATCATTTCCTTGGTCACTCAGGATTACTGAATTTAGACAGGCATCTAGGAGTTCTGAGCTTTTGTTACTCATTCTTGTCTTTCTTCCAAGTTTGTTTTCTGTTTTTTGTTTTTGTTTTTTTGTTTTGTTTTGTTTTTTGTTTTTTTGTTTGTTTTTTTTTTGTTTGTTTGTTTTTTTTTGTTTTTTGTTTTTTTTTTTAATCAGAAGGGCCCGATACTGCAAATAAATGAAAACGAATCCACCCATTGTTCCTTAAGATCTCTACTGAGTCACTCTAAGAGCTTTCTGTGAAGTGTTCATTTTGCTATATGCTATGTCATTATATGAAATACAAAGACTTTGTTCTTTTGAGCTTACTGCAAACAATATGATAAAATACATGGACATTCACATTAATTTTAACAGAAAAAAAGAATAATTTTAAAAACACAATTATCAACAAGAGAAAAAGAAAAAGAAAGTGAAGAAAGTAGTTACACGACTCAGCTATGAAACAGCAATATTATCTGGGAGTCCATAAGGTGGTTTTGATGTCTGCAAATATAACATTTATTTGGACAATAGACAGCTTACCTTCATTATATGGCTTTCAAGTTTGTTATATATTGCCTTTTAGAGTTGTTTGAGATTACAAGCCATAACATATTTTGTATAACTACTTACAGTGGTGACTTTATACATTAAAATAATCCTCCTCCTGGCTTACAGGGGGTCTTTGCAGCTCTCCGTCTGTGTCTATCAGCTCAGGAGGGCAGTTGTCCTGAGAACAGTCTGTCTTATTTTTGAAAATCAAGGCAAAGAATGTGCTAAGAACCTCAGCCTTTTCCTCATCTTTCATAACTATATTTTTTTTTCCTCCTTGTATCTAATTGGAACTTCCCAAGTCGATTTGCTCTCATCCCATTGCTGTGCACTTTTTATTTCCTGTATTCTCCAAACTTGCAGCTGTAGACTCCTGAGCCTTCTCTTACCAGGCTGAACAGATGCAGTTCTCCGCCTCTCCTGGAAGTTCTGTGCTCCATGACTACCTTAGTGACCCCTGGTGGATTCATTCCAGTATGTCTATTTCTTTGTTGTACTGTGGAACCCAAAACTCAGCTGAGCACACCAGATGGAGTCTTACAAGTGGTAAATAGGGTCGAAGGATCATTTTCTTTTACCTGCTGACTATACTCTTGCTAATACGGCTTGGGACACTGCTGGCCTTCTTTGCTCCTAGGGCACACTGCTGACTCATGTTCATTTTGTTGTATGGAGTTTTTTATGCCTAGGTAAAGGACGTTTGCCTAGGCCCTCTGTCAAGGAATTGTAAAATAGTTTGGGTTGGAAGAGACCTTTAAAGGCCATCTAGTCCAGTCCTCCTGCAATGAGCAGGGACATCTTCAACCAGATCAGGTTTTCAGAGCCCTGTCCAACTTGACCATAAATGTTTCCAGGAATGGAGCATGTACCAGTTCTCTGGGCAACCTGTTTCAGTCTTTCACAATCCTTATCATTAAAAAAAAAATAAATCTTAATATCTGGTCCAAATCTACCCTCTTTTAGTTTGAAACCATTAACCCTTGTTCTGTTGACAACAAACCATACAAAAAGTCTGCCCCCATCTTTCTTATAAGAGCCCTTGAAGTGTTGAAAAGTCACAGTAAAATCTCCCCAGAGCTTTCTCTTCTCAAGGCTGAATAACCTCAACTCTCAGCTTGTCTTCAGAAAAGAGGTGTTCCAGCCCTTT
This sequence comes from Dendrocincla fuliginosa, assembly GCA_035047845.1. NCBI lineage: Eukaryota > Metazoa > Chordata > Aves > Passeriformes > Dendrocolaptidae > Dendrocincla > Dendrocincla fuliginosa. The sequence goes on from JAWWMO010000043.1 coordinate 15,902,846, forward strand.
CATTATTTTTGTGCTCTCCTGTGGATTCAGTCCAGGAAGTCTGTGTTTTCCCCATGCTGAGTAATCCTGAGCTGGATACCTCACTCCAGGTAGAATATTGTGACAGCTGAGTAGAGGAGCAGAATCATCTCCCTCAACCTCCTGGACATGTTCCTTATGATGCAGCCTTATGATTTGCTTTCTGGGCTGTGAGTGCACACTACCAGGTCATGTCCAGCTTTTCATCCACCAGCACTCCTAAGTCCTTCTCAGCAGGGAAGCTCTGAATCCCTCCTTCCTCCAGCCCCTATTGATACCAGAGATTGCCCCCATCCCAGTGCAGCACTTTGCACTTGGCTTTGTTGAACGTCTTGAGATTCACGTGAGCCCACTTCTTCAGCTTGTAGAGCAGCTTGTGATTTCAAAGTAATGCTGCTGACAGATAAACCTGTTCGTGTCTTAAAAACCCATCAGCACTTGGTTTTTATATGGTAAGTGATAGCACAAAGAGTGTTCTCTGGACATCGTTTGCAAAGAAAATTAGGTTAATTGCCTCTTTTTGCTTCTGTGTTTATTGCACTCATTAAAGCTTGCAGGATGCCCACAATATCTATAGTTAGCAAATTAGTAGAGCCCTATCAGAATCTTATTTTGAGGACAGGTTCATGGTGAGAGTTTTCTGCTTTCAGTGGCTGTAGTTTTCCAGAGAAACTAATGCTTTTGAGCTCAGAAAAACAACGACTTGGAATTAAAATCACTTGAAAACTTTACAAACATTCAGTCGACAAATTAGGATAGTCCTCAAATACCTGTGTTCCCTAACTGCTTATTTTGTTTGAAAAGAAAAGAAAATAAAGAGACATTTTATTATCTTAGACTTACAAAGAGGATAGACATTTTTCATGACAGGCTTTCTGAAGAAATGCTGTTTACATCAAGTGTTATAGAAAATAATTTTATTTTGGCTATTTATTGACTTATATGACAGAGGTTTGGTTTTGTCTATTGCTTAGCAAATTGAAGCAATTGAAAACTACATTGACTTTGAATAGACCACTTTCTTAAGTAACCTCAGAAGCCTACGATTGCCTTCCTCATGACAGGTTTTAACATACGGTATTCTGGGTACCCACTTCTAGTAACACAATTGGTTATTGTGTAGCAATACAGAAGGTGCCTGAGATCTTTTTGTAATATGCACGTTAAATAGAAAAAAAGAACCCAAGCAATTTTTTTTTTTTTCATTTACATTTCCTTTCATACTATAAAGAAAGTTTTCAGACCACAACTGATTTCACACTGTTTTTCTGCTCGTAAATCCGGCAGTGTAGTATAAACTAAAGTCACTCACCAAATTTTTATATAGGTTTGCCCCTGTACAATAGGAAACAGTGCTATAATTCCAAATGTATTTGGCCAGCATCTCTGGGAATAAAGAGGTAGTTGTTCGCTGCCTGGTACTATATGGAGGACCAGGAGAGCACTGATAAAGGTGGGCTCTCCTCAGGTATTTTGCATGCATCATGTGGTTGGAAAACAAATTATTTTTCTACATGAGTTTGGATTTCCATTGACTTAGATGTTTATTGGCAAATTTTTCATGGGTTTGGTATTTTTCATAATTGTGGACCAAAAATGCTACATCACTGTTTTTCACTGGAGGACAAACAACATGTGTAATCATGGCTTTGATTATTCAGTAGATTCATTGAATGACTTCCCAGCTCTGCTGAGCCTTAGTTTGCAGAATGTTCCTGAGGTCAGTGGTTCTGCTGCAGCTTCAAGACACAGCCTGGATATGCAATACGTGAAGGCATCTTACAGTGGCCAAGGTTTTGTGTCACTATGTGATTTTTGTTATCTCATTACTTTTAGGTAGTGCCTTATAAAGCTATAAAGGTGTCCTTATTGTTTTCACAAGCTTGTAACCTTTAAAATATTTAGCTTTATTATTGAAAATATTTGTAGATTTTTTTTTATCTTTTCTTCACAAGGTTTTCTCACTGAACAAACAGCTTATTCTTGAACTGTTTAAAAATGTTTTTTTCTGCTTTCTTTCCTAATGAAAGAAAGCATGTGTTATTGTCTGCTTGTGTGTGTGCCTGCAGGTTTGTGTGCTAAAAAGAGGAGCAAAATGTCTGATGTCTGTTACAATCTGAAATTGGATACAGCTTGCTGGATTTAAGAAAAAATGTTTCAAGCAGTTAAGAGTCACTCCTGGGGATTCTTGGTAAATATAGTACTTTGGGTTGTAGCTTCCCACTAAGATCAGTGTTTCCTTCATGCATTTCCTACCTCAATTAGAAAATTATGTCATTGAGGCAGAGCATGAGTCATTGTCATTCTCTTAGTTGAGGCTACTCACATACCTCAAAAGCTTTCACTTTTTCTGTGTTGGTGTGTTGATCCCTAGTACAGCTTTGCCAGGAGGTATTTCACTGTGAGAACACCTTTGTTTTGCAGAGAGGTCTTAACCAGTATCAGTATTTCTTTCTTGGAATTCTATTTATGCCAGGAAACCTTTGAGTGAGCATTTAGTTTCTGGATGAGAGGGCTAGCACATATTTACTAATCCTTCTTGCAGAACAATAGAAGACTGAAGTTTATAAAATGTTGAATCATTTAAATTGTTAGCATGTGTTTGAGACTTGTTTCATTTGACAGCACTGGCTACATTCTGAACTTGTAATGGAAAAACAAAAATAACTATTCCCTATGTAATGGTAAGGGGAAGTGGCATCTGCTGTTTGTTTGGGTAGGCCAGATTTGGAGAACATAGTACAAAACAAAGTATCAGCAGAGGGGAAAAATCTCTTCAGTTTCATTTACCATGGCAAGATTCAGCATTGGAAGGTGAATCAAACCTGTTTGTCATTAGGCAAAAGAAATGTATCCATTTCTTTTTATAGAAGAAAGAGAAGGAGAAAATTAGCACAGAGGTAATACAAAGGTTAAAGAAAAAATCAATTTCTCATTGATTTAAGACTTTTGTAGCACTTACAGGCATTCAGGAGATATGTCTAAAGGAAGAATTTTATTTGTGGGGTACATATGTAAACCAACCCCTTTTTTTTTTTCTCTTTTTTTTTTTTTTCCCTTCTTCCCAGTGAATACAACAAAAAATACATTGAGAAAATGCTATCAGAGCACACATTTGCAGTCTTTTCTGCAGCTTTTAAAAAAATGTGTTTTTCTTGTTGAGGCTTTTCGTGTATTTCAAATGATTAACCTTTAACTCTTTCATAGCCTGAGGCACACTCAGTTGGAAAATAGATTTTCAAGTCTTTGTGACCACATGTTGCTGTTCCTTTGTTCTTCAAAGCAGGAGAGGTGCTGAGTATGCAAGATCCAGCTTTTCTAAATTCTCCAACAACCTGAATTCTTGTGCATTTTTATGTTTTGCTTACTGAGATCTGTCTTAAGTGACTAGAATTCTACAGTGGTAATAAAATTGTCATACATATATCCAGGCTGCAATCTATCTAAGCAAGCTCTTTCTGTACCTCATCACCTAGGGTCAGGTGAGGATGAGGTGGAAAGAATTTTGTTGCTGTTTTGCTTACTAGTTTGAGGGAATTAATAGTTTCTTGATTTTTCCCCCCTGGATCTTAAACAGTTAAAATTAGACAGGTTATCTGTTAATTCTAGCACTTCGATAATGTCTTCTTATGAATATTGGAACTGTTTCTCTTGGAGTATTATTCCCTGCATTCCTGTAAAAATAACAATTAGAACATATTTATGAGGAAACTAGGAAAGATTTAACACAAGTGGTCCATGATAATAGATAAAATTAGAGAACTGCATAATGCATGTAATAAATAGAAGTCTTCTGCTGTAAAAATGCTCATGTAAAATTCACATATTCTTCTCAAAGCAACAATATCCTTATTCCTAGTGTGGTAACTAGACATTTCCTTCATTGGAAAGATATTTTAAAATATGGTTTCCTTATGCCACAGTCATTTCCTCATTACAGACTGTGTTTATTTTTTTTTTTCTCCTGCCTGTAACACAGTAAAGTTGCAATCTGCTGAAGTCCCAGTTGTACCTTCATAAAGCAGTGAAGCTGAGGGCCAGCATCTTGTCCCATTTCTGTCACCAAAGCTCACCTATTATTCCTAATGCCTTGAAAAAGATATTCTTTTATTTTCTGTCAGCATGAAGCTAATGGAGTGACCCTCTCTGAAAAGGATCAAAAAAAAAAAGTCAACCTAATTGCATGGTGCACAATCTGTATTCAAACTGCAGTAGTCAATGATACTTCCTGAGAAGTGTTTCCATTCCTGTGGCATAGGCTGATGTCCCATTCATCCCTGGTGACTGACAGAGGGATATGTTGATACTCATTAATCGTCTGCCTGCAACCTGCAACAAAAATGTTCTCATGGTATCACAAGTGGTAACTTAGAGGATATATTCCAATTGAAAATCTTCATTAGAAACAGTAGAGCATACTTTGCTAAATACCTGGTTTTCTGTGATTTCACAATATTCCCATTTCCTGAATCATCTTCCCAGATCTGTGATTGTCTGTTTTTTATTGCATAGCAACCTCCATGGTTGAATCAAAGAGAAATCTGCTGCAGAAGTACCTTTGTGTTTTGAGGGTAATCTTTTTTCATTTATCTTCTCTTCCAAAACACAACTTTGATGGAGTATGTTGATTTGCTATGGGAAATATTTGCATAATAACTTTAATAACCAAATGAAACTAATCCTCAGTACTGACCAGACACAATATTAATGTTTCAGTCTCTGAATTTTTATTTTTTTTATTACTTCTTGAATCTTCTTCTCTAGAATAAATAGGATTATATCTTTAGTAGAATAAATAACATGTTGTAAGTTGCTTTTATTGAAGTCTGTTTTAATTTTAATCAACTGAAATGTAATTAGAAAGTGTTTGTTATATTATGCCAACAAAGTACCAATCATGAACTGAAGACTGACATTGGAGCGGACAGTTTGTGATTATAACTGTATGTCAAGTTCTTCATTAAGATGCACATTAACTGAACATAATTGACTGTAAGGCAGCTGGACAGTGGTAAAATATTTAGTAATGAACCTCTTCACTGCTGTATTTTCTGCCTCAAGGAGAACAATAAAAGTTTCTATATTTTCTTTTAAATACCCTTTTGTAAATGCTGCTTTATTAGCAAGCAAAATGATACGGTCACATGAAGGCTTCATAGTTTCTGCTTCCCCAGTTTTCTAGGGCTATTAATTCCAATACTGAAAATTTATGAAGGAAACAGAGCAGAGTGTTCACCGTAGAAGAGATTTTTTGTGCCTGGTTCACTTATAATCAGAATTTAAAAGCAAACAAAAATAATAGCTGATTTTATTCTATTAAAAGTTAGACTCAAACAGCAGTTTTGAATTTGTTACAAGTACCAGTGCATTCTTTCAGGAAATAACTGCTATCCATCTGAAAAGAAGCTTTACTTGGTCAGCAGTTTGTTGACGTGGTTTTTTTTTTTTTTTTAATATTATATGAAAGCAGGGAAAATATTTCATACAGTGGCTTGTTTAATTATTTTTGTAAGTATTTCAAAGATAAGTAATCTCACAGAAATGTTTCTGAGGTATCTGATGGTGTCTAGCCATCAAATCGGTTTCATTTCTTCATACCAAATGAATGAATCTACCTTTTGGAAGTGAGGTGCTTAAAAACATGTCAACAGCAACATCTCAAGTTTATGGTCTGCCATCAAGTAGCTGTTTCAGAGTTGTCTTCAAAATAATGTATTTTTGAAATCTGATTTTTATGAACTTTCCATCATATTGTATCTGTAGAATAAAATGGACTAGAGGCAACAAATTTATGATCATTGTCTTTTTGTATTATGTAAGACTTAAACCTCTAAACAGTGAAGGAATGAAGATCTCAATTTTCTTTAGGAATCATAATTATATAATTGCACATAAAAAGTCTGTTGCAACAAATGAGAAACAACGTAATAGTGTTGTGTTATTATCGCCAATTTCTACCATATCTCCCTTGTGCACTTTCATTTTAAAATGGTGTCAGTTTAATATACTAGAGCATAGGAATGGCCATAGTCAACTAAAGTATTTGGTGTTATTGCCCCTCTAGTTCTCTTTACATAGATCTGTCGAGGCCTTTGTATCACAGAAGCCTGTAATATTCCTGTGTTAAATACAGAACAAGTGATTTTCAGTTGGTGAAGTGATTTGGGGACAGATAATCCAGTTCAGCACCGTGATAATTGAGTGGCTTCTGTTGAACTTTGCTGTATTTTAAAATTTATTCCTTCAGATGCAGACTAATCTTATCAGTAATTTATTTATTTTTCTGTGAGTTGCGTTCTACAGCTTCAGAAAAGACATATTACTTCCTTTAATATAAATTTCTGAGACCAGATAAATAGAATAATCTCCCCAAAAGATTCTTCCCGATATTTCATGCAGCATGATCTAAGGAGTTTTATTTAGTGCATATATTATGAAAACAAATTTTCTTCCTGCTTTGTGATTCCTTCAGCTCAGATGTACCATCTGTTGGGTATTTTCCACTTTTTTTTTTTTTTCTTTAATTAAAGTAAGATTTTCCATTAACCCTTAATGTTTTCTGATTTGGGTTTATTTTCGGGGGGAGGGGAAATAAGCCAGATGATTTTTCCCAGTTCACTTAGCGAGTTAGCAGCGTAAAAACTCAAAATAATCTTAATTCTGTCTTTCTGTTTGGTTTCTTTTTTCTTTTTCCTTTTGCTGATATTCAGTACAAATATTCTTTCTTATGTTGAAGTATGCAGCATTATTTTGAGAGAACCAACATGCTCAACTATCCTTTCTTTTAGAAATGTGTTGTGATATGACTGCACATTATTACTGTCATTATGTCATCAGCATAAATAGTCAGGTCTGGCAGAATTCAAAGAGCTTTCTTAATATGTAAAACCAATTATTAAATATATATATCTATCTTAGAGTCTTTATTGTCATATTTATTTTAAAATAAAATATTGTTATATTTAGGTGTTTTAATTGTTAGAAAATGTTCTCATTAAAAAAATCTGTGATTTGTCTTTTTCTTGTTTATTTTGATTTAGTTGGAGTTTTTGTTTGTTTGTTTGTTTGTTTTAATATAATAGCTTTTTATCCTGACTGTATATTACTGTTAAAACAGTCTCTGGCTTGCATTAAGCAACCCTCAGTCAGCAGTTACCTGAGTAACTGAGGAGGAGCTGACTTCTCCTATCCCTTAGGAATCTTTTCAAGGATTATGTAAAGCTCTTCTTCTTCTGTTTCTATAACTTCTTCCCTTTGAAGACCTGGTATGATACATCTCCCATCACTGCTTCAGCACAAAGTCTCTGCACAGGAGGCACAGACAGCACCAGCTTATGTGATAGGACTATTCAATCCATGTAGTATCCATCTAAACGGCCAGTGAAAGCTGAGTCATGTGACTCAAAAGTAGTAGTAGCATTTGAAAAAGAAAGAATATAGTAGGTGTTACCCTTGTGCTTCAATTTCCATAGCTCCCAGACAAATAGCTCCTTAAAATACATTATTTTCTAGTGCTCTTGTTGGGTGGTTCTCTTCAAAACACTGTATGGCTTTGTCTTGAAGAGAGAACCAAAACATGAGCACCTATTTTAAAAGAGCAACCTAATTTCTACTCATACTATTTGCATAACTAAAGGAGAGACCAAAGACCCTGCTTATCTGGACCATGGCGAAAAAAGTGGGCTTTTCATCTGCTATCCCATGAGTAGCTGTCCTGATTCAGTAATTGAAAGACTGGCCTTTTCTTCACATAGACTGTTCTATCTATATGAATAAATAACCCCCGCCACCCCTCGAATACAAACAAATCACCTGTTGCAGAAAGCAAAAGAAATTTCCAAAAATAGCTTATATCATAGCACTAATGCTATTGCAGTCTTTTGTCTGTCAGTTGTCCAGTGTTTATATGGTTTGTTCACTCTTACTCATTTTTTCTGATATTTTTACTGTACCAATATTATGATAATCTCTTTAAACAGTTCATTCTGAATGACCTAATTTTTAAACTGCTGAGCATTCATTGCTCATACTGAAGAAAATCTGGTTAAGAAAATGTCTGTTCTGCAACTCTGTGGGGTGAGGATGTTTGTGTTTTTGCATGTTTATCTGACTGTTTCTTGTAAATACTCCCTCATACTTTTTTACTGAGACTTGATATCAGTCTTAATTTTTGGATTCATAATGTTGGATTTTCTTTTCTTCTTTTTTTGTGAGAAGGGTAATTGTGTTTTTGTTCTGAAAAGCACAATATCATTTTATGAAGAAGAAATCATGAACTTTCAAACTGAACCATGTCCTCAAGTGCTGCACCTACACATCTTTTAAATACCTCCAAGGATGGTCATTCCACCACATCCCTGGGCAGCCTTTTGTTGCAACTTTATTGCTTCCTACCTGAAAAATAATAGTTCGAGGGTTCTACCAGGATAGGAAACTTTCTTTTCACGTCTTTAAAGCAGACCTCAGAGGCACAGCACATCTCCCTAAGAAGTGGGTCTAGTCATCTTCATATTGTGCCTCCTGTTCCCTGTGGAAGGAAGTTTCCTATGACATCCTTTTCCTTTATGGAAGCAGTTTTGATGCAGGGCATAGGCTTCAAGCTAGATGAACCATCATCTTCATTATTGTTCAGTTCGACCTGCACAGCCTCATACCTATTATGCCAGGACACCAGGAGAGGTGGGATAGTCGTCGAGGGGATGCGTCTGCTGCACCAGTTAGGAACTTGCCACCATTGCCCCTATCCCTTAAGTCAGTGAGTTAAGCCACACAAAAAGAGCATAGGAAATCATCCCTACCAGGCACCCTGTCTGCCTGTTGAACCTGAATACTGACTTCTTTGTTACTATATAATTTGTGGAACACTTTTTTAAGAACGTGTGAAAGGCATCTATCAGTAGTTTTGTATTTGCATCACATTTGCATGTTTTAATAATGCGTTTCATATGAACACATATTTGCATAGTTTTATGTGGGTATCATGAAGTGGGCTTTAGACCTGTTCTGTTAATAGGTGTTTTAATATGACATTCTTATATTCTGTTGGAATGGAGTGTGGGAGGTAGTACTTATTGCTATTAAATTTGTCAGGCAATGTAGGTAATGTTGTGTTAAAAGTCACTTCATGTAAAACTCTACCGCAGTAGCTCTTGGGAAAAAAATACACTTTTTTTTTTTTTTTTTTTTTTTGTGGCACAGTTTCTTGAGAAACTCTTGCACTTTTCTGTCAAGTTGGTTCATAGACTATGAATCTTTCTCATGGAAATTACGACACTTTCCAAAATAAACAATACAGTCAGTAAGCACAGGTCAGTGTTAAGACATTATATGGCTATATAGAGAATTCCCTTCTCAACCTTTGTTTCTGGGTACAATTTAAGTACTTATGCCATTACTACAATTACTCTTGCATGGTTCCATGCATAGCACTGAATATATCTAATGGTTGTTTAATAAAAATATAAAACTTCTAGTATGGGCACATTTTTCATCACTTTGGCATGCTTAACAACCAACTACTAAATCATTTATATTATAAATAAATCAACAAACCAGAATCAATAACATAGAATTATTAGTAGCCTGCTCTTTTGGAGAAATTGTTGTTCAAGGAAAAGAAACTATTTTTTTTTTATTTCCATGGAAAATTAATTTCACCTCTGTCTGTTTTTTTTTTTTTGTACTGGCTAAGCTAGATTTATAAGAGGAAAATATTTTTTCTTTTCACAGCGAGTATCTATGAGAGCAGTGAACAGTCAACAATTATTGTATAATATTGTATAATTTTTTCCATCATTTTCCATAGGAAGATGAGCACAGCTGCTGTGTATACAGTATAACAAATCTAGGTCAAGCAGCCAGATTAATGATGTCTGGCACATAATTATGAACATTACAGAAACATTTTGTTTTCTTTTGTTCAATGGCTTCTATACATAATATTACATAGTTTACAGGAAGGTTGAGTACAAGGTTTATGATATAATTTTGCATCCAGGAGATACTATAATCATGAAACACTTCCTTGATATGATGATAAAAATTGCCATGTAGTCTGCATAATCCTTCATCAGATTATAAGATGATGTCTTCCCTTAATTAATAATGTTTGTCCAAACAGTTCCTCCTCCATCTCAGTTTAAACAAAATTAAGTTAGTCTTTCACTGGAGATACTTTTAAAAGTATTTAAATTAAAAAAATAGTAAACAAAACAAATTAATCACATATATAGAGGTCTTTACCACTTGACTGTGCTTATTCTAACCAATGTCAAATTTTATTTCAATAGAAAAGCATTCAGGTGATTTTTTTTATTATTATTTTGCACAGAATTGCACAATTTCTCTTTTTTTCAGTACAAAGTTTCATAGTAGAATATAATGCATGCACCAAATACATTTATTTGTTTGGGGCCTTTCATTAGTATGACTTTAAATTTACATGATAAACAAATAATATGGTCAAAAGTAATTTTTTTCTTTGTATGAGCAGTGTTTGGAGTTATGTGTTTATGTAAAGGAAGAGAAAGATTCATGTTTTTTCTAGTTGTCTTAAGTGTTCTTTTTTCTTTCATCACCTCAGTGAATCTTTATATGTGTTATTTAGGATTTATAATAGATATATAATATCCTCTGTACAAGGACTCTCAGAGCTGTGCATAATTCTCTTGTCCAACTCTTCCTTATGTCTTTTTATCCACATTTGAAAGAGATGTTTCTAATAAATGTCTTTGGTTGGGATGGGGAGGAAATAACCCAGTTTACTTCAGAGATGACTCCAAACAGGGAGTGGAAACAAAATTGTACCAGTTTCAGTTACTTCTGCTCACACCCCTAATTTAGCTCTAACCAGGCAAACTTTACCCTCCGAAAAAGAGGTTTTCAGATCACATCTAGGAAATACACAATTTTCTTTCAGTGTGACACTATTAAAAACATTTCATTTGAAATTTTGAGCTGGCTGTCCCTTTGCAACCCCAATAGAAATATAAATTATGTCTTAGGGTCAGAGGGGCAGTGTATGGGGCCAGAGGCAACTTGAGCCCAAATAGCAGGTAATGTGACCCAGGGAGTTTGCTCTGGAAAGAGTTAGATGAATCCGTAAGTATTGGCAGTTTCATTTGACTTAGGGCCACGGATCATTCCCTGGCCCTTAGACTTAACAGTACAGAAATACCATATCTTTGTTACTATCTTCTTGTCTTGAAGATGATAAATCTGAGGAATGCAAGGCTTAAAATACATGGATAATTACCAGCCATGATTCAATGATTTTGGTAAGGGTATCTCCAGCCTCATGGCGTTCTTACTTGATGGATCCCAGTGCACCAGAAGACAGAAGGACTCAATGTTTCTGAATATTTCAAATGAGAGGTAGCTTGATGATTGAGTCATTTGGTATAAGTTATGGGCAAAATAACAGTATCTATAATAAGACTGAATTCATAGAGAGTTAAGGGAAAAGGATGTAGTTAAGAAAGAGCAGCAGTCTTTTCTAGGCAGTTAACATTTCACCAACAAATTTGGTTTTCTTGATGATGTGGAAAGTTTGGTTGATATGTAACAGTGCAAATATAGCATAATTTAGCCTCTGTAAAAGTTTTCATTTCATGCCAGTCACATCCAATTGCTGATCATATGTAGTTTTCAAATTGCAGAATCAATTGCTCAGTGAGGCACTGAACATTTTGGGGAGGAAAATTTGAAACAAAGGAAAGTTATCAGTGGTAAGTCTTTAAGTGAGGCTACTTCTTTGGAATTTTGAACTAGTTCAGCATGGACAACAATAGTGACAACAGAATAATTGAGCCATCTGATTGAGTAGAGCAAAGTAATAAATAATGATGTGGGGTTGTTTTACCTCAGTGTAAAGTGGTGGCAGAATTAATATGCCATTGTGGCTGTTCTTTTTCCTATTCAAAATTGAAAGAGTGAAGAAAGAAAACCTAAAACTGAGCTTTTGATAGGAGAAAATTACTTACGGTTTCAGATGCATCTGAATGTGCCTACCTTATCAAAGATATGATTGAGAGGTGGTTTGCTGTGTCTAAAACCCTTAGTAATAAAAGGCTTTTTAATTTAGCAAAGCAAGTTAGTAGAAGCTGAAGCCAAAATTCAAATTAAATATGTGGCAAATACTTTCAGTAGGGAGGTGATTAACTGCTGGGACAAATTGCCAAGAGAAACAAGTGATTTTTCCATCACATGAGGTTGTCAAATTAGAACTAAATAACTCTCAGGAAATTATTTGACTCTTGCCAAGAACAAATTATTAATCTCAGTTCATTGTTAACCAGATGAAATTTTAAGGCAGGTGGTTGGGATGGTGGAGCAAATAATTCCTTAGTTTTATAATGTAAAATCATAAGGAATATTTTACCTAACTTGAGTTTGTTGAATTTTCACCATCAGGAACTTCACTACAATATGGCACAATTTCAATTTGTTGGAGTATAGTTCTTTCCTGGCATATTCCCATTCATGCTATATCATATTCAGGAGATACTCTCTTGCTATCTACTTCATCACATCTGTTTTCAGTGGTGAACGTTTTATTTATTGGTTTTTACTTAGAAGCAAATGTTTGGAAAGAGTCAATAGCTCAAGAGTCAATAGAACTAAACTCAGTAATTTACTCCAGTGCAAAATTATTAAATACTGTCTTACTGGAGCAGACTCACTAAGTATCAGCAAAATTTATTTAGCACTTTTGTGCCAGGTCAAATGTGAGGGACATGCCTTTAAACTTTGGGAATGGGTTTGGGTACTATATGTGGCATACACACATCCTACTCCAATATTCAAACACATGATGCAGAAATAATTGAGAGAATTAGTGCAGAAATCCTTTTCAAGTCCCCTTTTGTGGTTATATGTATATTTCAGTTTGCTATCATTAGATTTTCTTCAGTACTTTCACCTAAATGCTGCAGTTTAAGTTAAGAATCTTTAACTGCCTGGAAGATTCCTTGAAGGAATCTTTATTAAGTGCATGAGAATATTGAAATGGCAGGTGGTGGTATTGTATTAGCAATCAGCTGGGAAATTCCAGATTGAATTAGTCTGTTGTGAAGTGTGTAATTTGGTGCATGCCTCATATCTGCAGTCCATGGACATCCAGCGGGAGTGACCTGAGAAGGACACTGTATAGGTTGATATCAGTGATGCTTCAGTAGGCATTGTAAAACCACTTTGAGTTTCAGTTTCACTGCAAAGGTTTTAATAACAGGGCTTAAATTCTCCACCATTTAAGTGCAGTGCATGATTTCAAATACAGTTTTATGTTTCAGAGATGCAACACTATCATGACATGTTGAAGGGGAAGTGATGCAAAGTGAATTGGATTCATCTGCCAGCCCTAGCACACATGCCTGTGCTTTCGAAGCTATTAGAAAAATTAATACACTCCCTCTTTGAATTAATGGATGGGCTTACAGGACACCATCTGATATAAATTTCAAAGCTGGATTTTATTTACATTGCTATTTGTACTGTAAAATTAGTAGAGGTTATTAATTCTATCTGGTCTTGATATTATCAGTTTTATACCATAATTACATGCACAGACACACACAGCCTCTTGAGAGAAGTGTTGAAACGCAGATACTTAAAAGAATATGAAGGGCCAAAGCAAATGTTCACAAGTTACCCTATATATTAGTTTTACATTTTTCTGTCTTTACCTGTTGGTCCTACTGCTCATCTTGATTGCAGGATGGAATCACTGTATTTTCTGTGATTATGCAGTACCACTCGGAGCATAAGATGTTTCTGGCCCAGCATTTTAAAGACAGAATCTGACAGTGACAAAATCAGACTATATTTATGCATATAAAAAGATGGTGCAGTTCTTCTCTTGCCAGTGATGACATCATGCTGGACAAGATACAAAATGTTGTCAACAGTACATTCATGTGCACGTCTGATAGATGTCATGAGTGAAGAGGTGAGTATGGAAACAGTGGAATGGAAGAGAACACCAAATGTATGACTTACATATTCTGCATGTGTTTTCACAATAAATGTTCTTTTTTTTTTTCTTCTAGTTATGTTTTGTTTTGTTGTTTGTTTGTTGGTTTGTTTTTTTTTTTTTTAAATCTTGTGCAGATTTTTTCCCCGGGTGTGAAATGCAGATTCCTCCAAACCTCTGTGTGTATGTTCCTTTACTTACTCATTTTTATGTTGGGTTAGGAAAGGCTTCCAGCCTCTTACTCCCTGCTGAAATATTTTTAGTAACTTTTTTAATAACCCATTTCATGAACGTCCAGACCATTTCTAGAGAATGATGCTCCTCAGATTGAAGACAATTCAGGAAAACAAAATTTGAACATAACTTCCTATCACTGAGTCCACATTTTAGAAATCTCTTCCAATTTGAAACACAATCCTTTATACTTCTTCACTTACACTGTGGTAAGTGTATTTACTGATCTTTAAAAAATCTGTTTTCTGAAAAGGAGATAGCAGGACAAAATATGTCCCAAAATAAGAATATCCATTCTTTCATCACTTGAAGTGTCCTTATTATAAGAGGTGTGCTGAAGAACTAAAGAAAGATCTGAATTTGCAATTCTGCTTTCTTTTTTTGGCATTTACACCAGGGTAACTGAAAGTAGATCATACCCTGCAGAAATTAAAGATGAAAGTTACTAGATTTTTCAGTTCACTTCTCACCACATATTTTCTACTTTTAAATATCCCCAGGGAAGGTGCCTCCACTGCATATGTCATGAAATTGTAGCATAAACTTTATTAGTGATCTTAAACAATGTATTTTTATAGTATCATACTGTATTAAAAACATGTTATTATTGATGTTTTTCTGTGTTACTGTAGTTCTTCATAATTCCAACCTTTGGCTTAGCTGTTCTCAGCTTATCCCACTGTAATGACCATTGTGTCCAATTCTGTACTCATCATAAGACAAAGGAGCACAGATACAGTAAACACTTATTTTTCAAATCTTGTTTTAAGATAAGATGGGTATAGATTTTATTTTTATAGATTTTTACCTCGTGTCAAATATCAGTGTGTCTCAAAGACTATTCAGCTACCAGTTTACATAGTTTGCAGATTTAATGCACCTAATTCCTAACCTAACTATGCTGCATTCTCAAAGAGTCGTAATTGAAAAATTATTATAGCGACAGGAAATTTTAAAGAAAAATGTCATTTCATATTGCTGTAGAAAAGCCAGTTTCAGTGACATTTTTAGAATTATCAGTGAGAAGACATCAATCTGTGGTGACAAGAATTGAACAGAAGTGCAATCATGAGAGTGTTTTGGGTTATTTGTTTAATAACAGGAGTTGTTAGAATGATATATAGTGGTAAAATGTTGAAAAAAATGTATTTATTAGTAATAAATAGTTGCTTGATGACAATAAGACTTGGCAACAATTTTGTTTGGATAATCGATCACTGGTGATACATGCTATAAGCAGTTTCCAATGGAAACATCATGGAAAATTGAGCTTAAAAGTTTTTTTTCTGGTGAGCAGCACAGGTGTTTTTTTTTTTTTCCTTGTAAACACCCAAAGAGCCTACATTTTCAGTCAAATACCACCAGTGTTTTGTACCCATTAGTGGAAATGAATGGTGCATACCACATCTACAGTTCTGTTCGACTACCTCATTAAGATTGAGCAGAGTGTAAAGTACTAGTAATACAGACTTAATCTGCTGCTTCTTCCACTGCTTCTCAAACTGTACTGAGAGTAATTGCTTATTCTGCCTTAGACAGTGGCATGATTTAATCAAATCCCACCATTTAGGTTGGATTTAAATTTTGAACAGTACAGATACCAAGAATATCTACTGAGAAAACATGCAAACAACTGTGATGAAATTCAGTAATTAGTGAAGTTCTGCTCCAGTTCCTAGATCTTACAAGAAGCCTTTAGGTAAGTAGTGTCTCCAAAAACATGCTAATAGGGGAAAATGCTCCCAAAATCACTGTACAAATGGATAGCCATTCTGCTCCCCTGATACACTTTTATGGGTGTGCTATTAGGATCTTGCCATTAGGCTTCTTCCAACTGAAGTGGAAATGCACTCAAATAGTTGGTACCTCAGCACTTCCACTTGGAATTGTCCTGAAGGCAGCAAACTGCATTTGTCATTTTTGTAACCCAGCTCTGGCAGATTGTAATATACCTTTTCCTCTGCCATTAAATCTAATATCTAGAATAAGGATTGTCTCCATGAAGTGCTTGAAAGTGTTTCAAGTGCCAGGATCCCTAAATGTGTATCAATGACTTAGTCACGGATATTCTTCAGTCCTGCATTTTCCTGCAGAGTTTGAAAGATGGGCACACTTAAGCTCTTGTTTTTTCTTTAGTTCCACTCTCTTTATCCATCATGGGAGCCTAAAACTCTGGGGTTATATATGCTTCATATTTCCTCCCATGGGTATTATACTCATTTTCCCACTTTTCTGCATCTGACCCTTTTTCGTTTAGGAGACCTTGTCCATGAGGGCCTGCGCATGGAAGGTGCAAATACTTAATGGACTAGAGAATAATAGAACTCATTCAAGATGTTGCTTGTTTTTTGCATTCCAGTATTCCTATACTTCCTCTCAGAAGAGGTTGAATAACTCTTCTGAAACTCAGAAGTTGAAGTTCAGAAAAGTGACATTGACGGTCTGCAGCTTTAAAAGGGATCATTGCTCTGTGTGCCATGAGCAGCAAGATGATTGCTTCAAGGCCTTAATCACGTTTTTTAACTGAAAGAATCTTTGTTTCTGCAGGGACTCTTTACCTCTGTAAAAACTCTACCATGTCTGTGCAATATCCGAACACTGGAGTCTCTCTGGCAACAGTGGAACAATGGACTCTGGAAAAGATGACAAGTCTCTTGGTGTACTTTCGTCAAATCATAGAATCGTTTGACTTGAGAGGGACCTTTAAAAATCATCTAGTCCAAACCCCCTGCCATGAACAACTTGATCAGCTTGTTTAGAGCCCCATCCAATCTGACCAGATGTTTCCAGAGATGACACATCTAGTATTTCTCTGGAAATCTGTCCCAGTGTTTCAACACACTCATTGTAAATAATTTCTTCTTTATATCTAGTCTGAATCTACCCTCTTTTAGTTTAAAACCATTACCCTTTCCCTTGTCCTATCAGAACAGGCTCTTCTGAAATGTTTGTCCTCAGTACTGTTATATAGTGATATATTGTTGTATAATTACATTGTTAAAGCCCACTTTAAGTACCAAAAGACCACAGTAATGGTCTCTCAGAACTTTCTCTTCTTCAGGCTGAGCTGCCCCACCTCTCTCAGCCTTCTTCAGTTCCCTGGAGTTTAAGGTGAATAGAATGAACATCCTTCAAATTTTGCCTCTAAATTTTGAATGAACATAGCCTTTCCTCAGCTTTCTTTTACCTGAGCCTCATTTGAGGTTCCTTGCATATACTGTTTGAATGCTGAAATAGCTGAACTGATTATCCAATTAACTGGTGGGTTTTTTTGGCTGTTCTTTTTATAAGAACTTGTCTTCTGCAACAGTGGAACTGCTTATATATCATATGTCTATTTGTCTCCTAACGGTTTATTTGCCTAATCATCCAATATGCAAAACATTCTTGTCAATCTGAAATCAGGGAAACTAATAGGAATTCCTCCAATATATTAACATAGTCCATACCTTAACATATTGTTAGATTAGTGTTGGGTCAGCCTTTTGAGCCTTCAGACAACTTTAGCCTCTGTTATCTTTCCTTAAGGATATTCCTTTCAAACCAAGAGAGGGGGAAAAATCTGGATTCTTGTGGCTGATTCTTTCTATATGAATATGGTGTATATACATGTTTACACCGTCCTCCTCCTCATTTTTCTGTGATATGTTATCCTCATGAAACACCCTTTATTTTCTAAGGCACTGGATTTTATTTAAGTCAAGGCTTCCTATCTTTGCTCCAGTGTATGTGCTAGTTCTTCTTACACTTTTCCCAGGCAAGCTGTCTCTTTTTATATTGCCAGGATGAGGCCTTTCAGGAAGAATTCCCATTTGTCCATATGACAACAAAGTGAGCTAGAAATCAGCTGTTTCAACAGATTGTCTTACTGGATAGCTAACTGTGTGGGAAGCAGTTTGTCTGCTGAACTGGAGCCACGTTAGATTAACATAGCTGTCTTATTTTCTTCAGAATGCCTCCATCCCTAGCATATGGAGTCTGCACATCTAGCTGCCACCTAGAGCTTCATTCTGAAATCCAGTAAACCTTGTGACGAATACACTTATCTGAAGTGGCACTGTAGGACTCTGTAGGAGTCTTTTCAGTCCTTATTCAATTTTGGATCTTAAGACTGTTTTTCAAATACACAGTGTTTTGTGGGGAGTGCTGCTTGCAGTCCTCACTGTATAACAGAGCAGCATGAGAGAAAAGAAGATCACAGTCCTTCCTCAGGTGGTTTATCTGACTGCAAATTCACTACTTTTCCTCATTCTGCTTGGATGTTTCAAACCTAAGATCTGGGGAGAGTTCTGCTTCATTACCAGTACAGTGGAGAGGTGTGGACTTGTAATCATCTGCCATGCATACTTCTGAAGCAACATGGCCATATGGACCCTACACTTGGAATACACATATAGGAGAAAAAAAAATATTTTGAAGCAGAAATTACAGAGTGACTTACCTTCATTTTACTGTACTGGAGGATTATAACTAAAAAAATAGGGGAATATACATGTTTCTGCAAAGTTAGAAGAGGTCCTCTGGGCTGTTAAGTTTGTCTCATCTCATGTATACTAGCAGAATGGAGTGATGTTAACTGAAAGAGGTCAGCATATGCTCCAGCTAATCATGGTTGTCAGAAGAGCTCTTATAACACTGTTATAAAGTATTTTGATATCTCAAATATGCACTCTCTTAGTTTCTCTGTAGGCCATATAAGCTCTGAGTCAGTTCAGAATACATGTTTAAACAATTCCTATTCCTTCCTACAGCTAAGCAGAGTCAGGATCCATATTAATTATCCTTTGGTTCACAGTTTAATGTTGTGTCCCAAGTAATTTATTTCTTTCAAAATAGAGTATTTAAAGGCAAGTGACAAGGGCAAGATTGTTCTCTTCCTCATAAATCCCTTTAATTGCTTCCATAACATATAACACATGCATTGAATTTTGTATTAAGAAGCAAACATTTGAATCTTTACTTACATGATATTATGAATATATATATAATTTTCATATCTGCAAACATCTGTTTATTTTGTGAGCAATTTTGTATAGATACAGTAATTTAATCTTCAGTCTGACAAAAGTTTGTGTTTCACCATAGTGGCTTCTCTTGTACAAGTAACAAAAATACTCCAGAATTTTATAAAATATAGTGTAGATTAGGTCTTGAGTTATGGAAGTGTAATATCATTGTTTTATCTGATGCATCTGTGGGAGGAGTCTGAAATTCATAACATTTTTGGGTTTTTTTCACATTATTTTTAGCTTGAGTTAGACAGGGACAGATTTAAATGGGAGTCCTCAGACCACTTACTGCCCAGACATGTTTCCTACAATCTTAAGTTTACAGACTTAAATTTCAAGGGTCTTAAAGCAAAGCTCTTAAAATTCAGGCACTTATGTATAAGTTAATATCTATCTATTTATTTATTGTTCAACACCTGTAACACCTTTACCTGAGCACTGCCTCAGTTACTTGTTCTACAATCCTATGTATGTAACTCTGTAGATAGGCAGGTTATCTTACTTCTCAAATCTGTGCTTAATTAGTGCGTTGTAAATTTTTGGTCCAAATGTTTCCTTTCACTGTTTTGTTTGCCTAGGCTATGTGTAATAAAAGTTAAAGCCTAAAGTAATCTTTAAAATGTAATTGAATGATACATGTTTAAGAAAATATGATTCCATCATTTGAAAATGTTCAAGACAAATGAACGACAGGGAAAAAAACCTCAAAACCCTGCAAATTGAATCTGAGCATAATCATCCTAGGGTATGTACTTACGTGATAAAAAACTAAGAAAAGGAAAATTTTCAAGACAAATTAGGGAGTAAAAGCTCAAATATATATGCACTATAGGCCTTCAGAAGATGCTGGATTTACCAGAGAAAAGTAAATAACAAGTAGGGGAAAAAAAATGCCAAAAGTGATATTTGCATTCTATCCAAACATTCTAAATTATGATTTTTTAAAACAGAATCATTATAAACCAAAATAACCATTTGATACTGTTGGAAAGGAAGTTTTATTTTTAGTTTAGCGGAATTTTTCAAGTACTGTGTTTGCTAGTCAAAAATGGCTGACATATAAATGCAACAAGTATGACAGAGGGACAAGAAAATATAAACCATATATTTTCAAAGGTAGGAATAATACCAAAGCACACACATTTATTTTCAGATGATAAGAAGCATTTCCTCAAAGGACCAGATTTTTTAGGTTTGTAGTTTATTTTATTTTAGTGGAATGACACTGACTTACACCAGATGGAATCTCCCACAATTTCCTGTAGTAATCTTCAAAGTCTGCTGCACATCTTTAAGTAACGTGGAGAAAGATAAAGTTTTCAAAGTATTCTCCTCTAATGTAGTGCCCCAAAGAGAAGACTAGGGTTATTGGTATGCCTGCTGCTGAGCGTTCTTATTGTTGAGAATCTTCTTATTTTCAGTGTTTGGGTGTATATAATGTGCATTCACTTAGTGGTTTCATGCAAAACGTTGTTTACTCCTTGTGATAATAATAATTGAATTTAGCCTAATAAAGATCAAGATTTCTTCTGAACCCTTTAATTTCAAGCTTCATTCTATAAAAGGCTTTAAAGGATAGTAGTGCTGGATTAGACCCATTTAGTATAGGTTTGAACTACAAACTTTTATGTAAGCATGGCTAATGTATATATACTATTAAACTGCTGTTGCAGTAAAGAAAAAAAGAGGTGACTGATGCAAAATTTTATCTACCTTATATCTAATAAAACAGTATTTATGAGGTTTGTATTCTGTATGTGGCTTTTGAGTATATTTGGAGAGGAGATCCATACTAGCCCTCTGTGGTTTGAATGGCAAGTATGTAGTCGGATTTGCAGCTGCAATGCCCTTCAAGCATTCTGTAAAATTTTATTTCATTTTAGTGCTTGTTTTTTTTGACAAATATTTGGGGTAGTTTTCGTTGATGAAAGTATTATTCATTGATGATATTTGCACTTGTAAAGGCTGTCACTCCACAGCACAGTTGGTGTTTTGTTTTTTTCTAAAAAGTAGTTTTGTTCGCTAGAATGCAGTGATCCTTGGCAGCATTTAATGAGTGCTAAACTCATATGGGCTATCTCACTTTGATGGGAAATTGATTGCATAAGGCATCATACCATATATTTTGCATATTTTTCCCTACACAAGGCATGTATAAATGTTGCTGCATCATCAATCCGTTGCCTCAGAAATTTTCTTCAACATCAGCTAATTTCTGAAACTGAACACCAGATTTAATAACTCAGCAATATGATGTGCTGTATTATTATTTCATTGGCAAAGACATTGCCTGACATTATGGCAAATTCCACAAAAAACAGACCTATGTTCTAAATAAAGTTTTTGTGGCAGGCCACATAAGCCAGTGATCCCCAAATTTTATCTGCAGGCTGTCAGTAGTCCACAATGTACAGCAGGTATGTGAAACCACAGTACAGTAAAATTTACTATTTACCTCTCTGCAGCTGTACTGCATGTTTGCAGACAATTTTGCAGAGTACAATGAGAAGTTATTCCAAACATCCTGGAAACTGATGGTTTAAGTACTTCAGTAGAGCTGCTTCAATGTTCAGTGATGAAAGTTAGATAAGTTTCTTACTTTCCATTTCATAATCAGGGGACACACAATTTGAGGAGTTAGTATTCATACTTATGTGTCTGTACTTGTACAGCATTGTGAATTATTAGGGCAACAGTATGTGGTTTGAAATACTGTGCCAAGTTGTCATGTATTTTGTTTCATTGATATCTAAGGATAGCAGATTTTTCAGAAAAGCAGAATACCAGTAGTATGCACTGATGTCAGGAAGGACTACTGATCTTCCTTAAGTAAATTAGCATAACCAAGTTGCATTAGGGGATGCTTATATTGCCATGTAATATAGTCATTGCCTTATGGGTACCTGATTTCTCCAAGGAGTGTCGCAAGTGCTCTCACTGTTCCTTAACGTTATATTTTGCATTTGGATCTCTGATTTAGCTGACAAATGTTAAAAAGCTCGTGTTGCCAGAGAACTTTCAAGAGACAAGCTGCGAAGTCTAAAGAACACAGGTTATTCCAGCTAAGGTTGGCAGTGGCTTCTGCTTAAAAGTTTTTCTCCTAGCATGTGGCTTTCAAACTTACACCTGCAGAATATAGGTTAGCATTTGTCTGATATAGATTTTTATTTTCTACTTTATTACACAGAGATGGAAGTTTTGTTTTCACCCTGCCTCTTCTAGTCAGCCACTGAAGCGGTCCAAACAACTGGAGAACAAGATCACATTCAAATTTCACCAACTCTAATTATGGGGACATGTAAATGAGTACCATAAAAGAATGTGTTGAAAATTGCATTGAACAATTTGTATAAGTGGTATGAATCTTTCAACACTGAATTTGGGCTAGTTTATATGGAAGACAATAGTATCATACAGGGTCTTACGGTCCTTTCTGAAGTAAGTGGAAAATACCCTGCTGTCTTCCTGAGAAATACTGTGGAACATTCTGGTCTCTGCATTCTTAGTTGACAAATCTCATATGTCTGATTTGACTGTCCTCTGATGATTATGTGTCTTTGTTAGGCACTATCTTACACAACTAGTTAGCTTTATGTACCTAACTAGCAGTAACCAACACAAGTTTATTCACGAATATCTCTCCTGTCATTGATATTGACATGTCTGTGCAATGCCAGTTGAAGTTCAGACTGATGTCATACGTGACAACCAAAAAGAGGATATGACAAATAAGTCCACATGCCTGAAGTGTATTTAAAGGGAGAAAAATGTTTATTGATGAATTAATTTATTTTAAAGGCAGAATATGTATGCAAATTTTATTGGAGCAGTGATGTGTGTTTTAGAAAAAAATCCCACCATTTCCCTAAAACATGAGAAAACAAACAAACAAAAACCCGAGAAGAGCACTAACCCCCCCCCCAAAACAAACAACCCCCCCAAAAAATCCCACGACTTTCCAGCTAAAGTCAGATATTTTAAACACCAGCAATCACCTGCCTCTGAAGGCTGATAAGTTTACCCACACTGATACTGACTTACTGTTTTGTTGTCTTAATACATAATTTCTGGAGTCAATAGAAAAAAATGGAACGAAATACTGCAATTGAAAGGAATAATGCCTCATTTGGGCAATTTCTCTTAGCTCCTTTGTTTAAGCAACTTCAGTGGGATTGAAAGTAGCAAGTGCAAAATGCTGAATAAAAATTGTTTCCTGCCTTTTCAGATAGTATAAGGCAAAATGTAGACACTATTACATTTTCATTCAAACTACACCTCCAAGGCCATTTCTTCAAAACCTCATTAAACTCATTCAGAGTGATTTCCTTTTTAGCCAAGGTCAGGATGGTTGTCTTGCAAATCTTTGCATACTGTGAATGGGAATTCATAAATTCTGACATTGGGAAACAAGGTTGCTCTTGCCCTACATTTAATAAGGGAAAGAAATAAGATAAAAAAAAAAAAAAAGGAAAAAAAAAAACAGAGAGAGCAAGCTGCCTTGCCTGATGGTGCTGGAATAAAAAACAAAAACAAAAACACACCTTTTTCTTTATTGTTTTTTTTTTTAAACAGGTCACAATGCACTGATGATGTCTCTTGTGATATTCATCATTTATATTTTCAGTAAGCTGGCATGTTACCTGCAATCACTTGTCAGCTTTCCTTTTCTATGGTCTGTTTAGTCTGTTAGCCCACCAATTGAAATATATCCTAAATAGCTTCTACATTAAAAATAAGAAGAGTTGATAGAATGGTTACTGTAGGAGACAGGTGTCTCATGAACAGACTGGGTTTTTTTCATAAATGTAAATAAATCATATTGTTCACCCAGTTGGGCAATTGTGTTTTGGGGTGGTTTTTTGTGCTTTTGTTGTTTTTTATTTGTTTGCTTTGTTTTTGTTTTGGTAGCTTATTTAACTTGTTGGCAAAGAAACCTGTTGGTTTTAGTCAAGAAAAAAATATTTGAATTAAGCAGCCATTAGAAATATTTTGAAGTGGGCTCTGAAATGTGTGGTGTTTTTGTAGCAGTGGCATTCTCAAATAATAAAAAAAAATCAAAATGTGAGCTGGTATAGTCACATCATTCAGTATTACTGACCAATTACTATTAGTGAATGGTTGTTTTAAGAAAAGGTAGAACACTCACAGCAGGAAAGTGTTGAATAAATATATTGGTATCAGTCTTTGCCTGACAATTCCATGTATTTACACTACAGTGTAGATGTAATGATCCTAGCTCCCCTTTCCATAACGATATACAGATCATAAGATTAGTCTGTCTCACTATTTCTGTTTTCCTTCATTGTTGTTGCTTAGAAGATTTCATCTCTCACAATCAATGGGTCAATTTTTTTCATGTTCAAGGGTTTGAGTTTTTTTTCTAATTGAAGTAAATAAGTAATGAAACTAGATCCTTTAGAATCCATAATATGGTAAGAGTGCATAGGAGTGAAAGGTGCTGGATTTCTTGCTGCTGGTTAAGTACAGTGCAGAATTTGATTTCTGGAGACAGATTTTAAATCCCTTTCTTTAGGTGGTATTGTGGTTAGCTGAATATTTTTTCTTGAAAAGATTTATTTTAGCTATCCCAAGGATATTTCTGCATCTCCCTGGGAACCTTCAAAGACCATCTTTTCTGTCTCCTTCACTCAGTGATCTGTTTGCTGTCTCCATATTTCAGTGCAGCTTATCAATTGTTTTTTACTTAGTTGAAAGAGATGGTGTTGAACATTGCATGAACAGCATGTGTTTATATTTTTAGATTGTTTTTTTTCTCTTTATTTAGTTTCATTATGTTGTCTACTCAGTAACTCTTTAGCAATGGAAAAAAAATTGTAAGAGAAATGGTGTCTTCATATCAGTAGCAGGCACTCTAGAACCAGTCCTCTGCGGAGCTCTATCCCATTTACCTCTGAACATTAAGGAATGGCCACATGCCTTCAGTCAGTGAAACTGCAAATACTTTCCTGTCTTGGAGTGAACAGGATTGAATAGGTTCTCTATAGTATCTTGCTTGGCATAGGAGTATCCTTTTGATTAAATTACAACTGTTGTAGTGATCACACAGCATCAATTTCAATACAAATTGAGTGAAAAGCTGTGATAGTTTTGTGTAGCAGGCTTGTGAATTCAAGGAGTCTGGCATACTGAGCAGGAGAATTCAGCCTAACATCTTGAGGTAGACTAGACAGTTTTTTTCCCAAAACTCTTAGCTATTTTAATATGAGGAAGGTGTAGTATAAAATAGAAGGGATTTTTTTGTTTGTTTGGTTGTTTTGTTTTTTTTTTGGGGGGGGGGGGGGGGGGTTGACC
>JAWWMO010000043.1:15928397-15950486 GCA_035047845.1 Dendrocincla fuliginosa
ACACACATGTCACATCAGTGTAACAGTTACTACCCAGCTGCAGAATTGCAGAGGTCGCTAGTGCTCACTGGCTTTACATATAACTCCATTAACTTTACTACAGGATTTTTAATCTAGCAGTTAGGCTCTAAGATATTCAGGACCTGTAGAACCCACTGGGTGTAAAGCTAAGGCAGATTCAAGGAACCAGTTATACGGAACTGGATGTATAAGATCTTCTTGGCAAGATGAGTGAGATACAACAAATAATTAAAAAATAAAGAAAAAGAAAAGAAACAAACACAAAACAAACCAAACAAAAGCCCCATTACTGAGGAATGAACTGTAATTTCTCCATCATCAGAATCTTGTTAATATCACCAGTAGTGATAAAATTCTATGCAATGCCATTATAAGCCAGTTCTACTTTATTATAAACATATACATTCACTGTATATATGAGATTTTGCGCAGAAGGTAGTAGAAAAATTAGCATTAATTATGAATTGACCTTTTTTTTTAGTTTAATATGTCTGCAGATTCATAGTGAGCATGACTTAGTTTCCCTTCAATAAAATAAGGGTGTTTTGATAATAACAGTAGTAAGCCTATAAATTACACATATGCAAACATTTATTCCCTTTTTTTTTTTTGGGGGGGGGGTGGCGGGGTGGGGAGGGTGGAGAACAATACAAAAGAACACGAAAAAACAATCCCTATCTTAAATACATAACAAACATACACACAGCAATCATGGGATTCCAGAGGAGGGTGGGCAAGGAAGAATGTCAGAGTGTTTATCATACAGCTGTGCCAAAAGTAAAGGCTGAATGAATGAGATGGAGATTAAAGCCAGTAGTTCTGAGGCCTGTATTCAATCACTGCAGTCACTCTGTTTGCCTCTTGAATGCTGATGAAGTGTCATGAATGGTCCCATGTACTTTCATTCCAATATATTTCAGGCGGTAGTGATTATTGCTTGTACTCAGCTAAAGCTTGAAATAACTGGCAAACTCTTGCTTAGCAACAGAAGGCCTCATCTTCTCTCTCCTGGGACCACTAACTCAAAAATATGCTATTTCTTTTAAAAGTTAAAGTTAGGAGGGGTAGATACTTTATATTCATTGCTTTCTATGGTAATTTAAAGAAGAAACCACAAACTAAAGCCTGCAAATCACTTTGTTCCATAAATAATTATTGACTAGTTTATGAAGTCCAAATCCAATTTCTTTTGTAACACATTAAACTGTTCTGTAGTTGGGCAATTTTTATACACGTATTGCTTTTATATGTGCTGAGAGAACCGAATCACTTACTTCCTTTAAACAAAAGATCTCATAGTGTATTTTGATAAAATTCTTTCAAAGTTATTCATGTAGCATTAAATCACTTCATGTATGTGCTTATTTTTACTGTTTAGGCTACATTTTTCAGTGATGTCAATCTTAAAAGGAAAATGAATGCACTTTTGTTAAATAAATGACAAAATGTAGAGCATGGTTTGAGTTGTAGATCTCCAGCAAGTGCATGGAAGAATTCCTTAAAAAATGCAGCAGCATTATTCTAGTGTGAATTATATGCTGCTCTGTAGGTTTCTATTTTTGGTTACCACAAGATGGCAAAGCAATGAGCACACAAATGCAAGGACGAGTGAGTTTCATAATAATGCGTTCTGCATTCACACTTTATGCACATCAAGAGAGAATCCAAGCACAGCAGGGGTGACAATCACTCCAACAGTCTTTTGAAATCAAAGTATTCCTTGAGAATGTCTTTCTAGTGCTAATTATACTCTTCTGTTGTGGTTCTTATATTGTATATAGTAAAATGTTTACACTGTCATTATATACAGCCCCATCACTGGAAAAATGGAAGGTAAAAACTAATCAGATTATTAAATATATTTGTTATCATTTGTTATTTGTTTCATTTTTTGCTGGTTCTGCTTTGTGTTTAGGGCTCAAATATCAAATATCCATGTCCTTTGTCATCAAGGGACTTTGGCAAAGATGCTAATTTTTCACCAACTCCAAGAATGTCTCTTTACTCGAGGGCTGTTCTGTGGAAAGGATTGGTTGCCTAGACAGCTTGATGTTTTTTTCTTTTTTACTTCTTTTCTTTTTTTTTTTTTTTGGGGGGGGGGTGTCTGTGGTTTTTTTTATTTTTACTTTTTTCCCCAAGTTGCATGCATACTGATCATGCAGTAAGTACTATCAATGGATTTTTCTAATAAGATGAAGGCAAAAAGCTGGAGACATCCGATCCCAGGATAGGATGTTCACCGTGTGATATGCATCTATGTTTGTGTGTATGGCCATGCCTTAATGTTTGTGTAAGAACGTATGTACAATCTCAGTAACCACTATGAAACTCTTATTGTGTAGGAGAGGATGCAACATATCAATTATGTAATTGTGTTAGAGGAGGAAAAGTGTTCAGGCATTATAACATGCATTATAACATTTGTCTGACATTGCAGGGGTTTACGTGAAGAGCTAAGCAACCAGTCCAGTCTTGACTTTTATTCTTGCCTTTACTGCTAGGCTTGGTGAAAAACTGGTAGGAGGGATTTTCTGGCAAAAGTCGAACAGAGAACCATTAAATGCCATTTCTCATTCTTCTGGAAAAGCCGGCAGCCCATTGCTTGGACAGCACGCACTTTGCTGGGTTAAGAACTAGCTGGATGGCCGGGCCCAGAGAGTGCTGGTGAGTGGTGCTGTGTCCAGTTGGTGTCTAGTCACTAGTGGTATCCCCCAGGGATCAGGGTTGAGCCCAGTCCTGTTCAATATCTTTGTTGGTGATCTGGATGAAGACACTGAGTGTATCCTCAGTAAGTTTGTGGATGACACCAAGTTGTATGGGAGTGTCAATCTGCTGGAGGGTAGGAAGATTTCACAGAGGAATCTGGATAAGCTAAATCTGCATCTGGATATCTCTAAATGTTTTACTGGGTTTGCTTTTTGAACAGTAACCAGCCTCATTTGATAGAAGATACCAGCATACAAGAATGACATTATCTCATATCAACAGAGAACTTCTGTTACAACAAATTGATATTAATATGTGAAGTTGGGAAGCAGTAGAAAAGAGAAACTGTCTAGTTGAAATTGATGCAATAGATGTGGTGAATCTAACATGTTTTAAAGACTAAATTGTCAACAGCCATAAGCAAGCAGTTGTACATACAAGAATATAGGGACAGTGTGTACTTGTTTATGCACACAATGTACACTAGTGTGTAGTGGAATATTATTTGAATCATTTAATCATGGAATTATATGAGTTAAAATGGCTATCTGGAGGTTATCTAGTACAAAAAAAGATAGAGAAATCACAGAATTGTCATATAGCACATAGCCAAGTGCAACACTGAAGGGAGTGCGCCTTTGGCTTTTCATCTATCTCTGCCTCCTCATCTTAGAGCACCTTTGTTCAGAGCTACTGCCATGGCTTGTGGTACATACAAAGGCATACAGAGTGAATGGTTCTTAAAATACTGCTTTCAGTAGGCTAAGAAATCATTTGACAAATATCCTTGGTCAAATGATGGTTATTTAAGATGCAACACAAATTTGCGAATGGACTGGTGCTGGGAGCGTGGAGACTTTCTCATTATGCTGTTGAATTTGCTGTCTGTGAAGTTAGTGGTAAGACTTACATTGATTTTATTGGGAACAGGATTAGTCATTGTAAAAAGATTCATGTTGTACAGAAAATGTACAACTGTTTTCACTTAAGACTAGGAAAGGATTGTAGTTCTTTAATTCATTAGGTTTCAGCCAATTAGAAGAACTGAATTTTTGTTAATACTGCATTCTCATGGCTTCAGCTCTGGGCTACTTGTGTGTTTTTTGGTGGTGGTGTAGTTTCACTGAAAATAGTGGTTTATCCTCATGTTAAAAAGAACAAAATGGTTATCTGGTACAGAAGATATGTGGCAACATCAGAAACTGAATCCTAGTCTTTTGATTGCCATGCTTGTTTTAAATCAAGACTGTGTCATCATTATTTAATACATTTCTTCAATTGAATGATAATAAAACAGTCACTATTTTCTGGCTCGTTTCTCTTGCAATGAGGTTGTGATGTTCTCTCTATTGCAAAGTTGCTGTCTCCCTCTGCCGTTATCCTCCCCAGCATCAGGGGATGCAAAATGCATCATACATACAGAGGGAGCAAAATACATAACATCAACATACACACAAATAACATGATGTGTGGTTACAGCTGTCATTCAATTTACTACCCTTAGTTGCCCCTTAGGTAATACACACTTGTGTTGACCTATTTGCTCTAGATATAACCTACCCGATTTTTGATCTAAGTGATTGGATTTGTCTTCGTGTCATAATCACTCTCCCTTTAGCTGTTGCTGTATAAATTCAGATTACTTATACTAATTAAAATAACTTTATTTTGTTTGAACCTAGTACGTTTTGAATTTAAGGCATTTAGACAAAAGGTTACATGGCCTTTCAGAAACCCTTTTTTAATGAAATATTTATTGCTAGCTTTTCTGTTCCGATTCCTATCAGCTTATCCCTTAGTTTTCATTCAAGCTGCAATATTGCCACTGGGAAAATTAAAATAAGAAGGGCAGGCCATAAGTAGTCAACATGACCATGTATATCTCATATATGTACATTAGTTGCTTGGTATCATTCAGGTTTTATTACATCTGTGAGTGCAAACATTCATTCAATAAACCTTGCTTTGCTGCTGTCTTACTCGTCCCTGTGGGATCATTCTCCTGTCTGTGAGTTTTATACCTTCTCCTGCTTACATACCATTACCACAGAAATATAATACCCGTATCACTGATCTAAACAAATACATTCACCAAAAGGAAGGCAGAAAATGCTAATGCTTCTTCTTGTTCAAAGTTCTCCTTCAACATTTCCTATGGATGAAGGACAGCATTTAGCTACACTCAGTGTTTACCTGGGCAGCTTTCATATTGTCCTCTGCACCAGAGAACTTCTGATTCGTGGTACTTCAGTTTGAGCCATGGAGCTGATCAAGCCTCACATCTTCTTAGTTTTTCTTATTAGAAACTTAGCTGATGAAATACTTTATAATATTGTTTATAATGGTTCATGATGCACTTAATCCCATATTTGAAAAGATAATTTAGTGTCATCCACGAGACACAGTTGGAACACCAAATGCTAGACTCAGACCTGATTTTTTTTTTCTTTTTTTGGTATGGCATTCCCTTTAAAATCAGTGGGAATTCTTACACAAATAGTTTCTCTTTTGAAATTTTTCTCTAGGTTGAACAAAAAGTTATATATTGTAAAGATATTGCATACATTGACTACAATATAAAAAGCAGCCTTACTGATTCACTGTTATTATTATAATAGTATTTTGTGAAGGATCTTGGCAAGTTGGTTATATCTTACACTCAGTATGAGAAGCAACACATTCTGAATCATCTTCAACACAACCTTCTGTGTGGAATATCTGTATACATATATGTGTATGTGAATTTAGAAAACTTAACTTCAGTCTATTCTATCTTAGGAAACATATTTCATTGTGGGACACCGTGAGCAGTAGTAAACTTAGTTCATCAAAATGCTGAGTAAAACAGTGTCAGGCCTAATTTTCATTCCTTTTTATTAAGGACCTTGAACTGAGGAAGTATTATTTATTAGGCATTTATTGTGAAATTGATGGCATAATTTAACTTTTTATTAGCTAGTAAAACTGATAAGCAGTACATAAAAAAGATGGACCTTGTTATAGAGGGAATAATAATAATAATAAAAAGCTTAATTTAAAGTTTTTTAAAAGGTCATTGTTGTAAAGACTTTTTAACATTGTCTTCTCTGGTATGAACATATACCCTGAAGTTTTGCTTCTGTTGATAGTTTTGTTTGTGTTTATTTTTCAGCTATGTTCAGCAGAAAACGGATTTGTACACTTAAAATGTTTTCAGGATTTCAGTAACTTGAGATTAATTATAAATCTAGTGTGAACACACATGATGTACTTTCTTTAAGCATAAACCCCCCTGTGGTGTAGAGTTGAATAAATGGATGTTCTGAGTGTGCAATGATTGAACACTTAGTTGTGTAAATGAAGGCATTGTTCCTGATAAATGGGACATAGGAAGAAATATTGTGTATGTCTCTAATTTTGAGCCCTTTACTGATTTGTAAAGGTGGACGGGATGACTGCAGTCCTTGTTCACTGCACTCTCTTTGGGTAGCCTTGGATACATGAACAACTTAAAATCTTTTTCTGACACCCTCCTCTGAGTTTTGCAGAAGAGAATCTTATCCCATAAATGGTTATCTTCTTGGAGGACTAGAAATAAGGATATAAAAATCATGGATTTCATCCATGAAAACTTTTAGTTTCAGCATGCACCTGTTTCATAAGTCATTTTGAGCAAAACAGATAAAAATGGAAAATGCAGCAGTGAAGCTGGCCCAGATAGAAAATCACTCCTCCAAGTCTGCAGAACATCTGAGAATAATAGCCAGCATACTCATGCTTCTCTGTCACACTTACTTAAAACACTGTTCCCAGACAAACCTTTGAAATGAAAGCCATCACTCAAATCCATCAGTTAAGAAGCCTGTCAGGTTCACTTCCTCTGGCTGGTGCTAGTTTGGTATTAAACTAACAGAAGGGATGTCTTTCTTTTGCATACTATATCTGGATTTTTTTAACTTTTATCTTGGTGATGTGCCTGCAATAGTGGGGTTTGTGTGTTAAATCTAGCCATGTGTTCAGAATAGCACCTGAGCGAGGGACTTCATGGCACCGTGCACTAAACACGGAGAAGCAGGTACCACTGAGGAATGTTACACTGCTCGTGTGATCAGTGATGAAACTGAGAGCAAAGCAAAAAGAAACTGCAAACACAGCAAATACATGCTATTCTGTTCTACTCTTTACAATGGGCTTGGTATGAGGACTTGTGCTAACACCCAGATTAGTTGTACTTAGGCATCACAAACTTCCTTTATAGTCACTGCAGAGAGACACATTACCAGAGATGCAAATTCTTCCTGTTGAATCATTGGGCCTGAGAATCCTTTGCTCAAGATTCTCAGCATCACGCTCTGATTTCATTTAATTTCGAATACTTCTAATTAATGTCACATATTATTCAGTGGGAATATTTCGTCTCATGTATAGTAAGACATTCAAAACTGTTGTTTGTTTCATTCTTGGATATGGGTACTGTGCTACTTCTACTGTACATTTTTTCAATGTATACTTTTGCTATGTTACAAAGATAAGTTTATATTTGCCTGTGGTTATGTGTGAGCTGCTGTACCTGTATGTTCTCAGCAAGTGCAGCATCACAAAGTCTTGAGAAACTATATTTTAAATGGAGAATGTTTATGGATTCTTAAAAAAAAAAATAAAAATAAAAAAATACACTAGCTACTACAACACTTTGTTATCTAGAGATTTCAAGGTAAGTCTGCCATCTAGATTGCCAAAAAAACAACTCATCACGGTGCCATTACTAGAATAAAAATGGTGGGGGTTTTTTGCCATTGTCTTTTCCCAAAAGGAAGGAGCAATGTTACAAGCAGTAGGGCAAATAAACAGCCTTATTTTAAAGAAATGATTTCGGTCTGCCAGGAGGACAATGGTTATTTAGTGTGATGACATATGTCCTACAAAAATGACAGAAAATTTTTATAGTTTGGTTTTTTCATTCATCAGTATGAGTTAGCATATGGCATATTAACAAGGCTGGATAGTGTTAGGTAGCTGTTGTTTTCAGCTGCCTACTTTGGCCTCCAGATTTTCAAACCTGCTACAAGCACAGAGTAATAAGATAGTTCTTGTTGCATAAGACATAACTTAGTTCATGTTGGGTGATAATTATACTTTGGGATTATTCTTTCTGCAGCTTAAGGACTGAGACATATCAACAGGATTGAACAAAATTAATTTTCAGTATATTGAAAATATACTTTCCTGCATGACCCTTACTGGACCAAATTTTAGCCCAGGTCTGCTGTTGAACCTGGAATCTTGCAGTGCAGTTCTTGATACCAGTAAGAAGGACACTTCTATGATGACTTTTTTAAAGACTGTGTTTCACATGTAACTTATTTTCAAGTCCTAGAATAAGAATCAGATAATTCTAGGGTAACGGTTTGGTTTGCACAAAGGAAAACCTGAGAAGTTAAAAACTCTGTTTACCTGACTTGCTACATTATATCTGCTTCTGATATATGACTTTATCTGCATGTTCTTTCAAACTGATTTCATGCTCCCTGCAGTGACATATTTTGCTAACACAACAGACTTGTTCCTTCCTGACATACAGCTTCTGGCTCCAACAAATGTCAGTAGCTTTTTAGACAAACCTGTGCTTTTTATTCCTGTATTTTTCAAGAGGAATATCAGCATCCCTGCAACAACATTTTTTCCCCTATGGCTATTCTGTTTGTTTTATAAACAGACTAAGTTTATTTTACATGTAGAGGCTGGTAAATACATGGAAAGGTGCTTTTTTCTTTTTTTTTTTTTTTTGTAATAACTTTAAATATTAGGAAAGTAATAGAGTGACAGCCACTTCATGAGTCATGCAAATAAGCAAAGGTTTGCTCAATTCCGAATTCCTACAATTAATTTCTTTCTGTAACCAGTGGAGGACTCCAGAAGCAATTAACTATCTCTGCAGGAAGAGGAATGAATGGGAGGCCCTAGAAGCTGCAGGTCCTTGGGGAGCTCTGTAGAGCTGAGATTTGCAGTTCACACTTGACTTACACAGAGACGCAACTTACTTAAAGAAAAGGGACTCCAACATCTTGTCATTTCTACTTATTTTGGTAGCATCAGTTATATGATTTGTAAAGTCTGCTTTCAGGTCACTTTCTAGGAAATGATGGAAACCAGCGGAAATAACTAGGCTAGAGAGGATGGGTCTATAATATTCATGAAATCAATATTAGTGGCATATATTGATTTTTGGGTGAATAGGCATTAAAAATTTTTCTCAAACATGAAAGCTGTGAATTGTCTTCCTGAAGGGAAGGGTGCAAGGGTCACTGGCTCTTCTGGTGTTGCAGCTTGGTGGGTTTCCAGTCTCCTTGCTGGAACAAGCAAGATCCTCTTCAGGAGACTTGTCAGGGCAGGGTCTGGCAGTCAGTGAGGCACTAGGGCAGCCCCAGTCCCACACACTAGTCACCTCCCTGGTGACAGGGACAGGCCAGGCAGGGCCCATGGCCAGTCAGGGCAGGGCTCAGGGGGGCTGGAGACCAGCCCTGCTGTGCCATCACTGGGATAGGGTTTGATGGTCCTGGTCTGTGGCCAGGGTGTGCTGGACAGAGACAGTGAGGCCTCTTGGAGCTCAAGGCCCTGACATAAATTTCTCTTTCGATACTGTACTTCAGCCATGGTTTTCTTTTCTTGTTCTTTTCTTTTTCTTCAGTAAGATGCAGCATATAAAATAAGTCAGTTTTGACCTGAGACTGTTCAGGAGTTTGAGAAATGACATAGTCTTAAAACTGGAACATAAGTAGGAATTACTTTTTAATGTAGTATACCAGGTAGTAAAATTTAGTTAAAATTGGGTGCCTATATATATAAATGCCTTGCTTCCACATTTATTCATACATCCTTGAATTTTGGAGCTTTTTCTGGTCTGGAATTTCCATTTGTACCAATTTTGTTTGAGAATTGCATTCGGAAACTGAAATCTCAAAGTTTGTTTTTAATGAAATTTGGGGTTACATTTATTTCTCTTTCTGTTAGGTTTGCAACAGTCACATATAAGGGAAATTATTCTTAATTATACAACAAAATATTAAGCAATTACATGCAATAGCAATTTCAGGTGCAATAAGTTAGGACATTAGTCTTATCTGGGAAAAAAGAAATCTCAATATGGGCCCTAAATGTATCTTGAGTCTCCACAGACAATTTTCTTTTCTGTGCAACTACTTAGAAGAATAGAATCTATCTTAATTAAAATTTACAGCTTATTTCAGAATGGAAGAGCTGAAAACTATTTTCCTATCCTCCTAATGTCTGTGCTGTTTATGTGCTTGAGATGGCTAAGTGGTAGTCTGAAAATTGCAATAAGA
Source organism: Dendrocincla fuliginosa (assembly GCA_035047845.1). Lineage (NCBI taxonomy): Eukaryota > Metazoa > Chordata > Aves > Passeriformes > Dendrocolaptidae > Dendrocincla > Dendrocincla fuliginosa. The sequence continues at coordinate 15,938,447 of JAWWMO010000043.1, forward strand.
TTGGTAATTACTAGGGGACATAATGTACTGTTTTATTGCAGTGGAACTCTGAAAAAATATTTAAATTAACTCTTTAAAGGAGAACTCATTCATCATATTTTTCTCTTGTTATTCATACCTTTTACTTAACTGGATTCTCTAGTGAGTTTTCCTTCACAAAATGAACAGTAAAGCCACACCTTTTGAGACAAATGCTCTTCCTTTATACCATTAAAATCCAAAATCACTCCCTTTAAGATTGAGAAGCTACAGAAGTCACATGTTGAGGTTGATGCTCATCAAATGTGGCTCTGAAACTGTAATGAAATAAATACATGGAAAGTTCTGAAAAAATTGTACTGCTTTTTACTTTATTGGCACCTGTGGGTTACACCAGTAGGTTAGGATTTTCCAAATTAGTTGCTTTTAGTTTCAGTGACATTTGCCTTGTCTTCTACTGATAGCAGAATCATACCCTCAAGAAAAATTGGTAAATACTATTATGAACAAGTTGTCTAACTCTAGTAGCATGAAAAATTCCTTTGTGTCGTCTTGTTAGTTAAACAGCCACAATATTTGTTTCAATAAAAAGACACAAGGTCCTAAATGATATATGAAACATTCTGGAAAAAAATGCTTTCAGTGTCATTGACTTTAATAACAGGAAAGGGAAATAGTGTATTTCCATGAATGTATTCTATTAAAAAAATGAAATTCCTCTGTATCACATAAGAATTGAACAATGTTTTTATTTGGTAGTTATTCTCAAATTGTGCTGATTCATTTGAACAGCTTTTCCCCATACTTGCTGAGCCAATTTTACTTTGTTACTTTAGATTAAATACATTTTTTCAGAAGGATTGTGGGAGTTGTTCTTTCTTATTTTATGCTAGTTGGATTTTCAGAAATTTTGCTATTGCAGCTTAAAAGTGAGTTGTGGTTCTTTGAGGCAAACCAATTCCTTGTCATAATCTCTCATTCTAAACTAAAACTGAAAAATAAAAGGTAACCTGACTATCTGAAATAGAACCATTTTAAGTGTAAGAGAGCTTCTTTTATGTCACTGTCTTTGAGAAAGGGGATATAACCAAAAAAAAAAAAAAAATCAAAATCCACTTAAACGTATGCTCTTTATATTTTAAATTCAATTATGTTTAAATATTTGTTACTCCAGTTAATGTCAAACTGCAAATAATGAGTGACAATAAGTACTTAAGTTCCCCCTTATTTTAGTAGGAATTGTTGATCCTAAGCTCTGCTCAGGAGTTGGCGTGGCTCTGTTGTCACAAAGACTTCAGTATTGTAATAGAAAACTACTGAATGTATTCCTATGATCTGATTTTGAAACAACTCCTGCATTGTGTTCACTGACAAAAGCATATCTGAATCCAGCCAAGAATTTTAATGCCATCTAACTTAATGCATTTTGAACTAAAAGAGCTTGTGTTGCTAGGCATCAAATTGGTGATGCATGGAAAAATTGTTCACTGAAACTATAATATAAGCCTGCATGTACAAATCCAGAGTAGATTTTATGGATGAGCATGAAATCTAACCCCCTGGAAAGACCTGTATATTTAGATCAAGCCTTATTTTCATTGTACTCGCAGATACCATTAGTTCATCATTTAGTTTTATGTCTTTAATGGAATTTTAGGTGAAGTCTTCAGCTTTTCAGTAAGCAAAATTAAAAAAAGAAAAATCTGTAACTTACTTGCTGCAGTCAATGTGGAATAATTAGACTTTTGTTTTCTATTAGAGAAATTTCTATTTTTTCCCACAGAATTTTAGAATATTGTCCCATGTACCCAAGTACAAATATATTATTTAAGGTTTTTACCTTTGACAGACAATATAGGCCTTTCAAAATCTTTGTTCTTTCAGCAATGACATATAGTTGTCAGAGGGGTCATAGTAATTCATAGTAATACACATGAAAAAACCACTACTTTTAAATTTTTTAATAGCAAACTTTTATTTCAAGAATGTCAGTACTAAAGATCTTTTAAAAATATATTTGTTTTACCTTGAGACATCCTGCACATTTGCTAAAGATATATACCTATCCTCACTGATTCCTGCACACTTTTACAAAAGTCTCACAAAGAGCAGTTTCAGGACTGATCACAATTGGTCTTCATTTAGAATAAAGCAAAAGATCTGCTGTATGCAGCAACTACTCTACTGGAAACAATTAAAAGCTTATATTTAAAATTTCAGCATTTGTGCCCTTTTTTTTGTTTATTTTATTATTATTGTATTTTTATTTCTGTTTACCTTGACTTGCATTTTTAATTCAGATTCCCGTGGTTTTCCTTATCCCTGAAATAATTCCATATAGAAGCATTTGTGTTTGTGGTAGGAGAGAGAGGGGAAGAGATCATCTAACATTTCAAGAATGCAGGTACATTATAGAAGAGCATTTAAGAACATGAAAATTTTCTCTGTTTAATAATCAGATGATGACAACACAAAATCAGATAAATTGCCAGTGAGGTTTTAGTTACTGGTTTAAAATTATAAAATAAGCATTTATCAAATATAAAATATTTACATATATATAATAACAACAACAAGAACAAAGAAATACCTACTCATTTGCTTGGAAAACTGGATTATGGTAATTCTGAAATAATCCTCATACTAGTAAAAAATACCATTTATTTTCTTGGGAAAGAACTTTTAGACAAGTCTAGAATGACTTGAAGTTCTCTGATGATGCGTATCTTTTTTTCTGCTAACATTCAGGTTGGAAGCTGGTTAATTGCTTTGTTTACTACACGTACATAAAGAAATTCTAAAGAAAATATGGAGTCTTTATGACTTTTTATATACTGTGGCTCTTAATCTCTTACTGTAAAAGCTCCAGTGAAACTCCATCCATTGCTGTATTGAGATTTCTTATCTGGTCTCAGGAATGAATTGAGGCATGTTCAGAGGCTCTCAGCTGAAGAGCCTTCTTTCACTTACTATCTTTGGAAAAGGTCACTATGCTAACTTCCTGAAAATGAAAGGTATCCTAATTTTTTGTACCTCAATACTTACAAGAATCATATTCATGTTGTTCTATTATTTTGTAACTTATGTTTCTAGATTAAATTGTTAAAAATCCAAAGTAGCATACATGTCATCTAAGTAAGCTACTCCTGTATACTTACCCTTTACCTAATGAAAGACAGAGAGGACATGCTTTACACCAGGATGACTTTCTCCCTGGAGATTCCCTTCCATAACCTTAACTAATACTTTTCATGCTTTACAGCCATCTGAAGACAAGTAACAGTAGATGTCCACTATGCTGCAGTGCTCACTATGCTTAAAATCATTGCACCCTGGGACACAATCACCAGAAAATATTTATGTTGTGTATGTGGGAAATGCTGCTCTACAGTTCTACAATAGCTTACAATTTTTCTTCTGCTATAGATAAAAGAATGACAACAGAAAAATTATCTCTGTATAGCAATTACTCTCGTTTAGGTATCCTAGTTTTCACAGTTCATAATAAAAGTCACCATGCCAGGAAGAAATTATAATTTCTTAACTAAATACACATTTGAAAACAGTAATAATAATAATAAAACCCACAAAACAAACAAATGAAAAGCAAAACAACACCACAACAAATAGCCCAGGTGGCTCAAAATGAGCCAATGCAGAACTAAAGCTGAACAGGTCCAAAAGCATAAAATATTATTGAAAAGTGTTCTTATCAATATGCACTGCTTTCATTCCCAGGAACGCTCTTTGCCTTCACAAATTATCTTGACATAGAACTTCACTGTTCTTTTTCTCTGAGTACAGACATTATTCACCTTCACCACGCTGTAAATCTGGTTCCTTTCTTCTGAAATGGTGGTTTATATAATTCCTCACCTAGATTATATGATTTTCCCTGGCTTTTAATGAAAGAAGTGATAGTATAAAGACTTACTGATAGCCTGTATGGCAAGCCAAAAGTGTGTATGGCAAGCCAAAAGTGTGTATGGCAACCCATACACTTACAAGTGTCATTCCACTTTTCTGGCCTAAAGCGTCAAGACCTGAATAAACCTCTGATTATCTGTTTGTTTTTTTAACATGATCTACTAAGACAGCTATATGCCTTAGGAGCACTACATCTCCTGCAATCCACAATGAAATATATTAGTAATGGGATGGGAAAAAAAAAAAAAAAAGGCTTTTTACTGTTGTGAATATCATACCTGTATTTATAAGTGTCTAAAGTGCATTACTTACATGTGTCATATATATGCATGCATTTGTAGAGTACCTTGCTGTATATTTGTCCTTGAGACCTTCAGTTTTACCATGTTGAAATTCACTGCAGTGTAAGAGTCACAGAAACATAAAATTGAGGTAGCTTAGCAGCGACCCAGTCACAATGGTGGTGACAGCCTACAATACTTTGCTAATTCACACAATAAGCATTGTAAGCTGCTTTTGAGAAGAATAGACTGGGTAAACTTGTATTCTGAATGAAAAAAAATACAACATAGAGCAGCAGCATTATACTTTTAGACTTAAAGACTATTCATATATGTTTCAGCTTTTTTTTTTTGTTAGTTTGTTTTCTATTTTATTTTTTTTTTAATTCTGATGTTAATATATATTTAGAATTTCTTCTTTTTGTCTCCTTGGGTTTGTTTTGTCAATATTTCAACACAACAATTTATTGTAACTGTTATTGAAACTGCATTTTTTTCTAAAAAAATATTGCATTTGTATCTTTTTTTTTTCTTAAAAAAAAAAAAGAAATATAGTAAACTTGGGATTTGCAGATACAGGGTTGCAAATACATGTTTATTACTGCACCATAAAATCCAGAAATTATATGTAATATAAAGTCATAGCTGGGAATTTGTTTCCATCTTTATACACATTGAAATGCATAATGTATCTTTCCTGCATGTAAAAGGTAGTCTTTTGGTACACTGGTTGTACTAGAAGTGCATCACTTTAAATGCATAGCATTTACATGAGACTAATATTCTTCATGCAATAATTTTTTTGCACTTTTTGTTTTGCCTCTGATAGCATGGTCCAAATTCAGAATTAGGTGGTCTTTATTTCCTTAGTTTTCCTTATGCAGGAAAAACTACATGTATTGGAGAAGTTAATAAAAAGTAAGCAGTTACTGGGCTAAGGGTGCAGTGTCATTTAAGTCATTTGGAGGGTAGTTACATAGTAAATTTAGTAAAAGAAAAGAGAAAATAACAGCTACATCAAATATGAGTCAGGTAGAGAATTCAGTTTAGATGAAACAAAAGCCAAAGGACTGACAGTTTGGCAAACATGGAAAAGCTTTGAAAGACATTTTCTTCCAAAATCAAAACACAAAGCAGTTAAGACTTCACTGTATTTGTGAACATGTGGGGACATTTTTATTTTCCATGTACTTTATAATTTCTTTTCTGAAAGTATGTAAAGAGCACACCATTTAAATTTCATTGCTGTGAAAGATTGTTCCTTTACTTAGCCATGTAAGTAAAACCTGTGTAACCTCAGCTCTCTGGCTTTTATGGAACAATAATCATTTTCTGACAGAACCAGTTTGCAGGGTTTTCATATGTCCACCACAAAGAAAAATTGTATGTCATCTTGGTTTTATTATATCCATCAGCTGGCTGCCCATTTGTTGTGGAGTGTCTACTGTGACTTAGGGCCGTGACTCTATTCGACTGTAATAGATTGCCTGTACAGCATTCAGTGACTCTGGTACCTGTTGCTGGTTTTTTTTCCAGGTCAACTGGCTGCAGGTACATGTGAGATTGTTACTTTGGACAGAGATAGCAGTCAGCCCCGAAGGACTATAGCCCGACAAACAGCTCGCTGTGCATGTAAAAAAGGACAGATTGCCGGTACAACAAGAGCAAGGCCAGCGTGCGTTGATGGTAAGAAACAAAAATCTATTCGATCAGTTTCTGCCAATACAAGAGTAGTGTCAACTGGTGGTGTCTCGCATTAAAAAAAAAATAAATGCTCTATATAAGAAATTTTTCTGTGTCCCAACTAGCAATGGAAATACCATTGAAATTCTCCCAAAGAGTATTACTGATGATTACTATAGAGATTTCAATTACATGTTTTTATTGGAAATTTTAGTTTCATTTTAGCTTGATATGATGTTGAATGTTGGGGGCATTGTACTCCTATATTTTGTATCTGATGATAGGATCTGCAGTGAAATGCCATCCTTTCCCCCCCTACTTTTTCATTCCTCCTAATGACAAAAAAAAATGCTGCAAAAGAGCCTCAAGGGTCCTATGCCACTGGCAGGCTAATATTTAACTGTTGAAGAAAACACTGATGCTATAGTTGGAGTACAGCATCTGAATATACCTCACATGTCCAGCATTCCTTCTCTTTTTAAAATTATATTCTGTATGATTCACTGCAGATGCACTGATAGCATGCAGCTGGAAAACTGCTCACATACAGGGAGGTATGAAAATGTTTCACTTTGAGATAATTTTTTGAGACAAATGAAATTCTCTGTTACAGCTGTGTTAACAGTGGGACAATCTTCAAGACAGGTCTGCCTTGCAAGGCTTTTAACAAGCATTCATATTAAAAATTAAATTGGAGACATATTGAAAATAGTAATGTAAAATTGTATGTTTTGATCTAGTTTCAGTTAACAAAAGTGAAAAAAAAAAGAAAGACACTTATGTATAGAACTATAATAAATTCATGGATTGCCTTTGAATACTGGCTGGTTTGAATCCTCAGATGAAAACATTGCTGAGAACACCCTACTGTTGCCTCTGAATTTGGTCATACCAGTGATTATCAAAGAAGACAGCTCAAAGGAGATTTCAGAGCCTACCCACAAAGCTAAATATAGAACATCATGCACATTCTATTTTTACATTTTCCTTTCACTGTTTTTAGTACTTTGTAAGACAGTTTCTTATGTGTCTCTTTGGTAATATAATACTATAGCCAGTAATTCTCCTTTCCTGTTTTATTGTAAGATCATAAGATTTAATTGCTCAAGAAAGGAATGATTTTATTGTGTCATTTATAGTTGTAAGTTTAGTAAAAATGCTTACTGGCAATTAAAAAAATTCAACATATGTTTCCCATTTTAAAGCAACAAAGTTCTAAGGGAGGGGGGCAAAAAATAAAAAGAGAGAGTTTTATACCAGCTGATGGGAATGAAACATAATTTTTCCTCAGTCAGTTTTGGCCTATGGTGAAATTGATTTGGTATAACTATGGTATCCAAAGTTAATTGTTAGTAACTCCAGTTTTCCTTTATACCCAGAGTAGAGCAAAAGGCACTTTCTCAGAGTCATTTATCTCCCCCTAAGTGCCTAAGATAAATCAGATAAACCAGCACTCTCTGGTACTCACTGTTTCTCTGCCTTGCTTTAATAACCTGTGAGTATCCTAAGATTAAACTTAGATGGAATGTACAGGTCAGTATGAAGACATGACTGCACCTCATCCTCCAATTACTATATTAACTTATTTTCCGAGTATGGAAGGTTTGAGATAATCTGAAATTTTAAAATATTTTTATTTATTTATTTTTGGGAGCAAAAAAGGACTGTTTAAAATGCTGCTTTTGCTTTCAGTGTGCTTGATTCATCAGTTTATGAAAACGGAGAACTGGATGACAGAATCTGTAGTTAGAGATGCTGTAATATCAGAGGAGGTTCTTTATGTAGTACTTTGCATTTGAAAAATAAGTGGGAAGTTCATCAGTTGAAAAATACAACTTCCCTTTAACATTTTTGTCTAAATACTGTATTTTTTTTTTTTTAAGTTGACAAGCAGTTACATGAAAAAGGTGAGGGATGATGGATGCAAATCACTGCTGGGGACATTCCAATTTGACACAAAATGATAATTTTTCAAAATGAGATCAATCAGCCATTGCAATAATCTCCCCAGGGAAGTGTCTGATTTCCTAGTGTTAGACTCAGTTGGACAGAGTGCTGGGTCATTTTGTCTAGACTGTGATTTTTGGCTAGAAAGGTTAGACCAGATGATCCTTGAGGTCTCCTTCCAACCTGGTATTGGTTGATTTTATGATTCTATGACATAGTTTTAATAAGATCTAATAACATGGTTCTTCATTATTTGGGAAATGTTTGTAGTTAGGGTGATGAGCCATTTGCTAAGACTGATTACTGCAAGATCTGTAGGACATACTACTTTACTTTCCTGGACACTTAGGAAAGTTAAGTTAAGAATGTTTGTAATCAGAGCTCCGAAAGGTTAATGATACTTAGTACTATATGTCAAATTCTCAGATAAAAAACAAGGGAAAAGTCAAGTCTTTGATCTGTAGGTTTAAAAACAGGATTACATGTCATCAACACAATAAGTGACAATAAGTGAGCACTCTATCTTGTCTCTAATCTGCTTGCAAGTAAAGCTGGCAGATAAATTGGCCATTGACTGATAAGTGTCCTACCAGGTTCATAGTTTAAAGAATATATACTGACTTCTTCTGTATAGTTTATATTCATTTCTAGAAAAAAGTGCTTCAAACACAGCCACTTAATGCTTTATTTTAAACATGACATGAAAGCAACAAAAATTATGTCTGAAAAAAAGTTTTACCTCTGATATTAAGACAAATATTGCTGGTTTAGGAATGTAGCAACTAATCATAATTGCTGGTTTCTTGTTTTTGTTTATTGTGGTTTTTTTCAATAAAGACTCCCATTTTCCAAACAAAAAATAAATCCTTCTCTGAGCTTTCTTAAACATGATGTGAAAGGTACTTTTGCAAATTTTCCTTTATTTGTGTTATACTTCATGTTAAGAATATGACTGCTATTTGAGATTTCATTTCTGCTATCAAAAAAGAAAAAAATGATTGGTTCTTTTCATTTTATCCTTTTTATAGTCTTGATTTTAATGACATTTTTAAAGTCAAGGTAGCAGAATAAAACCTTAGACCTTTAATAATTAATGCCGTCATTTGTGGAGGAAGCAGGCATAGTAAGTGTGGCCTCCTAACCTATTAACAAGAAAACATTAGCTAACAATTGTGTTACAGCATTTGGCAAGAGAGTGGTTTGAAAATTCAGTACCAAAACTGGTAATCTTTACAACCTTAAAATGCATCATATTGTACCTGGCTACCATTTGTTCATTGTTCCATGGTGAGAAGTACCATAGAGTATATTCAGCTATGTAGTGTATTTCCTGGATCTGTGAAATGCAAGTCAATTCTTGCAGCAAAAGTAGTAAGTAATTTAAGGGCTTTGAAACCTCACAAACATTGTCTGAGATTGCACTTGTCAACATAGGTCTTACAGTAAGTCCTGAGTTGATTACCAAAATCCACTCCACTTTCCACTGCTACATCACCTAAGGTCTTTTCCTAAGAAAGGAAAGACAGTGAATGTCAGAAAGATAAAACCGGAATTGATGAAATTGAAAATACAGTGTTTAGGATTTGGTCTGAGCAGAGAATAAAGAACAGATATTTTCTTGAAATGTTTCCCTGTGATGGAGAGGGTTGATTTACTTTGTATTTTTTTCTAGCAGTGTTTTAAGTATGGCAGATTGGTAATGTATTCTGAAAAAGTGGCATCAGTATTCACCCTGATTTAAAACTTGATTTAGTGTTGATTGCTTCATTTCTACACCCACAGAGTCATAATGTATATTTGGTATGTTTGGTTGTGATGTAATTTTTATTCATGAATGTAGGTTTTGTGGTATTATGACAGCAGTTTGTCTGCACTTTTCATTATCTTATTATTATTTTCAACTAGTGTTCCCTAGTCCCTTTTTTGAGATCAAATTCTATAGAAATTACCTCAGTTGCATTACTTTGATAAGATATTTTATTTCAACATAGCATCTGGTTTATCACCAGAGTAATTTTCCTGTGTGTTGGTCAAGCTTCATCAGTTTTTAAGCTGGAGCCTGTGAGAGATTGGAAGATAGCAATTATTCTCTATTTTTGCACAGTATCTTTGCTGATTTAAACTTGTTCTAAAGCAAGTGGCAAATAGTCTTTGATAACAGTTTGTCTACAGATACACCCATGAGTTGTGTTCTTGCACAACAGTTGTATATATCTGAAAATAAGATTTGTTACACCAAAGTTTTTCATAGAATACAAGTATCCTGAGAAGTATGGAGTGAATATTTAAATGTTCAATAGATTCCAGTACTTCTGTGCAATATATATTTATACCTAAAAGGAAACTGCAATTTTCTCCAGAAAAATTGAAACAGGTGATGAGAGGAAAAGTGGTTTATGAGAAGTAGTTTAATTGCTTGAGAAAAATAGGATAGCAATCATTAATTTACTTACCTGAATTCTGTGATTAGAAGGTTCTTATGCTGTGGATTTGAGTACTGATTACTTTTATGTCCACTAAGTGCTATGAGAAATCCCAGGATATCAGTCCTAGTATCCAAAATTCTTAAATTTAGGCTAGCTGAAGCTCATGTAACTGAATTCAAAGTGTCCAGACAATTTATGTTAGAAATCAAAGTTTGGTTTGTTTTTTATTTTGCTTTTTAATTGCTTTTCCAGGCATTGTAGCAATATTGTTTTCTGTAGGGTGTTGCTATAAGTGGTTCATACATTATGATTAACATGCTTTTCAGTTGGCATTGATTGATTTTGTTTTACACAGAAACTCAGGATTTACAAGGAAGCCACATTAGATTTGATCAATAATTCCCTGCTCTTCTCATTATCTCTGTGAGTCTATGGGGAAGTGTAAGGGTCAGAACTGATCATTAATAGAATCCTAAGTCATGCACTTGAACCTAAACTGCTTAATACCTGGAGAGCTTCATAATTCTAAATTATCTTATACATATTGCAGGAGAAAAAAAGACAGAAAAAAAGAAAAAAGAGAACTACAATAATTTTCAGAAATGGAAATTTTTGCTTTTATATTAAGAATATTTAATATGTTTGTTATTGCAATATTCATATTATTTTACTTTATTTTTATTGAAGGTACTTGCAAATGTTTTCTCACTGTAATTATGTTGCATTTTTGGTATGTAAATTTCAAACTAGTAAAACAAATAAGAAAAGCAGGAAAGAAAGGCTGACGGGGTTATTGATCCTGGAGAAGACTCTGATGATGTAGTGGCCTTTCAATGTATAAAAGGGTCTTATAAGAAAGAGAAAAACTTTTTCTGAGGCCTTTAGTGACAGGGCACAGACAATTGTTTTTAACTAAAAGAGGGTATCTTTAGATTGGAAACAAGGCAGAACTTTTTAAGATGAGGGTGGTGGGACAGGTGTGGTAGAATAGGTCGTTCCATGAACAATGGAGAAGTTGTGTGCTGCGTTCCGCCGAGGGATGAAAGGATGAGCCACTCCGGGTGAGGGTGAAGCAGGAATGACCAGTTTATTGAAGGACTTATATAGGGTTCTGGAACTAGGGAGGAGTTCGGGGCGGAGTTAGGGCGGAGCGCGACAAGCAGGGAAAAAGGGGGTGGCAACCATGCCAAACAAGGGGTTAAGCAGGCGGGGTGAACCTTATAAGGGAGTGTTGCAGTGCACCAAACTCTGGCCAATGGGGGAGCAGGGGTTAAACAACCAATGAGAACATTCACACAATTGAAATGTAATTATTACTATTCTAACAATGAAATCTCTGTATAAGCTACTTCAACAGTAAAAAACTTTTAAAACTCATTAGTCTGGGTTTCTTTGGAGCGGTGTTCTCCTCTTTTCATCAGTCACCGGTCTTCTTTTGTCCCTTTTTCCAAATTCCTCTTTTTTGTCTCCTCCAGTCTGTGTAGTCCTTCGGTTGTTCCCCAAGAGTTGTGGATGGCCCATCCTTGGAAGTGTTTGAAGGCAAGTTGTAAGGGACTTAGAGCAACCTGACCTAGCAAAAGGTGTCCGTGCCCATAACAAGGGGGTTGGACTGGATGATCTGTAGAGGTTCATTCCAACCCAAACCATCCTATTATTTTATGATTTTGTTTGACACTGAGCAAATAGTATGTTACATAATGGTGGTAGCAAAACAATTGACTGTTCTGGTAGGTAGTTATGAAGTTAAACAGGCTGGAACGTGTATCCGACTTGCCTTGTTCTTCTTCTTGGGAGAAT
>JAWWMO010000043.1:15950586-15981978 GCA_035047845.1 Dendrocincla fuliginosa
CTTGCCTTGTTCTTCTTCTTGGGAGAATGGAAAGAGTGACAATTACTTTAAACAGGAGGATATTTTGTCTGTAATAAACATTTTGGAAAAAATATCCTGATAAAATTCTTTTGGTTCTGTGAGGTCTGAAAGACAATATAATCCATTTTCTGTTTTTCCTTTCTCTATTTGGTTAGAGAGCCCAGGTATCAAACACATTGTCATACCAACATTTCAGTTGCAGAATCATAGAAAAGTTTAACTATGTCTTATATTTTTGAAGATTCAGGTATACTAACCAGTTGAACTTATTGAGTGTCCAGTGTGTACAGAAGACCTTCTCTACAGGAGATATCTAGTAGCTCTCAAAATTGCATCCCTCATTTTTAAGTACTTAATATTACTACGGAGTGAGAGGCACATGATATAGTAAAGAAATGTGTATGTGATGGTATAATATTTGCTTGGAATATTCTGAAATGATCATGAGTTTAATTTCCAAAGATTAGTTCAGTTTTGTTTATCCTCAGGGCTTTTAAAAAATCAGAGTTGTTAATGAGTGGTCATATTTAGTCCTGCTTATGTTACTGGTAGGATGCAATAATGCAATGCAATATTAGAATATCTTTCAAGGAATTAAATAAGTAATGCTTATATACCCTTATATAAGCAATAAACCTTGTAAGTTTTAGTACAACTTCTTGAGCTTTGGCAGTCTTTTTGTGCTTAATTTTTATGGTGTATCTGAGGTGTTCCAAACACTGTATATGATAATTTATAAAATAACCATTGGGTACTCATCTGTACCTTAGAATATTAATGATTTCTATTTATTACTACCTAGAAATCAGTTTAAAATATTCTTTTTATTATTTTAAATAAATAATAAGGAAGGATAGCAGCTATGCATTTTTCCACCACCATGTGTATAAAACTTATTTTTCAACATGACTTAAATAAATAATAATTCTTGACTTCCTTTCCTCACCTTTACTTCCACACATGCAGTCACAAATGCAGATGTACTTACAGATGCACCAGAGCATGTACAACACTTTATTTTTTTTCAGCTGCCTCTAGACTATTCAGTCAGAACTGTAGATTTTCTTAGTTATTGACAATGGAGTATTGTTCTGTTACTCATGAGCTTTCTTTTCCTATGCATGGTACAGGCACGTTGTGACAATTTCCACCTTGTGGGTCACTTTTCATTTACAAATGCACAGAAAGTTAAGTTTCACTCCAGTTGCTTTGCTTCCAACTCCAAAGTGACAACACATGACATTCCAAAAGAAGCTGAGTGATATTTCCTCTCTAAATAATATCACAAACTTAGCAAAATCTTATAAATATATTCATATAGAAAACATTTGTTCTCTTTGATCAGGGATGTCAAGTCTTTGTTAGAGATTGAAGTGTTGCCAAGCAAGAAATACCACATTCAGCCCCAAGACAGAAACTGAGCAGTATAAAATGGAACATAGCAGTAGCTGCACCCACTAATGGCAACACAGGTGTGTCCATAAGAAATACAGAGAGATAAGTTAGGTTTCCTCTCCTGACTGGGAATCCACAAGAGGAGTAAATAAAGACATGACAAAAAAGCAAGTACTCCATGGGAAAAAAACAAAACAAAACAAAAAACCAAAACAAAAGAAAAAGAAAAAAAAACCACAAAACCTTGATTAGGAAGGTAGCATGCATATTGATAACTACCCTAAAGGCATATTTTAATGAAGGAGAAAAGTTAATTGTTTCACTATGTTAAGAAGTATTTGGTACCTAAAGTACCAAAGTAAAGGTGTCTAAAGCTGCAGCCCCACCTCAAGTACTGTGGCAGGTTTGGGTGCCTCAATATAAGAATGACACCAGAATATTAGAGTGTGTCCAAAGAAGAATGACCAACATGACGAAAGGTCTTGAGGGCAAGACCTAGGAGAAGGTGTTTGTTCAGCTTGCAGAAGACTGAGTGGTGACCTCCTCTCAATCTACAACTTCCTCAAGGTGGGCAGAAGAGGTGGAAAACCCAATCTCTTCTGTCTGGTGACCAGTGTTAGGACACAAGGAAATGTTTTTTCACTGAAAGGATGGTCAGGCAACGAAACATGTTTCCCTGGGAAATGGTCAGAGCACCAAGCCGGTCAAAGTTTATGGAGCATCTGGATGACGCTCTTGGCCATATGGTTTTCTGTTAGTCCTTCAAGGGGCAGGGAATTAAACTTGCTGATTCTTAGGGGCCCCTTCCAATTTGAGATATTCAGTGATTCTATGAATCTATGATTGGATCTGGCATAAAGGTGCAGACCAGGATTTTGCATAATGCTAGTCTTTTACACAGAACAGTTTGTTGTTCAGCAATTAGATAGCAAAGAGTGAATACTAACCACACCTTGAAAGTCAGGCCCAGTATGGGTTTATGGGGTCTCAGGTTGAGTACCTTTTTTTGGTTTTAGAGGTCAGCTGCTTCCTAATGGCAAGTAGATCCATTGATCTCCCTTCGTGATCTAACAATGTTTATGGAGTAACAAATCAGGGTTGTAGCAAAATAAGATTTAAATAGTAATGACACAAATAGACAAATTATTTTTTCCAAGCTTCCAAAGGATTATACACCAGACTGAGAGGAGACACTTTCTATATATGAGAGAAATAGTGCCAGGGCAAGAGGGAATAAAATGTAATTGAAGATAAAATACTTCTCTAAGCCTTGTACCTATAGCAAAGTCACCAAACTGGAAATACTCTTCACTTGTAAGTATCTTCCTTTGAGGTTAAACCTGGCATCAATATACTATTTCAGGTTAAGAGATGGCTATATTTCTAAATGATAAGACAGGAAAATATTTAGGAAAGCAGAATTATTTATGTGACTGGGAAAGTGGCCAGGAACCAGGGGTTAACACTGATACTGTGCAGAGAGTGCTGAGAGAACTTTAATTGCCTCTAATGCTTAATGCTTTGCTTTCACATTTCATCTGAAAGACAACACCTTCAGCCTCCTGGTGCTTCATTGAATGCATTAGTTCATCAATGCTAACAGCTTTGTTTCCTTCACTTCCTTGACATTCCTGTGCAGTCTCCCCCGTAGTCTAATCCTCTTTAGTCTATGTGCTCTGATGGCAGTTTCAGCAAACAATAATGGTTGGAGGTTATGTGACATTAGTTTGTGGAACAATTTTCAGAGGAAGTGACTAGAAGTCTAATTACTACAGACATTTTAAATTGAACTGGACAAAATACTAGAGAACATATTATTCATTAGCATAAGCATGCACTGAATCACTGAGGAGAGTTATCTTGAGGCAGAGCACTATCAACAACCACAGCAGTGTGATTGCAGTCTGATTCATTACCTAACTTCAGGCAATAGGTCAATGTGACATTCCTAAATTCAGGAGTTCAGTCACTGTAAACTCCCTCTGCAGACAGTAATATGAGATGGGCATGTCAGAGATCATGTAGTGTCAATTTGGAATCACCTCTGAAAGCTTTTCTCTTTTTCCTCTCTTATGGGATTAAAGAGAACATAGGATGACGAGCAGAGTAGGTTTTCTGCTTGAAATGTGTGTAAACATTTCAGGTCATAAGCTGCTCAGATTGCCTTCTGAAAAAAGACGCTGTCTTTACTGATTAACGGCAGTTTAAGGGCAAAATGTAACATGTTTATATTACCCCCTCTGGTTGTCATCCTACCTTCCAGTTATCCCCAGAAGAATGGGTAGAGAGAAACTTTCAAAACTATTCATGTGTGAAGATGGGTTTCTGTCAGGGCAACATGTTTGTCTCCAGTGAGTGTAAGAGAATATAGGGAAATGAACCTTTGCAAATACCCTTGTCATCAATAGATGAGATAAAACTACAGCTAAATGACATTTCTGGCACTATGTGGAAGCAGCATGGTCAAGGAATATTACCCCCACCAATGATCTTGTTAAGTACAAAGAACTATAAACAAAAAAATAGTGTTTGATTAAAGTGAATCAAGAAAAACTATAACAGTTAGAAATGGCATTTTAAAGCTATGTACCACTTTAGTTTTAACTAACCTTAGGTTTAATATCTGTGGTGATAGATGATGTGTCAGAAGAATCCTAGAAAATATTAAAATTGATTGCTAAATTAGTGACCACATTAATAACACTACTACACCCAGCACCTGGAAAAGAGTAGTTAATGCTAGGCATTTTTGTGTGTCTCTTCCAGAGTAGTCTGCACAGGGCTGATTCAGAGAAAATAACTTTTTGAAGAGAGAATCTTAGAAAACCACCTATTTATGGTGATGCAAAGGAGCTGTGTTTCCCTTGGGGTTATGAGTTGAGATCATATTGCAAGAAAAAAAACCACCTTTGTGTCATAAAAACTGGCATTTTCATATAATAAATAAATTCTAATATGTCTGTATGTTTTAATTCAAAAAACTTATTTTACTGTTGTGTTATTTTTACAATACCATAAGCATGCAAGGTGCTTCACAAGTCAGTTACATACTGTCCTAGACTAAAAATGTTCACTGTCTAATGATACACCAAGTCATTGTTTGTACAGAATGCAAGGGAATAAGGGTATGTACCTGCTGCTTCTTGTTCATTATGCAGATTTTGGGGAGTAGGATAAGGAGGAAGCCCTCCAGACTTCTTTGTACTCTCAGATGAGGTGGAAGTGGAAAAGTGGAATTTCCATCCATTCGGTGGTTCCTCTAACATCCATGAAGGGCATCCATGAAGAACCTCTACCCTTGCTTATCCCTTTTGAGAAGGCAAAGTTCAGCCCCAATTAAATATGAGGGAAGATGTATCAGTCACGTGCATCACAATGGAAAAATAAATTCTTATTTATATATATTAAAAAAAAAGTGTTTCAGATAAAGAATAGAACTGATTTGGAGTTTGTTTGGGTTTTTTTTAAAGAAGGAAAAGTCTACAAATTGTTTTTTTTTCAGTTGTAATGGTATGTTTTGATGCACTGACTAGAACTAACAAAATAACAATAGCCAGTGGAAAAAAAAAATCACCTGTTTTCTATTCAATTATATCATGTATCAGTTCTACAAAATCAGAAGACTCAGTTGTCCCACTTGAGAATAATCAGCTCTTTGTTTAATATATAATTAAATCTTACTATCCGGAGTTTATGTAATACTAATTAAAATAAGAACAAGCTTTTTTGGTAGGATAAGTGTCTTCTAAACAAAGCAACAAGCATATTTTAAACCATCCAGCTTTGGATGCATTACAGAATTTTGAATTTTGCTAAGCATAAAACATTGAGGGCTTCCTAAGAATATTGACAAATTCTGAGCTGCTTTTAAAAAGTAAGTTGTTAACCTAGACTCAGCATTTACATTCTTGCTTTAACAGCCTTAGGTCAGAATTTTAACTTAAGTTTTGGAAGTCTAATCATTATATACAAGTATAAAGCCAGCCTTGGAACATGGAAGGGAAGCTGGAGCACTAAGTGTAGGTCCCAGCATAGCCCTACCCAATATACATATGAATCAATTTCAGTGTCATCTGGTTCTGTATGCTGATATGTCCTTCTGTTTTACTGTGTGTTTATGTGGAGCTGATATCTGATAGGGTCCCCCTAGACGGGCCTGTTGCCTGCCTGAAGAGCATTTCTTCCCAGCCGGAGTTTAAGCTTCCTTCATAAGACTAATCATGCTTCCCACAAAGTGGCTGGAATCCAATTTTAATGTGATCCAGCTTTGTGAAGCTGGATCACGAACATACCATGTTTTAGCTAATAATATCAACGTTTTTCTCTGCGCATTTCATCTCAGAGAAGTTCAAAAACTCACACAGATGTCTGTTTGTCTCTTTTAATCTGTGTTTCTGTATAGGCTCTGTCTGAATTTTTATTTTCAACTACAGGCAGACTGGGTATTAACTTGAGTTTGAATGTTTGCAGCTCTCTGTTGAAGTGGTGGGCAGCAGGGAGATAAACTGCCAAGGCATACTAGCCTGACAGTCTTCGGGCAGGAAGAGGTATGGGTTTAGAATAGGAGGGTAGGTCTTCACTGTTAGAAAATACTGCTAGATTTTTAGTACTAGATTTCCTGAAAAGCATGTCTTAGACTCCTTATGCAAATGAACTGGGTTTTGCAATTTTGTGTTTGTCACACATCATAAGTGGAATCTTGATCTGTATGAATATTTTAAGTACCTGACCTTTGTTCATTTTTATTCACATTAGACTTTAATTATTTTGTGATTTCATCATCCTACACTAAAAAGTGCTGAGTTAGCATTGTCTTCCTTTACCAGTGATATGAACTGCATTATTTGCATTTGTTGGCAGCATCAAATACTGATGTAGCACATTTTGGAGTATTCTGATTGGCAGCATTGAGTCCAGCCAATTTTGAACCTCTTTACACAGTTTATACCCCTTTGGTTTATGTATTTGGAAACAAAACGTATATGCTGAGTATCATGCTGCCTTCAGTTCAGTAGGTACTGTGCACAGCACGAGATTGAATTTTGTGATAACTGTATGCTGGTTATCATATTTATCTCTATAATATATATGGTAAATATAAAATCCCTTTATATATCTATTATTATGTGGCATTGGAGTGAATAAATTAGGTGCTGAAAAGCCAAAACACAGAACTCTTTCCCAACAATTACTGCTTCTGCTCTAAAATTGCTTTCCTGGTCGAAGATGACTTTGCAGGTAAAAAAGCCTCAGTGTACAAAGTAACCTAGAAATTGTAATTGTCCTAAGCTGTTAATTATACCCATGAGAGTAGTTTCCGGGACAAGCCAGAGGACTCAAGTCAGGTTTAAACCAATGTAAGAGTCCATCCATCTATTACAATGGCTAAACTAATTTATTATGAATTAAGTGGTGCCAGTTCTTTGTGTAGGAAATTCTAAAATGACATTGTGTCCAGTGTGCAAACAAAGATTATGGAAAGGGTTCTGTACTCGAAATAATTATTGCTTCTCTTTCAGATGTTGATGACTGTATGTGAGACATGAAGATGAGTCGAGATCCTATTATAGAATTAATAAAAAAGCCTACCCAGACAGAGAGACATGATTCCTATCTTGATATTCTTATAATTTAAGGTTCACATATTTTAACCTCTTTGTCAAATTAAGAATGCTATTGAAGCTAATGAACCTGTTTCCTTGAATTTGAATTTACTGGATCAGTACTCTTTTGGACAGCTAGATATAATAAAAAATATGATGGAATCAATGCAGTGACAAGCTTCCCGTAAGAAAGAAATTTGAAGAAGAGATTCAGATTCATGTAAAAATAATTTGAATTCTTTTTTGTATTAATGATGTCCATTTTTTTTTTCAAATTTTTACATAACAATTACTTTAAATAATGTACTTTCCCCTGTAATCTACTAATAATCTGCTGGTTTTTATTTAGAATAGAGAGTTTTATGTGAAAAACTTTAATATGTATGCACACATATGCCATCTTGGATCACTTCTGGATCTATTGTTCTGGATTAATTTGGATGAAAACTGGAGAACAAAATCAGAAATTAATGCTCTTTCTACAGTGGGTTTAATGAAACTGTTTCCTCTAGGGATGTGACCTTCAGGTCTGTATCCCCGCCACAGTAATATTAGATCCCTACCCACTTCTAAGTTTTTAGTAGCCTGTATCTGAAGTTGTATTTCATTTGGATAAGTTATTTCTTTCTCCCTCATTATGTGTGTTTATGCGTGCTCTGGAACGGAAGTTGACTCATTAAATTCTTACTTTACCTAGCTTTTCATAAAGATATGCCTTTCATGGAGTAATTTAGGCTGTATAATCTATGGACTGAGCCACAGCAATGGAGTAGGTTTGGGCATACAAGTGAAATGGAGTGTATATGGGAGATACTCTAAGAGGCAGTTTGTAATCTGCTGGTTCATTTAAAATAAGGTTCCATAAAATTAGCACATAATTAGAATGAAGCATATAAAAAGACTCTAGGTAACTTCTTTTTGAGAATCAGTATACAAAGGTGAATACCTTGATTTAATTATACAAACTAGCTGCAACTTTTCAAAGCTGCATTTCCAACTTTGCTTTTAACTTGAAAAAACTACACCTTGAACTTCCTGGTTAAAGAAAAAAAAAAAAGATGATAGTCTTGCACTTAATTCTGAATCAGCCTATCAAGGTGCAGACGCACAGTTTTATCAAAGCATGTCTACAGGTCAGATGAAATGTGTGGGCTGTGGCTCCTGCTTCACCATTAGCTTTGCAGAAAAAAAACCAAAGTTTTTGATTCTGTCTCATATGAAGGTGTAGATGAAAATATTCTCTTTTTGTTCAGACTGCTTCCAATTTTGGGTTGGATTTTTTTCATACTCTGGAATTTTTTACTTTTAATTTATAGTGTTTCCATAGGGGTGGTTTGTTTTTGTTGTTGTTGTTGTTGTTGTTGTTTTTTGTGTTTTGGTTTTTTTTCCCCTTTGACTTTACCTATTAAAATAATGAAAAACAATGAAGAATAGTATTCCTGGGCCTTTTACCTTTGAATTCATATCATATTATGATGAAATTTAGAGGTGTGACATCCTGTTTGTGTCTCCTGCTAGTTTCAGTTTTCAATTTCTGGGTCTTTTTTCAGAATTATGGAACTTCAATGAAACATTAGTTTGTGCAATTTTTAAGATTCAAATTTTCAATTATTAAGAATACTGCACCTACATATTATATTTTCCATGGAAAAGTTGTTGCTTCTGATTTTTGTTTTCCCGTAGCACAAAAGGTCCTGATTTTCTGTACCGACAAACAGTTGAATAAGATATTTGTACCTAAATGAAAAAATACGGTAAAATTGTGTATACTACACAGTATGCATGGGATATCTATTATGAAAATGCATCAGAATAGACATATACTCGTGATAAGTATAAAGAAAAAAATAAGGTAAATATTGAAGTTACAACAATATAACTTGCTTGTGATGTCTGTGAAAGTGAGATTTAAGAAGATTATGAGAATACTAGCAAGTATGTTCAAATATGTAAAAAAAAAAAGGGATTTTTACTGTTATTAGCACATTTTTTTTATTAGAATTAAGAGATTTTTTTTTTCTTTCCTAGATTGTACTGTCATGATGTAAAGCTCAATCCACTTGAATGCTTTTTAGAAGATTTTGCCAATTAAAAAAACAAAATAGTTATTAATGAGAATGGGATTGGGGTAGATATTCCTTTCCCTCTCTTTTCGCTATTGCTTGTTTGCTTTCTGCAAAGTTATTTGTGTCCCAGATTTGTTGACTCTAAATACTGTATGATATCAGCTAGAAAATGAGTCCTGGTGTTCGGCAATCTGTATCCTTGATAGCCATCTGTGTCCATAATACTTTCATTAATAGGATGTACTATCATCATACAAGAATTTCATTATGCTGCAGAGGCAGAGCAGCTGAGTAAGTAGAGATAACTAGTAGCTTATGAGAGTTGCATTAAGAACAGTCATAGATATTTTGAGAACAATACGGCATAACTACCCTTGAAGGCCTTTCCTGTTTTCTGTATTGTAATCAGTAGCTACTGAAACCAAATTTTTATGGGTTTTTTATATATTTTATAAGGATTCCTTATTTACCAAAGTATTTAATCATAGATTTCAGTAGAACAGTCCTGATACCTGTTTCAGGTGTAGATCACAGGGTTACCATTTTCTGATAGACATTCAATCGTACAGTTGCAAATGTAATTATAAATAAGGATTTTTTTCTGAAAGTGAAGTGTTGCTTCTGAATACATCAAAGAAAATAACACTTTCCGTACACTTACTCAAAAAAATAAAATAAAAAAAAAAGTTTGGTCTGGGAGATTACTCAGTAGCCTATTTACCTTAGTTATAAACGCATGTTAGGAAGAATAATGATGTGTTCAGAATTTAGTCTACCATTCTTACGTTCTTCCATCACCAAAAGTGTGTCACATCCTGTATAGTAAAAAACTGGGTTCAGGGCAAAGGCTTTGACTTAGATGAGTCAAAATTAGTAGGGTTAGGAAAAAAAAAAAAAAGATACATTTATAAAAGTTGATTGGCAAGATTCTTGTTATTGTTGCTCATGGCTGCCATGGTAGTTCACAAGGACAATCACAGTCGTTTATTATGTAGAAACTCAAAATAATAGTAAACCCCCTTCCTGAAGAGTTAAATTGAAATAAGATGTGGAAAATGACAGAATTTGCCAGAGAAAACATGAGACCAAATAATCTCATTCCGATTTTGTTAATTTCTGTAGGGTTGTAGAGGAATTGAGTTGTACTGAGAGATGGTTAAGCCAGATGACAACAATTTGTGATGGAAAGAGACTCTGAAGGGAAAAGATGTGAAGGGGATGCAACCATAGAAAAGACCCTAAGCAGTGTGGGTGTGCAGACAATCATGCTCAAGAGAAGGAAGAGTGAAGGACTGGAGCAAGTCAACCCTGTGCTGAGGAAGTCCTATCAGCATTTTAACACCATTTTTGAGTGTCCAAAGATCTTTTCTTTTGCTGTTTGTTTTTTGTTTTGTTTTGTTTTTTTTTTCCTTTTACTGATGTTTTAGTGTAATATCTTAGATGGTGGTATTTTCATGGTGTTTACTTTTTGGGTTTTTTTGGGGGCTTGTTCTTTTTTAGTAGTGTTACTGAATGCTGGAATACTGGACTTCTATAAAAAGAAGCAGGAGTGTAGAAGAAAGAAGGAAGACATAGAGGGACATAGAGGATGAGGAGAGGGTGGAGTCAAGGACAAGAAGCTAAACACTGTGGCCTGGTTAAGTAAAATTAGAGGTGGCTAATGAGGTGAATCAAAAGGCAATACAGAGGAACTGAATAATTGTAGTGGTAATAGGATGCCTTTCCAAGAGAGTAAAAGCTGTAATTAGCTCTGAATCTAGCTGAAATAAAAAGAACAGGTATGGATTCAACTGAAGATAGAAACAGAAGCCCATTTTGTTCTCATATTTGTGATGGATGGTAGAACCTGAACCAGGAAGGTGAAACAGAAGTCAATATTGCTATATGTCTCTGAATATATCCTTACTTTTGCCTTCAATGGAGCTGCTTTTTAATTTTATAGTATAAGAAAAATA
Source organism: Dendrocincla fuliginosa (assembly GCA_035047845.1). Lineage (NCBI taxonomy): Eukaryota > Metazoa > Chordata > Aves > Passeriformes > Dendrocolaptidae > Dendrocincla > Dendrocincla fuliginosa. Next base: position 15,961,627 of record JAWWMO010000043.1, read on the forward strand.
GTTTTTCTTATTAGCCATAATGCATGCCTCAATCAGTTTGATTAATTAATCTCCTAAAGGAAGACATTAGTGAACTCTGCAGCTCCATAGTCTCCTCCTTTTAGACCATCTTTTGTAGAAGTCACTTCTTCAGTCTTTTCTTGCACACCCATTAATAGATATTCATGAATTATTCATCCTCTTATGAAAAGAACTTGGAAATGCTACCAGTCATCTAAAACATAAGATAAATATACTTGTTAACCACAGTTCCTTGACATCCAAATTGGTGCAGGACTCTTATTTACATTTCTTTTCTCCTTGTGTTTGCTGAGAGAGTTTTCAAAATTTTAGTCAGGAAACCTTTTCTTTTGCAAGTAAAAAAGAGAAAAATAGAAGATCTGATACTAGATATCTCATATGGAGTGACAGGTAATTTAATAGAAAATTATATGCAGTTGTGCTGTAATGAGAGAGGAGTAACATCTCACATCTGCTTCAGAGTAAATGTTTGCTTGCTGATAACTCCAGAATAGTTAATCAAATACTAAAATCTGTTATTACTCATCCTTCTGCCCCTGTCATATTGCTAACTAATGATCTTGTCAGAAGTTTAGAACTAAACTCACAAGTCTTATCACTGAACGGTGAAGGCTTATTTGTCCAGTAAGGGTCATATTACAAGGCAAAGTTAGAAGATGGCAGCTTTCTGTAGTCCTGCATCCTGATGGGCTGGAGGGAAGGAAGCCAAAGAGAATTTAGCAGTACCCTCTTAACATGGGTAGGCTCAAACAACTTACTGGTGAACAGACTGCATGTTCCATTCTCCGCTGGGCCTTGTCTTCAGCCAGTTGGTTGTCTCTTCAGTCTTCAAAGGTTATTGTGTCACGAAATTTTGTATCTAGTCCTTGGTTCTTTTATTGTGTGGTGTATGTGTCTGTCTATCTATCTATCTATCTATCTATCTATCTATCTATCTATCTATCTATCTATCTATCTATCTAATCTATCTATCTACCTATCTATCTGTCCTCATCAGGTGTTCCAATGATTTGACCCTATTTGTTCCTTTCTTTGGACCTTTCTAGTTCAACTGCATCTTTTCAGTTTTAAAGCTGCCTAGGTAGATATTGTGGCTTATGTAGCTTCGTGATGGTGGGCTTTTTTCTGTTTTGTTCTCTGTTCTTTTCTTAGTAACTTCTATCATTTTGCTTCCAGATCTGACAGCTACTGAGTGCTAGCCTGAAACATCCTTTCAAACATTTCTAGTTTGATTCCCAGATCTCTCTCTGAGATGATAATAGCTAATTTAGAGTACATGTCTGTATAGCTAGGGCTAGGGTTGTTTGTGTTTTTCTTTTTTTCCCCATGTACATTACTTTTATTGACATTGGATTTCAGCTGCCAGTTTATCATTATCTTTGTAACTTTCAGAGTTTTCTTTCTCAGAACAATGTATTGACATCAGCATATGCATTTCACAGTTCCAGCTCAGTAAAAGCTGCAGGATCATAGTTTCCTGGTTTTGGGCATTTTGATTCCTGTGCATTTGTATTTTGTGCTGTTATCAAACTTAACATTAAAAAACCTTTATAGCTGTGCTATTTTCTCAGTGGAAGAAAGACTTTTAGACTTCAGTTATCCTTGGATTTTTTAATTTACTTTCTCTCATCTTGTCCCTTTCTGAGCAAGGATGCAAAAAGCAGAGGGAACGTACCTATGATAAGTTAGTTCATTTAACATAAAGAAATACTATTATCCTCTGTTGTTTGAAAAGGATCATTTCTTAGATGGATTGGGAATTGTTAGTGTATCAGCCTTGAAGCTCCAGAATGAGGCCTTTTTTTCCAGTCCAGTGTCAGCAGTCAATTGCTGTTGGAAAATTTCCCTTTATTTATTGACTTTGCTGATCAGCGTTTAACCTCCTTGCTTTCTACATTATGATTTTTTTAAATTTATTTTTCCTTGTAATTCTTTTTTTTTTTTATCTGTAATGAAAGCTTTAATTTAGTAAAAGCTGAAAATTTGTTATGGCTATCAAGTGGTTGCAAATGTAGTTGAGGCTTCCTATAACACATACTATTAGTTCATGCAAATTCACATAAAAAATATGCACTGCTTGTTTACAAGAATCCTTAACCCCAAAATTCAATATCTGGCAATTTGTTAGTTACAACATGAGCCCTAGCTCAAAATCTTAGAAGTCAAGATTGTTTCTTTTCTATTAAGTGTTAAATCAAAATACACTAAAACAGTAGGATATTTTACCATCAAGCAAGGTATGAATAATCTCACAATCTCTTAAATGCCTTTGTAAAAATAAATTACTATAAATCTGAGCTTCTAGCCAAAATTACATGTGACCTCCTGTTTCTAGTATGGCTTGTTGTAATGTTTGAAACAAACTAATGAGAATAAAGAGTTATTTTGTCAGCCTATTTACGTTGGGGTTTGTGTGTGACATGTTAAAACAACTCTCAGGAGATCACCTGTACAGAAAATATACTTTTTTTTTTTATTATTTTTTTTTTAGTCAAACATTAAAACCTATTCTGGGTATTCTGGGATAATAGATAGAAGAAAGATTGACTTTGGGAATTCTTTTTTTTAAAAAAAAAAAACATGTCCTTCCTTGGCATCGTAAAAGGTTTTTTTGCTTGGTTTGGTTTGGTTTGGTTTTATTATTATTGTTATTTTTTTTAATCTAGGTTATAATTTTTTAGCATTTGTATTGTTGAAGAATATTCTTTTAATTCTATTAGCGTAAAATGCAGGTTTTATGGATGTATTATAGGTGTTTCATTCCTCATTATTAATGGACTTTTGCACTCCTTTTCCAGATTTTTAGATGCTAAGTGCTTTCATGTTCATTACTGAATTGATGTTAGAACAAGTTGGTCTAGTTTTGTTTGAAGCTGTGAAAGAGAGTATAAAACATATTACCTTTGAGGTGTCTTCATTCGCAGCTGCTCATTAGCAAAATTAGTAGTATTTTAAATTGTAATTTAATTAGATCTATCAAATAATTCAAACAGGAAATTAGTTTATATTTATGCAGTTAATGGAATTGAATGTCAAGCTCATTATATGGTATTGAAATTTTGCCATATTTAGGGTAACTTTAAGAAGAAATACTTGAAATAGTTGGGATTTACAGCACATATAGTGTTTCTGCCTTTAGGCATAGCCTAAGGGTCTGAACATTTTTAGCAAGTGGAACTCTATTAGAATCCATTTTCAAAAATAAAAACAGAATTTAAGTTATTCTTCCCAGGGATTAGCTATCTGGGACTATTCAGGAATGTACTTATATTAGTGTTAATTTCCTTAGCATGCTAATTTGATTTTATTTCACATTTGTATGCTCTAGTACAAACTCCTCCAGGACCATCCCTGTGTCAATCAGCACATGCAAATACTTTCTTTTGGTTCTGTTTAAGCTACTCTTGAAAGAAATTTAGAGAAGTAGATATATGGAGTATTTCCAAGGGATTTTATTTCTCCACAGTTAGCTTTACAGTTGCTATCCATATTAACAAAGTAAGATAATCACATATCCTTATGAGCTTATCTTAATTTTGCATATGAAGTTAGAAAATATTAGTGACTTAAAGTATTACTAGAATAGCTTACTTTTTATAGCAGATAAGAAATATTAGTCCTCTGAATTGTCTTCCAGTGATTATGTCCTGGTAGAAATCCCTTCACAATCCTATTTTTCCAGGAGTGAGGATGATATGTGCAGGATACAGTTAAGTTTCTGCCTGAATATTAGTCTGGATTTGAAGCAACTCTCTGTTTAGTGAATGTATTCATTTTGTCCTTTTTTTTTAAGTGACTAGTGGTATTTCTAGGTCCTCTTTTTAGGAGTATGAATAGATGATGAATGTCCATTGAGGGAGGTATGAGAAAAGCACTAAAGGTGAAAGAAGTAACTTTTACAAAATGTAAGAAGGTAAATTATAGAAGATAAGTAAAGGTTAAAAGATAAATGATGATTAAAAAAACCCAAAACAAAACATGTAATAAGTCACATATATACACTGGGCTTGTTCTTTCTAGAGTATTTGTGTTAGCATTCCTCAGAGGCTCATGAGCTCAATTAGTATGCAAATAAGACATGGACTGGGCTGTATTAGAGCTAAAAGCACAATAAGGTGAACACCAGTATTCTCTTGCTGTGAACTGCAAAATATATGGATTTCAAGACATGATCATAAGAACTGGTAGTGCAGTTACTTTCAAGATTCCCTTCAGTATTTCATAGTGCATTAACTTTTAGTACTTCTTGTTCTGCAACTACACTTTACATAAATTTTCCAAGTATCATCCTTGCTACATACAAGTCCCCTGTGTATTTAGTCTTCTTCAAAGAGTTGGTTGCATACCCCTTTTTCTGGCTTCTGTTCCAACCCTGTGTCTGACACCAAGATCCACATTCTGCAAGTCTCCTCTGAGTGTGCATCTATTGGGATGTATATAATTAAGAGATCTATTTCTGTGCAAATCCCATTTCCTGTGTAGAAGAACACATCCATCTTTTTTTATGCCCATGGGATCTAAAAATTTGTATGTAGGAGTAGTGAAGACTTGTTTTCTGGTCACCACTTTTTAAAGTTATTCCTGAAATTGTTTGGGCTGTGGTTCAAAAATCAGATTGATGATAGCTGACCTCATTCTACAAGATCCCTTCTTTCCATTTTATGAAAAAATAGTCTGAAATGTACTATTAGGAATTCTAAATAATATAAAAATATAGCATTTAAAGATTTGAGGCTTCTCTAAATTTTTCTGTTTGTAGGACTGAAAGAGGATTGAAGAAGCAGCTGTGATGTTTTTTCTATGAAGATGAATGGTGTGTTCTTTGAAAAATGGAAAGATGTGTATGGCTGTCAGCTGCAGGAATATTACCATTTTCCCTTGAATCCCAACACAGAGTAACTGTCTCAGGTTGTGATTTCCAATAATATTGATTGCTGTATTCCCATTACAACATTTCACTGTTTGGGAGATCATAATCTGTCAGCAAGTTACAAGGATTCATCAGTCAAAACCAGAGCTTTTAATGGATAAAATAATACTAGATTAATTTTAAAAGCTACAGTCACTTTAATGATATTCATATTTTATCTGTCTTTTACAAACCTAACATTTGTGATTGTTTCTGTAACAAATTAATTATGGTTTGTTCTACAGTTCATACTGAAGTGTTACAGAGAAACAAGCTTAACACCCTAATAGAGGACAATCACATCTAATATTTGCTTCTGTGGGTACAGTAGCTATATTTGCCAGCTTTGTGCTTGAGTCCTTTACACAGAAATTAGATTTGTACATATGCAGCACTTAGAGCCTATATTCATGCTGCTACATTATGATTTAGAATTCAACATTTTAGAATTTGACAGTTTATAGGACATGTGAGTACAGAACGTGATAATTCCGTTTGCTGTTAGTTACTTAGAACAGTTGAGATGACAGTAGCTGCGATAAATGTGGGTGTATTGTAGAAGACATCGTTCTTCTGGGGTAACTAGTGCTGGTATTACAATGCTGGAACAAAATATTTGACAGCAGCAGATACCTCACTTCCAGAGCAGGAGGTGGGATGAACAGCAACTCAAAACACTTGGCAGAAGTCATATATTCAATTTTTATTTCTCTAAAAAGTTATTTAAACAGGATGAAGGAATATAAACTACGTCTAGCAAATCTCAGTGTCAGCATAGAAGAACAAGATGAACAAGATGAACACCTATCTACAGTTAGTATGTATGCAGCACTGGTGCTCAACACTGCCATTACACATGCTCTGCCTGCACAATTTGGTTTTATTACCCAAAAAATATTTGGTCTGTTTCACATCCTGCCATACTGTTTCAGCTCCTTAATGTCTTAACAGAGTATCAACATTTAGTGTATATTAGAAAACACATGACAGCAAGGGCAATGTGTTTTGGTTTTGTTTTTTGATTTTTTTTTATTGTCACAGCTAGTCATGAGTGATTAAAAATATGTCTTCACATTTAATACTGAGTTTTCTTAGGTGACAGAGGGAGAATTCTATTACTCAGCTGAGTCATTTGGTATATGGAAATGTCACTGAAACTTCACTTGTTTTCAGAAATGTTGCTCAAGTGAAGAAGAAATCAAGGGAGTTTGGGGGACAAGGCAAGTGAAGTTGCAGTAAATGCATACGGAGATCCCTTTGTACAGCATGCTGTTGCCCCTCCCAGTATTGCCCAGACTAGCAGAGTGCACTCTGCTTCTTCTACTGCCACAGACAGTGATATGAACGTAATATGAACATAGCAAGGCAACTGAAGCCATTTAATCAAATTTGCATCTCATCTAACTTTTGCCAGAGGTGCCCCATAAATAGAGCAGAATTGGGAAGAGTAAGAATGGCAAAACCCTGTTCAAACAATTTATTTTTGAAGTCTGCAGCAATTTTTACACAGCACTGATGGTATTAGCTACAAGCAATGAATGTAAAAATTACTGTGTTTCTAAATGAGAGTAGGATTACTATAGATCATGCGAGAAAATAGCAATTTTGTTGGACTTGTGCAGAGCTATCTTTACTCATTTTAATGTTGACTCTATTTAGTGTAATGCTTATGCCTAAGATCTGCATTTTGTGATTGAAAACTAAAATATCTAACAAGTTTCTAATATAATATGATACTGGCTATTCAGAGTCATAGTCAGATACAACATTCAGTTAAAGTAGGAATTCCTGTAAAAAGAATCAAAAAAATATTTCCTTCTATGTCCAGTATAATGTGAGACAGGTAATTTTCATTCTCTGTGCTTATGAGCTTTTTGGGTGTTTGTTGGGTTTTTTCTTGTTGTTGTTGTTGTTTTGTTTTGGTGGGGTGTTTTTTTTGTTTTTTTTGTGTCTCACGCTACAATGAAATATGTATTATTGAAGTTTTTTTCAACTGCATATACCATAACACCACTGATTTCTTTACCAGATTATTACAGACAAGTTGCAAAGAGACAAGTTTTATTATAGTTATTTATCTTGAATTTCATACCTCCAAAAAGGACTGAAATATTCTCTTTGCATAGTTCTATTAATATGTTCTCCATGGAATTACATTCCATAATGTGAACAGAAATTCAGTATTGGATTAAATAATTGCAATATCCCGCAGCTGGGTGTTAAACTCAGACTTGGTGAAAGTATGCATTTAAGTATTGTTAGCTTTAGCAAACCAGCCTGAACCAGGCTAAACCTTAATCAACTTTTTGTTTTATGACTTTGTATATGTGAAAGCAGTATTTCCTGAACAGCCTAATAATTTATGACTAGCTTGAGTAACTCCAAAGAAGTAAAATTAGAAATAAAATGGACAGGACAAGGGGAAAAAACCTCACATAGTAAATCCCCTTCCTAATGAATGTCTCAGAAATCATTTCCCATTAAAAGCCTTTCTGTGATATCTTGGGGATGAAATAGCTAGTATGAAAAGTTTCTTAATTTAATTGCCTAAAATTCCCTGCCAGGGTAGGGCTGTAGGACACTGAGAATGATGAATCTTGCTGGATAACATCTAGTTCAACAAGGATTTGCCTTTTATGATCATGAAATTCACTCTGAGTTCTGACTCCAGGGAAGAGACAGGATCCACCTGAGAAAGTGGGGCAAGAATATCCTTGTCAACAATCTGGCCAAGATGGAAACAAGATAGTTTTAAACTAGGAATTTTGGAGACAAGTGAGGAAGTGGTGATGGAATGTAGAAAGCAAACGTTTCTGAGTTATGTGAAGAAGAGGGACCTCAGAAATGACAAAAAGTGGCAAATGGATAGCTGAGTCAGGTTTATGTACAGAAACACTTGCAACCTTGCAAACAGGCAGGAGGAACCAGAGCACCAGGTGTGATCACCAAATGCAGATAGTAGTGGACAGTCTTGACCTTTATTAATTATCTGGAGGAGAAAATGACGCGCAGTCAAGTTTGCAGATGCCACCAAATTGAGGGGATCAGTGGTAGAATCATGGAATCATTTATATTCGAAAAGACTACTAAGATCATAGAGTCCAACTATTAATGAAACACTGCCAAATCTGCCACTAAGCCATGCCCCCAAGGGGCACATCCACATGCCATTTAAATGTCTCCAGGGATGGTGATTCCACCACTTCCTTGGGCAGTCACTTCCAATGCTTGCAACCCTTTTGATGAAGAAATGTCTCCTAACATTCAGCCTAAACCTGTCCATGTGCAACTTGAGGACATTTCCTCTTGTCTTTTTGCTTTTGACCTGGGTGAAAAGACCAGCTCCCACCAGTTTGAAGTGTTAAAACTAAAGTTGCATTAAAAATTTTAAGTTGCATTCTGGATAAGAGCTATCCTGACCTAACACCTTTTATCTTATGAGAAAAAGGGGTGTAAAAGTCTGGGCTAATCTATTTAGAGCATTTTAAGATATTTTCCTTATTTTCTATTAATACACATTAAAGTATTTCCAATGCAGAAGTATGAAGACAGATTTTCAATCTCTGATTATTGTATAGCTAAGTGACAAATCTTTTGGTTTTAAATCTGAACCCTGGAGTTCAGAAAATGAAAAGAATAATATGAAGGTTTTGATGTTGAGAGCATATAAGCAATGTATATATTTTTTAGCTTTTGTTATTATTTTTTATTTCCCTATTAAATAGCCTATAGATCTGAGGGAAATATCCTTTGTACATATATAAATAAGGTATAAAAGTTCACAGGCATTAAATTACATATATATATATCTTCTGCAGTAGTTAGTTATTTTAAAAAAAATAATAAGTAGCAAATATAAGATATTTGGAAATAGAAATTTTATTTCCCATCTTGGTTTTTTTTTTTTTTTAATTTACATGCAATTCTGTATTTGAGTTTTTGGTGGTTTAACCCAGTAAAATTCACTGTGACTTCAGTGGATTAGTGCTATAGACATCTTTGAAATTATTTGTTATTAAAGAGATTATACTATTCAGCCATATCTCTGATGGGAACACTTCAGAGATGAAAACATTGGTGTCTTATTATAAATAATTTCATACCAAGTTTAAACGTATGTGAAAGGTTACAGATGCCTGACACAGAAAAAACAAAATAAAATGTGTCATTTGAGAAAACAAGTTGCCGTAGAATTTAAAAGTAATAATTACTGAGAATCAGATTGTCACACAAGAAATCTCCTTGCTGGCCTGTAATCAATCTTTGCATTTAGTTCAGTCCTTCAGAAAGGTTTTATGTGCACAAGTGATGGTTAATACAAAACCATTATAACCATTCCGCTATATGAATTCAGTAAGATAGAAGTTTCAAATATAATAGGTTACGATAGCTGGTCTGTTTTCTGTCACTTTTTTCATTACAGTTTACCTCCTGGGTTTTAACTAAATCATCCTCAGAAAATTCTCCTTGTTACAAGTTCCTCAACATCTTCATCAGAGTAATTTCACCACAGAATATGATTGCTCACTACTACCCATATAGTGCATTTCTCACAAGTTGAGAAGTTTGTTTAGATGGAGGAATAAAACTTATTTTTCCTTTCTTCTTTACCTCATATTTTGAGTCCAATTTCAGGACATAAGAAAAATGAATCTGTTTGACTCTTCTCTGGACCGTAGTCCACATCATAAAACATAATGAATTACTCAGTTAAACTGGTTTTTTGCAGGGCAGTCTAAGTCCCAGCCAACAGACAAGCTGATTTACTTCATGGGTGCATTCAGGACACTTGTAGAATTATGATATTAAGTGTACTGGAAAAGCTTATCCTTTCTTATATGCAGAATACAATATGGATAAATAAAATATTATTTCCACTATTCAGAGTTTTTTAACCTTCATTAAAAGTAAATTCATAAACTCCTGTCAGGTTGCTGATCACTTTCTACTCAAGATTTAAAAATCATAAGCAAAAAGGCTTATTTGAAACTTGTGTAAGGTTTCCTGCTTTGATTTTTGTCTATAATGAAGTAATTCTACAGATTATTATTTAGAAGAATATAAAAATCTTAAGTAAGCCTAAAAAGAGAATTCAGGGGTTTCTTATAAGTAAAAGAGTTAACTGTCTTGTTTGTTTCCCCTGTCTTCAATTCGCATTCACTCTTGTCTTGCCAAAAGACCCTGTCTTCATCTTTCATTATAAGGCACCGAGTTGTAAGGGGTTTTGATCAAATCACCACTCTACATGCCACAGTTAAGAAGAGATGAAAGAGAACACTGAAGTCCATAAAAGCATTAGAGCAATCATTTGGACACAAGAACATGTTTCTGTGTCAATCCCAAACACCTTTGCTATTTTAAGATATCATATTTTGATCTTAGAATAGTATTTATAATTGACGAAATATTTATAATATTTCTATGGTCTATTCCAAAGTTTGGAAGTAAGGTAGAATAAAGAAATGAGAAGTAAGGTCTTACTGGTGAGGTAGATTTTACCTGAGACAGAGCTATCCCTATAAAGTAGCCTTGCTGGTGCAGTTTACACTGAACAAGTGTTCTATGGGTGACATTTGTTAAGTGTCTGAAAGCATTTCTATCACTATTATTGTTAAGTACAGCATTTAATAATATATTAAATATTTTTCTAGCAAACTTGCAGAAAACTTGCTGCCAAGATGATTAGAGACATAGAGCATGACTTAGGAATATTTTTCTCCTTCTTTTTTTTTTTTTTTTTTTTTTTTTTTTTTTTTTTTTTTTTGTCAATGTTATCCAGAATTGAGAAGCTGCTAAATAATTACAGAATCCAAATTTATTAGATCTCTTTAGAGAACTTCTAGGTTAAATGGATTTAACTCTACAAACAGAATGCAATTAACAAGGTGATTTATAATTAAGAAATAAAACCATTCAACATTCTGCAGGGAGTATAAAAAGTAAAGGATCTGGTGTGATATTTGTTCACTGGATGACAAGCCACTGCTGCCACCATTCTCCATAGGGCTGGCCTTAAAAGAATGGGGAGATCAGAGAGTCCAGGAAACAGATGGCTGGCTGTTGCAGACACATGCTCTAGAGAGATGGGCCATAATATGGATTACTTGCAACATCTGCTTGCCAACTTTAGACCTATCAGATAGGTACAACATACTGTGTGCCAGAAAGAGGATATTTTATGAAATGTAGTTAACAACAATATCTTGAACTGTATATGTATATGGTGCATAAACTCAGAGTTAAAATTATCCCAAAGTAACACACATGGCAGAATGTGTCCAGCAAGGGCAGAGTAGAGGCAGTTTCACATTTCTCCCCCACTCTTTATGTTTCTTCACAAGTTTTGCATTGGCTTCAATTTTCTTATACCCACAAAACCAAGAAGTCAGTGTAAACTTTCATATATAGATAATAAGAAGTATGATGCTCATCTAGAACAAGTCACAGCCTGTATGTAATTGTGTGACCTTTACTCTTTCCGAGACACACAGTAGCTGTCAGGGCTGAGTTCAGGTGCTGGAAGCCAGTTAGCTGTGTAAATGTGGGTGTAATTTACCCAAATTATCTTCCCGAGAATGTTTGTTCTTAAGGTTGTATACCCCAAGAATAACCATCCTGCACAGCTGAGATGGAATACTGCATCCCACTGCATGGTCTAGTTTGAGGAAAGAAGCTTAACATCCAAAATGTCTTGAATATTAACTGTCTGATCTGTATGACCACTGCTATAAGTTAAGGTCAACTGACAGTTGACCTGAGCAAGATTCACATTATGAATTTATTTTCTTATCTACATGATAATAATGCCTTGCAGTACCCTGGTAACACTGATTCAGGTACTGCAAAATACACAGGAATTATAAGTATATACATATATCTTTTAAAAATCATTCTCTAAAAGCACATGCATTCAATACAAAGGAATTTATTTCATTTTAACTTTTTCCCCCACATGACAAGGAATACACTGGCAAAAGTCCTTAGATGAATCTCAGTATGTACATCTTGCTGTTAAAGTGCACCAATGTTCAGCTATACTATTGTATCCTGAAATTAGTATGAAGCAAAAACGTTCTTCATGGAGTCCAGGACTTCACTTTTAAAGCATTTTAGGTTCAAAAGATGTTATACTCTCTTTTTTTATTTTTAAGAAAATAATGGTTAACTATGTGTATATCACATTAGAAGGCACAAGTTCCACAATAGGTAATAAATAGCAGAGGGCACATTTTCAGTTAAACAGAGCCTGATACTTGGATGTATCCTCCTTACTAAGAAAACTCATCTGGTTTTGATCTGTGCAAATTTGCTGCTTTTTCCTTTATACTATTGAAAATTGTTTTGACCAAAAGTGCTTTGAAACAGATGAGTATTGCATATAACATGGAAGTGATCCCCTAAGTAATTCTGGGATTGTTCATGCTTAATATTTTCAAGCCTTATTTTCGAACTGTCTCACACATGTGACTATCTTACCCTTGACAGATCTGGTGCACACCTCGGATTTCGTTTGCTTTGTTTTCAGTTGGAGTCTTCATTAATTACCTGTATCAGAAACTATAGTGTTTCTTAATGCTCAAGTGATTTACTAGGTCTGATCGTAGTCTGCTCTCAGAAATAAAACAATTTCACAGCACAAAGAGTAATTTTCCTAGTCCTGCTAACGAGTGGTCTTTTATTCTAATTTAAAAAAAAAATTAAAAAAGTTAAACTTCTCATATTAACAGGTTCGAGTCCTGAACTGTGAACAGCAAGAAAAATATAATCCAAAGCTGCCAGCATGGGAAAGAGTTGACAGTTATCATTATATAAGTCTACAAAATCTGATGGACTCACCAAATAAATGTGTACCATTGGCTGATAGCAACCACATGCTTGATACATGTTGGCATGTAAATCTGTACAGCAGATAAAAATGTTTTAACATTAAATGTTTGTAAAATGGCTTGAGAGTCTAGGGCACAAACTGAATATTTACATATTTACTAACAAAACATGATTACTGATAATGACTTTTCCAGTTTGTTTTCCTGTTCAAATATTTTTTTCTCCCAATCTTTTCAAAAAAGCGTTCAAAAATAAGCATTCAAAGCAGAGAGAGAGAGAACAAACTTGTGTTAAATGTGAGAATTCTGTTTAAAGGATATTGAAATGCAACAAGCTTGATCTGTTTTTCTACTGCATTTTTTATATAAAAAGTCTGTCACAGAGAAAATTCTCTAATGCTACAAAAATGCGACTGTGACAAATGTTTTTTATATTTTATGAGGGATTTGGTAAGAAATAGTCTGAGCGCTTTTGGGGGGTATTATTTAGATTTGGGTTTATCAGAAACATATTCCATGTATAGAAAATATATTCAAAATAATTCAATGTATTCTGCCCTTTGGAATTTCTTTTTCAAAATTACTAACTCCCTCACCCCCTGAATTTATAAAGTTGAAGTGTGAAAAATGAAGGTGATTTATATACAAAGAAATCAGATGTCAGTTCACAAATACCGTTTCATGTCCGACCATTTCTGCCTCACAAGCAAAAGCGTCTTAAGGTTTTAGTTATTGTTTTCAGTCAGTCAGCATATAAAGCACTGGCTTTTTAAAATTACCTTAAGGTTATGATGGGGATAAAACAGCACAAAGTCTTTGAAATAGTCTTCAGCAACATTTGGGTGTTCTATGACTGAGAAACCCTGCTCTGCAACAGATGAAACAATCATATTCCAATTAGGTTTGCTTTCAATAAAGCAGGTTATTTCAACATTTAATTTCTATAATATAGTAGCTGGTTTCTCCACATTTTGGAAAAAAAAAAAAAGGCGGGCATGAACTTATTTATCATTTTGAAATCTCAGTTATATTTCTGAGATTTTTCTGGAGGCCCATTCAGTGTTTTTTAGGTTCCTTATTTGAAATTTTTAGTGCTTGTCTTGAGCTGTCTCAAAATAAGTTATTAGCAATAATTAATAAATAGCAACCATCAGGGCAATAGTGAGGAAAAAAATCCCCAATAGTGTACTGGGTGGAATGGAACTTTCTGGTTTTTTTTCTTCACACAGATGAGGTAGTCAACAACATCTGTAAAGCAATTGTGGATCAGGACAAGACATTATAATAGTGCATTTAAAACAACAAATCGTCTAATCATTAATTGAGATTCAGCTATTTTAAATATGGTATGCAATTGCTGATTAATAGCAGCTCCACTTGCAACAATTAAATATATACTACTGAAGCAATGTACTGAGGAAAGAAAATCACTTTCTCATGTTCCTCCTTTATGGAGTGGATTTTTCCGCTTCCCCCTTCCCCTCCCCCCCCCCTTTTTTTTTCCTTTCCTGTCACTGGTTTGTGTTTAGTTTCAAGAATTCCTCATACAGCATTACAGTTTTTATTCACCCTAATTAATGGCTGTTTGGAGTGTATGTCTGATTTTTTCTCACTCTAATTCCAAACAGCAGACAGTGGGGTAGTTCAAACCTGCCATAACAAATTATGTCATTTTATTTTCAAACTTAATGCTACAGGTAACATTTTTGGTTTATATTTTGAAAGTTTTATTCCATTATAATTTTTAAAAGAGAATGTATTGATTTTACTTTTTAAATTAATTCTGATACTCCGAAATATAAGAATACAACTTATATATGGGGTTTTTTTCTGTAAAAATGCCTCTATTTTTCTTGACTTTCTTTCTAAGTATTCTTTCTAATACTTCCACAATTAGAAGTATTTTGAGATGAAATATTTGCAGTTGCCCAACTATTACGGTTTATGCACTACTACGGAATGTATCTAATATTACAGATAGTTTTTTCTTATCTTTTAGTCAACTTTAAACAATTTCTTTGTATAATGGCTTCTGGTTTATGAGGCAGTCTTGGTACATTCATGAAAATGTCAATTGCCTAAGAGACAATGCAAGTGGGTCATGTAGACTATTTTCATCCTATCTCATTGACATGCTCTGAAAAGTAAGAGATACCTTTTTTAAGATATATCAGAGTTAAAGTATTGTTTTTGTGATATAATTATAATCAGTGTCATAACATCTGATTAAAAAAACACACCCTTTAAGTCTTCCCATTTCCATTACCCATGTGTGCTCAGAAATGCAGTTTAGAAGTTCTTTTGGTTAAATCTTAAATATCCAGTATAGCATTCACACTAACAGGTTTATCACACTCACTGGAGGGTTTTAGCTTTCAGATGCTCCATTAATTTGATAGCTTTATATAGGAACTATTTAATTTTGACATTTTTGTTCTTGACTTTTTAATTTTTTTTCATGTACAGCAAACAGAGTATTTATTGTATGCAATAAGGCTGCTGCTCACCACTTTATTTTTTACCTTGGCTACTGACATAACTCTCATAATTTAAAGAATTAAAACCAAAAGTTTGTGTCTTAAAACTCAGATCATTACTTTGTGCAAATCAGTGATGAATGGAAATTCCTTACTTCTGTAATAATTGTCTTGCATTCTTTAATATGAGCTTGAACTGTTATTTTCTTTTGCATAGTTATAAAAACACCTTTTTTTCCAAGATTTTCTGATCCTTATAGAAGTCTTGCTCCAGATTTTTGTTTTGCTACCATATGACACTGAATTTAGCATGCGATTGCATGGGCTTATTTTACACTATTTTATGAACAGAGGTCTCACATGGTTAGAAAATATATAGTTCCATTTTCCATAGTTTGTAGGAGTGTGTTGAAAAGGAAAGAGTCATTTGGATTTGCTTCTGACTACAATTGTTTTGGCCTCCCCCCACCTCTTTTTTTCTTTTTTTTTTTTTTTTAAATAAGTTACCTTATTTTTTATGTCAAAGCTGCCACATCTCTCTCTTATTTAGTGGCACATCCAGGTACATGCTGGAGGGGAAATGAGGTTATTTATTCTCCAGTGTCCAAAGGTCCCTTGGCATCAGAAGAATTGCAGGGCAGGGTTGGCAGTATTAGGTGACTTGTGAAGCAGGAAATTTTTATTTTTTTTTCATTTTTGATGAGGCTATATAATTTTTTTTTTCTTTTTCTGCTAAGTGATCAAAATATGCTCAACATTGCTGTGTTTGCAACTGTTTTTCTA
Source organism: Dendrocincla fuliginosa (assembly GCA_035047845.1). Classification (NCBI taxonomy): domain Eukaryota; kingdom Metazoa; phylum Chordata; class Aves; order Passeriformes; family Dendrocolaptidae; genus Dendrocincla; species Dendrocincla fuliginosa. Next base: position 15,977,643 of record JAWWMO010000043.1, read on the forward strand.
AGCTAATTTTAGTCTCAAAAATATAAACCTTTCCAATGAGACTATACTGCCAAATGGATGTCAGGCATGGTTGGGTTTTGGGGTTTTATTTATTTATTTAAGTATATAATAAGCTATGTGCATTATACACACATCTTTGAACATATTATTTAAGTTCTCTACAACAAAGATGGGTCTCTGTTTTTAATTGCTTTTCCTTTTACTAAACTTTCCCTTTTTGGACTGAAATTCTTCATTCCAACTGCTTGCCTGAGGCTAAATATGGTTCATCTGTTTCCAGGAAAGAGACTAGGGAAACATCGCATTCTGCTTTGTTAAGCATGAGCCTAGGAATGGGTTGGAAAGGAAAGAAACTGGTAGAAGCCAATTGAGAGAGGACGGGAACTAAGCAGAAAGGGGCTACAATGAAGAGGTAGAAATTAATACAACAGTTTGGTATGATGTCAACTGAAGAGAGTTAGACATCACTAGGTGTCATTTGACCTCAATGATCCTTGTGGTTCCCTTCCAGCTCAGCTATTCTGTGATTTTGTGATATGGGCTTAGTTTGGAGAAAACTTGGAATGATCCAACATAAACATATTGGATTTCCAAACTTTACTGTTCTCTCTTTGCTAGTCAACTTCAGTGAAACCCTTTGGACAGTTTCTCATCTAAATCCAGCTTTTCTGTCCATCTCGCAGCTCTGTGTCCTGCTGGCTCTACAGCATTGATCTTTATAACAAGTAAAACGGGGCCAGAGCACCAACTCAAGGCCTGACCTATGCTCATCCAGGCCTGTTATTAGCATGGTCCCCAACTCATCAGTGGTCTGGGCTGGCCAGTGCTCTTTGAGGCAGTGCCTGGGGGAGTAAATGCCAGAGGCCATTGTGAAGTGCGAACTACATAAAATCAAGTTTGACTCCTTCCACAGTTTTCCATCACTATCTCAACATGCTTTCACTAACAAATACTCCCATTTGCTGTCATGTCTGATCCCAGACTATGGCACAGAAGCAGTTACATACTATAAAAAACAGCACTGTGAGTGACTGCTCTCCACCCTCCTATTATTTCAGACACTTCAAAACAGGAAATGAAACCAACAACCAAAATGAGAACAGAATCAAACAATAACTTTGCCCTAGAGGCCCCTGTAGCGAATATGTGAGCAGATGTCATCTGACTTCAGGACTAAGAAATGTATTCTGGGCCTATTTTATTTCAATGTTGATATAGACAATACACATTACTGCTGCTGTTAATTAATTTAAAAGGCAGGGATCTTTGTAGGATTTCTCATTTTTCCTTTCCTCCCTCCCCCTCCCCCCCAAAAAAAAAAAAATAAAAAAAGATTACTCAGCAAGCCATGAACTTGAGAAGCATTTCCAGTCAAGGCACATCTCATGATGGGCTCAGGCTGCCACCTTTTCTTCTGTGAGGACAGACAGCATTCCTTTGAACCATCCAGATATCTGTTTTGGCAGCATTTATTTGTTGGTCTTTTCCAACCTTGTTTGAAATCAAAGAAATAACTCTTGTGTTCAAATGCTGACAGCAGGGATGCTCAGTCAGCGTTATTCTGCAGTATCATGTCTTTAGGGAAGTCGGATTGAAAACATAAGGTGTTAGAAGAATATTATTAAGGTGGCAAAGTTGAGATGTGAAATTGAGACAGGGCTGTCTTTACAATTGGATGGGCAAGGCTATACTTACATGAGCAGACACTCTCATGTGATCAAAGCAGGCAGCGTTGTCAGAGCTCACTCACTGTGGTTTTAAAACTTCAGTGGTGAACTGAGCAGAAAGGAGCAGAAGAGCTGCAGAAAGGTTTCATTCTTGAATTGTACTCTGGAAAATGGAATTTCATTCCTACCAGTGCAAGAAATTCCTAAGTCGTTCTAGACAAGTCATACTAGACTTTTCACAAATCATTCATTTAGGATTTCCTCATTTTCTTGAGGAACCTAAAATCAAAGGTTCACGGGATCAAGTGTCAGGGATTGTCTGACATGAATTTCCTTAATAAATGGAGAAGGTGGTAAACTCCAAAAGAAGCATTACAAACTGGTAAATACCAACAATCTGCACTCAGAGGTTACTGCATGTCTCTGAGCGTTCTTCCCTCCTGCTGATTTCTGTTCAGAGGAAGGGTTTTCTTAGCAATTTGTCTTTTCTCTTTATCAGGCCTCTCAGTGCGTCTCCTAATTGTTTATTACCGGTGTGACTCAGGTGCTCATCATAGTGTGCCTCTTTCCACTGAGACCTCAGCAACTTCTGTACTGCTGTGCTTTAAAATGCCATAAACAAAATGGCTTAAAGGCCAACCTCTTGTCATATGATTTAAAGCCCCAGTCTGGTTCTAGTAAAGCAAATGAGAATTTCTGTAGATTGCGGTGGGGTTTTTTTGTTTGGTTGGGTTTTTTTGTTTTGTTTGGGTTTTTGTTTTTGTTTTTGTGAGGGTTTTGTTTGTTTGTTTTTTAAGAAGAAGCATGGCTCTGAAAATTTCCAAATTTGAGAATGTTGCCATGGTCCAATTAAAATGACTTAGCATTTTGGATTTTTTTTAATGACAAGAATTTAATGCTCCAAATTTTTGTGGTGTAGGACAGTTTTCATTCCTTCCTCCACTAAAATTTCTCAAAATTGTGGAATTCATCTTTTCATCTCTTACTGAAGTCGCAGTCCACTGTTCTTGTATGCATATGAAGAGTGTTCTATTATTAAAAGAAAAGCAAAGCAATGTTAAGAATACTGGGTATATTTATAATTGAAATTTCTGAAATTCCCTTGAGTGTGATATGTCTTTCATTTGTGCCAGCTACTGGTAAGAAATAAATTTCTTAAAACAACTGCTAAGTTAGAATTTCGAAGATCTTTAGTGTATTTTGTCTTGTTCTAATTTTAACTTGTTAGAAACTTACATATGTTTATATATGCTTATGCTTTATACAAAACACTGATTTCACTCTAAGAGTACCTGACTAAATAAAATTTTCAAATAAGGCAATATCCACTTGAGAGCATTATTGGTTTAGTAGAGATGGGCTGCGTCTTCCTAAGCCTGCATAAAAATGTAGTTTGTTTTTCTGCCATTTGTGTTTTGATTTTTATTTTGTTGGGGCTTTTATTTTGTTTGTTCGGTTGTTTTTTTAGCAGGGTATTTTCTGGAAATTTAAAATGCACTTTCAAGTGTCCTAAATTTTAAAACACTACTTGATGTAGAAAGTGATTGCGCTGAACTTCTTTGATATCTGTCATTTATATTTTGCAAGAGACTCCTGTGCTCTTAATAAAGTTGTTAATCATATTTTGTCATTGCTCTATCAGTTATTTAATTATAAGTTCAATGACTGCTACTACTGTGCAGTATTGGAAACTTTTTCGTTGAGCATGTTCAAAAGAAGCAAAATAAGTTTCTTACGTGACAGGACAGAGAAAAAGCTACAATAGTCCTGTAATTGTGCTCTTTATTTTGATGCATTTATTGTGTATTAGTAAATGTCTTCAACGTTGATACTGCTCTCAATTTTTATACTTCTCTATGTCACTGATCTATACTTATATTGCAAACATTAAGTGACTAGAAATGTTCTTCACTGCTTGTACTCTGCACTGAATTCTACTAGTCATTTAGTTGAATTCCTTTTATATTCTTACACAGCTGGCAAAAGTAATCTACTTCTTGCAGTCAGTAACTCAGATCCTTGTGTCTTAAAAATAATTCCCTAACATTTTAGATCTACTAATCAGGTTATCAGAATGGGGACATTAAGGACTGTGATGTGGCATTGCCTTCTTTCCATAATTGACTTGCTTTCCCAGGTTTTCAATGGGATTGTGCTGCAGATGAGGTCGAAAACATTAACTTTAATGGATTAATCAAGGTGAAACAGAGAGAGTGATCTGTCCAAATGTGCATTGATTCATCTCAAAAACAGTTAAAAATGAGAATGCTACTGAAACCCCGGCAGTTGTAGATTTATCACTGTATAAAACCTAAGAGACCAATTCATTCAGAATTGTCAGATTAGCAGATCAGATGCCATTTTCAAACCCAATTAGATGTGTTCCTCAAACAAGGAGAAAGTAATTTCTCTAAGGGCAGATTTTATCAAGCGCTTTTCAATAGTTTCTGGGATTAATGTTAAGTAATAAGTAGATTTATCACATTATTAACTTATTAATACCATATCAAACAAGCATCGCTCTCCTTTGCCCTACTGTAATAGCTACAATTCTGATGTCACGCTAATTTTTTCTTTTTAAATTTTAATTAAAATTTCAGACATAAAGAAGAGAAAGTGTTCTGCACTTCTTAGGTTGCAGGTTTTGGTTTTTGTTTTTTTGTTTTGTT
>JAWWMO010000043.1:15982078-16036232 GCA_035047845.1 Dendrocincla fuliginosa
GTTGTAAAACTATGGGGAGGTTTGTTTTGTTTTTTTTTGTTTTTTTTAAATTTTCATTCTAATATCAGTGTTCTTTTCTTTTATATATCTTTTCTCTAATGAGGAGCAGCTGAGGTAACTTGGATTGTTTAGTTTGGAGAGAAGGGGACTCAAAGGAGTTCTTGTTGCTCTCTGTAACTGCCTGAAAGGTTGTAGTCAGGTGGTGGTCAATCTTCTCACAAGTAACAAGTGACAAGAAAGAATGGCCTGAAGTTGCAACCAGTGAAGGTTTAGATTAAATATGAGGGAAAATTTCTTCACAGAAAGGGTTCTTAAGCATTTGAATAGGGAAGTGATGTAGTCAGCATCCCTGGAGGTGTTTAAAAGATGTGTAGTTGTAGCATTTAGGGACATGATGTAGTAGTGGACTTAGTTAATGGTTGGATTCAGTGTTCTTAAAGGTATTTTCCAATCTAAACACTGCAATGATTCTGTTTCTATGATACCTGTGATTGCACTCTTAAATGTCTAGTTTTGCTTTTCTACAGGCAGGTGGCTACCTTTCCCAGCCTGTCAGATCCCGTCAGCCAGTAATAGGAAGATATGTGTTTCTGTTATTAAATCTTGCATAGTTTTCCAAGGGATATGATGGGTAGAAGAAAAACAGACCATTTATTTCATAGCTTTCATATGAGGCAGAGTACGGTGATATACTGCCTTGTCTTTGATCCTTATGTGGTTTTGATATCTATAGGCAGATCCTTCTGGGTATGAGGAGCTAGTGTGTTGATGCACAACTTGGACAGAAGTTTCTCCTAAGGCTTGCAATATCACTTGTGGGATCTATCCAGTGAGACTTAAGGTTACTCTTAAGGCACTTTGTCTCTCTCTCTTTTTTTTTTTTTTTCCCCTCCCTGAAGTGTAAACTTTCCTCTGAGACTTTCAGTTGTAAAGATTATACATTATTAGCCTCATTAAGAAACCATCAGGGAACTTGCTGGAAAACAAGCTCAGATGAATGAATTATCATAATTATTAATTTATTTTATGCTTGAAGACTATGTTACCCTCCTATCTTTTCAGAAAACAGCGTTTGGCTTTTGTTCACTTTGTCTGTTAGTTTTTCTTAAGCAGCTGTAAAGAATTGTAAGCCATTCTGTTCGCTGTAGAACAACACTGTAAATCTCTGTGCGTTTATATTTGAGTCTCTTTTGCCTGCATCTGTCTTATTTTCAGTGTAAAACATCTTCATGCCTGGTCCTGGAAATGCATGATTTATTTGTGATAGTCTACTGCAGTGTAGGATTTTATTAGCTATATTAATAGCGACTCATCACCTTTTCCTTTGCTGTGGGAGGTGAAAGAGCTTAATTCTCCCTGACTCAAACAGTACTAATCTGCAAACACAACTGAGCTAAGAGATCTTATTTGTCATTCCTCTATATAAACTCAGGATGAAAAGTATAAAGATATTAATATTTCACTATAAAAATACTTAACTAGGAGGCCATATATTTTCTTTTGTGTTTTCTATCCCTCTGAGCGATCTAAAAGTATTTTATATTATACAGCATTTATGGTTTTAATTTTTTATTACTGTGACATTAACTGTAAAAAATAACCTAAAGGTCAGTAAATCTAAATCTTTTACCTATTCTCGGTCGGTTTATGACAATTCTTCCTTCCCAAAGGCTTTGATCATGTGGAAGTGTGGAAACATCAATTTGTATGCGATTTTTATTTCCTGAATAATAAAGCTAACTATTGACAAGTTGCAAATAGAACTGTATATCCTTATAAGTGTAATTAATTTTCAAAAGAAAAGGAAAGAAGGAAAGAAAGAAAAAGGAAAGGAGTGAGGTAATAAATAAACCTTGAGTACCTAATTTCTTTTTCAACATAATGCCTTCTCCCTTTACAGGACTGAGAGTAGCTGCATTAATTCTTAGTTACTGTTTAGTTACCATTTGTAAGATGTTCATTTAAGGAAGAGCAGTAAGTTTCTAAAGATCACAGTATTTCTGTATGAGAAAGGTACACATCAAAGTATTGTATGAAAACCAAACTAATACTGTATGAAAACCTTATTAGCTTTGGACGCATCATTTCTCACCAGGTAGACAGTCAAGATTTCTTTTATGTTTCCTTCAAATTTCATTTTCCTCTTGACTGTAAATGTGACAGATTCTTTGCTGACTCTGTGGTCTCTTACGATGGGCTGCTGGCTCACTTATGAGCTGCCTTACTTCAGTTAATTCATCCTGCGGAGCTCCTTTTCACCTTTGCTTTCATAGGATGTTATCCCAGAGAATTGATTCAAGTAAACAGAAGAGTCCACCTTTGGAGGACTGGGGGGAAAAAATCATTTCTCACAGCATATTAGAAAAGTGAGGAATTGTCAAAAGAAGGTGGTCATAACTGCACAGTTCACATAACCTCAGTTACTCGTGTGAATGACAATTGAGTGGCAGTATTGAATAGGTTTCTTGTGGAAGTTAGACTCCTACCTTGTTACTAGAATGCTGTGTTTATTTTATTGGCATACACATTTTGCAAGTCTGCATTTATTTGTGCATTGATATTTTGACTAATCTATATTAATGAAATTATATACAGAAAACTGTAACTTAATTACATTGCAAGCAGGATTGATGCATTGCAAAGTCATCTTAATGTACTTGCACAGCCCCAGAGACTATTGGCAGCATCTGTTAATCCACTCACCATTGTATTAGAAGTGATTAGCAAAACCATCAAAAAACCAAGACCTCCCTCCTACCATTCACACAGTTGTAAGCATGTATTGTGTTTTACTTTACAGGAAGAAGTTTGAAATAGAAGTTAATAATACAGAAGTAATAGAAGAAAAAAAAAACATTTTATGTGTGTTTGAAAACATAATCTGCCTACTTTTTCCTTTGCCTTTGAAATTTCCTTATTTTGAAGTCAGAAATTCAGAAAAAAAAACTTAGATCTACTGAACACATCCTTGGGTCCTTCCAAACACACCTTCAAAGAATGCAGAGGTAGCAAACTGCTTGTTCTTCCTTTAGCACTAAAAAAACTTGGTTCAAACACAGCTGTGGTCATGGGAGTCAGATTCTTCTACTACATGTCTTCAACATGGTGTGCTGTATTGTGATATATTGATTCTAGAAGAAAATATTAAAAAAAGAAATCCTGGTGGTAATATTTGCCGTTCCTACATGGATTCCTTGATCTGACCCCCTTTTTTGCTTTTAATCCCTTTTAATCATTTCTGTATATTGCAGTCTTCAAAGTGATTCTGAGGGTAAATCAAGATAAGTGAAATGAAGAAGATGCTTATGATGGAGCTCAGCTTGTACAGAAGTGAGTGTGCATAGGAGTCTGTAAATTAAATACTCATTACACAAGCAAAACACGCTGTTTTGGGTGGCTAGAAATAATCATGAGGATTGGAAATATTATTCATTCCAGAACAGTTAGAGTGGTTTAGTGTACAGAAATACTGCATATTTCTCTTCTTTTTTTTTTTTTTCCTTTCTTTTTTTTTTGAGGAAACTTGAGGTTTTCTGAGAATGAGTATACATGCAGCTTTTAGTTCTAATACCATTTTATAAGCAGACACTATTGTGCTAAGAATAGTTTAAAGAAGACAAGATTGTACTACTGGTGGGCTTAATGAGAAATAACAAAGATAGTAGGAGCAACCTCTTTATGTAGTTTTTCTACAAACTAAACTCTTCCTGTGTAAGTTTTTCTAAAAGCTTTCATCCACTTTTAGCCCAATTATTGTGTCAGCCTTCACAGTCTTTTTGGTAATATTTAAAATAAAAACCATTTGAAAAGTGTCAGAAAAAAAAAAAAAAAAGATGTTTACTTCCACAGTATGTAACATGTTCTGGTGAGAGGACGAGTTGGTTATGCAATGGTCATTAAGAAATTCTGGAGAACCTGATGCTAGAACAACTGCAAGGGCTCTACCAGTGTAATTTCATATCAATCAGTCCCTATTAGGTTTGTCATAACATACAGCTTGTTGTTAAAGGAAAGACACTCTTTAAATAAGTAAGTGATTGACACAAGGCATTTGATATTCCTAGGGATCCTGGCCAATTTATGCCTTGTGCAAGTCAAGATTGGGTTTGTCACAATTGTCCTTGCTCAGCTTTCACTGCTCATTTGCAAAATGCAGCAATGCTAACTGTAAAAGTTGCACCCCTGCTATGAAAGTTACACATTATTCAGCTGTGTAGAAAGAGGTGCTTAAAATTTCTTTGTGGATAATATCCTAATCTTTACAAGTAAAATGCAACCCTTTGTCTTCTCTAGCAAAAACAACCAAAAGGACATTAGAGCCATCAAAGCATACACTATAAAAAATGATACACTTTTCAAACAGACCTGAAATTATTTCTGACCTCAAGAGTGGACATGAACAACAGAAGTGTTTTCTTTTTCAGGCAGTTACTTTGTTACAGTATTCTGTCAGGCTAGAATCTGACCTGTATAAACTAAATAGAAACAAACAAACAAACAAACCCAAAAACCACCAAGCCAAAAAACAATTTCTTTAAAAGCAACTTATTTTTATGTTGTCATTGTAGTTGCCTAGTAAGAACTAGGCAACTAGTTCTTACTAACTAGTAACTTTAAGTCTTCCTGTGTTGCTAATAAGTCACATTTTCAAAGGACGAGATCATGGAAAGTACCTAAGGCAAAAAAATACCCCCCCCCCAAAAAAAAACCCACTCAAACAAACAAACAAACCAACCCAAAACCAAAACAACACCACCCCCCACCAAACCCAGTAAAATCAGTATGAGGTTTTAACAGGATCCACTAATACAGTTGTTTTGCATAAAATACCATTATCTGAGTCAACAGAATGTGTTGTTGAGTGTTACGGAGACATTCTTTGTTGCTCCAGAAGGCAACCTTCATTAGCTCAATTATTTCAATAGCATTTAGATCTGTTTTTCTCATACAGCTCTTAATACAAGTATTCACATATTCATAATTTGACTCTTATTTTTGTTTAAAATAAATGGCCCTAGATTTAAGGAGTTCTCATATCTGTATAACTGATTTTTAAAACTCTCGGTATTTTTTTAACTGCACTTCCTTCTTAAGAAGGTGGTTATTTTAAAAATTTTGAATTAATAACATAAACCATAACAATGGTTTCTAAAATTTTGAGGATGATGACCTTGTTTTATATCAAATGGGACTCTGAAGACATCCATAAACTAAAAATTTTCTTTCAGTTCATAAGAATACTAGGACAACATTAACCCTTCTTCATTAGTATGACAGGTTTATTCCATCACTGTACTTCTCAGATATTCCAGCATACAAAACGTAAACCTGAGATTTGAGTTGAAATATCTTTTCAGACTACTTTGATGACCTTGGACAGGTGGACTTGGATTCATCTCCCTTAACTTCAGATGACTCCATCTTAGCTAACCTTCCTAAACTCCTGCTACTCATTGGAGAGAAATGGGCAGTACTGGACTTGGTTCATCTGAATTGCTTTAGACAGCTGCTTTTAGATGAGATAAATGTCTGAAGTTGCATAGGATATATTCCATCCCCTTTGTTGCATTGCCCTTCTGGGAAATGAAGAAAATGGTGCTGTTCTGTAACTGCCGTACCAACATATAAGAAGGGATAAATAATAGTAAGAGGTGATAAAACTGGATAGTCCATCAACCCCAAAGATTCTGATTTATCTGTCACCATAAATGTGCAGCAGTGTGGACAATGAGTCAAACAAGAGGGAACATACAGAAATGAGATGAGTAATACACGGCTGTAGACTATGAGATTGATCTGAAGTGCCGATGCACTTTGTAAAGCATAGCAGAATAGGGCAGCTGAAAACTAAGACAAGGCAGGATCATCCCACCAAATAAGAATTAATTTGATTTAAGAATATTTTTGTCCTATGCATATACTCCTTGCAATATGTATAAGCTTATTGCCATTATCAATATTTAATTAAACCAGACCACAAAAATTTTTACTATAGTGAAACTTTGGGGCAGCAAAACTTTCCATCACTAAAGAAAGGACTAACAAAGTGAGAAGAATAGAAAGAATAAGAAAAGGTGAAATTGTGGTTTTCCTCTCTTTTTTTTTTTTTAATTTTCTCTCTCTACAATTGAAAACAAACAACCAAACAAAACAGTTCTTAGTTAAGGTTGCTGAAACTGCCTTCATGACATTGATTGACTCTGTTGCAGTTGGTTGGTTATATTTCATGACTCAAACTGAAGCTCCTCTGGAGAGTATGAGAATTAGGTCTGTATAGGTAGTAAGCCAAGGATTAAAATTTAATAGATATTATATCCCATCCCATGGATGTTTGTCCAGATGCACTTGTATATTGAAGATAAATGAATAGTAAGAGGGTCTTTTTTGTTAGTAAATTCAGAAGGTGATTTGTCAGATCTTTTCTTCTCCAAGAGTGTGAGGGATAAAATTCAGTAACATGCAATCGAAGTGTCAGATTAGCAGAACTGGAAATGTGAATACCCTTGTTAACCAGGGGAAAAAAAAAAAAAAAAGCCTAAAATCAAATAGTTACTCAGCCTTTACCAGTGGGAAATTTCTCACTGACTCATATGCAACCATGCTTTTATATCTTGTTTTCTCACAGAATAAGCAATGTCAGTTTATTTAATTCGTTGTAATGTTCTACCAAAATTTATTTTGATCTAGGTATAATTTGAACTAAGAACTGTTCTTTTTCTATCTGTTTGAGTTTTTAAGTCTTGCATTGGTGACATTGGTCATACTACGTGCACTTAAATAATCACAGCTTGTGTCATTATTAGGATTAAAATATTCTAAATGTTTTGCCAAGATATAAAATTCTTAGTAGGATTTAGAAAAGAGCATACCCATAAAATTCTTGACTGCTATCCTACATCAAGATGTGATTATTTGATTCCAACAAAATGCTATTTTTACTCTGAGAGGATATACAATACAATATTCTGATGATTTCCCCTTTAGTATTATATCTAACAGCCTTTCAGTATAATTTCTTAAGTTATACAGTTCCTACAGTAAGTGTGATTATTCACTTCTCATACTGTTCACCATTCACTTAAGCAAATAGCCTCTAGTCATCATTTTGAAAGTAGATGTGAAGAAGATTGCATTTCCATAATTAAAAATAAAAATCAAATCCCTCTTCTGTCTTCATTTTTAAATTGCTGCTGTCAAACTGTACAAATGTACCAAAGAAAAATGATTGAAATACTTGAAAAAAATCATTCATAATACTTAGTCTTGGATGAATAATAAAAAAGGTAGAACATTACAAATTGTTATTTCCTCATTCTAATTAGATTAACAGATTATACAAATCCTTAATGCCTTACATGAAGATGCTATGGTATGGCACCCATAAATGCCATCCATTTTTACCCTTGTAAGTGTATGTAGGATGACTCATAAGTAGCTCGACAGTCAATGTTATCATGCAATTTAATCTTTAAAAGTAATATATTTACATGGCAGAAGCTTTAAAAAATAATAATAATCAGGGTTATGCTCATTAAAATTGAACAAGCTTCCAGTACTTGCCTTTTTTGTTGCTCTGTTAAGATGGAACCTGCCCATTTGGTAACGTTTTCTTTCTTGGATCCAGTTGTTTCTGGGCTGTAGATTGAAAATGCTTTTTCTTTGCATATTTTATCTCACTCATGATATTTTCTGTGACTTCCAATTAACATTTATTCAACATTTCAGGACTCACTGATACGTCCTTTTAAAACAATTGCAAGTTTAACAGGGCACAGAGCTGACATTTGTCTACAGATCAAACCAATTTCACAGGCAGAGGTTTGGTTTTAAATTATATAGTCTGAATGCAATCATCTTGTCTGTCTCCACTCTTCAGCTTTAGAAATTGTATTCTGGAGATAGGATAGTCCTGACACATATGTGTATTTTTATAGTTCATGGAGCTTTAGGAACTACATATATACCTGAGCATGTGTTCCTGAAGAGAAAGACATCATGAATTATCTCTCTAAAGAAATGTGTACTATATCTCAGCGTTCCTATGCTAAGGTTCGTGATTTATGGCAGCTGCAATTCTGGCCAATAGGGATAACAAGCAATCTTTTCTTTTCTACTTTATTGCTTACTGCACTGTGAAGCATCCAGCACTAGGATTTTATGTTGACTATAGCAGCAGTGCAGCAGTGGCCTCGTGACTGACAGATACGGTTACTAACACCCCCACAAATGCTGTTCTGTGCTTAGATAGACTTTCATCTGTTAACATTTACAAAATTGAAAACCTAGATTTCAAGTATACATATTTCATATTAGAGTCCACAACCTCTATTTTGTTTCATGATAATCATAAAGACATTTTTTTTAAGGTGGAATTTTTATAAAATCCATTTTTGCTCCTTATAAATAGGAGATGCACCTGAAATTATTATAAAAATGAAAATATCATCAAGATTGCTTCATTGCATCTACAAGTGTACCATTTAATTATCTTTATCGCCTTTAATTGTTTGTATAGTGTTATATAAATTTCCACGGAAGGGCTGTAATATATAGATAATGGTATACTCAAAGCCCAAATCCCACAGGCATTTCAAACAGAGTTAAAAATTAGTTTTAAGAGTCCTGTCTCAGATCCCTAATTGGGGATCCAGCTGTGACAGCTTTGCCCACTGAGTAGTCAGTGACATATTATGTGCTCTGAAGGATGTTGTTTCAGTGGATTGAGTCCTCTGATTTCTTTCAGAGTAGACAGGGTGACATTCAGAGTGTCTGTCTACAGGCATTTGCTTACTTGAGTCTCATATAAAACTATGTTCTTTGTATAAGTTGTACAAAAGCAGTTCCTGGTGTTATTGGGCATTTCAGTGCTATTTCTGCATAATCATGTAGGCAAAATCCGAAAGAGCACATATGCAGGAAGTAAGTAATAATGACCCAATTATTTTGGTATGCTGATATCAGTAAATTTCCCTGGATATTCTGACAAGGTTTGAGGTGAAAGCTGGTGCTCATCCCAAAGCATTTGGATTCACTGGAAATGCATTATCACCATTAAATTACTCTTGGTTTTAGTGACATTTGAAAACAGTGTCAAAAACTAGGAAGAGGCAGGGCTGTGAATCTGTTCAAATTGGTCATGCACTTCCTGTCTATGTTAGTGAGCAATGATTAATTTAAAAAAAAAAAAAAAAGGCAAAAAAAAAATCACTAATAAATGAGCACTCCAAGAAATACAAAATAATCTTTTATCTGTCTGGCAAAAATAAACTTCGTGTTTAAGAGTGGTATGTTCAATGACACCTCTAGCTTTTGACCCTTCTCAGAGAAGTGTACTCTGCCTCTGTAAAATTCAAGCTAAACAGGAAATGTTTGAACGAATATGTGTTGATTCTTTTACAGCTATCTGCTTGTATATTGGTTTATTTACCTATTTGTAGACACACATGAACATACATAAACATGGTAGATGGGACAGATGAAAGAGAGTAAGAAAGAATGTTATTTCCTTAGCTAGACAGAGCACATATATTTCACTTCTGCAATACCTTTAAACTTCCAGTTTGATTTTTACTTTTTTTGTGTCACCACAGGTTCTCCATCTCCAATTGTAAAGCCCACTGTTATTAAGTGGGAGCAGAGAACTTCCAAAGATAAGCTCTTTTATGGCAACCCTAATCCAGTGGACTTTTCAGCTTAGGTGATTTCTCTCTCAGTCTGTTCACTGTTGTTACCATTTGCAGGTCCAGCTTGTGGCAAGGGTGACGTACTCCAGAAGTGTTTGTACAGACACACAGAGGTGATCACACACATGCACACCACATACTGTAAGGCACAAGCAGCTACATGGACCAAGAAAGCAAGCCATGTCTGAAGTGATGCCCTTGTGCACACCCACAGTGCTCTCTTGCCCAGCTCACAGCAATCAGAGGTTGCTCATGGTCACACAGTGGCACACAACACACACATGCATGCAATTGGATCAGGAGCTGGCCCCACACATGTGGTCTTTCCAGGGGCCAGACCCAGACACCTTTTCCCCCACTTGCTGACCTTGGTACATCCTTGGATATCCAAACTTGGTATTTCTGATGCCACTACCCAGGTAATCTCTTAAGGCATTACTTGATATTGCCTTGCAAGGCTCTTCTCTCTACAAAAGGTCCCCAGTTCTGCCTTTCAAATACACATGCCTTTCAAGTACACAGGAACACTCTTCACCAACACTCTGTCCCCCTTTTGTCACCTTCTCACGCTGTTCTTTACTGACTCCTACAGTTTCTCATGTTGTGTTCAGCAGTTTCTTGTGGCCAAGTTGGCTAAATCTCAGGCCAGGACACCTGTCTGTATGTCATAGCATCCTGACTCTGTGTGCTTATGTACAGATCATGTATGCACTCTGTATCGTGCTTGATTGACTTGGATGCCTTGGGGACAGCCCCTTTTCCCCTACATTGGGACACTGCAGTGATGTATTACAGGTCATCCCACTGTTATTTCCATCATCAGTATTAGGATCCTGATTTTTTACTGAATCATTTCATGTTTGATGCCAGTGCACTAATTTCTTCTCCTTTTCCCTTTTTAAGCAGTTTCTCTTACTTTGCTTACTCTCGACTTCAATCATCTTGTAGCTTGGTCCCAGCCAGTTGACAACTGTCAACAATTATGAAATCAGTGAGAATATACTTGCCAGAGCTAAAATTTATTAAGGACACTCTGTGCTCTTCCTGCAATATATGCTAACCTACCACCAAATTCCTCCTACACTGAGAATATCCAAAGGTTTAGAACCATTTCTACAGTTTCTGCACTACTGCTTTCCTGTGCTCTGTCGAAGGGGCACAGTTAGGAAAAGGAGCCATTACTGATGGTGGTTTTGGTCAGTCTTTTTTAGTCAGACACTTTGGCAAGGGCACATAAATATCAACACCTTGAGTCCTTTCTAGTCTATTTTGGAGTCCAACACAACAAATGAATACTCTTAGAATGAAGATGGGCATGCAAAAAAGGCTTACATTCACCTTTCTGTGAGTACACACATTTCAACTTCTGGGCCCAATCATTAATTCCAGGCAAGTTTTGCTGAATTATATCTCTTTGTGTTGATGAGAAGCTTTATAATGTTAAACATACATTTTAGCCCTTTCAGGTCCCCTAGGATAGTGTTACTTGAATTTGGAGCTAGAGGATATTTTCAGATAAAACCTGTGCTTCAGTTGTTCTGTCATTATAAAGGTCCTTTCTTCTCTTTACTTTTCCAGGACTGTAATGTGGTGGATTTAAACAAGTGTTAAAAATACTGTTACAGCTGTATACAAAATACAGGATAAATAATTGTTACATTAGTGTCTACGTGAAGACACGGTGGTACTTAGATTCAGAAGAGCTTTCATTCTTTCAAAGCTCAGTTTGTAAGATATGGCCTGAGGGAGAACTGTAATGATAGAAACAAATTTAATACCATCAAATATGTATTCATTCCTTATTTTACATGTTTGTAATTAATCCATATTGCATTTTGTTTAAAATAATTTCTTATAAGCATTAAGTCCAATGTATGATTTCACTGATTTAGAGAAAAGTTTAGAATCTTTTTTTATCTATTGAGATATTCCATGAATAAGAGACAGGGTATGCTTTATCATAAAAATACTTCATGGAAAATGAAAAACTCAGGGATAACCTGACACTGTCAAAACATGTTGCATTTATTTGTTCAAGAGCTCTGAAGAATGAAAAGTATTGCCTAAGATGGTGTTTGCCTGAAGATACTACTTCTAATACCTCTCACGTTAAGCCTAACACTGTGACATACCTTTTGTAACTCTTACTATGAAGAAACAAATAACCATCTGTCCTGAGCAAGTTAAAAGTCAGTGAAAGGAAGTTTGTATTTACCTCTACTGTTACCTCCCAAGTTACCGAACTGGAAAGGTAAAACATAATAACATGGAAGTTGTTTCTGCCATCCATATGTTAAGATAGTTTCAAAATACTCATTAAATTAAAATAGATACTGAAAGCTTGTTATGAACATTTGGCAAGGTGAAGTAGAATGGCTGAAATAAAACCTATTTTTTAGGGTTTTTTTAATAAAAATGTATATGCTGTCATAGTGGCCTTACTGATTCAGAATAGGTCATGGGAGGAGGTCACTGTTTGAGATCCCACATCACTGTCTCTGAAAAAATATTTACATTTTCAGCTTCTTTGTGAAGAAAAATATCTTTACATGTGTCTGTATTTAGACAACAATTTCCTGTGTATTTATATTTTATCTATGTAGATATGTAAAATAAATGATCAAAAAAGTGCATGGCAAGTGGGAAGGTGAGAGTCCAATGGAAATTACTTAAAACAGCTTTCTTTTCTTTCTATTATTAACATTTGTTTTTTTTCAAGTCACTATTGCATTCATAGTCAGATCTCCATCTTTATTATACCTTCATTAAGCTTTTAAATCCCTCTCTGTGTACAGGAGCCTTTCTTTCATTTAATTATCTGTTTAAAATTCACAAGTGGTAGCTTCTGTCATTTTTGCTTTTTGACATTTTTCACCTGCAGACTATAAGAAACAGATTTAAGAGTCTTGTTCTGCTGGTTCATGTTGCATCCTGATTTTAGCTAAAATACTGAAGCTGGAATTCAGTCATTCATTGTCATTCAGTAGTTGTTGGAGTTGGGCTTTTGTGTTTTGTGGGATCAGCAGACCTCAGCTGAATTAGAGTCTTGAATTTTGTTTTGCAACCATGTGTTATTTTCCTTGTCCTGTCACTGTTTCTTCCTTTTTAGTACAATCATAAAGTATCCCAGTTTGGACATTTTATGTGGGGATTCCATTTATTTTGCTTGTAGATGGGGTCACTTGATCTTGCAAGCCAATCCATTCTCTTCCGTGTCAGTCAATCTATACTTTTTAAGGCACATTTATCCCTCTGCTATCTAGCACACTGTTACCTCCGGGCAAATGTGAGATAGAAGTATTTATAACACCATGCATTATTTGATGTACTTCATACCTTTCTTCTTCATGGTCATCAGCAGTGTTTTCAGTTGCATTTCCTAGAATATCAGGTGTAAATATATGCACTGTTATCAGAGCTGGAGTAAAATGCTTTTGTTACTTTTTAGTCATTCTAGCAGTTCTTTCTTTTCTCCTAATCACATTATTAGCACTTAATAGCAGTTGCTGTGGGAGCTGCAGAGCCAAACAGTGGCCCAGGCTCAGCAGCAATATATCTGTGTTAAAGGTAACATCTGGTCTTTGCTCCGTTGAAAGTAGGAGATGTGGTGAGAAGAATTTTAAATACTCATTCACATGCTAGCTTGTCCCTCAGTACACAGTATGATTCACTGCTAGGGAAGAAGTGGTGTTACCAAACTTCTGTAATCAAAATATAAAGATTAGAAAGGTAGGAGGCAAACTGAGTTTCTGTCATGACTCCTGTCTAAAGTTAGATAGTGAAAAGAACACATGGCACCTTTCCTGCCTGTCTGGTTTATTCATTAATGTTACCACTCTTTGGCTCATAACCTGCCTTCTTCAAACACAATTTCTGTTATAAGAAACTCAGCCTGACTGAAAAAGTCCTGTCAAAATCTACCCTTCATCATATTTGTCGACTTTCTGCGTATTCCCAGCATGCTGCTTTTCTCATAGTCAGTCCTTATTATAACACACAGGAACACTGCTTGCCAGAATTCCCATGAGATAGAACCTTAGCCTTCTTTTACAGGTATCAAATATCTCTTTAATATTCTTCTGTAATTTTGATAGTGCATCTCTATGGGTGCAATTCCTTGAAACTCATGCTTCAAGAGTTTTGAATGTCTATTAAAGAACTCCAAAGTTTGATTCCTGTAATATACATCAAAAACTCTAGCAGAGGAGCAGTATCTTTTTAACTGTCAAGTTGGTAGATATTTCTCAGAGGTGCGTTTGTTTCTTTGTCCCTTGTACTTTCTCTTTTTTTGTGTGTGTGTAATACATATAAATGTGGAATATGTATAAATGTGAGCTACACTAGCTAAAATAACTCTTTGTTTTCATGCTACAGTCTTTGATCCACAATTTCTGCAGTACATGGTGTCAATTGACAACCTCATCATTATAAGCAAGCTTTTTATGTTATCTTCAGAAGTTTTCAATCTTATCATATCAATTATTTTTATGTAGACAAAAGGTTCTAAGTTTATAAAAAAAAGTCTGACAGATTAATAATATTTCCAATGTCCACAGTCCCATTCTAAGCACTGCTCAATATTTTGCACACATTAAGGAATTAAACTTTCCAGTAACCTTATGAGGAACTGTTATTATTATACAGACATGGAAACAGTGGCATAGAGAAGATAAATAAGTTCAGACAGCTTATTTGGAGCAAGAAAGGAAACAAATCCCACAGTCTTAGTCTTTCATTTTGACCCCTAGGTCATGACTTTGCTCAAGAGGAAGCTTAACCTGTTTTCTATTATTTTTTAAGATTATTTTAGCTTAAGTAAATGGTTTCTCGTACCCTTATCATCCCGTTATTAAGGGAAGGTTTATCCTTCTCTAGTAATCTATGTTCCTGTCCCAACTCAACTGGCTAAGGAAGAAGTCAACATAAAAAAGGGATGAAGGGAAGACTTGAAAAATCTTTGGTGCCAAACCCCTGTAAAATAGATGCAGGTCTGTCTGTCTGTCTGTCCTTCTCTCTTCCTTTCTCTTTCCCTTTCTTCCTTCCTTCCTGTCTTCTAAATCCTGCTTAAATGAGTAAGTTGAATAGGCAGCCTTTCAAAACTGGAAAACATAAGGTACTTGTAGTATCTCTTCAGTAGAGGGAGGTAAGAACCTCCAGAGAAAAATTCTCAGTTGTGCTGAGTTGCTTTCTATGGAGAAAAGGGTCTCTCTCCGCATAGTAAAGGAAACTTGGTTGACCATATTCTTCATTTAGGGTAGTTAGTGAAATGTGTAAAATAAGAGAGGCTACAGCCAGGATTTAGTGCAGGGAACTGAATTAATGTATATGCAAAACTTTACAGAACTTTTTAGAAGACTAAATCTGAGCTGATCCTTTGACAATAGAAACAAATCTGTCAGTATGTCAGTGCAGGTACATAGCACCCTCCTGTATTTCATGAACATATGTATAAAATGATAGGAGTTTTTCCTATAGATGCAGGTTAACTTTGTGGGAGGAGATGACTGGCTGAATTACATCGGGATCTTAAGCTTTCTTTTTTTAACTCTGATGCATAGCATGAAGCAAAAACAGCGTTGCAGAAGAGCAGGAAGATGTGCAGAAATCAACAGATGAGTAAATCACGAAGTGAGAAAAATCTCGGTGTAACACTCCTTCTGTAAAACTGTTAAGACACTGGTAACTTAGATTTCTGGGTTGCATTAGTGACTCAAACAAAACGCAGGAACACCGTTGTTTACCTACGTTCTGAGCATTAAATCTGCAGTCTCCCATTAGTACTTCTAGAATACTTTTCAGAATAGAAAATACTTCCTGTGGAATATTTTACTCTAAACTTAAACAATTCTTTGAGGGCTGTGTAATCAAAAGGGCTTAGATTACTGTTAGAACCATTTTCTCTTAGCAATAATCCCTGGAAATTTAAAGGGAATCCCAATAGACAAGTTCTCTAATTTGCATCTTATTTAAAAAAAAAAATAAAAATAAAGGAAGAAAAGTTAGAAAAATACAGAGTATACCTTCCATTCAGTGCCCAGGCCTTTATATTCATAACTCATTATTCTTCCTGCTGCCTGCAGTATATTTGCACATATATCATTGATTGGATCACCACAGGTATGTCAGTACAGGACAAGGTGCAATGGAATGTGCTTGTTCATTTAGTCAAAACTATTTGCTTCACTTTGCTACAGACAGCTGACAACTGATGAAACTCAGCTTAGTCAGAAGAAGAAATGAGAGACTAAACAGATATGGGGTAGGAGGGCTATGCTAATTTTATGACTTTAAAACAGATAAAACTAGATCCATTTCCTAGAGATCCTAGTTAGACACAATTAGAAATTATATTAAACTGAAGTTTTAGTTTCTGAATACTGTTCAGTTTTAGGGTTAAAAAATTGTGGGTTTTTTTCATTTCTGTTGAATCACAGTTGCTTAGTGCATATCATAATTGCAATTCTTACTCTTGCCAATCTCATTCTTTAACATAATATCAGTATTTGCACTTGGTCTGGTTTTTAATAATATAATTTATGATTCTGGGAGGCAAGTGGAATTTGAATTAGAGGAATATTTGAAACATTCTGGTCTTTTATAAAAACATTTATTTTTGTGAAAGTTAGCATTAACGTAAATTATATGATGAACAGTCATCACAATCAGAAACCACTAATGTCTTGGAAATGTTGCTGAAAACTTTCCAAGAATATATCTTAAAGAAAGAATATTTCCTGCAATCAAGACAAATCTTCTTAGCTCTAAAATTCATGTGAATTGTGGTGATCTAGTACTTGTATGTGTGTTTACCCTGAAAGAAACTTTGAGGCAGTCTGTGGCAAAACATGATACTGACCTGCATGTGTCCTAGCAAGGATATCAGAGAATTAGGTCATTATGTTTGACATACAGACGAAACTGCAAATCGAACAGTATAAAAATATAGGCTGTTATTTCTGGGAACTGGAATAGATTTGGACTGTAGAATTTCAGTAAGTGAACACATAGAGTTAAAACAGGTTTCTTCAGAACTGTGTTTATTTTTTTTCCCCCCATTTTGACATTTTTGGATTTGGTAAGCTCTCCTATAATAACGTTAAACATTTTCTCTTACAGAACAATATTTAGTTACATCTTGAGATGAAACTGAATACAGCAAAATTTGATTTTTTTTTCATTTATAGAAAAGAAGAATTAGATTAAAGCCCAATTAATATAATTAATTAAAAGGAATTCAAGTTGTAATGCTTAACTACAGAGTTCTGTGTATAAGATACACTTGCAGGAGAGGAATAACAGTTTATGTAAAGGACATCAGTAGCTACATAAGTAGCTACAGATTTTCCTGATGCACAGTAAGCTGCAGGAATGCTGCAGAGACCATTCTGATGCATTCCTCTATTTTAGTTCACTCCTAATTTACTCTCTTAACTGCTTTTATTTTATTTTTTTTTCCAAACCTTGAGTTTCATATCAGTCACAAATTCTAATCCTTCACTATAAAGGAGAAACAATAATGAACATGTAGTATGTTTACTCTCTCATGACAATGGCATTTGTTGATAAATAATTGCAATTCCATATTCAAAACATCCAGGTAATGTAACTTCCAGTTTTACTGCTTTGAAAGGGGTTTCGACTCCATTCTAGTCCTTACTTGCCATGGCACATTTCAGGCTGTGATCAAAGCTATTTGATGGTCAGTTCTCAATGTTTTTGTTACATGGTCACTGATTTCATTGCCAGTCTGTGACAATGAGGGCTGGAGCCTTGGCCAGTCAAAGAACTTGACAGGCAAAAAGTTGGAGCAGGGATGTCTGAACATTTTCCCATTGTTTCCCATTGTTAAGTTGTCACACCAACTTAAAGACAATAATTTAGTTTTATTGTAAAAACTAAATAACAAATAACATTAACTTTGCTTTCAATTTTTTTATGCCTTTCACAAAACATCATGAATTACAGGCATGAAAAGAGAAAATTATTTGAGGAGTCAGGTAGGAAGAAGATGAGAACAAAATAGCCATATATGATAAATAGGTAGAAGGTAGGAGAGTCTTGAAGAAGTTCTGTCTTGATGAAGAGTTGTCAGAAGATGAAGTCCAAGGAGCAGTATAAGGTGTTGTAAGGAAGTAATAGGAAGTATAAGGAAGTAATAGGAAAGAGATCTGCAGTGGAGATTTTGAGGTTAATGAGGAAAGGAGGCGGGGACAAAAAAAAAAAAAAAAAAAAAAAGATAAATGGCCTCAATTATCTGTTTTAAAAATTCTCTGAGATTCTTGACAGAGATGGAAAGAGAATCTAAAAATGCAGAACAGCTCTTATAGATCTGTGTCTCCAAAAGAGAAAACCTTTAATAGGTGTAAGCAACATTAATTATCTAAGTTTTTAGTGGTGTGCTTGACATAGAGTCTGTGATACCACATTTATATCAGGTTGGCCTAACAGTCAATGGTGTACATGAAAGGTGAGTGCTCATTACTTTGCTTTTTAAAAAATCTTTCCAAGTGAGCTGCTTTTGATCAAAGAGACATAATTAAAGAATTAAGCAAGTTTACATCTAATAGGCTGCCTGCAGTTCTTCATTGCATTTTTACCAAGCAATAGTCTACTTTACATGATTGTCGATTATACTCATTAGGAAACGAAGCAAGCTGATTGTGTTTCTCTGAGAGGAAAGTAAATGAAAGCTAGAAAAGGTGTGTAATGCTTTAATGAGATGAGTGTGGTGCATGCTCACAGCCTGCTTGTTTTCATTTAGCACATGCATCAACCTGTAAATTATCTTCACCTTTCACATGGCATAATGATCATTTGCCATTTTCGTTGTGCGGCACTCAGTGGTTGCCCAGTCATGGAGATGGTGTTCTGGAAGAGGCTTTATTCTCCCTGACAACAAAAGTAACAGTGATTAGTTCAGCTTCTTAGTTGGGGCTCTATGCTATAACCCAGCGTGACATCAGAAAGGCAACAGTTTTTTGTGGGTCTTTTTTTTTTCCCTTCTTCTTCTTTCTCTCTCCCCTCTGTCTCTTCTGGAATGCTTTCTGAGCAAATTCTTTGCTTGAGGAGGAATGTGACATTCTTTAGCACTGGTTGATAAATATTTATGCCTGAGAACAGCATAAAGCTCCTTTTGGATGCTTTCCCATTTTACACTGTGCTGGCTTTTGGCCTGATCTCTGTATTTAGAAAACACTGTGTATACCTGCATGCTTTCTTGACTCAATTTCCTATTCCTAATGGGTCTACAGCCAGTACTGCATGAGAACTGTATTGCAATATTTTCAATGAATTGTCAGGATTCTTGAATAGAGCAAAATGAAAAATAGATGGCTTCTTTTCTAGGTGTATAAGCACATTTTAAGGAGAACTTTATAGATATGCTTGGAAAGGATATAGTACACAAAGCATGAAAACATTTTTAAGCACTTCAATACTCTGATAAAAGTTAACAACCATGAATGGAATTAGCCAGCAAAACATTAGAACTCCTATGGCAGTATTAATATAATCCCATTTCACATTCATGGGGGCTTTTTCCTATACCTTTTCTACAATATATTGCTGAGTTTTGCTTTTCTGCTTAGATTCTAGTTAAACAAATTTTGTGTGCATCCAATGAAAAATATTTTCATTATTAAAGAAATTGCTCTAATACTAAAGAATGCTGATGCTTTGATGCTTTGTAAAAGCATTTGTTATAAAAGCTAATTTCTTTTTTCTTCTTTAGAATAACAGTCTATTGCAGATATAGTGGGTGTTCCTTGTCCTCACTGTGTCAGGTGCTTCCGTGGGAGAAATGCATACCTTCATGATGCAGATGTATGTGGTATGCCATTGGGTGGATGTATACTTGTGAGAAACACAAAGATGACTGGCTTCTGTGCTGCATGTGCCTCAAGACTGAGTATACCTCTCCTTGAAACTTTTATGATATCAATACATCATGTCTGGTGTCTCCACTTCTATGTATTATATTTGCTTCTGAGGTATTTTTGTTACCAGAAAGACTAAGTTCCTTTCTAGGAGGGTACCGGTGGTTTTCATTGATAGAGCAAAGAGCATTTGTGGATCTCCTGAGCTCAGGCCATGTCTGTGAGTTTGGCAGAGTTGTCGAGGGAACTCCCCAAGAGTCAGACCATTGTTTAATGTCTACCTGCTCGGCCGTGGGGTGGGTTAGGCTGGGCAGCCTTTGCGGCTGCATGAGTCACATTTCAATATCTCCATGTGGGCAAGATTCAGATCTGGGTACTGTGTGCTTAGTGGGGCTGCTTTGAGGGGTTACTCTGAAAGCAGCTCTTAAGTGGGCTGTTAAAACGTTTCTGATGTGTGCTGCTGCTGTGTGGTAGGTCTGGGCTAGGTGTCTGGCTCCATACTGGGTTGCTCGCACAACCTGGCTGCTTCACTTTCTCTGACATAGAATTTGGATTACCCCAAAATCTTCATGTCAACAGACTGGCTGCATGCTGCAGTCCCTGCATGGGAGCCTGATGTGAATTGCTTGTGAACTGTATGTGGCTACCAGTTGAGGGAGTGCTGATCACTAATAGTGCTGTGCAAAGTGTGATTATGTACCCAAGGGAGAACGTGATCTGTGTGTGTGTGTATACACAGAAAGATACATATATACTCCTAAAAATTGCTTACAGGATTCGGACCTCAGTTAAAGATCAACAACTTGCACTTTGATGTAGGATCTACTGACCACTTGGGCAGGAGTCTTCATATCAACATTTAGATTTAAAGGAAATTTTAGTTGAACATTTGTTTTAATGTAATTGGTTTTATATTTTTATTTTCTTATTTTCTTTGTTATTTTCAAACAAGAGACAATGGAAATTGTTTTGCTTATTTTAGAATCGTATCATCACAGAATTGCAGAATCACAGAATGGCTGGACTTGGAAGAGACTTCTGGAGAATAACTAGTCCAACCTCCCTACTAAAGCAGGTTCACCTAGAGCAGGTTTCACAGAATCATATCCACGCAAGTACTGAATATCTCCAGAGAAGGAGACTGGACAACTTCTCTGGTCAGCCTGTTGCAGGGCTTTGTCACCCTCTATGGAAAGCAGTTTTTCCTCATGATCAGATGGAACTTTGTGTGTTTCAGTTTGTGCCTTCTGTACGTTGTCCTGTCACTGGGCACCACTGAAAAGAGCCCAGCCTCATCCTCTTGATGCCTGCATTTAACATATTTGTGTGCATTGATAATATTTCCTCTGCTGTCTCTACCTCAGATATTCCAGTCCCTTAATCATCTTTACAGCCCTCCACTGGGTCCCATCCAGTAGTTCTTTGTCTTTCTTGACATGAATAATCCTGAGCTGGGCACAGCACTCCAGATATGGTCTCACCAGAGCTGAATAGAGGGGTAGGATCACCTCCCTTGACTTGCTGGGAATGCTCTTCCTAATACAGCCCAGCATACCACTAGCCTTCCTTCATGGGCAACTTGTACACGAGGACTTTCAGGTTCTTCTCCATAGAGCTGCTTTCCAGTAGGTCAGCCTACCTACCTGTACTGGTACATGGGATTATTCTTGCCTGCATGCAGGACCCTACACTTGCCTTTGTTGAACTCCTGGAGGCTGATCTCCACCCAGCTCTCCGTCCTGTCCAGGTCTCACTGAATGACAGTGGTAATTACCCTTAACTGGGGATGAAATTATCATTTTACTGAGACCATTTGTTGAAATTAGGGTGAAATTTCAACTTTTTTACTAATGCTGTAATTATCCCGGATAACTTGATTGCTAAGATTCATTCACTTTGTAAGAATCACAGCATATGCTGAGTTGGAAGGAACCCATGTGGATCATTGAGTCCAACTCCTGGCCCTGCACAGGACACCCTGAGAGTCACACCATGTGTCTGAGAATGTTGTCCAAACACTTCTTGAACTCAGACAGGCTTGGGTCTGTCATCACTTCCCTGGGGAGCCTGTTCCAGTGTTCAGCCACCCTCTGGGTAAAACACTTCTTCCTGATATCCAGCCTAAACCTTCTCCAAATCAGATTCATGCTGTTTCCTCACATGCTGTCACCACGAGAGTGAAGAGTTCAGTACTTGCCTGTCTGCTTCCTCTCATGAGGATGTTGAAGACCACAATGAGGTCTCCCCACAGAGCAGTCTAGTAGGGCAACATGCACATCTGTGTATGCTGTAAGAAGAATACTGTTACAGGAGGAAGAACAAGGATTAATTTAGAAGTGGAAAGATGAAGAGGTGAAGTTAAAATATGTAAACCAACAAGGATTGGAAATATTTTTACATTACTAGACTAATTATTATTTTCTCAGAGTTGTATTTCTCTCTGTGTCTGATGCATAAGCAGAGTTGTTCTGTTTGGTTTTTGCAGACCATGGCTCTGTGTTTCAGTGACTCAATTAAAATTTGCCTCATGCAAATTTTTCCAGGAGCAGATGTGCCTGCCAAGCTGGGCAGAGAAAATGTGCAGTGAGGTCACAAGGAAGATGGTTCTTCATTACGCTCTGCCAAAATCTTAGCAGATCATCACTGAGCATGTCCAGATGTAAAATTTCAGTCACTGTTTTATTTTTGCACTGTATTTTTCATTTCCTGCATTCCAGTCTCTACTGATGGGTGAAATAAGTTCTTCCTTGTCAGCCAAGCAGAGTATCACGTTGCAGTCTCTTGTTTATTTCCTTTTTTTTCTTTTTTTTTTTTTTTTTCTGGAGAGAAAATAAAGTAGATGTAAGGTAGATATTTTTTAATCAGAACAGCGTTTCCTATTAGCCAGGCTGATACTGAGGGGTTGAGGGAGACCTTATAGTGTAATTTGCACACAATGTGCTGTGGTTGCTTCATTATAAAGCTCTGCTAATTACGTGCTTCCAACCCTCCCAATCACTGTCTTTTGTTATGTCAAATTAGTGAGTGTCAAGAAGACATTTCTGATTTTTCTTTAAGTTACTTCTGGGCTGAGAGTGAGCTTTGACAGTTTAAACTGGACGGCCTATTTTTTTCTTTTAAATCAGTAGAATCTGGAAACAAGGAGAAACGTTTTAGCAATTTTAAAGGGTCAGTGGTAGCTTAAAAAAAATCACTTCTGCCTGAAGAATAAACACTTAAAGATCAGCTAAGATTATAGTGACTGCAGAAGACGTGAGGGAAAAAAAAAAAAGCAGCCTATTTCAGTTTCTTGTCTTTCAGAACCTGTTGGTATATCATATAAAAGGCTTTCCCTGCTTTGTTAGGGAAAAACTAGGGAAAATCTTTAGAAAAAGGATAAACAGAAAACATACCACCCCCCCAAAAAAAAGTAAAAAACAACCAGCCAACCAACCAAAACAAAACAAAAACAATTATAATAACAAATGTCCAACAGCAACAAAAAAAAAGAAAGAAAAGAAAAAAAAAAAAACAGACAGCATGTGTTGGCAGAGTTGGTAGAAACAATGAGCATCCACTCTATTTTTAAGTCATTGTTTAATTTCTCACTTCAAATAAGAATTCTTGTAGGTAAATAATTGCACAATGGAGATTTTATTATTACTTCATGACTTTAAATCTTCCTTGTAGAAACACTTGTTTCTAGTATACCTAGTCTTTCAGGCAGCCCTCAGGGGTTTTTTTTATGTGCTGTAACATATCTAAGAGAAAAATAAATGGTATCTGAGACATTGAAAACCCTGCCTGCTTGCATTCAGAAATACATTTTTCATCTTCAAATTTTATGCACATATGAGCTAATTAAGATTGTAATATGAAATAAATCCATGGCAGTGCAAATGTTTTAGTTGCCAGAGCAATGGCTTGAGTGATTACATGTAGGGTTTTTGGAAGAATAAATGTGAATCTCAGGCATTGGTCATGAACTCACTTATACTGGATAATATATTACCAGAGAAAAAAATGCAAATAATCAGGGAAACAATGCTATGCTTCCTGGCTTGCTTTTTTTTTTTTTTTTTTCCTCTATTTTTTTTTTTTTCAGGTCACTTAAAATTGATTAATTTTAGCTCCCTTCTCATCTGACATGTATTTTGTATTGATTGTGAATAAAAGAAATATCGTTGGCAGAATTTCTAGCTAGATATCTTGCTGTTGATCAGGGGACAAGGCTGCTTGTATCTGTCAGATAAAGAAAAAGACTCTGTGTTTCCAATGTAGCTTCATCCTGAACTATTATTTCTTCATTAACTTGTTAAAAGAGAAAAAGCATCTCTCAGTTGTTTGGTCAGGGTTTGTTGTTTGTTTTTTGTTTTGTTTTTTTTTCCTCCTCATGCATCTGTGCACAAAATGAGTATGAGCCAAAAGGGAAAAGAGGGGTAGTGAAGAGAAGAAAAAGAACAAGTGAACAGGGAAATAAGTAAATCATAAAAGCCAGACAAAGAATATCAGTATTTTTTTGTGTTTCATCCATGGTTTCAAAATCAGGAATGACCTTTCTGCAAGCTGAAATGAGTAGGCATCTTCAGCAAGGTTCATTTGAGGAAAAAATGGGCAGTTAACAAAACAGAGTAGCAGTGACTATGCAATAGCTCCTCAGGGACTTCTGATGAAGTCAAGCAAGATAATTTTATATTATATAAAGAATATTAGATCAAATCTTTTGGGTCAAATATCTTAAGACTCTTATTAAGTATTTTTTCTCCTGTATGATTTTGGGATGCGTGACTGATCACCTTTCTTATAGCAGGCTAGAACTCAGATGGTTTTTAGAAAGGCCCTTAGGGCTATGGAGCTGTTTCTGTTTGACAGGCATGGGCTGGATTCTCTCATTTATATTTAACTGTAATCATCAGCTTTGAGAAGAGTTTCTAATTTTAAACACATGGTACTCCCCCCACCCCCTCCTTTTGTCCTCAGGAAAGCTATAATTGGCTTGGGTGGATCTCTACTTTAAGTACCAACACATTTGAGCCCCACAGTGGGCTTCACACATGAAAACTGAGCTGCCAAAAACTATTACCTGTTTGTCTTTGTGCTTGTTTGTGACAGCCTTTTTTTTTGTTTTGTTTCTTCCTCTTTTTAAAGATTACTCCTTCCTGGTTCTTGAGTATCACCCAAGTCATTGTCATTAACGGCTTTGATAAAATATCTTTGCTTTAATATAGGTATTATGATACTATTGTCTTTCTGACAAATTTATCTCAAAGTTTGACGAATAGTTTTTTTAAGCAACAAATTAGAAATGCAATGAATTGTCATTTCTTGAACTGAAAGAGACCCAATAAGATGTCTCTTCTTGAGCTATATATGAAATAGAAGGATTTAAAACGGAACAAAATCAAACCAAATCAAAACCCTCAATATCCATATTTATTTTGTCTGGCAGTGTTTTATCCAAATTTGTCAGATACCCACTTCTTAATTAATTGACCACATATCAGCAAAAGTTTATGTATAAATAAAGCTTTACTGCAAAATTATAGTATTTGCTTAGATGCCTATGTATTCAAACAGCAAAAAGCTTTGTAAACTGTCTGACTTTACTCTTAGTACAGTGCTAACCCCAGAGGGAGGGAAGAATGAAGGGCAAAAGGCTTTGTTTGTGTTTGTACAGAATGTTATCCTTTTAACAAAGACCAACACAAAACATATAAATCCATATGTTTGGATTTGTTGCTGCCACATTAATTATACATGTGCTCATGGTCTGACACAGTGGGAAATAATCTAAAATTATATGAAAAGGGAATTTCAGGACTGGCATCTTTTTCTTTTGTTAGAAACCCCGAATACTGAGCTGATTTTTATGAGAGTACCTTTTGCTTAAGAGTTGGTGAGAAAGACTCTTTAGAAAAAACTTCCTTATTATTAATTTCACCAGTGTTTCTAAGAGTTTATATCAACGACAGAATTGCAAACCAGACGTGAGATTTTTCCAGCTTTGTGAAACAAGTTCATTTATTTGATTTTTTTGGCAACCATTTGGTGTGAGCCAGATAATTTCATGGATAAATCTGCCACCTAAATCTTGCAAAATTCAGAATTCTGATAAAACTTGTTATCCTAATGCCTAGTCTGTAGTAAACAAATTCTAGAGAGCCATTCAGCATAAAATAAATGCCTTCATTTGGTCAGGTGAACAGCTCTCTAGACTATTTGTATTGCATGGTCAAACGGTTCTGCTCAGTTATCTCACAATAGGCACCTAACACACTTGAATTACAATGTCAAAAGCATCGAGCCTGGAGTTTTGACAGAAGACTTTCCTTTTTGAATCACCAGCTGGAGGTCAGGCAACCTAAGGACACTTCAGGAAGATATCTGTGTGTGAGCAACTGAATAAGAGTCTGGACTCAGATATCTAAATTTAGTCTGAAGTTTAATTCAACCTAAATTGGTCCTGAATATGGGTGGTAGTGAGGTCTCTAGTTCTACTCATCCCAAAAAGCTGGGATTCTTGATGTCTGTTGTGTTTTAATACAGTCCAGTCATTAGTCTTGGCAATTTGAAAATATGCAACTGTTCCCTCACCTACATAATATACTGAAGCCCTGTGGTTACTTTAGTCTCCCACTGATGGCCGAACATATGTTTTGTAATACTGTTTTGCCTGAGGTGAGGCAACATTTCAAACCTACATCTCTGAGGCTCCAGGGACTTTCTCAGTTTTCAGAAAGGATTTGTTTTGGAGTAAGGCTGTTCCAGGCCTTTCTGCTGCAGATGTTCCACTTGGTAATCAATTTTTTTAGTAGTCATTTGAATAAAGAAGGCTACAGAAATGATGTGTGTCTTACAGCTTGAATGCCAAGGCACTTACAGTCTAGATCCAGGCTCTGTTTCATGTTAGCACGTGAACTTGAAAACAGGGATCTTACTTGTTTTTTTGACTCTTCCTCTCATGAAATCATTGGGTGTTGTGTATGTCCTAACAAACAAGTTCACAGACAAGTTGGTCTGTTCCTGCTGCCAAACCTATTCCAACATATATGTTTTACATACACTTATTCAAGTGTGAAAATTTTTGATGTGCAAGAAAAATTATCTGGCTGAACTGCTGGCATTGGATCACCAGATGTTTTTGGCATATTAAGACTTTGGTTCATGCCTGTTATTCAGCAAAAATGTGACTTCTGTGTGGCTTCAGGTCATTATGAGATTAGAGAAAAAAATTGACAGAACTTCTGAGCATCTCATTGGCACCTTCTTGTTATGGATTTGGATTTAACTCTGCAAAAGTAAGTACATGCACAAATTATACGTTCTATTTCTGCTTCAGCTTCTAAATCACACTCTACTTAAGCAAAAACAGAAGAGATACATGTTTGACTGTCTTTGCAGACCTGGTCTTTGCAGACCCTGATAAAGTGCACTCAGATATAAGACTTCTGAAAAATAATTAATTAACTTGAGAAGTGTGGGATTTCAAAAAAAAAAAAAAAAAGGGGGGGGGCACCTAAAATAAGTGCCTAATTATGGAATTAACTGATTATCTTTAGTTTGTCCCTCTTCTAAAACATTATCCTGAAAGACTCTCTTTCTTGGTTTCCCCACTGGTAAGAATAACATGCTGTTTTGCTGTCCTTCAGAGACATTTAGTTCAGTTGGTCCTTTACAGAGATGTATAATGATATAACTGAGTATGGTAACAAAATGCCTGTCCACAGAGATGTTCAGGAAACTTTAAATGGCTGTACCAAATGTCCTTGAGGTCTTTCCACTGATCAAAGTGTTACTTGTATTTGTTAGTGGAGAGAATTCACAACATACATCATTAAACCTCATCATCTGTCTAACCAAAGAAATCATTTAAGCAGACAGAAAGTGTTCAGCTTCTTCATTGTTACTCTGGGCAATTTTTATTGGAACCATCATAGGGTATCCACATGCCTGAAAAATTCATTTTGCTGTCAAACAGCATGTGTAAGTGAAGTAGAATTTTCTTGTAAAGATTACTGCAAATTGATATAAATTAAGATCTGCTTTCTGAGAAGAACAAAGTTAATCGAAGTGGGATTAAAGCTATAGGTTCCTTTCATTTAGTAGAGGTGCTTCACTGATTTGTTAAGTAATGGGTTATTTGATGTACTGTATGGAGAGTGATGTAGGTCACTTTCAGCATGCAGTGCTGCAGATTTAAAGAAAAAGAAAAAAAAAAAGGGGGGGAAAATGCCAGTGCTTACTAGTTTCCCAAATGTCATGTAGTAATATTTGTGATGAACACATCCATTCTACATGATCCTTCCCAATTTTTTGCATTATTTCAAGGCAGGAGTTTATTTTTATCCTTTCCTTATTCCACGGCCCCAACATTCAGTTAGAAAAGCCTCTCAGGAGGCTTTTACTTTATTTCTCAACAGAAATTACGTTATCACCATCTCATTTTAACCAGCAGATTTGTCTTCGGTTAAGTATGAGCCTCATTTTTTTTTTTCTTTTTTTTTTTTTTTAAATGACAGTGAATTATATTTCTGCTGATGGATTCAGAATATTTAAAGTGATATTATCCTTCCATGTGTTCTGTTTGCCTGGTTTTGGCTTGGTTTTTTGTGCTTGTAGATTCCATGCATTTCTGTATAACGTTTTTGCTCTTGAAAAAGATCTTTTGATGCTTCTAAAAAGCAGCATAATGCCTGAAATCTCTGACTTTAAAAGATTATTACCAGTCATGGAAATTTTTGTAAGTCATCAATTTCTGTTCAAAACCAAGTTACCATCTGAAAGTCTCAAAACACATATCCATCTGAACTGATACGAAAGAATGAAAGGTCAGTTCAGAATGAAAAAATAAGGGTTGGTCCCAGGTCTCAGTTGAAAAACATCTGTACTTAGGTATTTAAATTCAAGTACCTACATGTTAACAGATGTCTAACTTCCCATTATCTTTGAGAGATCTCTAGCACTTGATTTAGTTGTCCACTTAGGAGCATTTCTTGCTGGATACCCAAGTGTTCAAAACAGTGGGGTTGGTCTGGCTGATATGAGAGAAAATGTTCAAGATTTGTGCCCTTTGAGAGGTCCAGAGGGAGGATAGGCAGAACTCCCTGTGCCATTTCAGAAAGCATAGGATGCCTTTGAGTGAAAAATGAATCAAGCCCTACTCTAGTCAGTGGAGCACAGGAAGAAATTTTTACCTAATATTAAGTACCTACTTTAGTGTGAGCTGAACTGAATCAGACCATACTGATTACATTTCCGCTGGCTATATGGTGGACACTGGATCCCACACTACAAGACATCACAAGGCACCATTTCCATTAATGCAAATTGGAACTTCTGTTGACTGTTTCAGAAGAGAGGCAAAGACTGGCTATAGGGTTTTAGCATAGAGATAAGCTATGATACTGTAAATAAAATTTCCTCTTAGAAGGGTGTCTGATTGCATCCAGATAAATGTTCATAATGTTTACCTTAGTAAATGTTATGAAGGAGTTTGTCAATGTTTGTTGGGTAAAGAATTCACATGGGAATGTCTTATAGAATCAAAATCATGGAGTCATTTTAGTTGGAAAAGACTTAAGATCGTCAAGTCCAACTGTTAATCCAACACAATAAAGTCCACCGCTAATCCATGTCCCTAAGTATCACACCTACACATCTTTTAAATACCTCTTGACTGAGAGTTTGAATCATCAACAGTGTTTGCTTCCTTTTGTCCAGGAGCATGCCTTGGCTCAGTTTTAAAATTTGTAATGTAAAATCTTTGTATGCTTACTGGACTGATAAGTAATGACTTCCTGACTAAGTAATATATTTGCCATGAAAAAGTAAGAATTTTCTTGTACAATCAAGCAGTTCATGTTTGAAATCAGTCATTTGCATATGCAATTCTTATTGTAAAAGTTACCAATGATTTTTTTTTTTCCTGAGCATATGCTATAGAGCAGCAATAAAAGTGAAAAAAACAATATTTGTGCACACATGATTAAAAAAAATAATAATAAATAACCAGTTTGGTAAAAACAAAGAACTGAATTACAGGTGTCTGTTTAAATAAGTTTTTTTCAATTAAGTATAGATGGATTTATTTTAAGATATTTCTGATCTGGACCAGTATTCGCTGTCAAAATTTCTCTTATATCAGTGTAATGAGAATTGGATAAATTCTAGCTTGGAATTATAATCCAATTTTATAATATGAAACATAAAGGAACTTTGCTATGCATAAGATCTTAGTGAAAAATAATTGCCTGAGAAGCTGCTTTACCTTAAGTATGTATTTATGTATACTCTTATCAGATGGTACACAAATTCCTATCTCTTACAAGGAGGTTGTAGAGATTAATTTCTTATACTAACAATTTATATCAGGGTATATAAAAATAATTCAATTTGCCTTTAAAAAAGTTTTAAATGGCTATGTTTAAGGTGTGTACCGTGCATTTCCTTTCCTTAGTGTTTGAAAACATTCTTGTTCAAAATCACAGGTAATTATTTCAGTTTTGGATGCAGCCTGGTTAGCACATGGTATTTTATGGCAAAATACCCCAAATTAAGCATATCTAAATAAAACTGCTTTTTCATTATGGTCTTTCTGGAAAGCAGGGCCTAATTAGTAGACCACCCTTGTAGCTGGCTTCAGGCAAAGTGATACTGACTGTTAATGGCCATTTTTAGCTAGGAATTGGGAAAGCTAACATGGTTTGAAAACAGAATTAATTTCATCAGATAAGAAGTTATTTGCAGAATGCACATGGAGAAATTAGTCATCAGAAAAAGTGTGGCAGTGTCACTCAGTTCGTGGGAGCTGAATAGTTGTCCTGAGCTTTGTAAAAGAAGAAGCATTTCTCATTTCCCCTGGTCTGACTAAGGGGTGAATTGTATCTTCCTCACTGATGAGGTTCAACAGCTGAAAGGATTGCAGTCACTAACCTGAATTTCTGTCTGGCTTTGGTCAAGGTCTGAAGTGATAACAAGACACTATAAGAAGTGAGTTTTGTGTTCATTATGAAATAAAGTGCATTTTGGAAAAAGACTCCATACTCACCTCAGTGTGAGGACAGTTTTCCCTTCTTTATTCACAGAAGAAGAGTCATACTGTGCTGTTTCATTGCCATGTTGTGACAAAGTGTTAGGATTTGTAGTATATGCCCTAGTTTTCTATCCCTCTGAAATTGTATAGTGATAGTCATAGTTCACAATAGCTACATCATCTCATTTCATCCATTAAAAAGTTTCATGTCCCTGAGGTGATGGACAAAAACGTCTAATTCAGAGAAATATAAGGAAGAATTATTCACCTGATTGGAGTCTACAAAAAGTTAACATACTTTTTGGTTAGTTGTGATGATTCCAGATCAAATTTTACGAAATTCGGAAACTAGGGCAGAGTTAGTCTCCCTCCATATTTCCATGTAGATGTGAAGGTACTCTGTCTTACTGGACGTCAATGAATGTGAACTCTGTCTTACAATGTGTGAATTCTACTATGTTTAATGGGTACATTTGCTTATTCATAATCTGGTTAGAGACTGAATTGTCAATTAACCCAATAACCTGTAATTTTAATCGCATGCTTCCTGGTGTGTGAAAGCAAAACACTTATTTATCTTAACATAAGGGAAACCTTTGACCTGCTCCTTAGTTTTGTATGCAAAAGAAACAGTTTAGTTTGACTGCAAATCACCTAAGATAGATCTGGACAATTGAAAAAGGGCAGATCTTTACTCGTTGATTGCTCCTGGGGTGCTTTCTCATCTGTAATATTAAGGTGTGAGGTATTTTTTGGCTATGTGTTACAAAGAGGGTATAAGGTGCCTTCTGTTTTCTTCCTTATATTCCCTTATCATGAACCTCTGGTACAGTGAGAAGTGTTGTTCTCCCTTCCTTGGGTCACCCATACATGAATTTGAAGATAAGGACGTCCATTCAGTCAATTCCCAGCAGCCACAGCTCTTATTCCTCTCTTATTTCCTTAGCACTTCTTCCTTCTCTCCACCTTCTTCTTCAGTGACTCTCTCCAAGTTCTCTACACCTGATCCAAAGCTTGCCCCTACTTTGGATTTTTCACTACTCTGATTTGTGAAAAGCATGGAGAGAGAAAATGCCTATCGTACAAAGTTGCACTTCTTCTGTAAAGGTCTAAGAGAAGGCTCTTAGAGGACAGCTGCTGTGCTTTTTTCCCTTGATGTTGGTCGGTCGTAACCACTGATTTTCTGGCTTTCACTGCCAGTGGTCACTTGGTCATCAGCTTTGGAGGAAGTCTTGTAATTGTGTGTACCTGGAGGTGAGCTGCTGCCTTATTATGGCTGCTAATTCAGTGTGAAAGGATGTTCACATTGGAGGCATGATGTTAATATCTTCCCAAACTATTGGAAGTGGCCTGCTTGAGTCCACTGGCCTGCATACTGACTCAGGCAGATCTTTCCATCACTTCTAAGCATCATTGTCCACAATCGCTGTTTTGCTATTGAGGTGAAAAAGATGTTTTATTCTTAGTTAAATGAATGTATTTTTAAATCAGAGCAAAAGTAGGCTATAGTTTATACTCTGAGTTAAAGCCACAGGTGAATCAGTTTAATTAAGATGACAGCAACGTTTGGAAATACTTGCAAACGTTGCAAGTTGCAAATGTTGCAAAAGCTGGAGAAAAACAGTGGGTGATTTATTATTTCTAATTACTAATATGTGTAATAATCATTTTTTGGAGGAAAAAATGTCTTTTCAGTAGTTAGTAATTATTATTTACTGGATTAAGATTCTTTAGAAGATGAAAAGCAAAGTTTCAAAATAAATTGCATAGCCATTATGTTTTGACACCAGCTATGTAGACACATATAAACCCATCGTATATATTAGTTCATTTCAGGATGCATGAACTACACAAGTCAACTGAGGCCCTTCCACTCTGAATCAATGTAAACTACTACAAATGTCCAAATCTTGTTTTCATTAATGATTTAGTGAGGCCCCAAAACAACATCACATGCTGGGATTATGAATCAAATATTCTAATGTCAGGAAAGGTAGCGAATATATCCTATAAGTGATGATGGGTGTCATTGCACATTACCTTTCCTGAAATACCTCATTCTCTGATCTCTATAAAAAGCAGGACACAATGTTCACATGAGTCAAAAATTATGGAAGAACCCGTTGGGGTCTCTGCCACAAATTTTCTTTGTTAGGAGGGATTTGATAAAAAGCACAGGATTTCATTGGGCTAGCGTGGGAGAAGAGTAGCCTCAAGGCAAATGCAGTGAAAAGGGATACTGTATGATCTTCCTGCTAGTGCTGCAAGTTTCCTAGATGTCGCAAATCACTTAATCAAGCTTTCCCACAAAGTGACTGGTGACAGTCAGGTTATTTGTATCAGCCCCAAGAAATACATGACATATTTTTCAGTTGTCTCAGGTTATGTGCTGGAAGGATTCTGAAGTTTTATGAGGCAATATCTTGCTATGGTTACATATCTGCCTGGTCTCTGTTGCCCATTTCAATCCTTCCTCTAATGAGTTATTCCACTACCTTGTGCCAGTTTCTCTCTTTTGGATTTCAGTAAGAACAGCAAATTGTGAAGAAAATTCTTCTTTGGAATGGGGCTGCTAACCTGTGCCATGAAAAAGCTCTACTCAGAGATGATTAATATGTAGGCAGATCCTGAAGAAAGGGAGCATGTTCAGTAACTTTAGATCATTTAGCAGCCAAACAGACAAACTCCTTATTTTGTTAATTTTTTTATGGGTTGCTTTTTGTTTGTTTGTTTATTTGTTTGCTTGTTTTGTTTGTTTTTTTTTTCTCCCAGAACGTCTCAGACAGTTACAACATCTGAACCCATCAGATGCCTGTTGAGGAGCACGGAACTGCTAGAAATCACTAGTGAACAAAACTCAGGGTGTTTTTCTTACTTTATACAGACCACACTGGTTTGTTTTTTTTTTTCTTTTTCTTTTCCTAATTTCACTCTTAGATGCACTTGAAACAATCTTTTAAAACTTTCCAGACCCCACCAGCCCTGTGCAGTTAAGTATTAAGGAGATTTCCATACTGATTTTTTTTCCTTTTTTTTGTTCCTTTGTCTTTGTTTAGGTGTTACAATAAAATATTTTGTCAAGGTAGTTGCCACAGCTGGGTGGATCGCTCCCCCTTTCCTGTTCTCTCTCAGCCACATGGTCCCAAGATGTCCCAGCAAGGAGACACACAGAGACTGCAGGAGAGGGAAGCAGAGAGAGAGAGTTTATTCACATGACCAGGGGTATTTATAGGGCTTTAGGGGATATTGGTCATAGCCTATAGGATTTGAGGGTTAAGAACCAATGGGGGTTCACAATGAGGGTTAACAATGGACCAATAAGGGGGGGTTTCACATCCCCTGGCCAAGGCAAATTCTTGCTTACTAATTAGGAAGCTAAGGGTTTTCTCTTAAGGGGTCTTGGGAAGAAGAAAGGTGATTCAAGGAAAGAAGGCAAGGACTCCATTTCACAATACAGTAAAAGCCTCAGCCTTCAAGGCCCCCTCAGTTGTCTCTTCACTTTCCTCACAGGCCCACCACTACAGGTAGTTGTTTATGGAATGCTTCCTAAATATCCAGGGCTTTTACATTGGGTCAGCATAACTTAAGATTTTCAATTTGCTTTCAGTTGTAGAATATTTTTCTCTGGACCAATTTGACTACTCATTTATAAATACCACCAGAACCAACAAACAGAACAGGAGTAGGGCTTTTCTGACAGGAGAGGATATTAGTTGTTCAGGCAGAAAGATTTTGGA
The DNA here is from genome assembly GCA_035047845.1 of Dendrocincla fuliginosa. Taxonomy (NCBI): domain Eukaryota; kingdom Metazoa; phylum Chordata; class Aves; order Passeriformes; family Dendrocolaptidae; genus Dendrocincla; species Dendrocincla fuliginosa. The sequence goes on from JAWWMO010000043.1 coordinate 16,016,385, forward strand.
TTCTCAGATAGCTCAGATATTCTCAGATAGCATTTCAGACAGAATTCTACATTGAAGGAGAAAAGCTTTGGGCAGAGGCTGGAACAGGCTGATGTTTGTTTACTTTTCTAAAGTCAAGATATAGAGGAAAATTTGAAATATATCCTATGTATATATGTCATTTCAGTGCTGGTTGGAATTGCCAGTTGCTTAGAGAGGAATTTTACCTTGCTCTTTGAAAAAATTCTGATTTTTCTTATCTTTCTGAATTCTATAATCAGATAAAGGGCTTAGGATATATTGTGAGGCTGGAAAGTCTAGATTATCACTGCAGCTAATGCTGCCTCTACTGCAGACACCTCCTGCTGCTAGCTCTTTACTTCCTCAGTTGTCTGCTCTTGAACTATTAGTAGTTTCTTCAGTATTATAGTTAGACACAGTGAGATGCCAGAATTATTCAGCTGATTCGCTGGTTTTCAATTTGCATTCAAAATTAAAATGGATTATTCTTTTTTCTTCCTCTCTCTTTTTTTTTTTTTTTTCCTTTTCCCTCTGGGAATGTAAATTGTGTGTATTCTTACTTGTAAATGTTTGTGTAATGTTAAACAAGTAGAAATAAGTCCTAGTGTACTTGTGATTTTCCAGCATAATTGAGTTAGTTAGGGATACACTTTCTATTTTTCAACCACCACTGCAGACAAAGTTGTATGCACATGTCTGGTTTTTACTGATAGAATTTATGCCAGTCAGAGTAGCCTTAAGTTTGTACTGGTTGCTTGATGGCATCCTATAACAGGAATGGTGATTAAAAGATTGATTGATTTCTATATACAAATATATTTAAAAGCAAAAATGTCTTCTGGTATGGGCAAGGGTCAAGTGTCTGGCTTTGAAAACATTTGTGATCTCATTGAGATTAGTGAAAGTGCCAGGATAGACAGGCATAATCTTTTTTAGGATGGAAACTCAAGTGAAGATGTTTGTTACTTGTACCTAAATACAGTTTAAAATCTCTTATTATTGTTGTCTGTCTGATATTAGAGACCTTTGTTTTTTTTTTTTGTTTGTTTTTACTTCTCTGTCATTCTTATCATGTTTCAATAGAAGTCATGAAACACAAAGAAATGGGCTCGATTCATTTTTGTAGAAACTGCCCTAGAGCAGTGTTTCCAGGGAATGTGACCCATTAAGTTTTCACGTTATTACAGTTTCTTTGAACTTCTTTCCTTTAATGTTTGTGGTTTCAGAGGTTGAATGATTTTTGCCTTTATTTTTAAGGATACATTGTCCAAACGAGGCAACAGGCAATAGCTTGAACTAGGAGTTTGTTGTATCCATTAATGATAACATGCTTTTATATTGAAGACTGGGATCAGATAGCAGTTACTGTCATTTTAAATGTGACATTTTAAGACAGTGTGGATTCATTTTTTATTTACTTTCTAAGGTAAAATCATTTATATATTTAAGTAAACAGACATTTTGGTGTTGTCTTGGAAAGAATTAGGCTCTTTATCAAAAACAGATAAGAAAAAGTTTAAGGCAAATATGTTTGCTTGTGACTTTGGAAAATGTTCAAAAATTCAAGTAAACAGGAGTTAAAGTATGTTAATCCTTATAGCATTAATAGTAAGCTAGCATTAAATGTTTTTACAATTATTTAATTAAAAATTTGGTGATTATGAACTTTTGTCATAAATAACCATCACAAAAGACTAAAGGTGATTAGTAAATGTCTTTGTATATTTGTCTATTATGCACACTAGAATAACTTGATTTTCAGATAAAAGTGTGCCTGGTTTTCCCAAAAGATCATAAATTATCCAGCGACCTCAGCTGTGTGCAGAAGCATTCTTCCAACTTTGAAGTAAATTATCTTGGAAAAACTCTGGAGGCTGTTTTAACTTTGATATGATATAATCTTAGTTATTCATTAAGCTCTTACAAATAGTATTAAGATGCAAACAAACATATTGAAAAATTGCAAAAAGCAATTGTTGGAAAGGACATTCTAAGTAGTGTAATCAAGCATAATCAAATCCTAATCAAACAATGTAAGTCCATACAATAGCCAGCATATACATAGACTCATTTCCAACAGGAAAACATCTCTTTCAGAATGACATTACTGTCATATAAAATTGTACTGGAAATTTCTCACTGCTTTAATTTAACTTAAAGGATAATATAAACATTGAAATATTATGACTTTGGTGAATGAAAATGGTTCAGATTTTTTTTTTTTTTTTTAATCAAAAAATATCCGCTACCTCTTTATTTCATTTCAGTGATGACAGAAAAGCAGATGCAAGTGTTTGGGGAATTTCTTAGAGCTACCGTGGGACATCACTAAATGTCACTTCTTTAGAAGAGTCCTGTGTATTCTATCTTTTGTTATTTCAAAAGAAAAGAACATGATAGGTTTGGGTTTTGTTGTTTTTGGTTTTTTTTTACCCTAAATTACTGCTTTTATTAGGAGGCTTGTAAGACCAATAGGCAGTACTCTAATTTTGTTAAATAATGTAAGGAGTGCGTCAGTATTTATTCCAGTGCCACATAGGATTCTATCACCTAATGAATGAAGACTAAAGGAACAAAATCTTTTTTAGTTAGTCTAATGAAAGAAAAAAAAAAAAGAAAAAACAAAACAAACAACTCACTAGCTTGTAGTCTGTTAAATCACCACTTTGATTGGAATGATTTGTCTCTTTAGGTAGATCAAACTACGATTGATTTATTTTTGCTAAGACAAGCTGATGTAGCACTCAACTGCAGGTATGCAAAGCTTTCCTCTTTCCCTCACAGTTAATGGTGAAACCATACCAACAAATTAAAAACCATTTTAGGGGACTTCTAGTGGAAAAAGATATGGCTGCAACTAATGAGACAACAGCAGAAAAGAAATCATTATTGTTGATTTAGAGCTATAACATTCTCTAACTACACAATAAGAACTGGTGATTCTTCTTCAACCTATCTTTCCTGGGAACCTTTCTCTGAATAAAAAGAGGGTGTGCCTTTTGGAACAGCTTTTAATCACCTCAGAATAGGCATACAACTAAAACTACATTATAATACAAATCAAGGATAGAGTTGGGTTGTTATACAGCAAAACAAACAAAATTATACCCAAGGAACTCAAGAAAAGCTAACTGCAGACTGAATTTGTAAGGTATTAGGGTCAGTGTTTACTAAGACTGTACCTTTTCTCAGTCACATACCCATCTTGGTTTTATTTGACTCTATCCCAAAAGCTTCTTTGATTTCCACCAAAGAAAGAAAGAAAAAGATCGTATGCTTAGTGAAAAGAGTAGTACCAGATGATTCTTTCCAGTATATGTCTAGACACACTATAATTAAATTACTAACCATCAGAGGTGGGACCCAGGATGTGTAAGTCAAGCCTCTGTATTCTGTATTCAGTTCTTCTAGAATAAGTTTGGTATATCTTCTTTAAAGCCAGCAAACAGAAATTATCTTCTCTAGCTAGTTAGACACTACAGTATGAGAAATCAGTGACAGAAATTTCAGTCCTGTTGCAATCTCATCTCACTGCTGAATGAAGGCCCAAAATATCAAGATTATAAAATAAGGCAAAGGCAGTCCTCACCCGCCTTTCACATAATAGTAATTGCAGCACTGGTTTAAGTAGGACAAATTGAGTCTTCTTCAGCCTGATAAGTTTTGAATTGACGTCAAAAGAGAAGGCACTGTTCCCTAGTTTCTAGGACATTGTAGAATACTGAAAACATACACTGTTTGTATCCTATGAAACTCAGCTGCCTTGCTGTCAAAAATGCCAGAAGAGGAGCAGGCAGAGATAGGTGAGTCTGTAACTCTCACCCACTGGAATAAAAAGGCATTTTAAAGACTTTTAGTGGGTCTAGAAGACTTACACTTCCCACCGATGATTCCTGCTATTGCTGAATACAAGCAGGGTTCGTAGGACCAAGATATTCTTCAGGTATTTGCTTCCAGAACAATCACAGATTAGATACATAGTGAACGATAGCATTTTCAGGGCAAATCTCCCAGTCGTGTCCATTTTTACCATGTTTTACATAACATTGCAGACCTGTCTGAGAGCTTGCAAGCTAGATTCTTTTTGGATGAAACTCAGCTGGAAGAGGTGTTCTATGATTGCATCTAGTGTAATCATTACGAGTGGATACTCAGTGGGTTGAGCCAGGATAGATCTAGTCTAGGGTAAACCCCATAAATCCATGTGTGGTTAACAGTAGGTTCTCAGCACCAGCTGTTTTACTCTGAAACATTTATCCCTAAAGTATCCCTGGCTTTTTTTATACAGACACAGCCTCTGTAGGCTGCCTTAGATGGACTGAAATACTTCTGTCCTTTATCATGAGAGTTTGAACTTCCAGTCTTGGCAAAATTCACCTAGGTACAAATCTTGCTACAAAACACAAAATAGAGAATTTGTAATGCCTTGCATTCATTGTCTTATAACAAATATAGATTTCCTCATTTCAAAATATTTTATGTAGCAGGCATAAATCTGAAAATGGTAACATTTCTGTGGTCTGTTTTGTGAATGCTGTTGTACTTTATGTTTTCTATTCCATAAGTTGAGAATGTTGTTAAGAATGCTTCAGATTGAATAATAATTTAATAAAATAAGTTCTTATGGACACTGCTACTGGCACTGGACTAGTGGTAGTTTTTAATCCAGGGAAACTTTATCTGAAATTTACTAATAACCAGTACATGGTAAGAGAAATAAACTCCTAGCTTCAATTGTAGTATTTTGGTTTTGTTAAGTCAAGAAAGCAAGGTCAGCAGTGCACCAATAAAATTATAAACATGCATCTTGAGGTCTGCCTTCTATTCATTAAAATAAAAAGCATTTCCAAGGAGTCAAACCGAAACATTTGCAATCTTTTTAAAATATTAATTTAAAAGATTAAAGTCTAGCTTTGATGTGCCATATAATATTGATGGATTACAGGGAATAAAAAAGCTAGTGAAATGACATCTAAAAATGCAGGTTTGAAGTGTTGTGCTTTAGCAAGTTGCTTGTAAGCCAAGATTTTTTTTCCCCTTTAGTCCGTATGTTTTTGCTTAAATTGCCAGCTCCCGGATGAAATCCGTGGCCTGCCCCATGTTAAATCCAGCCCTCACTGGAAGAAATGTCTGTTATTGCTGAGCAATGAGTGTGTTCTGTTTTGTTATGCAGCTGTTTTGTATCACTGTGAAATATATTTTCGCAAAATTCTTTAAAGCTTTATGCTCTATTATTCTATAAAACCTATAAAAGCAGGTAAAAAGAAAAGTGTTGGCTTCTGAATGCCTTAGAATTCGCTGTATTTTGCTGCTTTGCTTTCAAGTTCTTGATTTCACAGGTAGTCTTGGTTTGAAATCGATCCCTGCAACTGTGAGAAAAAGAAAAACCTGAGTTTTATTTGCACTGCAGCACTTTTGCAGCTGCCAGAGTATGAAGCTACTGCAAGATTGCATGAACTGCATTCCAAGGCTGCTGCCTCTTAACAGATTGGTACTGTGAAGTTCTACTGTAAATCCAAGTTGAATTCAAATAAGTATTTTTTGTGGTCCTTTATGGTCCCAAAGAAAAAGTTTTGTGTCTTCTAACTTACCTAAGTAAGTTTGATCAGTAGAGCTAATAGAATATATTGCTTCTCACTACTAAGCCTGCTTTGTTTAGGTGTTATGTGGCTTTCCAGGCAGCCTGCTTTATCCTTAAGCAGTGAAGTGGTTCCTGAGTAGTGGAAACATACTTCAGAGAATGCTCAGGAATGCAAAAAAAAAGGAAAGAGAAAAGTCAGAAGGGAAACAAACAAACAAACAAAACCAAACCATATATTTCATTGGAATGTAATGAACAGTTAAACAGGAATGTTTCACAGAAATTATGCAATTTGGCCAAAATATCTATAACAAATTACACTGTCAAGTTGCCAATACAGCTTCTTAGCTTTGGCAAATCTGAGCTTTATGCGGCTGTAGCCCTTCAGGAGCTGACTTTGTAACCTGGAACTGCTATGCAAACTGTTCCAGGGCTTTAATATTCGTCTCTTTTAAGTGAGCAGTTCAATATTTAAATTTTGTTTTTGTTCTTAATCAGATTGAAATTAGATTTTGGACTTCTGGATTCCCCCATGAAATGGACTGACCTTCTTCTGCATTGATAAAGTGGAGAATAATCTTGTAATACAAGAGAACACTGTAATTTGCAGCAGCTGTTAGACTTTTCAAAAGTGTTTCCTTTTATTAATGGTTTATACAGGGGCTGATGGGATTCCTCATAACCCTGGTAAGTAGTTAAGCATGCCCTGGTAAGTAGTTAAGCTGCTGACAGCCAAGTCGATATTTCACAAAATATAATACCTGTGCTGTGTAAGCAACCAAATCATTACTTTTAGATAGCTTTATCACACTTTTCTTAGGTGACTGTATTGTCCATAATGTTGAAAGCATCCGCCATTAAACATGATAAAATTCAAGTCAGGTTTTATTCTTCACCAGCTTGGTGAAAGTAAGAATAGTGGCAGAGGCACTAGAGCTGGCTGTTATGAGGATTGCAGAGTCCCACTTATGTGTATTTGCACTCAGTTCACGTTTGGGTGGCTGATGCTATAAAACAGGGCAAGAATGTTTGTTTCTTTCTCAAATGAAAAGGAGATCCTGCAGAATTTGCACTTGACTAAGAAAGAAGTTGCAGTGAAGGTGGGTGTGGTTGAGTGGATAATTCATGCTAAATCCTGATGCCATTTTGTATCACTGTTTTGTTTACATGTTCAGCTACAGTATCATAGCTGAATGAATGAATGGTAGGAATTTCATCCTAGACTTACATGCATGTTTGATAACAGCATATGAAAGTGATATACTTGCTTGTGAATGAAAAGGGGGAAGAAGATGCAGGAGAGACTATAAGAAATCTATTCATTACCTCTGATGATAAGCGTAAATGTTATAAAGCCAGTGAGAAAGCCCAGCAAATCTCCTTTATACCCCAATCCAGAGACCATTGAAACTACTATCTTTTTTATGCTGTCTCAGCTTTCTCTTTTCTTTGTTAGAGAGAAATCGGGGGTGATGCTGTACATTTGTGCACTACCTATGTCCTACACAATGCAAAGTGATCTTTCTGTGTTGAGTTCCTAGCCTTTTTTGAGAAAAAGGGGAAAAAAATAGCAAGGTAACTTCATAGGCTCTACTGTTTGGCAAAGTTAGAGGAAATGCTTGTACTCTTATACATTTTAACAATGTATGCAAATTTTCCCTACCTTTCAGAAAAATACTGGCAGTTTTGCCACTTATGGCGTGTATGAATTTAAGATTGGGCAATGGTATGTGCAGGACTTCAGTGAAGTCTCACAGGTCTTGTTCTATGTGATTCATCTTTTCCAGCTGTTGGTTAATGTGTTAACAGAATCCAAGAAACAGTGAACTCCAAGGGGATAGATTCAATTTGCATAGCACCTTGAAATATAGTGTTGCTCTGAAAAGCATTAATTTTTCAGTTCAGAAGTATTTATGTCTATACTATATTTACAATATGTTTGTTTAATGCACTTATTTCTGTTGTCACATTCTGGTAACTTTAAGGAGTAGAGAAAGGTATGGCTCTTATAGAAACAGAGAACTGAGGAGAAACACGGTTACAGCCCTGGCCTGTGATGCAGGAATATGTACTATCACAGACAGTAAAAGTAGCTGGGTGGGAAAATATAGACCTTAGAATTCCCTCTCTCCCTGGCATGTTTGTATCTGAGGAATGTGTTTGTGGGAGGTGTATTTTGCCACATATTCAAAAACATGTACATAACTCTATGGGCATGTGCCAATTCATCCTTCTGTCAATATAATGTACTTCATATTGTCAATGATTAAGAGACAGTGGCAGGATAGTATTGATAGGAGTATGGTATAACATGGTATTATATGGGAAATGTTTTCATTATAGCAGGAAATGTGCCTGGGAAAGAAAGATGATTCTGGAACAGGAAAGGATAAGCTAGTATTCTAAGAAAGAGGAGCAGAACAGGAGTGGAGTTAGTATACAAGTGGTATTAGCAGGCTGAACATCTCATTCAGTTGTGTTGTTTTCTTTCCATAAGTTATAATGAATGGGCAGACAAAGAGCACTTGATTATAAACTGTTGGATCCTGTTCACATTCACACTCACAGACTTGCATATTTTGTTCCTGAATAGAATGGGAACATCCATGTCTGGGTAGCTGGGATCAGTAAGGGTCTTCTGCATGCCCTTCTCTGTATCCAGTTAAGCATCCTGGTTTAATTCTAGGTTGTTTTATTTGTTAATATACATTTACAACACAAAACATGAAATTTAAGGTAGACATCATAAGCAACTTGTTGAATTTCAGTAAAGCTTTCAGTACCGTCTCTCACAGTATCCTTCAGGGTAAAATGTCCAGCACACAGCTGGATAAACATATCATGCGGTGGGGGAGCAACTGGCTCATAGGTCAGGAGCAAAGGGTTATGAAGTAAGACTGTGCTGGCAACCAGTCACTAGTGGGGTTCTGCAGGGACTGTTCTGTTCAACATCTCCATAAAACTTGGACAGAGGACACAAAGATATATTGAGAGGAGCTGTTGACTTCCTTGAAGGCAGGGAGGCCCTGCAGAGAGACCTCAGCAAATTGGGCAATCACCAACCATATGAAGTTTAACAAGGGAAAGTGCTAGATTCTGCACCTGGGATGGGGCAAGCTCAGATGAACGTACAGACTGGGAAACAAGATCAATGCTGGAGATCAGCACTGCAGAAAGGGAGCTTGGTGTTTCCCTGGAGACCTAGGGGTTTTTGGGGAGGAGGAAAAAATCTCTAAAAATAGCCTAAAATCTGCCGTATTTGAATTACTGATAAATAATCCCTCCAAGCTAATCTAAAATCTAATTGTTCCACTTATATATTTGAGATTTGCCCCCTTTGAGAAATTAAAACACTAGCAAAATGTATCATCTTCAGAATTTTCACACCCCTCCCAATCAGACTGTTTGCTCTCCGAAAATATGCTGAAGCAATAGGAGAATCTAGAGACTAATGAGCCATTCCCGCAGCTTTAAATCTTTAAATCTAGCATAGATGCATATCAGACTAAATTCTGGACATCTAATTTTTCAGTATTCTGGGTTTAATTAACATTTCTGCCTCAATTTCCCCATTAAAAAATGAGAAGCAATAAAATGCTTACCTTTATAGTCATAGGAATGCTCTGTTAGTAATTAGATGCTGTCAGACAGAATTACTGTAAATTACAGTAATTACTGTTCATTAATTAATTCTGTCAGTTTTATGTTTTATTGTAATGCACTGTCATAGTGCTATAGTGTTTAAATTGGATGCATTTAAAATGAACATTCACATTAAAAAGGAGTGAAAGAGAACCTTTTATTTAAATTAAAAAAGTTCCAAAGAAATATTTTATTATGATCTAATTTTGGCTATGGGATTATGAAGATGAAAAGTACTGCATACTAGTAATTGCATGTATTATTATAATTAAAAATGATACAAAAATATGAAGAGACATCCAGTATTTAAATTGAACTGCTTATTTTAGAGCAGAAATCAGTATTTAATTGTAGCATTCTCTGTTGAACTAGGTGTATTTCCAGTGAATGTTTCATGCCAAAGAGAATTAAGGCAGGAAAGTTGACATTTCCCTTGAGAGAAAAAGAATAAGTACTAAATCTCTATCTCCCACTGCTGGAAATGAGGCTTCCTTTGGCTCATACAGCACTGAAATACTCTACATGTTTGTTTATTGTACTATTAGTGTAATTTACACTATTGCTGTGAAATGATAATAATTATGCTAGTGCTATATTCTGTTTTTCTTTTTGTTTGTTTTGGGGGTTTTGTTGTTTGTTTGTTTGTTTGTTTTACTGTTTTATCTGTGTTACTGACCTGTAAACATGGAGAAAAGGATCGGCTTTCCACTCCTAGGCTGGCATTGTTGGCAGAATATATGCTCTTTCTAAAGCAGTCCAGGATATCATTAGCCCTCTTGGCTGCAATGTGTTGCTCGCACATTGTCAGATTGCTATCTACTAGGGCCTTCAGGTCCTTTTCTGCCAAGCTGCTCTCCATCTCGGTGGTCTCCAGCATGTAATTGGGTTGAGTTTGTTCCTCCTCTGGGTGAAGGACTTTGCACTGAGGTTCCTGTCAGCCCACCTCTCCAGCCTGTCAAGGTAAAAACTCACTGAAGTTATTACACCGAAAAGGAGAGCTAGAAGAGAGGTCACTTCACTCTAAGAATGGTGAACAGGCATAGATGTATTTACAAGCATTTCAGGTTTCACCCAGCCATTCAGACTTTTGTGTTTTAAGTAGATTTTTGGTTGCGAGGGTTTTTTGTTTGGTTGGTTTTAGTTTGGTTTGTTTATTTCTTTTTCTGGAGTTTTTTATTATTCTAGTAAAACATACCTTTAGGGAATGAGAGTAAAGTATCATTTCATGTGCTCACTTCAAGAAGGCAAAGGAGACAAAGGTAATTCTGCTTCAAGGATCTGGTTGATTTGAGTCCCATAGAGCAGAAGGTTCCCATTAAAAGCAATGTATTGACACTCTGATTTCTTTAAACTGAAGAGAATTTAGATTAAGCCTCCCTGTTGATACTAGCTGTGGTATCACTTCAAGTGGGTGGAACATAGCACACTTGGACCTTTTTTGTATCAAGCTCCCTTTAACTTAAAACCAAAGTGGAAGCTGTGCAGGTTATGAAATCCTGAAGCTACCCTGTCACTGTACAACACTATTACCCATGCCAGATGGCACTTTTTGCTCTGATTCACTTTAAAATTGATCAAAAGTCAAAGCATTGATTTGAGTGGAGGTAGCAGAGACTATGTGGATATGAAGTTTTAATGCAGTAAAGATAAATGGTGGAGTTTATTCTACAATATTACTTTACTGTTCAGTTCTCTTAAAGGAGCTGTGAGTGGAGTAAAATGGCTGGAATGCCAGTATAATTCATAACTGGTAAACACTCTTCAGCAGACAATGGGGAAAGGATCCTGATAATAGCTTAGCTGCCTCAAACGTAAAAGTACATTCTATTTTATCTAAACGGGCATCAATAGTTCATCAATATTTCAGTCCCTTGGTCATGCAGTAAGTCAATGATTTTTTTTTTAATATATTTCAAATTATTAACACAATTTCAAACTTTTCATTATTTTTTTAACCAAAATAAGTAATAAACATTTAATGGGAAGTAGATTTTTCTACATGGGAACCTGGGGTTTAACCTTTTTCCTTTGTTTTCTTATTAGTGTTTTGTTTTCCAAACTGGTATGACTCTGTTATGCTAAAAATTATGTCTCTTTTCTTAAAAACTTCCCCAGAGCTTTGTTTTGATGTCAGATGATGAAATAAATTGTTACTTCACTAGTTTTTAAAAGGATTGTTGCCTAATTTGAAAGTAAAATTATATTGAACAATAATAAAATCAAATCCTTTTGGTAATCTGAGATTTTCTCAAAGGTTTCTTTACAGAGACTGCTTGAGAAAAATTGCACAGACTGATCTGTTTCAGTCTATGTAAAACAAAGTTATTTATTGCTTATGGAATCTTCTATTTAAGGCACCTGTTAAGTGAGATGGAAGGCGTTTTTATGTGTCTGTGTTTGTTGCTTTGAATTATATTGCTTGCATGTATCACAGAAATGAATGACAGATAAAATAGTTTCCTATGTGGGTATGTAAACAATGGTATTTGACTACTTAATATGATCAAACAATCTCTACTTTGGGTTTTGTTATTTTTTTTTTAACAAGTTATGCTTTCACCATAAATGCTGTCTCAGCAACAGAATTAATTCAATGTCTCTCTCATAGTTTATCTAATAGTTCTAACTATAGTGACCCCTTACATTCAAAAGCTTTGTCTCTTTTTTATGTCTAGAATGATGGAAAAAGAAAACATCATATTAGGTGAAGATGATAGAAATTAAATATTTTATTTTTTTACAATGGCATATGAAGTTGTTTCATTTGGAAGTAGTAGTAGTAAATGCCTTCTTTCTTTTGATTACAGAGTGCCCAGGTAGAAGAATCTCTTCTCTGAATATGAGTATAGTGTTTAGAAAGTCTAGTAAGTACAGAAGATGACCAGGGACAGGTTGAAGGAATTCATGGTAGTGGAGGTTGAGTTTGGTTATTTTTGCTTGATAATCTACTGGCAGCTTGGGACAAACATTGGAATGTCTAGTACAAATACTTCCAATAGATGAAAGGTAATTCCAGGTGAAGCCATGCCTGTATCTCTAACATATCAAAAGACCTCTTTTGTCAGTCATTATTCTGGGGCACTTGTACAGTCTTTCTGAAATTCTTTCATCTTTTTTTCAGTTTCTAGATACTCATTGCACTGAAAAGAAACATGAAAATTATTCTGTAGAGGTGTGGGGAACCATATTTACTTCAAGCTGTGTATCAAAAATAAGAGAATGAGCTGAGTTCAATTTGCAGGTCTTTTCAACTATTTTAAGTTGCTGTTTTTCAACTTGTATTCTGCTCCCTGCCTATTTTTTTTTTCAAAATTGATTACATTTTTATGTAATAATTGTACTAGTGTTAATATAATGTACTTCCTCTATGGACACAAAAATTGGAGACAAGCAAGAACAATGTACAATTAAAAATAATCATACAATGTAATAAGTGAAAAAACCAATTAATTAGCAGGTCCTATTAAGTAAATATAATTGAAGGATCTCCTCAAACAGCTGTATTTTTATTGGAAAACCGTCTTTTTATCTATAGTGCCTAATATTCTCTCTTCTTAACTGGGAAGAAAATGTGAAGGCACTTATGGTGTTTGTGGATGATTGACAAACTATAAGGAGGTAAAATAAGCCACAATGGCTACAGTAGTTGAAATGGCTTCACCCATCCTGCTGTGTTAGATAACTTCACGTGACCCCTGCAGTAGCACTACATGCTAAGGTAGCTATTTCCATTCCTACTGCAAGCCCTTAAGATGACCCCAGTCACTGCATTCTGCAAACGAAAGCTTTTCAGAATGACAGATAGACCACAATGCCATTGCTGTGATTTCAACATTTCATTACAGAATGTTTCCCTTCACTAGCTCTCCCTGATGCATCAAGCTCTCTCTGACACACCTCTGTGAATACCTGATTTGTGCTATTGTTTCCCTCTGTCTGCTGGCACACCTGGGCAGGCTGGACCAGGCAGCACCAGGCAGTGGGTCTGCAGGGCACCTAATGTACGGACCAAATACGGACTTTTTCTCTTACCTTTTCTCTACTGTGTGTTGTATCAACATTGGTCAGTGCTGCTGTCTATCAAAAGTTTGGATTGCAGGTCCAGCTGCCTTCTGATTGCTGGCACCAGGAGCCAATGTTGAGCAGGCACCATATGCCTCTGTCTTCTGTATTTGCCAAGGAACAAGATGATGCCATGGGAAATAGGAAACATACTGTGATGACCTTGTAATGCATGCTTACATGGGTGGTTGCTAGACAGATTTGAGTTGCCTGGGAAACCCCCATTTCAGCTCTCAGCCTACAATGTCAGGGCAAGAGCGCAAGACTGGCATTTATAGAAGCTGAGCAAAGCATTTGTAGAACCTAAGTACTGGAAGGTGTGAGATTTCTCTATTTTTAGTGATCCTTATGGACACTTCTTATAGCTGTGGCTCAAATTGTGCTTGCACATGTAGAGCTTTTCCTGTGCAGTCTCATGCAGTGTTGGGCTCTTACAAGTAAGATTTTTTACTACACCCAGCCCCTGAAAAGATAAACCGTATATGAAGTCGTGATGAAACGGAAGAATGATGTGGAAAGATATTTGTGTGGAATCTGCTGCATTGCACTGGAGGATTATGTCTCCAGGACCTCAAGTGACTAGGAAGTCACTTCTGAGCATGGAGTGATTCAGAAAGTATGCAGTGGAGATTGCTGTAAAGACTACCCAGATCATTTTTTTTTTTTTTTTTTTCCCAAAATGTTCTAAAGGCCAAGACTGGCAATTATCTGTGAATGCTTCAGGGGCATTGTCAGATGGTACAATGTATGTAACCATGTGAATTGTATCTTTTTTGCTGTATTGGGTTAATTGCAGACAGTAATTTAAGCACCCACTGTCTGCTTGTTCCCCATTCTCAGCCCCTGCAACAGGGTAGGGGAGAGAAGAGCAAAGAAAAAAAAAAAACCAACAAAAAACCTGAGAGTCAAGATAAAGACAGTTTATTAAATGATGAAAAGAGGAGGAAGGAGCAATACAAAAGCAGTTGTTCACCACCTGCTACAAGCAGACCAATGCCCAGCCAACATGTCTACCTCAAAAAAACTTCTCCCTGTTTCTTATTGATGAGAGTGACATTATATGACATGAAATATCCTATTGGTCAGTTTGGATCAGCTGTCCTTGTTGTGTCATCTCATACATCTTGACCATTTCCATCCTGCTCGCTGTGGAGGGACAAAGTGAACCACAGAGGAAGCAGTGATGCTGCTGCAAGCACTGGTCATCAATAGCTAATGTGTTACCAACACTGTTCTTGTAACAAGTCTGAAGTAGAGCACCATGAAGAAATTAACTCCAGCTCAGCCAAACCCAGTACATGTGCTGAAATAAAAGATCTGGAATATAGACATTGCTCATAAAGGTGACTATCTTACATACAAAAGCATGAAAAAGCTTAGGTGAATATGGAAAAACCCACATTTGGGACCTAGGACAGATTTTAATATACTAGTGTGCCCTGTTCTTATATTCATGATTCAAGAAAGATATTGAAAAAATGAAAAAAGTTCAGAGAGCAATCTTGGTGATGATGAAAGTAACATGCTTTACAGTATGAAGCTTCAGGAGCTCAATTTGTGCTAATCAAGACATTGATTAAGAGTTAAGAGAACTAGAAATCTTCTGAGGCCTCTTCCAGCCCCAGCTCTGTAGTATCGAGTTTAAGGCACGAATGTTGTGACTTTGACTTTAAAAAAATGCAAAACAAGCACAAGATTTTTCTACGAGCAATTGCCATTTTCCTTTGGGATATGTCACTGAACTTGTGGCTTGAAAATTTTAAACTCAGGATTTTCTGTTTGTTTTCCAAAACAGTCCTCTAGTTCGATGACAGCTACTGCTAGCTGTGGTGAGTCGAGTGATGAATGCAGAGAATTCCTCTGAGTAACATTGTACAGGAGGTCAGAATATAGAATTACAATGAATCTTGCTGGCCTTACAGTCTGTCATCCATAAAATAAATCAACAGCTCTTGTGTTTTCCAGTTTTGTAATTTTTTTTTTTTTTTACTCATATTGCTTTTATATTTCCGTATATAAAAGTTTCTTCTCTTTTTTCTTAACTTAGTTAAGGTCACACATTTTAATGATTAATGTAATTTACACAGTTTTATGTGCAATTGAATTCTACTTTTCTTTCCTATATTAGGAATGACTGTTGCAGCTAAGATGTGAACTACAGGCTTGCATTTTCTCTCAAGTAACACAGATTTCAAATTCTCTAGTTTCTGAGAGTAACTAATTCTTTTAGTTTTAAGATACGTTCACATGTATGTATAAATATAAAATCTCAGTGAATGAAAAATCTCAATACTTAATAAACACAAGCAGTGTTTATTTAGCTTTATTTAGCATTTATTTATTTAGATTTAGCATTAATGTAAATTGATTTCTTTTGTTTTCTTTTGTTTTGTTTTCTTTTGTTTTCTTTTGTTCAGTGGAATTGCTCTGGTTTATACCAGTTATTATAAAAAAAGGCACAAATACTCTTCCTTAGCCATTTCAATTGCATCTTGTTCTAGTAGCTTGCTAAAAGAAATCACAAGGGACATAAAAGCAGAGATCTTAAAAACTCTTGTTAGGAAATTTGGAATTAGGCTTCAGTGATCCTTACTGGTCATTGAGAATTGCATTTCTGCTAAGCCTTTGATGTTAAAAGACTCAGTAAAAATGTGAATTTTTTCCTAACCGAGGTTTATTTTCATCCACTGCTAAATTCAGACATTTCTCTTTACATTATCTTTACAGTCATCTTTCAAAATCTTTTTTTCAAGGTTACTCCTGGTCCACTGTTTTAATGAGTCATTTTTATAATGACAGGTTACTTATTTAGTTGACTCTCTGAGTTAAGGCCACAGGTAATTTTACTATCTATGACTGAAGCATGAATCCTGTAGTGTTTGAAAAAATCTTCCAATGAAATGTATCTTTAGCAACAGATTTCACTGCAAGACAAAAAAAAAAAAAAAAAGGCAGTGCCTTCATCACTGGAAAATGTTCAAGTTCTATTTACATTTTGCACTGTAACTTAAAGGAACTTAGTGACATAACCAGTATAGTCAGAGTATCTAGGGAAGGTTCTCAATTCCAGACTCCAGCTTCACAAACAGCTGTGAAAGCACAAGATTCTCACATTCACAAAAGGGGAAGGAAGAGGTGCAGGCTTAGGAGATGTTCTAAATGCCAGAATTGCTATTGTGTCGTTCATTTAATGAGTATAGTCCCTATGAAGCTGTTGGGACAAGGCAGACGCTACACATTTTTTAAGATAAATATGCTCAAATATTCAATGCATGAATGAATGAATAATGAATATTTGTCATGGCCTATGCATGAACTGCAGAAAAACTACCCAAAACTATAGCGATAAAAGTGAAAGAGCATACTAAAGGGTATGAGCGTGATTACTGGGGACTCTGCTGAGGAGAAACAATTTCTCATTTATATAGTATTTTGGGGGTGTTTTTTTGGTTGGTTGGTTTGACAGAATCAATAAAAACAGAGTTCTTTAAGGCAGTTCCACCACATTAAATAATAGGGTAGACCACTAGCACTCCAAGTGGGTAAGATACTGGAGTAAGCCAGTACAAAGGTGAATGTTAACATCCAGAATTTTTTTAACGTTCTGTTTTCATGTTCCAAGAGTAACACTTTGCTTTATTAGAATAAATGTGGGTTTGTGTTTAAAATTGTCAGTATTATTGGTGGGTGCCAGAGAGCTTGATGAGAGCAGTCATGGTCTTTTTCATGAAGAAATTGATCTAAATAGAATAGTCCTTCAGATGCCTGAAATGTGGTATATTTAGGAATTTCAGGAGATGAATATGATTTCTTAATTTGAGAGTTATTTTAAGAGCTATGGAAGAGAGGATAGATGGTTGTAGAAGTGTCTTGAAGTTAATAAAATTAAACATGTATTTATTTATAACGGAAGGAAGGAGAGTGCATTCAGCAACCTCATTTGGCATGTGGCTGTGCTAAGGAAAGCAGTCAATGGCCTAACTTCAACTGAAATAAATTTTTCAAAGAACTAAGGATAAGAGTCAGCACCTTTTACTGCAGGACTTGTTTCATTGACTTGCTTTCCTTAACTTAAATATATATATATATATGTGCATTAAGAAAAATAGCTGCAACAAAAGGTTGAACAAAACATTTACTGCATATACTTCTTACCCTGGGGAGTGAGAGTGCACATGATAAATGAGAGTCACGTTGCTCATATCCTACCAAGAGGCACTTGGATCCAGCATGGCTGAGTGCTGCGTAAGAAGCTGAATGGAACAGAATAGTGTATTAGCAAGTCAAGCTTATTCATGAAAGATTTCATATCAGGGTGGAGGGGAAATAATGTGATGTAGGTATGACCTACCCCCTCTCCAACCGGCAGTATTGTCTGTGGATAGGAAACCTTGCAGATCCTATCATAAAGGAAATGTTTGTATTTTAAGCAAGGAAAGGTATACAGCATGGGTGATTTAGGTCTAGTATATAGAGGAAGGTGAAGCAGGAAAAAATTAAAGACGGTTTTCTTTTTTAACAGCTTTAATGAGGCAGCTTTATGTTCACGCATTTCTGTGAAGTGTTACTAGCAAACACAGTAGTTAATGGGGTATACAGGCCTGATGCTGTATTATATCTCAGAAAAAAGGATATGTGATTTATCATATTTGTTTTTCTCTGTCCTTAATTTCTTCTGTGATTAATGTGTCATGCATATGCAATGCTTTCTGTATTACAATGGAAAAAATTATATTATTTTTTTCCCTCAATTTGGCAATGAAAAATCCTTTAAAAATAATAAAAAGAAGAGGCACTTTTAAACTCAAATGTATGAACATTTTTAATGCTACTGATTTAGATTTATTATGGCAAATTCTCCTTGTGTTAATTTATGGTATTATGGCTTGTGGTACACCTCAGGGAATCAAGAAGAAAATTAATTGTTCCTCAGAGATGTACAGTTTCCATCCTCTGCCCCTCAATCAACAGCTTGCAAAGCAGTAACTGAGAAAATGTGGAGAAACAAATCTGAGCATATTAAGTTATTTCTTCTTGGAACAGTTCTTGCTAAAATATACAGAAATAGAGATGCTGGGTTCTTACACATCCCTCTGGCTACTCAGAGAGGTGGGATGTTAGACTGGACTGATTCATGTCTGATCCTGTATAGTAATTTCTGTGTTGCTTACCCTTAGCCTTTGTTATTCTGGGTCAGTTGATCAACACATTAGGAGCTGCAACCAAGAGTCTATCCATGTTTTGACCAACTGGTAAGGAAAAGCTCAGCAGCAGGCTGTACTGTGCCTGCTTATTCAGTGTGAAATAAAGGCACACAAGAGCCTTTGAGGGGTCGTTTCTTTTTTGTGTCTTGTTTTAAGAGTGTGTGTTGTGCTACTGGGAACTTGGGGTAACACGTTCTAAGCAATGTTACAACTGTTAGTGAATGATCAAGTTTATTAACAAGTCTCACTGCTGTGTAGTTCAAGTATTTGGAAATAAAGATGTTTTGGGGCAGTTAGAATCTTATATCTATGTTGTGAAAACTTTGATATTGCTTATATTGCCACTATTGCGAATGCGTATGTGTTCTGTGTTTTTTTTACTAACCCTGTGCTACTTTTTTGCCTTGTGGAATTGCCTATAAATTATTACTGTTAGGAGGAAGTATAAAACATTTCCATTTTCTCTTTTTCTTCTCTAATTGATATGATTGTTGCATCTACAGCATACTATAAAGAAACAGTCTTACTTCTTGGGAAACCTCAGTGTTTGTCTAGGTGCCAATGTGGCAACTTAATTTAGCGCTGGCAACAAAATTCAGCTATTTCTAGCATGATGTAGCTGCAGATTCTCCCTGCTTCTCACTTACTGCTCAGTGTTAGGAATATTTTGGGAATGACCGCTGTGAATGACTGAAGACTGATTTGTGTCCTTCCTGGTTTTTGTAGATTATATTTGTGGCAAACATAAAAGTCCTTTTCCAATCCTTTACAGCAGATAAAAATTAAGAAAAAAAACATCCTGTGGAAGCGCTGTGCTGTTTCCACATGAAATCTTGCATCTGCTTGTTAATATGCAATTCCCGATACCGTGAACTTTCATAGAGGTTAGAGACGAGAAAGACGTTTTAGGTCACCTAGTCCTCCCCTCAGTTGTACGTAGATTCACATAAGGCACAGTCATGTCCCATCTGCACTGAAAGGGAGCATTCTTTTCATATGGCATGAGTGCTTCACTGATACTGGAAAGAAGAGAAAAGACCTTTTCCTGTAAAGGGTGTGTGAGATGAAGTTGTAGCATGTTGGCATAAAAGGCTCTTTGTTAATTGCTATTGTGCTAATGGTGCTTTGAATATGAATGTTTTGTAAGCAAGAAATAGGCAATGATTCAGATGAGCAGTGCCTCAAAGAAAACTCGAGCAGGACTGGAAGTGAAAGAAAGTTTTTGGCATTTTGCAGTCTGTTTTTGAATGGGTTACACAGATTCGAGTAGTCAAGACCATACATATAATAAACAGGACACTGAAGCTGTAGAGTCCACTACAAATAAAAAAAAAAAAAAAAAAAAAAAAAAAACCAAAA
>JAWWMO010000043.1:16059832-16074174 GCA_035047845.1 Dendrocincla fuliginosa
TTACTTTTCTTCTTTTCCTTTTTTTTTTCCTTTTCTCTTGTTTCTTTTTTTTTTTTTCAGTTTTGTTTCTCTTTTGTTCCTTTTCATTTTGTCCTACCTCTTTTCCTTTTTCTCCATGAAATCTTGAGAATCTCTTTTGAGAGTGATTTTTCCCTTACAGGACAATTCTTAGAATTGTTCCAGCCACGAGAGTTATGCAATCAGCGGTATGGCAAAGTCAAATATGTAAACAGGAAAAAAGGTTTGTCATTATTATGGGAAGACTGATAGTTCTAACAACAGCAGAGGTAGCCTTCTGAATCTTTTCTCCCTCTGGATAGCACTTATAGAAGATTTGTCACCTGTCTGAAAGACACTTCAGTCTAGGTGGTGTGAGGTTGATCTGTCATGTCTATTATGCCTAATCACTGATATATTTTAACAAAGGATGGTATTTTGCAGACTTTCAAGGTAAATTCTTGTCTTCCATGTGAAGTGAGTCATACAACTGAAGGTACATTTAGCAGTCTAAGTGAGGTGATATCTTAAGTAATGGTACTACCTCAGGTACAGGGATTGCTGCTGCTGAGAGGTGTGCAGTGCTGCTTTGCAATGAGCATCCTCTTATAGCATCCTCTAGATGTCTGACACAAAAATATGCTTGGGAAAGATCAGATACAAGCCAATTATACGAGTTTTTTCACTTGTCTGTGAATTTGACACACCTGGGGCTTGGACTAGAACATAAACTATATGATGAAATTTCTAAGAGTTGCAAATTTTGAATTGAATTCACAGTTGGGCACATCCTAAGTGCCTGAACCAAGGACATGAGCAAATACGCCCAGTTTTGCTATCCATTCAGAGGAGTGGGTACCTATCTACACCTCCAGCAGGACATTCAAATTTCTGTCCACAGTGGCTTTGTAGACAGGTTAGGTATCTCCAAAAGACAATTAAGTGTCTTCAGACTGTTTTTTATCTAATTTCAGTATAAAAATGTGTATATGTTTCATGCAAAGAGGTCTATATCCTCTGTTCTGTTCCCTGATGAGTGTCAGCTACTGGGCTTGGTCAAATTATCCTGTCAGTTCTCCATCGGAGTTCAAGATTTGTTTCACAGTGGTTTAGCTTTGAAGAGGAATGAAAATCAGTATCCTGATTTGAGATATTTTCCTGGTGATCATGGCATTTCCCTGGATTGTAAGAACTGGACATTCAATCCCCCTTGCCATAAATAGGTCTGGATGCATCCTAGATGATTGGTCTGACTACTAGATTGATATGCAAATGATGTCTGGCACTGTTGTCATCATCCTTGGTTGAGATACAACCATGTCTTTCCTGATTCCTCCTAATGAGGTAGCTAGACTTAATATTCCTGTCTGCCTAAATCTGGAGAATAGTAGAAGGTCCTTCATTCAGAAACATAGATGTCCATCTCCTAGGAATACACACTTCTAAGTTTGCATTGCCAATGAAAATTTTTGCTTTCATTCAAAAATTCAGCCTAATGGTCTTCAGCCATTAGGGAATCTGAACAGAGGCTGTGGATATCTTTGCTATTGCAGGCAATCCAAAGGATCCGATTTACCTGTGCAGTGGTGCCATGGGCATGTTCAGTAAAGGCAGGGGAAGCAGTGTGAAATGCATTTGAGGGAGGAAGATTCCAAATATTTAAGTTTGATACTTACCTTCATTCTATAGTCAAGATTTATATCTTTTTTTTTTTTAAATTAAAACAACCCCTCTTCCTTTCGTTCCAGAAAAGAATTTGACATAGAGATCAGAGTTTCTTTTGTCTCCATTTCATTAAGTTTGTACTTGCACTTCTTAGATATGGGAATCATCTGATTTTCAGTAGGCTTTGTTACGTTAAATATCATGCCTTTTATCTTTGTTTTTCCTTTGTGAACAGCTGTTTTCTCTTTCTTCTCATACTTGATGTAACTAACTCTACTGAAATCAATGCTATGACATCAAGCATTAATGTGTGTCTATATAATAACACTAGATAGTAGGTCCTTTAATTACAATATGATTTTTTTTTTCAAATGGCTGTGTTTCATAAGTAATCTCTTTGTCCTTTTTAATAAATGATAAAAAAATATAAGACCACTGGCAGACATTTATTAGGAGGTCAAATGAAGAGTTCTCTAGTAGCATACTATGCAGCTGTTCTGCTCAAAGGAGTGTGAAAATGTCTCTGCCTGCATTGCTGAAGGAGTCACACTATTCTGATGCATTGTCATCTGAGTATTATGAGAGCAATATATATACTTAGTAATGCAGAAATCCACTCCCATTCTATGCCCTAGAAGTAATATTTTAGCTTTCATTTAGGAACACCAAAGCAGAACTGGGCCAAAACATCCTCTTACTGTGTGTTGTGTGCCAAGCTTTTATTTGTTTTTGATTCAACATGTGAAATAAAACTCTTAACCTTAATAAAAGAATGGTTGCTTTTTTAATGGTGAAATAGAAGGAAATAAAGGGAACTGATAAAATCACATTCTCTGCAATGTAAAATCTTTAATAAAAGCTAGAAATGCATGATTTTATAATGCATTTATATTTTAAATGTGTCAAATTAATGAACTTTAAAATGAAGCAAATTTTGGAGCATCTCTCAAAGTATTGCAGATGTTGCTGACAGAGGAGTCTATATTTGAGGGTTATTCCTATTGGAAGATATAGTACTGAGCATATTTGTCAGCTCTTAACAAAATTATTGAAGTATAGGGAATTTGCATAGACATAACACAGTTTTTGAAAGGAAAACAAAAAATAGATAAGAACAAAACATCTGTCATCTAAATGTTTGTATTCATACAAAGAATCCTGCCATGAAACTGAGTATTGCATAAAAATTTGGCACCATAGCTTAGAAGAGTATTGTAGCTAGGTTGTAAAAAGCAAAATATCTGCACAGCAGGGTTTATATGACTTTTCAGGAAATCTTCATTACTGTTTTGTAAAACTTAACCAAAATCACATAATCTGAACAAAACAGAAAAACAACAAACAAACAAACCAAAACAAAACAACAAAAAAAAAAACAAAACAACCACCAACAAGAAACAAAACCACAGTTATTCGCAGGCCAGGGATATTGAGAATAACAGGAAGGGCTTTTATAGGTGTGTTGCAAGCAAGAGAAAGACCATGGAGAATGTGGGCCCTCTCCAGAAAAAAGTGGGAGACCTGGCTACCCTGGACAAACAGAAGGCTGAGGTTCTCAACAGCTTCTGTGCCTCAGTCTTTAATGGCAAATGCTCCAGCCATCCCACCCACGTCAAGAAAGCCAAATGTCTTGGACTCAGAGAATGAAGACCCCAAACCCATTGTGGGAGAGTTTCAGATTTGAGACCATCTAAG
The DNA here is from genome assembly GCA_035047845.1 of Dendrocincla fuliginosa. Taxonomy (NCBI): domain Eukaryota; kingdom Metazoa; phylum Chordata; class Aves; order Passeriformes; family Dendrocolaptidae; genus Dendrocincla; species Dendrocincla fuliginosa. Next base: position 16,063,190 of record JAWWMO010000043.1, read on the forward strand.
GAACCTGAGTTTACGTAAGTCCACGGGACTTGATGAGATTCATCCATGACCCTGAGGGAGGTGACAGACAATGTTGCTAAGCAACCATCCATCATTTTTGAAAAATCATGGCAGTCAAGTGAAGTCCCTGGTGACTGGAAAAAGGGAAATATTACCCCCCTTTTTAAAAAGAGGAAAGTGAAAGACGTGGTAAACTAGAGACCTATCAGTCTTATCTCTGTGCTGGCAAGATCATGGAGTAGATTCTCCTGGAAACTATGTTATGGCACATGGAAGATAAAGAGGTGGTTGGTAACAGCCAACATGAGTTTACAAAGTAGAAATCATGCCTGAGAAATTTCATGACCTTCTGTGTCGGGGATACAGCGTTGATGGATGAAGGCAGAACAACTGACTGTCTACCTGGACTTACACAAAGTGTTTGTCACTCTCCAACAGGATATCCTTGTCTCCAAATTGGAGAGACGTAGATTTGATGAATGGACCACTCAGTGGACAAAGAGCTGACTAGAGGGCTGCATGCAAAGAGTTGTGGTCAATGGCTCAATGTCCATGTGAAGACCAGTGACAAGTTGTGTCCCTCAGGGATTGGTACTGGGGCCAATACTGTTCAACCTCTTTGTTGGCAACATGGACAGTGGGATTGAGGGCACCCTCAGCTAATTTGCTGTTGACACCAAGCTGTGTAGTGCAGCTGACACACTGGAGGGATGTCACCCAGAGGGACTTTGACAGGCTTGAGAGGTGGGCCAATGCCCACCCGTGAGCTTCATGGAGTTCAACAAAGCCAAGTGCAAGGTCGTGGCAATCCCAGACACGCCTACAGGCTGGACAGAGAAGTGATTGAGAGCAGCCCTGTGGAGAAAGACTTGGGGATGATGGCTGATGAAAAACTCAGCATGAGCTAGCCAAGCAATCACAGACTGGAAAGCCCATGAAACCTGTGCTGCATCAGGAGTGTGGCCAGAACCACAGTCACCACCATAGGAGGTGACTTTCCCCCTTTTCTCTGCTTTTGTGAGACCCCTCCTGGAGTAGAGACCCCTCCTGTAGTACAGTTCTGGTGTCCTCGACCTAAGAAGGACGTGCAACTGTTGCTGCAAATCCAGAGGAGGGCCACAAAGTTGATAATGGGACTGGAGGACCTCTCATGAAAAAAGCTGAGAAAGTTGGGGCAGTTCAGCCTGGAAAAGAGAAGGTTGCATGGAGACCTATGAGGTCTCCATGAGCCTATTGAGAAGGTGGAGAGGGACTCTTCGTCCAGAACTGTAGTGATAGAAAGAGTAATGGGTAAAATTTAAAGAGGTGAAATTTATATTAGCTATTAGGAAGTATTTTATTTTTTTTTACTGTGAGGGTGGTTAATCACTGGAATAGGTTGCCCTGGGAGGTTGTGGATGCCCCAACCCTGGCACTGTTCAAAGCCAGGTTGGATAAGGTCTTGAGCAACCTGGTATAGTGGGAGGTGACCCTGCCCATTGCAGGGAGTGGTTGGGACTAGGTGATCTTTAAGATTCGTTCCAACCCCTTATGATTCTGTGGTCCATAGACTGAAAAGCCAACAGTTTGATAAGGGACCAGTAAACCTCACTATCAGAAACCAGGTTAGAATTGTTAAGTAATAAAGTTAACATGTTATTGTTGATGTTTTCAGACTGATATTTATTGATTGATTTTGTACATATCATATGTTTTTAAAGCCTGAAGTTGTTACAGCTTTGCTGACAAAATGATGCAGTGGAAGGATATAAAAGAGCTCCCAAGAGTTCTATAAATAATTCAGTAATTCCTTCTATGTTTTATAGGGTTTTTTCCTTGTTTTTATTTTTGCTTGGCTGGTTGGTTGGTTTGTTTTGCTTTTTTTTTAATGAGACCTCAATCCAGGTAAGCTCTATTAACAAATCATGTACAAGTTATGAAATTTTTGCCAGCATCATCAAGACTGAAGAAATACTATACTGTATTGACTACAGCATCAAGTATGATTTTTCTTTATAAGTTCTAAGTTGTCAGCATGTTGTATTAATAAAATTGCATTGAATTATCTGTACATTAGTTCAAGAAAAGTCCACTAATTCATTTTCAGACATGCAAATGTTCCCAAATAAACCTTCTTATTAGATGAGATTTCCTTTTCATAGATAGTTTTGTGCCTACCTAAAAATGCAAGGAGACACAATTATTAAGACAGGAATGGTGAAATCATAGAATCATAAAATCATTTTGATTGGAATAGACCTTTAAGATCACTGAGTCGAACCATTAACCTAATACTACCAAGTCCATCACTAAACCATATCCCTAAATGCCACATTTATATGTTCTTTAAATGCCTTCAGGGTTGGTAACTCCACCATTTTCCTGTGCAGCCTCTTCCAGTGCACAACCCTAATATTCAGTCCAACACACATATCCACTCTGCCCCCTCAGTGGAACCTTGAAGCCATTTCCTCTTATCCTATGACTTGGCAAAAGAGACTGATCCTGACCTGGGCTACAACCTCGTTTCAGGTTGTTGCAGAGAACAGTAAGGTCTCCCCTGAGTCTTATTTTCTCCAGACTAATATAGACCTTTGCCTATAACTATATATTTTTGTGCATGAGGGCAGTTGTGAGGCTCAGGGTTAGCCAGCCTCTGCTCCTCACAGCAGGCTCTGGCCTATGCAGTGATCCAGCCTGAGAAGACTTGACCTTACGTGTGACCAATGCTTCCAGGGAAGCCAGCAAGTGAAGCAGAAGTGATCATGTACTTTGCATGATTTCTCCTCAGCAGTGTCAATTTTTTCCGTTTTGCTTTTTCCTTTTCCATTACAGCATGACTGAAACTCTATTCTCTTACATTATTTGCTGATGGTGACAGTGTTTTCTGCATCTTGCTAACCACAGAAAATCAGAATTTATTAGGGTTCACTAATATTCCGTTGACCAGCATGAAGTATGTATATTTCATCATACTACACTCTTTTATAATAACTGTACTGTATAATGTAAGAAAAATGTAGGGTTTTCACTGCTAGTATATAATGGCAGCAGTAATTAAATCACAGGTGCTTGGTGGGGCATATTTCTGTTCATAGAATGTGTGAAAAGTTCTGTTGTTGATGAATAATGAAATACTTTAAAAGATCTTTAACCTTTTCAGTAATTGAACAACAACCATAAAAATAAAACTGAGTTCTGTAAAAGCACTTAAGATAGAGATAATATTGCTCACAAGTTATTTCCAAATGAGTTATTCTTCAGGGGCTTAATATCAGTGCAGAAACAAACTAATGGGTTGTATTTCTTAATTCTCTGATACTATCTTTGTGTACTATGAATTCTAGAACAATATCCTTTAAAAATGGTATTCCATTAGGAATTTTATTTCTCCATTAGGAGACAATAAAAAGAAAAAGATGAAATAAGATAACTGTAGTAAAGATTATTATTAGGAGTTATTTCTGATTTTGTAGTGCTGATAGTACACATTTCAGTAGAATATTTTGGTCCAACTGTACCTCTTAAATCCAGAAATCTTCCCATAGCTCTTAAAATTGCCACCATGAAATTATATACTTTCCTGCACCTGTCCCCTAGAGGGATCTCCATGTTGTAGGTGACAGGAGTAGGAAGTGAATTGAGGGTTTGGAAAAGGGCAAAAAGTATTAATACATTAATACAAAAGGTATTAATATAACTGCAGATGAGCCTATGTCCGTATGAAAGTTTTCTGGAAACGGTTTTGTGAAAGTTTCCTGCAAAATCTTAGATTGTCTACTGCTACTGTAAATCCTGCAGCATCATCTGCCAACTCTCAGGCAGATTTCAGATGAGATGGTCGTTGTCCCAGACAGACATCTAGTGTTGCTTCACTCAAGGTCTTGCTGTAGTTCCCCCTTGCTGCTTTATCATGAACTGCATCTTAAATATTAGAAATCTCATTAATATTCCTGAGTCCTCTGATGATAGCATAGCTCTGATAAGGGTTAATCAGAGAGTTTTCATCTGCAGTGAGTGGCTAGTCACTTGGGTCATTTGAGCTAGGTGTTCATACAGAGAGGACAGTGACCCAGTGACCCAGTGATCTAAGATGATGCTCCTCTTCCAGTGCTCTGCCTCCCCCAGAGCCTGAGCAAGCTGAATTACTTTACTTGATCACAGGAGCAATTTGATCTTACTAGGAGGAATGATTTGTCTTTTACAGTCCTAGGGAACCAGTTCCTCTCAAATTAGGATGGACACAAAGAGCGGAGAAAGCACAAGAAACGCATGACCAGTATGAGAAGTCCAGCAGCTATAGTTCCTTTCATGAAAGCGTTATTTTTGCTACTGTATTTGCTCTAGTGAACCTATCTTTCTCTTGCCTAGTGGTGCAGAGTGGTTGCCTGTTGGTGATGGAGACTGTAGTGCTGATAACATTTTTGGTTGTAAAAATTTCAAAGTAATTCATAATAAAGGACCCAACATTACCATCATCTTAGTAAAAGTCCTTATTAAAATAGGAGAGAAGACTGTATCTTATGTGTCATTGTTAATGCATGGTAATAAAAACAAATAAGCAAGAATTTTACAGGCCTAGGACTACGTCTTCCATTCATTTAGGTGAGGAATAATACATTCATATTAAAATTATTTTTGGCATACATTTCATTTTTGTCCTTGGAAAAGTATGTAATGTATCTAAAACACAATTTTAAAAAAGAGAAAGCTCTGAGTTACAAAGGATAAGTGGTTTAAAAAACCCCTTATTTTTGGACTGTTTTTCAGACTGATCTGTGGATTAGATATTTACTTTGTAGGTAATCATAATGTGTAGTCATAGTTCTTCAACTGGGAAGTACATGGAATAGTGTGTGGGATCCCACACCTTGTAGGGTCTGGAATATACACATGGAAGGGAGAGGACATGGCTGGGACAGAGAGAATGTTGAGGTGGTTTCAGCTGAATGGAAGAGGAAGATGGGCAGACAATGCAACAAACAGGAAAATCAGTATCTGTTCAACACCCAGTCCACTCATTGCCACTGCAACACTGACAACTATGGTGGCCTGAGAGAAAGTGGTTTGGTACAACTAGTTTGCAAAGGTGAAAAGCTGAAGGTCTTAGCAATTTGGTTTCATATTCCTGAATCTGATTGCTCATATTTGGTACAGTGGTTTGTTTTTTTTTTTTTTTTGGTTTGGAAGCTTGCAAATGCGTAACGTTTTGCATTCAGGTTTTCTGAAATACAAACCAGAATTTCCTTAGTTCTTTGTGAAACAGAGGAATGCCTGGGGCAAAGGATGAAAAGCAAAGAGGTAAAAACCTTGTGGATGATGGGTTGCTGCCACAGTGCGTCCATGTAAATGAAGAACTGCAAATTGAAGAGCTTGTCAACAGTTATTTATCTGTAGGACTTTTCAGAGGAGGGTGGTTTTTCAAGACTTTACATTTTGTTGGATGAACTTTTGCAGACCTGAAGTGGAGCTGAATTATCTGTTTTAAAAAGGTTCAGATGGACATACTGTAATTTCAATCACAAACCTGTTCGATAAGTTGTACACTCCCCTCTCAGTAGGAGTTGTCTTTTTAGGCTGAATAAAGTCTTTAGTATTTAATTTATTAATACAAATGGACATTGAGTAAAATAGAACAACTGAAGCAAAAATCTGGTAGTTACATATTAGGCTTGACTTTCGTTTGTAGGCTCTGAATGGATGATACTTATTGTATATTTGTGCAAGCTCACTATGAATATAACATCAACAGTTTACAACCTTCAGAATAAATATAAATTTTCAACAGATTCTTATTTTCTTGTTAAGGATCAAAAAATATTTTCCTAGTTAAAAAAATAACCAAACAACAGTCTCCATCTAAGTAAATGGGGATTTGATATGGTCACAAATAGTCAACAGAAATGGTTTCAGAACCATCTGCATGTCAATATATATAAAGGTATGTTTTTCATCAGCTTTAATTGATTGTTCCTTGTTTAAAATTCCACTGTTCAGTTTTGATGATGGAAATGAAGAAGTGTGAAAAGTGCTAAGGGAGATGATACTGTAGTCTAGGTTATTTATCTTGGAGGGTCCCAGAACAATGAATTACTGTCTGGTTGAGATATTCCTTGTTCTAGGTCCTGGGCTATCAGATTACTTGAAGTGCTCATCATCATATTTCCATCTTCTCCCTTTTCATATTCTATGCTAATATGCTGCAATGACACTCATTGGTGTCTCATTAAATGAAAAATGGGAGAAATACACTATTTTATTTATTGTGCCAAATGAAGCAAAAAAAAAAAAAAAAGAAAGAAAAAAAAAGCAGCCTGTTTTCATCTTCATGATGTGAAAGATGTTGGGGATTCTATATCACTGCAGATGTTAGAAGATTCGTGCCATGTAAATTGGGTATGTTAATGATGTTCCAAAATGTTCTAATCAGTGTTGATTCTGTCATATTTTTTTAATATTTGTTTTTTCAAAATGTATGTGCATGTGATACAAAAACCTTGAAAAATCATAATAAGACAGTTTGAAGTATAGGTTTCAAGTTAAGTACAAAGATATGTGTTTTAATTAAAATAGTTGGTAAACATGTATTATGAATACTCAGAGGAGTCTTTCTAATTGCAAAGTAATGCTTTAATTTTTTTTTTCCTACCATGATAACAGAAGTCCCTTTCAGCGTAAACTGGACAGTGTGCTACCTGATGATACAGGAAAACATCACTGACTTTCTTTAAAAATACCTGAGAATTAATATTTGCAGTCTTTTATTCAGTCTTCTAAGCTGAGCTCTTGGAGACTTTTCAATGTGGTTGGTTCAGACTGTGAACTTATTTTGTAGCTTATATTGAAAGGAATATGAATGGTAGCCATTAGGTTGCTTCCTAGGAGTTAAACACTGCATTTTCCATTGCTTTTCAGATTGTCACTGACCATAAAATTTTTTGCAGTTTTCTGGGGAGTTAAGTGGAATTTAGTTTAGGCACAGTAGATCATGGAGAAGCTTAGGCAGAAGAAAGACAACGTTCTCCTCAGAGCACATGCTTCCCTGGGTTTTTATATCAGTGAACACACAGCAATATAAAAACACAGGGTAAGTTTAGGTCAAACTGAGAATTGGGTGGAGAGCAAGTGCTTTCAGGACTAGGTAAGGATGTCTATTAGATGATGTCTTGATGTAATGTACCTAAATATTTTAGGCATAATTTAGTTTGGTCTACTATGAATGTGATCCTAGTGATTCCTAGAAAGACAAGTAATTGAGTTTGTATGCTATATTATTGCATGGCTACACCCTTGAATCTCTTCTGTAGGCACTGTATCACAGTAAACCCAAGTGACATGCAATTCATACACTGAACTCACTAATATGTTGTTCATGTTGTCCTAGAGGTGTTTTTAGAAGAAGAGGCAATCACTGAAGACTGCAGCATTGTTCAGCAATTTTGTACTTAGCTCTCACACTGAAGTACAGACTGTATTTTTTTTAATATTTGAAAGCCAAAGTGAAAGAATATCTTTCTTCTTATTTAACAGGCAGGTATGTTACACATTGCAGAGCAGTTCTGTTTTGTGTGAAACAAATTATTTTCAGTTTACCTTCTCTTATATGCTTTTCTGTTGGCAGGTAGGGGCCGATTTGGTATTGGTTTTTTTTTGTTTTATTTGTAATCTTAATCAGGTGCTTGTTTTATTTATTTTCTTAAAGATTGTCTAACTATCACTGATTAAGGTTTTGTTATTTTTTTTTAATTATGCAAATTGATTTTCTGAGTTTTAATGTATGAAACTTGGTCAGGGCACTAAGTGATAACAGGATTTGTGGTGCGGAGCCTAGAGATATGTTTATTTATAGAGTCAGTGTGTTAAACCAGAATCCCACCAAAAGCAATGGAGGTCTTCCTGTTCACTTCACTGAAGTCAGAACTTTACCTCAGATTGAAGAGCAGTACAATCCGCACAGTGTCATGTTGTATTTGTCTCTGTGAGACAACTGTGGTATTAAAATTAAATCTATAAAAAAGGGTGTTTGAGGAGCAATAATAATGGGGAAATGGATCTGCTGAAACCTAACTGCAGTCACAGAGAATAGACTAAAGCAGAAACTGGGAGAACTAGAAACAAACTATTTAAAGGTCTGTCTGAAAAAAGTTTTGTTTGTTTGTTTTAGTTTTGGGGTTTTTTTGCCTGCAAGTTTGATGTAACAGTTATAGCCATCTTTAGATGTCTCTTGAGCTAGTACTACAGTCACTTGCTCAGCAGATTGCTTCTGCAGACCGTGACCTTAATAATATTTCAAAAGTAATATTTGTGCAAGGATGAACACTTCTGGAACAATTTCTGCAGTGAATGGGAAGCAAGTGGATTTCCACACCATTTATTTGCACTGTTGTGTTTCAAACAGAAGTATTTTTCTAATCGACTAGTGAAAATATTATGCTATTTTGCATTTTTTTGTCTGTCCTCTTTATTTTTCATCTTTGCTAGTTTGGACTTCTTTTGTTACATCAAAAGACAGGTTTGGACTTGTTTGATTGAGAGTTTTTATTATAATCATCATTCTTCAGAACAATAGTGAAGGAAAAATGCAAATAAATACCTCTAATAAGCCTCTTTGTTGGTTTGGTTTGGTTTGGTTTTTTCTGTATACCAAACAGGTTCCCATCCTGCACCACTGCTCCACAGCTGTCTTCTATATAACAGGAAATGAAAAATCACACTTCATATTGTGGGAAAGTGGTCTTAAGAACTCTTGAGAGAGAATATGAAAATACTAAAAAATCCAATCTAATCGCATAAAAAGTGCATGATCTTAGTGCTTTCCCTAGAATTCCATACAATTTTGTTTGATGATGTCACCTTTTAAGATGTATTTGAGTACTTGATAACTTAGGAAAGAATAATAATATCTAGAGATTTTGTTCATCATTTCTGATCTTCACAAAATGAGGTTGGCTTTCCTTACTTTAACATGTAATTGTATCCATGTGCCCTGGCACCAACCCAAGCTGGTAACACCCTGGAGTTTTGGTAGGACCTAGGATTATGTGCAATATTCTGTGATTTTTTTTGGCTATTCTTCTATTTGTTAACAAATGAATTTATAGGGTTGTTGATAACAACACTTCTGGCAAATAGACAAGCACCAAGTTCCAGTTCTCTCATTTTTATTTCCAGTTGTCGCCATTGTGTTTGGTACACATTTAGAATGTTTTAGTATTCTACTGACCAACTCAGTCCTCCAGGGCAACCAGAAATCAAATAAGCACTGAGCCCAAGTTCAGAAAATTTAAACTGCAGTCTTCTATATGAGAACAAAAATCTGGGTGTTTGCACTCCGCAACTGTCAGTTTGAAAACACCCAAATTTATTTTTCTTGTAGTGTGACTGAATTTACACAGTAACAACAGAGAGAATTCATTTTCTAATACATTTCGGATAGCTTTTTTTTTTTTTTTCTGTATATCAGACCTGGGTTTCACTGCAGATTTTGAGCTTGACCAAGATGTCACAGTTGCAAAGACAGTGTAAGTGTTTAGAACACAGGTTTTCATTACTGCAGAGCGCAGAATTTGGGGAATTGGTAATTTTTCTTCTCTCCCCCTTGTGGTTCAGCTTTTGGCAAGTCATCTTACTGCATACAGAGGCTGATTGATCTCTCCCTGTGTGAAAATGGCAGGTACTTGTTAGGCCCCCAGTGGGACTTACTTCAGTCTGTAGTGATTTCTCTTTCTTCATACAGCATTGTTAATAGACTCCATCTTTTGGTCTCTTTAACCAGCAAACAGAATTGAACTTGTTAAATATATCCAGTGCTCCATGTTTTAATTATGGCGCTTCAGTGCATGATCGTAGACACTGAGTGCCCAGGACTTTAAAGGCAAATGAGTGTTTGTCAAAAGAGAAGATTTTGTTATTCAAATTGTCTGTATTCCACATCCTACAAAAATAAAGCCTGAGTAGACAAGATTTTAACTGAACATATTATCTTCCCAAGTGATAAAATTACACTAGATGCTTCTTTTTTTTTTTTTTTTTTTTAAGGAACTGTGGATTCATGAATAAGGAAGCATACTTCTTGACTGAAAAGAAATGAATCTTCATTTAGGAGGTTTTCAAAAATATGTTTAAATCACAGATATGTGATTAAACAGAGATTGTGATACTAATTTCTTTCACTTAGGTTGTTGGTGAGTTAGCCTTTTATTTTCTCTGAATCGTTCACTGAATTAATTTACCCTCTAGTATTAGAAGTGCTAATTATCAGTTAAGTTGTTCTGTAGATTATTAGTTTGGAAAAGACCATCATGTTATTAAACAATGCTCTAAAAAGCATTATTTTAAATCATCAGGTAGGGACGCTCAAAAGTAATTCTACATAAATGCTTCCCAAAGTCTTTTGTTAGGAGACTTAACTACACTCTTGGGACAAACTTGTCTATCATCAACTGGCAGTCATAGCATCTTATTATACCTTTGTTTGCTGGGTGGGAAAATACACCTGTATAGATCTTTGTAGGCTGTGACTAAGTTGCTTCTTCCCCATTAGTCTTTTCCTTTGATCAAGTAAGTTGGACTCTGAATTCACAGAAGGTCTGTTTTCCTTCCTTTAATTATTTTCTCTAATGTCTTCTGATACTTCTCTATTTTAACAGAGATCTTTTAGATGACAGTTTTAGCAGAACTGAACAGACTGTTCCAAAATTAGCTGTATCTTGGACTGCAGTACTCTACCGACTCGGTAGTGAAGGTCCTCCCTTTATATGCATTTTAGATAAATGTCTTGCAGAAAAGTTATGGTCAACCCAGTCATAGTCCCATTGCACTTTGCAGAGTTATTTTAGCCCAGAATCTAGTATAAGATCTTGTATCAAAGCCATTCATTCTTTCTTCATGTAGATATAATTTTGGTTTTGACCATACTAAGTGTTTTGGTCTTTCTTTCTTTTTCTTTCTTTCTTTCTTTCTTTCTTTCTTTCTTTCTTTCTTTCTTTCTTTCTTTCTTTCTTTCT
>JAWWMO010000043.1:16074274-16126844 GCA_035047845.1 Dendrocincla fuliginosa
TTTCTTTCTTTCTTTCTTTCTTTCTTTCTTTCTTTCTTTCTTTCTTTCTTTCTTTCTTTCTTTCTTTCTTTCTTTGTCTCTCTTTCTTTTCTTTCTCTCTCTTTCTTTCTTCCCACTCCCCCCCCCCACTTTGCCTATTCACAGTTTATCGACCAATCACAATTATTCTGTAGCAGGGATCAGACCTGCTCATTTACCTGGTCACCCTATATGTGTTATTGTCTATTTTACCAGAGGTGATGGGGGATGTGCATTGTGTTGTGAGTTACTTACATATAGGTTAAAAATCATAGAGACAAGAAGTGATTTATTTGCAAGTTAGAAGCGCAGTTGATGAAAGTGCTCCATTTATAATTTCAATTTGTTAGGCAACCAACTAACTAGTTTTAATGTTTCCTTTTTTTTTATAAATCTTTTTTACTTTTTAAAAACTAGATGTCTTTTAAATAAACACAATTTCCAAACTGAAGGTTTTCAGCATTTTGATTGGATTTGCAATACCTTTGCATGCATGGAGAAAATGTAAATGTTATGAAACAAAAGTTCATGTATAGTGCATCCTTCTTTATGATCTTCTGATTTAACAGTAAGCTGGGTGGAAACGCAGTTACATTAAAATTATCTTGTCTTCTACTTTTTAGAAGCTGGTGAGAGAAACTTCTTCCTTTGCAAAATTAAAAATCATAGTGTGACTTTTAGTAACTAAGGATGTGAGAGAACTATTATGATTGAATATGGGCTGCTAGTATTTTCTCTATGAGGATTTTAGGTATCATTGATTTGTATAAAAGCTTCATATTACAAGTAAGATTCTAGTAAGAGTATACATGTGGTATTCCTTACTAAAATCCTAAGTTTAGATTTTCTTATTTTTAATATAAAAATGGATTTGTAGATCTCCACATTAAAATTAGTAAGGTAGTTAAGATTTAGTTTTGATGTTGGAGTATATCATGACTTTGATATAATTTTACAACTTATCACACACTGTTTTGTGTTTTTGTTCTTTTTGTTGGTGGTGGTGGTGATGTGTGTGGTTTTGGTTTGTTTGTTTTTTCCTGTGGAAAGGAGTAGAAAAATTCAGAACATTAGTCCATGAGAGATATTTTTTACATGCTTAAAATGTTGCAGTAACAGTAGGGAAAAACTTGTTCAAAATTCTTGAGGATTGCTTAGGGAATCTTGGCAGTCCTATGCCTGTCTATCCTGATTTTATTATAGGAAAATATTTATCTTTAGATAGCTACCCATGACTACGAGAAAGGCAATAAAAGACATAAGTTAATGTACCAAATCAAAAGTTGGACTATATGAAATATTCAACTTTCAAGTTAAAGTATAAGGAATTGAAAGACCTTGTCATTGAGGCTCAACATTTCATGGAGATCAGTCTCACTTTCATGAAGAAGGATGAACACAAGGAAATATTTCTCTCACCTTATTAAAAGCATTTGCCATCAAATTGTGACATTAAAAAGGTCTGTCTGTCTATGTAGACTTTCAGATTTATGCCAAGGTTGGGCAGTCACAACCACTGTGACTGCTATTTCTATCTACTTGCATGCATAGAACTACTCCATGGGATTTCTGCACAAGGTCACTCATGAAACTGAATTCATCATTTTGTTCCATGATTCAAAATATCCAGAATAACAACCACTACTGCCATTGGTTAAGTACAAAGTACATGAGATTTCTCCACTTTCTTGCAGAGTGAGTAACATTTAGAATGTTACTACAAATTTGTAAACATGGTACAGAAGAGAAACATGGTCATTCGAAAGCACATAGAAAGGTTGATATTCTTCAAAGAGACAGACATCTCGGACCATGGCACACACCATTACAAATCCTAAGCCAAATGTGAGATTTTGTCTTAATTCATGCCACTGCCCATGGGAACTGGCCTGAATGAGTGCTATGTAAAAATGGATTCAATTCTAAGGAATTTGGTCATGGTTTCATCTACTAAATCAAATGAATGAGCCGGCATTCTCTTTCTTATGATTTGTGTCATTTTTAAAGGTACTCAAGCTCTGGAGCTGTGCTGCTATTGGGATTTCTGGGTACCAATTTGGTGACTTCACAGTATCTTAAATTCTTAGAACAGAAATTACATTAAAAATGGAGCAGAATGAGCTCTGTTCAAGCTAATGTGGAGACACTTTTCCTGAATTCTCAAAAATGTCCTGTCTTAGCTTAACTGTTTCTCCTTAACTGCATTTCAAATACAAACCTAGTATTGGCAAAGCAAAAGAAATACCAATATTTTGATTTAAAACCACATCATTTTAGTAATAGATTAGTGTTCTCATTCCAGAGAGGCTGCTGTACCAATAATAGAAAAACATATTTTAACCCCCCTGAATTATACAAATTAATTGCTTTCCCATGATCTCATACTCTGTTACAACATCACAAGTTAGTTTTCTCACTTTTAGCAAACTGAATAAAGATAGTATTTTTACATTTCATTTGCAAGTTTTTGCTCTAACTTTTTAAGGAAGTTTTGTATTCCTTGGATTAACAAGGATTATATGATTCTATGAATTGCGCTCTTTATTTAGATAAAAAATACAAGTTGTGAGTATTTTGAGTATTGACAAAAGTACAGAGATTTTAACTTTTAGGATGAAAAAAACTCACCTGAATGTGATTGACCAAGCTGAAATTCATCCATGCTCCAACTTGGAATAACACCTTAAGAAAGAACTTTGTCACTACAATCCCAAAGGCTATTTACCGTAATTTTATAATAATTTTATAATGTCAATTTTCTGTATTTTTGACAACCATTTAAGTGCATGAATAATAAATAATTGAAGTAAATTAAGACCTATGTAAGTTCATCATCAAAGCAGCCTTTTTAAAGACAAGCCCTTTTATTTCATGCTACACAAGGCAATGCACATGAAATGCTTAACTCAGTAAATTAAAAGGGATGAACTTCTACAGGAAAATATATCTTTCTTTAAGGTATAATCAGCCCTGTATTGTTCGTGCAAATCCAGCTTATGTGCAACAATACAGGAATCTAGTCATTTCACTTGCGCCTTCAAATTCAAGACCTTTTTCAGCAACAAAAGACATGACACAATAATTTTACCCTCGTAATCTTTTGAGTTTACCTCAGAAATGACAGATATATACCTGTTTTAACAAATGCACAAGATGTCGGGCATTAAGAGTGCTTAATATGCTGTACTGTATGATTTGCCATTAAGATACATCTGTATAACAGAGCACTCATATTCTTTGCAATACTGGGAATTTATTTTTATTTCACCTGAGGCAGCAGGATTGTATTCTGGTAAAATTAGAATGCAAAGTCACTTGATTTTCATCCCCATTGAGCAATGTATAGTCAGGAATTGTTAATGGTGTTCATTTTAAAGCTGAAGAGTGTTATTAAGTACTTCATGTACATTGGGAGTGCTTTCACAAAGCAGAAACAAAAAGATGTGATTCTAGACTAATTTCTGAAATTGCAGAACCATCAAAATGTTTTAAAATTTTGAAAGTACCTTTGAGTTGTAATGGAATTTATTGTTTAAAGCTTAAATCCTGATAAAATATTTTGTTCTACCTTACCTACTTGCGCTGTTTTTGTTATCATAAGTATTCATATATTGTAGAAAGATCTTTGATGTGTATATTTCTTATTATAAGCAGGAGTCACCATTAAAAGATCAAGGCTTTCCAACACTTCCAAATACAGCAGCCTACCATAATTGCTTTTCTATTCTCGGCATAGAATTGGGCTGTAACTGCTGGCAAATTCAGTTTTTTAATGGTGCCTGTTTTAAGTAGCATCCTTTCAATTATATGCACTAGCGAAAAGCTGCTGATATCCTGTTCTAGCAACCTAGGTATAAAAGAGCATTTTGAAGTGCCACGTGAAATAAGATAGTGGTGAATAATAAGCTAGAAAATATGCTTAAGGAATCACTTTACTATCGTTACCATGTACAAATTATACAGGAAGAGCTGAGGGCTGGCATCTGTTTTTCAGCTCACTTCTGTGTATTGCAAGCTTAGTATAGTTGCTTGCCTACAGGTATTTTTTCACTTATTAAGAATCAGTCAATCATACAGTTCCTAAACAAAAGAAAATCATTTGGTGACTGAATTTACTGAAAAGTACAAATTATGGTTTTCATAAGGAAGGTAAAAAAAATTGAACCTTCAACAGTTCTTCTAACAACATGTCCTTTTTTTTACTCTATCTGTATACTTCTTGTAACTTCACAGATTGACTTGTGGGGAAGAGGTTTGGTGTTAGATAATCAACTGCATTTCTTATTTTAAAATGCCTAGAATTATATCTAGGTTTGCTTTATCAGTATTTACACAGGAACAATTTCTCCCAGATACAGACTGATGTAAATTACTTCCAAGAAATCTATCCTGACTCCACTGAAATTTGCTTTTTCATTGATTCTTCTTCCTAAATAGAGCAGACTGGGGAGGCTAGAAGGTGCTCTACACTTTCAGTACTTTTCATTTTGAAAATAATTCTTGAGAACATTATTGCATGAGTGTTCAGTCATAGAATTTCAGGCTTTTTGTTTCCTGGAAAGATGAATGAACCATGCAGTTATCCATATGCAGTGCAAGGCTACACAATTACTTTGATCTTTATTCAGCTCTGTAAACTGCAAACTGAACAAACCTCATATGTAAGATGTTTCTTATTTATTGAAATTATACTATCTCACTACAGATTCTTAAAAAAAAAACCAACAACAACAACAACAACAAAAAAAACCAAACAACCCAACTCTTACATTGAACCTAAACTAGGATCAAATACTTTATTGTAGGAAAGGCAACAGAAGTAGATTCTATTTTAAATTCTCAGTGCTGTTGGCTTACAGTATAATTCAAGTTTCACACTTTCCTGGACTTCAACATCACAATTTATCTGCTTAGTCCGTAGCTTACTAGAGTGATGGAGAAATCTCAAGAGCTGATATATCAAGAAAGAGTGATACTATGATTTGGAGAGCTCCTTGAGCTGCCGTTCAATGTGACAGTTTCTTTCTAAACATTCTGGGTTTTGTTTTCAAATGTGAGTCAGGAAGATGTGCAATCCTGAAATCAACATGGTTAAATTGCCTAATTAAATATGATAAGCAGTTTTAGTTTTCAGTTGTTGACGACTTCTGCAGAGGGATAAAGGCATGGTTTAATTGTGTATTAGGCAAGTTGTGGATGAAAAAGACAGATGGAATGGGACTCACTGAAGTGTGACTATCAAGAATCCCATTTAGGTTCTATGGAGAGAAGCAGACCCAGCATGTAGTGATTTTTCTTATCCCTAAAAAATCTAGTGTATATGAGTAAACTAATAGTTTTCTACAAGTTTGTGACTATAGAGAGAGCCTGAGTGTGACTTCCTGAGTTTAGAAATATTGTGTGAGTAATGTGAAGTCTATCTGTAGTTAAAATATAATGGAATACATATAGAAGGTACCCACAGTCCTTCCAAAATATGTTAGATGATGAAAGGAGTATATATGTAGTGCAGCACAGGTATATTTAGTCTACAGTTCACAGAGTCACAGGCAAAACAATGCAAGGGATGAATCTGACATCCTTGAATGATGGTGGAGAATATGTCCCCAGAAGTGACAGCCTTAGTAAAGAAGAATGGCATGACTGTTGTGCAGTTCCTGCACCTTGTTTGTTTGTTTTTTTATCTCTTAGTGAGAAATCTAATAAAAATAAATCTGAAGAGAGTATTTTTTATTATTATTAAATCAATAACCAGGTCTTACAAAGTTTAACTACATTTTACTGTCTTTAACAATTCTAATGCTGATGAGCATGAGAATGAAGCAACGGATCCTACTTTGTGAAGAAGTAGAGATAAAATGTCAATAACTTTAATGAAAAACAAAATTCCTTGAATTTTCTCACTTATGACAGGTTTTCAAATAAACTGATACATTTTATCGACATCATGATTAAAACAGGATGTGATTCTTTGGCCCTCACTGATGATTAACTGTGTTGATGGTAAAGCAGAATTTCTGCTTTCCTGGTCAAGTAACAAAGAGGAATTTGGTGAAAGCTTAACAGTAATAGTGCCTAAAAACCTCCAACAAAACAAACCAAAACAAAACACAAAAACCCCAAACAAAATAAAACAAAATTTCACCCTATTAACTTAGTTGTTCCCATGTATTTCTATATTGTCATTTCTTATGGACTTAAACTCACACTCTGATTAAAAATGAAAGCTATGGGGCAACAGAATAAAGGTACAGAAGAAGGTTGTTGGATGCAGAAAATAAAGACTGAAGTTCCAGAATTAGGTTTTTTCCTTTCTTTGAAATGATGCTTTCAAATGTTCTTTTCAAGAACATTAGCTACAAACAGGTCATACAGAAGTGTTAATTTTGCACTGGAGTTATCCCTTTAAATGATTGCTTGTTAAGAATTGCTTGTTAATGAAAACCTACATCAGAATCATGTAAATATAGGTAACTATATATATGATTATAGCAGACACTAATTAGAAGGCTAGAAATGAAAGTTAGTCAAACCTTCCTGCTCACTTTCTTCCATCTTTGCATTTTTCAGTGGCAGTGCTTGTTTAGAGGGAAGCTCACAGAAAAATAATGGTTCAGAGATAGAGTGCTGAAGAAAAACTGTATTAATCAGGGGAAAACACAGCCTTTACAGAAAGCTGTAGGTTTCTAGATATAAGTCAAAGGTGTTTCGTTATTGATGCTTCAATATCTAGCTCAATCAAAGAAAGAGATGTTGGAAAAAGAGTTGTTATCTTGAAGTAACAATGGCATCCATAGCATTGTGACTGCTATGTGTGTGTGGCTGCAAGGTGGGCAGCCTCAGGGTGCAGCTGGCGGTCATGCCACAGTGTACTTGCTGATCAGCAATAAAAGTGCAGTCTGACTTCCGATTCGTCCTATAAACCCATTTTGGTCCAAGCAAGTTAATGTACTGTCCAATACTGTCTCATCAAAGGAGCATAGCAATAGTAGATGTCAACAGTCTTTGCGACACCAAATTATAGTCCTATGATTTAAAAAAAAAAAAAAAATTAAACTAATACTGTAAAGATGATCAGTGCTGTTCAGGTGGAAACAACGAAATGACAAGCAAGTGCTTGTGTGAATTGTTTGATAACAGACAGGGAAATAGCATAGAGTTCACACCTATGAAGGAAGCAAGAATGTATCACGGAAGAAAGTAATTTAGTGAAAATGTTAATGGCAGGGTTTTTTTGAAAAAAGTTGCAATGTCTTGAAGTTAAGGAGGAAGTTGAGGAGCTATTGGAAACACCTGTATAACCCAGGGTTTATGTGCCTAAACTTTTTAACTTGGAATATGAACCAGGCATTTCTTTGTTTCCTTTTTGTTTAGTATTTTGAGGTTTTTGGGGGGAGTTTGGGGTGGTGAGTTTTGTTTGGCTGGTTGGGGTTTCTCTGTTTGTTTGTTGGTTGGTTTTTCTGTTTGTTTTTTGTTTGGGTTTTTTTGTGGGTTTTTTTTGTTTGTTTTTTGGGGTTTTTTAAATATGAGAATGCAGGATATGTCTTAGTTGGTTAGTTGAATATCCAGTAAGATTCTCAAACACTGTCCTTTTCTTCTAGGTAGGGTTTGGTGGATTTTTTTTTCTTAGAGATTTACATTTTTAAGTGTAAAGTTTTTTTCAAGCTGTTTCCAAAAAAAAAAAAAAATTAAGACCATACAAATTCTGTAATATGTTGTGACATATATTGCATTGTCTGCTTTGTCCTTCAATAACATTCTACCAAGGACAGTAAAAATACAAAACCAAATGCACAGCCCTTCTGCATCACTGCAATAATTAAGCCCAGCAAAGCGATTGCTAAGAATGCCTTACTTATGCCAGAGGCCAGTTTGGTTCCCAGCAGCCTTAAAAAGTTAAGGAGAGAAGGTGACAAAAAGGTGGAGAAAAGCATGCCTGACTTGAAATGATGGGTCTATCTCAAGTCTGCTTTGGGCATTCTACGGTCTATATTGCGCAAGCTGGCCTCTCTTCAAAGGGAGTCACAGCTCTGGAGAGGGCATGCCGGAGGGGGAACTCTGTCATTTTTTGAAAGGGTTATTGAAGGCCACTCACTGAGTAGATGGGAAAATGAATCAGAATTTCAGAACCTGGTCTAATGGAGTGATTTGTGTAACAATTACTTTAAAGACAATATTTTCAGGAACAAGAGCTCCAGAAGGAGTCTAACGTAATAGGATTCTGTCATAAAATTGTGCCTTGAAATGGTAGGTCTTTTCATGAGTAGCAGGATTTCTCACTTTAGACATAAGAGTTTATAGGACCTATTGGGTGCAAGAATAATTATTTCTTCTTTTATTCCTTTTGCATATAAATTTCCACTTAGTCTGTTGTTCCTTTAACTAGCATAGCTCTATCTTTAGTCTTCTTCTTTTTTTTTTTTAAATATCCCAGAATTCATACCGTTTTGTAGCATAATCTTTAATTACAAGTGAGTTTCATGTTATGATTTTAATGTATGATCTGTCATTGCACTTTAAATTGCCAGTGGCAATATGAACATTATTCAATGACTTGTGCAAGTTATAAAAACAACCCTTTTTTTCTGCATTTGCTTTAGAAGGAAAAAAAAAATCTACATTTACTGACTTCTGTTCTTTTCTGTCTTTGCTGCAAGCTGCCATGACATGAACTCTTAAAACTGATGAAAGGATCATGGAAAAAGTGTCAAGTAAACTTTAAAATCAAGCCTAACATATGTGCTATGTTTGAAAAAAATCAAGGCATATTAAAGGGAGTGAGTTTGACTGGATGTAAGAATAAAGAATATTTATCACATAGGATTTATAATATATTACCAGAATACCTTTAAATTGTTGCAACTAAGAGTAAAAATTTTTGAGACAGTGGATATGTTAACTAAAGTGTAAATTAAGACAGCAAATAAAAGACATGCCTTAGAGAGTGCAAAGGTTGCTATTGGAGGAGCATTTGCATTTTGGACACCAGGGACAAAAAGGAGCTGAGCACCATCGTGTCCATATTTAATAGAGATTTAGTGTCCATACCTTCTTGAGATGTGAAAGCATAAGGCATCAAGAGTGAATGTTTGTGAAGCAAGGAAACATATTCAGCATAAAGAAAATATCAAAAACTCTCCAGTCTGTGACTGGCCACACCTGTGGAGAAAGATGTATCTCTTTCTCCCAGACATTACTTGGTGCAATAAATGGATGAATTACCCTTTGAAGCAGTTTTGCTATTCTAATTGATTGTAGGGATGTCTTAAAGGACAGGATTAATTGACCTCTTGATGTCTGTAATGAGTGGAAGTATTAATCTTGTGGAGTTTTAGAAAGGAAAATACAGAGTTTTGCAGCCAAAGACTGATAGCCCCATGCATCAGTGCAGGCTGTGGACTGACTGGCTGGAAAACAGCTTTTCAGAATAATGCCTTGATGGACAGCAAGTTGTGCCTGAGCCAGCTGAGCCTTCTGGCAGCAAAGAACAGTTGCCTCCTGGGCTGCATTAGACAGTGTTGCCAACAGATCAGAAGGATGCCTTCCTCTCTGCTAAACACTGGAAAGACACGTCAGAAGTGCTTTGTCCAATGCTGGTCTCCCCAGTATGGAAGAGACATGGACTTACTAGGGCAAGTCCAGCAAAGGACCACAAAGATCGTTAAGGGCTTGGAGCATCTGTCATATGAGAAGAGGCTGAGCAAGTTTAGAATTATTTAGCCTGGAGATAAGAAAGCTCTGGTGGATCTTATACACTTTTGTAAGTACTTGATGAGAAGATTATGAAAAAAGAGAGAGAGACTGACTTTTCTCAGTGGTGCCCACTTAAAGGAGAAGAGACAAGAGACACAAATGTAAATACAGAAAAATTCGCTTATACATAGGAATTTTATTTTTTTTTTACTTCACAAGTGGTCAAACACAGTGGGATTGTGGGGTCTCCATCCTTCGAGATACTCACAACCTAACTGAACACCACTCTGGGCAACGTGCTTTAGCTGACTGTTCTGAGGAGAGGTGTTGAATTAAAGGATTTCCAGATATCCACACCAACCTCAACCACTATGTGATCCCGAGATTTTGTGATTCTGTCATGAATGTCTATGGAAAAAGGGAGGAGGACAAGCACAGAGGTAAATTTTTTAACTTGCATTGGTCATTTGGGTTTGTGATTTCTCTGACAACAGACATCAAAAATATAGATGTACAAGCCTCAGATGCCCACCCTAGCCTCTACCTGTAATTTACACAGAGAAATGAGCACTTAGCAATGTGCTGACCTATCTCAGATGCTTATCGGACAATGAGACAGATTGCTCTCTGGAGGTGGTTTATTTCCCCTCCAGTGACTCCAGTACAAGGTCATTGTCCAGTTTGTTCCACGGTATTTAAAAGTCAAGTATCAAGAAAACTATTCTGTCGAGAAAAAACATTAAAATCTTCAATTATACACCTACTACAATACTTTTTTTTGTAGTAAGAGATATCTAAGGCATGCCATATTCCAGTATGTAGAGTATTAAAAAAGAATATAAATAAAATATTGGAACAACTGAAAGACATTGGTATTTAATGGTTAAAATTCACAAACTGTTGCTCTGAGAATTGTTCCATGAAGTTTATATAAAATCACAATGTACATTCTCCTAATTTAATCAGACATTAAAGGCTAGAGAAATTGTGAGCATACTCTAAAACATTGAGGTGTATTCATTATGCAGATGCAAACATCTGTATTTGTGTGCAAATCCACGGTCTGAATATATGAACATGATAACTGCATCCACTCTGTTACGCTAGAGGGAACAAGAGACAAAGAGGAGCTGTGCAACAGTGGAATTCCCTCAAGGAATACTCTCTGATTCATCCGTCACATACTGAAGCCTTTTCAGAGGGTGCCAGACCTCTGGAGAGGGGACGCTGGAGGAGGAGCTCAGCCACACTTTGAAATAGTTCAGAGCTTGTTTATTGCTGCTCAGCTCAATTCTGCTAACCTCGACTGCCCTCCCCAGTATTCCTGTGGCTCTCATGTGCAAAAGTAGATTTTTATGTCATCTGCCCACCCATGTGTGGTCAGCCACAGCCTGTAGAGTATTTAATGTTTTCTTTATGCTGAACATACCTGATTAAATGAATCATCAGTATATTCCCACGGAATTCAATACCACTTGTGTTTAGCCTATTCTATCTTGTAGTCATCAATGTAGCCATCTAAAAACTATAAAACAAAAGCCACTGGAGGATTTTTGGAGGATTCAGATATCATCCTCATTTTTTGCTCTGTTGCTACACAGCAAACAGAACTAATTTTAAAAAAATCACATCCAGCAACAGTGGTGTGGAAAAGAGAAAGAGGAATATAGAGTGGAGGAAGCTATTTCCTTCAAAACCTTACACACACATTATCAATTGTTGTAACTTACCTGATCTGCCTAGACAAAAGTCTAGCTATTTTATATATTTATGATTGCAAAAGTAAAAGAATAGGAGCAAAGGAAGCAGTATAATTTTATTACTTGTTATTGATGTAGCCTCTCAGCTGAAATCCTGAGCTTCATTTAAGAAAGACAATAAAAGATGGATGTATACAAATTTCATTCCATTTAAAGACCCCTTGCATTATAAACAATAACACGAAACATTGTCATTCCCCTCGCCTTGCCCCTCTGTCTTGGGTAAGACCCATTTTTGAGCTGTTCTCATTCAGAGAACGAGTTGCTACTTTTGGCTTTGTTCCCAGAGTACTGCATACTTGGTGGTGTGTGAAGCATTGCCTCTTGGGGAAAAGGGAGGAGGGGCACTGAATCACAGCACTTAATTCTTAATGATTGTTCTGTGTGGTCAAGAGGACACAGAGCAGGCAATGCTCTTTATTCTTTACTTACTGTTATAGCTATTGGCAGCCAGCCCTTTTAATTTAGTTATCAATACTCAATGCCTTTAATCTTTTACTTTAAATTCAGTCCAAAATAAGTACTAGCCAATGAGCATCTGCTAAACAGAAATATTGGTGGATAGGTATGATTTAAGGTAGTGCTGCTAAGGGTTTACCAGTGTGAATGCTGAATAAAAGTTATTTGGTATTCCCCTGTCAAATCTTGTTTCTTTATCAGGATAGTTGCTTTTCTGACAAAATATCTGACAACTAATATTGTGTGGAAAAATTCATAGGTGTTGCTAATAGATGAGCTTTTCAGATTCTCCTGTCTCCCTGTTGATATAGGACACTCTTCTAAAGTACATTTTCTACTACTAAGTCAAGCTTAGATTTCAGTACCCAGTGACGTGGGATTTCTACATTTCAGAGGTTGCTAGAAAACTAGGAAGGCGTCACTGACTGGGAAGTTTCTCTTTATGTTTTTTGTCTTTGTCTTCATACACTGACTTCTAATTGCATCCCAGAGTACTGCATATTATAATCCCCCTCTTTTCTAAGGAGTTGCACAATCCCCTTCTTTTCTAAGGAGTTGCACTATTGCACTATTCTTCCTTTTTGTCATTTGTCCATGGTTGTTAGTTCTTTGGAATATTTAAGTTACTTAATAAGCAAAAATTGAAGTATTTATTCCTAATCTTGTTTGTTCTCTGAAGAATTCCTAGTTTGTCAATCTTTTTCTAAGAATATAGTTCTTTTATTTGAACACAGTATTTCAAATAAAGTGGCTTCATAAGACAAGGCAGTAATCCTCTTTCTTTCCAGTGAGGTACCTGCTAGATTGTAAAAGTTAGGGCAGTGGAAGTTCACTTAACAATGAATCCAAGGGTTGCCTCATTTGTAGACCATATGCACTGCAGAAGAACCTTTAACCAACCGCTTAATATGTATGCATAGGAAAAAGTAGATGCACATCATTTAATTCATAGTACTGATTTTATCCTGATCCTCTGCAAGGGCATGTAGGCACTTGTTCAACTGATCTGCTGGAGATACTCACTCTGGAAGGGGTTAAATAGCTCTCTGGATCCATTCATCTTTGAACTGACTTTGCTTCAGTTGTCCACACATGTCATGCATGAGAGGTATCTCAGATATTTGTCTGCTCTCCAGCCTCTTCTTCAGAAGAGTGTCCCTGAAGTCCTCTGTGATATCTGGCAGTCCCTTGAGGTTTTCTCAGATATTCTAAGATGGCATTTTAAATGGGAAGGCATTTTCAATAAAAAGGCAATAGATCTCTGTGTTTAGACAGCTCAGTGAAACTGTAATATTTTACTGACTAGACTGGGGTTCTGGAAATCTAATTCACATGTAGATACCTAAATATGGTATCTCACTCTGTTTTTCATTCACCTCGATATCTACAGCTGAATGAGAGGAATCTCATCTACAGGTGAGGAGATATTTTGCTTTTTGAACTAAAATACCCAGTAAGTATTGAGTAGAACAAGGGACATTTAGAAGGGAAGGGTTTATCACCTCACTTTTCGTTGTCTTATTTTCCATTATCATAATTTGCAATTAAATGCTATTTTTCTACATTGTGTTATTATTACAGGTGCTATGTTTTGTTTTCTTGGTTGCTTATTTTGTAAAAAAAACCTACTCTTAGAGGTCAAACATTTCTACTGTGCCAGTTTCATAATATAATCTGTCATAAAATGGTGTGTAATTGCTCTTACATTGTTCCCCCTTTGTTCTTGTCAAAATCATGTCTTCACATTGAATGAGTTTCTCCAGTAAAGACACGCTTTTTGCAGCAATTCCAATAACACTATTGCGAATTATTTTTCTCTGACTACTACCAGTATATTTATTTATTTGTCCATTTCTTTTCTGACAACCAATTTCTTTTTCCCGTAGTGAATTCAGTACTGTCAGTTTGGAACTATTAAGAACTTAATAGCAGCTTAACTCAACATTTGCTATAATCAGAAAAGCAGTATCAACCACACCAAAGGGAAATTTAGGGATTCTTGTTAAAATTCATGTTTTTCTTTAAAAGCTCTAAAACATATCTTCGCATTCCTCCTGGTCTGACTGCAAACTGAAGAAGAAAACACCAGTTTGCTATGAGATTACGTGTGAAAAGGTATCTCCAAATCACAAAGATCAGAATAAAATTCAGTGAATGTGTGGTGCTACAGAACCTGATTGTTCTCTCTGGAGAACATTTTCTAATTTCCATGGTTCAGTTGAATTTTCAAGGTATCTTGTTTTTTTTTTCCCTGGAATCCAGGCCATTAACAGTGACTCCAGCATCTTTGGGAGTACTTTAGCCATGAATTGAATCTTATGCCCTGGTTCACACATTTCTGCACTCCCACACTGTAGCTCATCTGTCCCAGCTGATTAACTGATGATGAAGGACTGAGTTCAAGGAAACACATATTTAAAATCTTGTGTAAAATGTCATTTAAACACATGCTTCACACTGTATTCTTCAATTCACTTAAAATATGTCTTTATATTTAACATATTTAAATAGCAGAAGGATGCACCAGACACCTAGTTGCGTCATAGGATAAAGAAAATAGTGATGTTTGTACGTAGAAATGAAGATTAACAAATTAATTGTACTGCAGTTTGTGCTCACTGATTCTTTTCCCAGAATTAACACTTTTTTTCTACATTCCTGTTTTAAATGTCACAAGTATCAAATATGACCTCCAGCAGAACTTCTTTGGCAGACTGTCATTAGCTGTTAGTCCCCCTTCAGAGAGAGGCAGCTAACTAGGCCTGTGCATGTCACCAGACAATTCTTTTTCAAGCAAGTCTTTGTATGATGTTCTTCTCATATAGTTGTTTGTTGGAGATTTTATTTCTATTTTCTAAGTTGGAATAATCATGGATGGCTTCTGTAGGAACCATGCAGACAGCATCAGTTTTAAGCTGAGTATCTGCACTGATTCTGCCCTTTAAAGAATTTTTCAAATATTGCCTGGTACCCTTTTTAGAGCATGTAAATGTCCAATTGGTCTAAGACTTTCTCATACACAGTTCTTTTTTGTCATTCCTGCTTAAATTCATGTGTGAATTTTCTGCAGCAGTAAAGAAAGAATGATAGCACAACCAAGAGGAGCTGAGAACAGCTATTTTTTATAGATACATAAACATTTTCATAGGAAAATGTTTCTTAAAATGGTTTAAATTTTTTAAAAGTATCCATTAAAGAAAAGGAATGCCAGTCACTGTAAAATGTAATGGGGTTGTGACCTGTCAGCTTCAGTCTCTGTTGCCTTGGATGCTCTGATTGAAAGAAACTTGTGCATAGTGCTGCAGCCAACCATGCCTTGGGAATCTCAGGGCTACCACAGACAGAGCTTGTAAATAACTGCTTCAGAGGCTGACATTTATTGCAAGCAGAAGTCAGTGGGCATTCTGCAGCTGGGCCTGCAGCATTATGTGTCTTGACCGCCCTCTAGTTAGGAGTCGACTTCTTCCCATTTATAGAAAGGAAGATCTATTGACCCACAGTCCCAGGGACTCTGGTAAATACGTCATGATCAAACCATCAAAAAATTCTCCTCCCTAAATGACAACTTTCACACCTGTGACAGACTCCCTCATCACAGTGTCCTGTTCAAAACTGTCAGCTTTAAACAGCTGACAATGAACAGCTCCTTTTTTAATGCACTTCAAATAATAGTTTTCGCAAAGGTATTTCTAAGAGAAGTGCTTCTTAAAGTCTGAGAAATATTTAAAGTTAGATAGTCCTTTCTTTAACAGCAGCAAGAATCATTATGGTTTGAAGCAGTTAGTATTTAATATGTTTGTTCACTGTGTTAATTTTCCCCAAGTCAATTTTTAAAGCTCAAATAATCTCCGTTTGGCTTTGTGCATCCAGCATTTTAATTGTAGTAATTTTTAAATTAGGCTCCCTTATTGTCTATGTGTATGTGAAGTAGGTGATATTACACAAAAAGCACAGGCTACATTAGCTTGATACAAATACATATTTAAGACCCTAACAAGCCTGCAAGAAAAATAATGGTCTCGATAAACATTAAAATGGCTCACTTGTAAGCCTTTTTGTTTAGTTGCATTTTCCTACTTGCACATTCAATGGAGTGATGAAATGCACTGAGTAAATAAATAAAGCCTATTATAATGTCCCAGTAGAAGGGAAAAGTTTATTTTAGTTCCACTAACAAGTTTAAAAACTCTTGAATTATTAGATTTACTGTGAATTAAAACACACAATGCCTATTAAAAATAAAGTGGGATTCTGTTAAGCAAGTTAAGATCTGGTATGCTACATAAATACATCTATACGTATATATGAAGCATTTCTCCAAACATCCTAACTATAAAGCTGATTATGAAATATGGAGTCCTACTGTGCATGCGTAATTTCGTCTGGACTTCTGTAATAGTCAGTAATTGAATAACATAGTGATGGGCTTATTGCAAGTGTGAGAAAGTGCTAAGCAAAACAGAAATTATAATGAAATTTGAGATGTCGATGACAATTAGCTGTGTTATGAATATTCATTTCATGTTCATTCTGGATAGTGACATTTTTCGCTATCTTTAATGACTGAATAGTGTTTCAAGAAAGAGAGATATAAATAATAGTCATGTGATAATTAGCATGGTTTTTCCTGAGTGTTGTAGCACTTGTCAAGTGCCACGTGGGCTGGAGCAATGACTAGAAAGTTAATTTTCAGACATGGCCAGCTTAATGTGTTTAGCAGAACTGTTTGACATTCTTGCAGAATTGTTAATTTACAGAAAGATAAAAATCTGCTTGTAAGTGGTTTTACTTATGCTGCAGTCTCATTAAAAAGGCTGACTGCTACACTGGAATTACAGAAATCTAAACCAGGACCCTACATTGGGGGTGGAAAGAAATGGAGTAATAGTGAAGCAATGCCCCCAAATAATAGTCACCTTCAATTAATGAAGGGAAATGTGATTCACTGTCCTGCTTTCAGACTGGTGCATGCATATTGACAGAAAACTAAGTATGTGCTTAAATGCTTTTTATTTTTTTCTGTCAGGATGAAGGCATCCATCCTTGACAGTGAAAGAGGTAGTACAAAAAATAGTCTTTGGACATGTAGTCTTAATTTGGTTTGAACACATCTTAACATTACTTGTGTTCTGCTAATATCCCCTACAAAAGTTGTGGTATGAACTCCCAAAAGTGTCCTAAAAAGTACTGGTGTGTGCACTCTTGCTGATGAAATGCAGTCTTTCATTCAGTACCAATATGGTAAGCCACGCAATCCATGGAACAATAATGGGGTCTTCCCTAAGTCTGATTGAACGTTTAGAAAAGAATGTCATGGTTTGAAAACAAAAATTATGTAGCAGAAACCCCAAAGAGCCTCAGAGAGAGCATCACAGAAATTTTCCCTTTAGGTTACAGAACAATGCAAAAGAGCATATTATTTGTTAAATTAGTTCTAGAGGACCTCCTTTGTGTAAGCCTAGTATGAAAATAAGAAAGACAAATGTATTACTGCCACTCCTTCTGCACCTGACAGATACCTGTCTTTTATTCAGTACTCAGCTTCATATTGTGTGTGAGAGAATTGAAACCAGCTTGGAAATTACTTTGTTGCAGCATGGCTAGTAGAAAGCTGAAAATACTAGTATATTAGTATTGTATATTAGTATGTATAATTACTATACATACTATAACTATATACATTAGTATGTATATTAGTTTATTATGTTCATAGTCTTTATTATTTAAAACTGAGGATTATATTTTATATCTTTTTCTATATGGGTTTTGATTATCTGAGAGAGAAAAAGAAAAATGGGGGGAAAACAAAAGAAGCAATGATGAGAACTTACTACTTTGGGAAAACATTCTTACTTTGCAGTGTGAAAAAATAAAGAAGCAAAGTGTAATAGAAGGGAAAGTGCACCTAGTTGTGAGAGAATAGTGTATGTAGAGCCCCACTAATACCTCTCTGAGCACCCCAGGGTGTACCAGGCCCCTCAAGCATTCAAGAACCTTGGCTGTGAAGTGAATGCCTCAGAGAAGCTTACCTGTCCCGAAAGAGTTTTGTGCCACCATACCCTTGAGACTGAATATGCAAAATCTTGTCAGTGTGTACTTTGGGAAAATCATGTGCAGCAGATTTCATTTTCCTAGCTAGAGCTTCTGACCACAACCGACTCATAAAAAATGAGTTCTCTCAGAATATGGGATTTGTGTTGCTTCCACCAAAGAGGGAACAAAGCCAATTGGCCTATAAAATTGGCTTTTTTAAGTAGTAAGGGCATTATAAAAAACTGTCAGTCATAGAAAATATACTTGGATTGCATGATCATAGGTAATTGAGTTTCATTTAAATGGAAGAGTAAATAGAGGCCTGTAATGAAAGGTATGAGTTTTGAATAGACAAGCTAAGGTAGACAAAATTAATTAGTTAGCCATATAGGCAACAGAGCTCAGATTAATATTTGACTTGAAAGTCAAAGAGGCCTTGAAGTCCTTTGTCTTGCATATCCAAAAATGTTCTTGAACATGTATCCCAAGCAGAGAACTAGCAGGCATAGCAGAAAACCTCAAAACTGGATAAATAATTAGTACTTATTAAACATTGGGTTTAAACAGCAAAGAATGTAAAACCCTACATCTTGTAGAATAAAATGAGAATTTACAGAAGTCAAACTGCAATGAAACTTTTATGGAGCATTAGGTTTGCCAATGTGCTTATTGACCATGCAATTACAAAATTAAACAAGGAAAATGGAAAAAAAAAAAAAAAAAACCAAAAAAAAAACCCCAAAACAAAACCACTAAACACCATTGCTAAGGACATAAAAGCAGTACAACTACTGCCTTCAAATTAAATTAATTTCATCTTGGTTTCAGTACCAGTAGCATTGAACGGTAATGGTAATATGTCTCTCAGTTTCAGTGTCCAGACAGAAAGCTTTATCTGTTCAAATTGTTCTGTTTGAGAGGTGAAGGTAGACTGTATAATGGGCACTATATCCTTATTAGAAACACTGGCGGATAATCAATCCAACAGCCTATTGGAAGACATTAAGAAAAGAACTTAGAGGTGTCTAACTCCTGCCTCCAATTATAACCTCATAAACACAATGCAGAAGTGTTTTCATCCTTGGTCATTTGGCTTAAACTACTTAGCTAATCTTCTTTATATTTATCTATTTCTAACTGTAATAACTCTTATTTCCCAATTTGCTTGTTTTCCTTTCCCAAGGCTAAAGTGAATATTATTTTAATCTAGCTTTTCTGACCCAAAGCCTTAGTAACACTGTTTGCCTTTTATTTGTTTTTTTGTTTTGTTTTTTTTGTTGTTGGTTTTTTTTCCTTTAACCTAAAGTTAATAGTCTTCGATAATAGTTTCCTCTAACTCCTCAGGAATATGCTCTATTCTTAAGCTTTTTTTTTTGTTATTAACTCCATCACTTCTGCATCAGGCCTTCCAACAAATATGAGTTCCTGTGATCAGGTAGGGGTTACTTGCCCCTGGAAGCACCAGAAGGACCACATCCCGGAGTTTAAAGAAGCACTATTGCCATAGCACAAGATAAAAATCAAACTTCATCTAGAATGATATAGTTAGTTATGCTCACCATTCAAGGTTATTTCAAAGTGAAACATGTAAACAAAAGGATTGCTATAGTAATCAGAATAAAGTATTTTTGTAAAATAAGTTGATTTTTTTTTTGGGGGGGGGGGAGGATGGGAGGATAATAAAAGGAGGCTTTTTATTCTGTCTAGAGAACAAGCCTCTGAGGGTATATAATTGTGTAATTGTTTTAAGGGCAATACTGGAACAATAGCAACTGGATGATAATACTAGCCATGGACAACTGTGGTCTTAAAAGGTTTCTGACTGTCAGTGGAAGTAGGCTTTGGATTAGCCTCTTCATAGGAGAAGTAAGCTAAGACAGTGTAACCAATTTTAATATATGGTGTGACTGGTGCTATTAGTGTATGATAGGAATGAAATTGATATATTCTGGGTATGTGGTAGACCCTTACAGTACAGGTGAGAGAGATATGGAGATGGTCATCCGTCTTTCCTACCCAGTTGCTCCAAGTTCTTTCTAAAGAGTACAATTTGCATTCTGTAAGCGTTGGCATTTCTCATTGGCCATACGGTGTAAAAAAGTTGCTTGGTTGGTTTGTGGGTTGTTTCGTTTTCTTTTCTTTTCTTTTGGTTCTTTTGTTTGTTTTGTGGTTTGTTGTTTTATGTTTTTTGTTTTCTTTGTGTGTTTTTTTTTTCATTTATTTTATTTGCTATTCAAACTGGAAAAAAAATCAAGACAGGGAGAATACAGAAACAGAATAATTAATTTTATTACCATGGTATCATTTTTGTTTGAAGGGGCAGGGAAATGTTTTACTCTGGGTTTTGGTTTTGATTTTGAAGTGTGGAATAAATCTAGTCAAGAAATCCAAATTACATATCCTAGTATTTTTGGTCTCTTCTGGATTGTATTTCTGAGTGAAATTTAAAAAAAAAAAAAAAATTGTCACCTAACTCCACTGCTGACCCAGTCAGAAGATCGTGGCCTTAGATCCTTTTTTGGGAGTCAGTGTTTCTATAAATACTAAATACACAAATTGTGCGTATTTAGAACTCTGCTAAATCAGAGATAAGATTGTCTCTTGTGTCTGTCCCTTGCCTGGATGCTCAAGGAAGCATGAGGAGGTCCTTGTACCCTTTTGTCTAATTCACTGCCAGCCCATAAACAAAAAGCCAGATACAATCTAGCCCAGATTTATCATCTGTCCTTCAAGTACCAGGGGGCAATACTAGGAAAGAATAACAGATGTAACCATGTGTATAGTATCAAGTGGGAAATAACACTGAGAAATGTTTTGCATTTAACTTTAAAACGTTAAAAGAATCAGTTGAATGACTGTCAGGCAGAAGGTCATTCAATCCTTAGAGAAACAAGGAAAAATGTCCTATGCTGTGTCTGGAGATAGCTGACATACAGATGGTACTTAAAGCAAGCTCTCTGACCCAGAGTTCAAAGTCTATATTGAACCTGACTCCAAGACCTAAACATTTGCTGTTCAGTCTAATAGGGCTGTGTAACTTGAAAGATTGTATTTATACATTAGAATCCATGAGAGTTCTATATGAAAAATTACTACAGACAATGCATGCAAAGAACCTTTCTTCCTAGGCACATCTAATAATTCCACTTCTATAAAAGTTGAAATTTATTTTTACATGCCAGAATGTATCTTGATATTATGTGGATGTATATGGGAAATGAAGGGCTAACAGACTTTCCCAAACCTGTGAGGACCTTTTAAGGACAGAGAAATTACAGTTCTTGCATCCAGAGAAATATAAAGCTTTTCTCTAGTTTCATCTGATATCATATGAATTGGGAATAAGATCTGGTGGGGGCCTAGATGACACTGGCTGGTATCCCTAGCATCCTACTAGCTCTCAGAGTGGCATAATGAGAAGCAACTAGAAAAGCAGCAAGAGAGAGGGCAGGGCTGAGAGAGCGTCTGGATGGTGCTTAAACCATGTGTTTCACTGTGCTGGGCTTAAACCACGACAGTCTGATACAGGGAAACAGCACCATGAAAGACTCTGCCCATGGGGGAAGGTCAGGTGTCCTGTCTGCAGGAGCAGTGAATCAGGTGCCTTACAAGAAATGTCAGCCTGAAATGTTACAGTACAAAATGCTGCAGAGCCAAAGCTCAGGAGGTTGCCATTGAGCAGTGTAAAAACAGCAGCAACAAAGCTGTATGGTCAAAATCTCAGTGCTATATATAGGGACTTTACACTTAACGGCAGACACTGTCAAGCTGGCAAGGCAGAAATCATAAATGATCGTTGCAATAATCAAAATTCCATACGACTAGGCACAACCACAGTATTCTGTACCAATATTCCTAGGGATCTATCTTGCATTGGCCTTTTTAGCCATCAGCGTGCTTGCAGCAAGTGTGGGTAGAACCCTTACCAAATCTTCGTTCGTGAAGCCTAGCCATGACTCCTAGGAGAGGAAAAAAAAAAAAAAGCTACATTCTTTTCTTAGTATTTTGTTTACATCATCTCCTACTTTTTCTCTGTGTTTACAAGATTAGTGTTTTCTTTTTATCTTTGCTTGCTTTGCTAATAGCACCTCACAGTTTGTATTACAGAAGGCTGGTGCTATTAAAATTTGCATTGTTTTGCATATTTATCTGCAGTTTATTTCTTCCACAATGTTGTTTTCACATTGTGTTTTTACACCTTCTGTGTGCAACTTAGGATTTCACTATTTTTTACTTTAAGTGTAGATGACCTTTTCAGAAAAATTATAATCCAACCAAAATGGTTAATGTTTTCTTAAGAGCTATTCCAATGCACAAAATTCCAAAACATCACAGATTAATCTAAAGAAAATTCACCAGAAACCTTTTTTTAACAATTGACAGTTTTCTTCTATATTAGCAGTTTGCTAAAACTTTTTGTAAATTGTGGACTGAAACTAATAATTAATGGAGTATGCACTAGACACCTTTCATGTTTCCAATTAGAAAAGTAGTCTGACCAAGTCAGAAAGAGCAACGCAGAATGAAGTGTGCAAGCAAGCCAAGAAAAGTGTAGGAAGTACAGGCTCATTATGAAAAATAAAGGTTGTTAGGATACTTGTGTCCCTAATCATGACGCTTTAATAAGATCTGTGTTGCACAAAGGTTTTCCTCTTACACTACATCATGGCCTCAAGAAAAAGCAAAGAAAATGCTGTGGAAAACACTTTATATATTTAATTGTTAGGGGAAATGGTAAATCTCATACATTGTTTAAAACTTAGTTTTGAATAGAGCCTCTCACATGTAAGGGAAAGAAGACACTGTCCATCAGAGTGTATGTGCTTATGCAACAGACATTTTGATAACTGCTCATTTCTGCTTACCTCATGTGCACTGAAATAGTGATAGAGAAAATAAAACTTCAAAAATCAAGACTAGAGTAAAAAAGTAAGGAGATCTGTAGCCAGGGAACTGAACAGCTGGGGAAAATCTATCAAAATGGCAGCTGTCCCTAATCAGTATAGCAGCACTTTACTCAAAGGACTAATGCAAATGGCAGAGCCTCTGTTTTCTAACCCTGGACCTGGAGCATGAAAATGAAAGGTCTTTCCTTCTTTGCATCCATAAACTGGGATGGGGAGAGAGAGATGGAGATGTTGATCCATCTTTCCTAACCACTTGCTCTACTGAGAGTTATAGCAACAATACAAGTGTTTACATATATAACTTGATTAGGGAGAGAGAAGTCTTAAGGTACCAGTGAGGCCCTGCAGCCCTGTTTTCTTCCTGTGACTGTATGGCACCCTGTGGTTTTTGCAGAAGCCTTTGGTACAAGTATAGATGTGCAAGACCCAAATGTAATCAGCCACACATGTCCATACCATGCATTATTCACAAGGCTAGATGTTCAAGTGCTGAAGCTCATTTCCAGCTTCAGAGGCACTGTGGCATCAGTGGAAGAGCCACATTTGCAACAGTCCCTGTGGGATACCTGCCTGCCTGCTTACAGGCTGGTGGAAGCTGTGCCATCACAATGCTGAGCTAGAAGCAGGTTGTTTCCTGTTACCTCGTGAACTTCAGCCATGAGCTCATCCTCTGCCACTGCTGCAGTGAAGGGACTCAGATGAAAAGAAGATAAGGGCTGTGTATGAGGTATGCATCAGGGTCCTTTGGCCATGACAAGGTGTCTGCCTTGACATTCTGATTTTTAAATGCCAAAGGAAAGTGAAGGGGAAGGACAAAAAGAGAGAGGACTAGGAGGGAGAGAGGCACCCCAATACTAGTCCAGGATGGGCTGGCTGGTTATCGCCATTTTCAGACCTTCTACCCCCTCACAGCTGTGCTACCAGTCCTCAAAGATAGGTTTGATTACCAGGAGCTTGCTACGTCAGGCATAATTCCTCTCAGTGCAGAGATACCCAGAGAAGCAGGTACAGTTAGAGCATTTCGTTCTTCAGTAAAAGAGTGGGTATATGATAAAAGCTATATGTGAATACTGATTTTACTTTTTCAAAAGCTGACAGTGCTTTTGGCATCCATGAAAATCATGCCCTCTTTTGGGTGAGTGCCATTATGGCAGCCACAAATCAGAAATCCTGCTCATGAACTATCTTTAGAGGATGGTAAATCCTGAAAACCATTGCACCTGTGGCAGAAGGAGCTGCCACCTTGGGATGTCATTAATCTCCTTGGAGTCAATATGCAAGTCAGTGTTGCCCTCAGTTACCCCAGGAACTCCACTCTCTGTTCATCAAAGCAGCAAGTGCTGCTGCAAGTGATTGAAAATGTCCTGGATGCTGTGAAAATGTACCTCTTGAGAGGTGCAGAACACCAGGATGTCATCCAGGTATACCATGGCATAGCACGGTATAGCTATGAAGCAAGTCCCTGAAAACAGCATTTACAACAAACTGGAATGTGGCTTGAGCATTGCAGAGACTGAATGGCATCACAGGATGCTCATAATGACCCCTTATAGTTCCACTGAAGTGGGCAATGGAACCCACTACAGAGATTTGGAGCACTTCAGGAGAAGAGGCAGGGGGGTGCTGGTTCTTCACTCTGGTGTCTTTCTGCCTCCTGTAACCCGTGCAGAAGCAGAGACTTTCACGCTTCTTTATGAAAACTAGAAAATATATGGAAACCCCCACTAGGGAGTCAGAGGGGAAGCTGAACCCATACACCACTGGTTCTTGAGGTACTCCTTGAGGGCTGCTGATTTAGATTCTGACCAAGCATAGATGCTCCCAGAAAGCACATCCTCCTGGGTGGGGTCACGCAGAATGGTGGAATATTTGCTATTAGATATGGGAAATGTGGAAGGCAGTCCTTCTGTAATTCCTAACGTGATTATAGCACACAGCCTGTGTGTGCACATAGCTTACCAAAATATGTGCCTTGAACAGAAGGGTACTGTGATATTGAAAATGCTTGTTACTGGGGTGAACCCACTACTTTGATAACATTAAAAATGCTAAATCTAGATATACACATTAAATCCCATATAAAGCCTTCTAAAATTGCCATAAAGAAACATGAGTGGCCCTGTTGGGATGCAGCATGCTGTATATGGTAGATATATTTCTACCCTTAGAAATGAGTAGATCACCTCAGCCTGAAAATGCCATCAGAATGTAATGTACGAAAAACAGTAGTGAAATGATGCAGAAATGAATGATACCAGAGGCATGCTGATATAACAATATTATACCTTCTTGGTCAGTATGCCTAGTATACCTCACAGAAAATCCTTATTTATGATGTACAATATAGACTACAAATAGCCATGTGTATAAATATAATCCTGAAAAGTACCATTGAGTTGACACACCAAATGCACCCATTGTAATTTCTAACACCCACAGCACTCATTACAACCTATCATGACCACGTTGTACATGCCTTTCAGTCTTCTTGGCAGCTTTTCTGTTTGAGGGGTGATTTGGAAAGGGAGCCTTTTCTGAAAAAGACAAGGACAAATTGTTCCAGTGATGGGCCAGGAAGAAAATGGGAATGCAGAAATATGATGACAAATATGATGTTTGGCTTTGCTTCAGTCACTTTGGTACTACAGGATGTAGCATGCTCAGAACTGCCAGCTTCTGAAAGAATGGAAATTTCAGCATTGTCACAGTATTTAAAAAGAGACATCTGACAGCAAACAAAAATAAAAATTAAAGAAACAACCAACCAAAACAAAAAAAACCCTCAAGATTTTTCATTCTTGGTGGGTCAACAAGATTTGATTACTTAAACTGACACTGTCAGCACAAGTGTTCTTTAGGTATTTTCTTTGGTGCTTTCATGGATGGCATTTATGTAAGGTATGTACTATTCCAGAAGTTTATCCTATCTCACATCACAGGATAGTTTCTAAATTTATACAGCCTAAAGCAGCTGTTGAATTGAAAACAATGTCTTTAAGTGCAATGCTTTGTGTCTTGGAAGATATAGTTGATCTTGTATGCAAAAAAACCAGCTACATAGTAACTCAACTCAGTAAGTCAACTTTTAGAACAAAATGTCTAGTTTAAAAACTGGAAGTTTTTAAATTTGGGTGGGGTTTTTTTTGGTTGGGGGGTGGTTGTGGGGTTTTTTTGGTGGGGTGTTTTTTTGTTTTTTTTTGTTTTTTTGTTTGTTTGTTTTTGTGGGGTTTTTTTGCGTAGTTGGTTTGTGGGTTTGGTTTGGTTTGGTTTGTTGTTTTTTTGGTTTTTTTTAAAGAAGATCCAAGTGAAATATTTCAATTAACATACATATACTACATATTAGTGCATAAGAATAGTGATTACATGCATTAAAAAGTATCTCTTTCAGTGATATTGCCAAGTTTTTGTGCTAAGCAAATCAAAAGAAGCATTGAAATGGTCATTCATATTCCTAGTTCACAATATTATTTCCTTGTAGTAGGACTAGTAATGAACTTCATTGAAGGCTATGTGACATATTCTTAATTGTATTGCTTTCTCATGACAAGAGTTCTTTCCAGTACAGATGCCTCTTTTGGACTGAAAGATAACACAATGCGTTTTAAGAGCAGAAACATTTGTTTTCTTGACTGATCAGCCATGTTCCCTCTCTTGTACCTATCTGATGTTTACCAGATGTCTTGGTCATGAAGACTGAACAAATTTTCTGAAGTGGACTATGGTGTACAGAAAAACTGTACCAGCCATAAAACTACTTGCAAATTAGTTTTTTTTTTAGAGCAAAGAAACTGTGGGTTTCTCTTAGCTCAAACTATAGTGAAGGAACTGAAAAGCCATCAGTAAAACCTCATGAACTCATTAATCATAATTGAAGGAACTTCAGAGGAAACTGTGAGAGTGTTTTAACTATTGATCCACATCCTGGAAAGAGGTGATTCGCTAATCCTTTCATCCCAGCTGCCACTGACAGTGCAGTACAGGTGAGCCATGGCAACAATAGCTGACAAGCTTGACCTCTGATAAGGCAATAGAGTCAAAGTTCTTTAGCCAGGAACTGAATATGTTCAGTCTGTCTCTGAAAAAAGACTGTCCAGCTTGAGTTGTAAACATTTTATCAAGTTTTATACACTGTAAATCAAAATGTTCTTAGTGCTGGCAAAGAAAGTGAGGCATTGTTAGCTCATTAAATGAAAAGGTCCAAAGGCCAGACTTCATCATTAAACTTTATTTGACACATCTTACATAGATGGTGAATAACATGTGAATCCTCTTTAAAATTACAAATTACCTTCTTCAACCTTGATATCAGCTGTTGTTTTTTCCTATTAATATAGAAAATCAATGCAGGTTGATAGAGAAATCATCTAAAATGATCAACAACCATTACGGCAGCTCGTGGGCACATAAGACATGAGATACTACTTGTCCCCAAAACTTTCCTTTTCAAATGTGTGGGAAGTGATATGCCAGATAAAGAGAAGAGGAAATGAGATAAGTTAAAAGTTAAGAAGATTGCTTAATGTCTGGTATGTAGTGTTTATAAAGTTCAGTTAATTTTAATTAATTAATAATTAAAATATTAAATCTATAGTAGTCTGCATATAGCTAGCTGGTTTCTGAGAAGATGAGAAACACTTTCCTCATGGAAATTACATTGAAAACATGTGAAAAATATTTCAAATCTTTCAAACCTTCTGCTTAAGGTTATAGTCTCTAGAAAGGTCAATTCAAATATGGGAAGCCTACAGATCTGATAAAATGGCCTACTTTGACTCCTGTATGTTCAAAGTCTCCATAGAAAGCAATTTTTATTTTGCATATGTAAAAGCTGCAAGTTAAGCAACTTTTGATCACTAAGTTTTTCTATCATATTGCATCTAGTCATTACCCTTGAATTTGTCTTTCTCAGGACTTACTGTAAGATTGCACCTGATTCATTAAAGCTATACATTGCCTCTGTAAAGCAGGTTCTTCTAGGTCTGGCTGGAAATTCATATCCATCTCTTGCAACTCAGGGTTGTGTACATAAATCAGTTGAACTCACTGGTCTGACAGAAAGTCTTTTTTCCCCTTTTTTAATGAGTTCATTTTGTATCAGATCATTGAGCTGTTCCACTTCCTTCTTTGATTACACCATAATTAGATTTGAAACAAGTGAATAAGTAACTGTTGTGTATGGTGTAAGAAAGCAGGAGAAGAACTGAATAGACAAAGAGTGAACTACAACATAATGAAACTACACCTTTACTTCTATATCTAGAAAGTCTAGTAATCAAAGTGAAAGAGTCAGCAGATTAACACCAGCTTTACTGTTGCAATCAATCACCCTGTTTCATCCTTTTGTTTTATTTTACATGGGACTTCTTTTGTCTGAAGATGGTGAGGTGTCAGTCACTTCAAATTATGGCAAAACAAGGCAAAATACTGCCAAAGACATTTACCGTGTCCTTAATATGATTGGATTTTCTTTCAATAACACTGAACCAAATTACATTATAGAAGCATAAAGAAAATGTTTCTGTTACAGGATCTCGTAGAAATCCTACTATTTGTGCACTACTGGAAACATTTACCCTGTATAGCAAAGTTCAGTGTTATCTTCCATGTTGTTACCAGTTTGTCTCATAAAAATGTCATAGGTTTCATGCTATCCATATCACTGTACCAAATAGCTCTGAGTTTGTACTCTATACCATATACAAAGTTTGCTGGCCTTGTTCCATGCCAAAAATAATGCATGATTTCAATTCACATAAACCACTTTATGGTGAATCAGCCTCATGATGACTTCAATTATGTGACAATATAGTGTTTCTCTCTGGATTCACCAGCCAGCTGTTCACCAGAAAGAAAAATACTAATATTGATTAGAATAATAAAAATGCCAACCACCAGATTTATTTTTAAGGGCTCATGGTTAAGAATCACACAGATCTAACAGTTGTCACTCTAGAACTAATAGTCTTAGAGCAAACTGAAACAATCTCATATGTTTTGATTATTAAAGGAATGGATATTACCTTGTCAGTCATTGGTTTCAGATATTTTAATCCTTTATTTCCATAATAAACTAGTCAGGCTTACTGATTTCTTTAAGACTGGGGATAGGGAAAGCACTTTCACCTTCATAGTTTAACCTAGTTCTCTATTTTTGTTGATGTCCATTTCCGCTGTGGGAGCTAGTATATAAATATGTTTTGCCTCAAATTTCTCAGAGTGGTAACTATCTTAAACCAAAATTGTCATGGTTTGCACAAATCAGTAGGTATTTGACAGATTTAGTAGAGGACCCCAAGAGCAAGCAGAGGTTGCACTTTCGCAGGTCATGCCCCTGGAAAAGAGAGACATGACAAGGAAGAGGACCTTGTACTAACAATATTCACACAGTAGCTATTTGTGGGTTAGTAGCAGTCCTGTTTTAAATTGCATAAAATCATTAATAATTAGTCACAATTGGAATTTAGACTATACTTTTTAGCATTACAAATCAAGCAGCTTTGAAATTAATGAAATATTAAAAAAAATTAAAATACTATATTGTGGACAATATCAAGCAATGCAAAGGATGAGTTGACTAGTTCCAACTTCTTTCTTTCCTTTAAAACTTATTTCAGGGTAGCATTATATGCTACATATAGTGTGGCTTTCGAGTTTTACAGATCCTCTTGCAGTGTCATGTATTTTGATTTAAACAAATGTTAGGTATACATTAATTGCTGATGAAGATATATGCATACCTTCATTTTGAATTTCCCTGTGATTTTGTTGTATATTTTTATAACTGATGAAGATACTTTCTTGAATTATTTTACAACACACAACACTAGGGAAAAATAATGGTTTAATCATCTTAGAAAAAAAATAAGAATAGTAACAATATTTATAAATATATTAAAGGAGGAAAATGTTTGGAAAAGATCTATTAAAATATATTTCCCTTGGGGAAATATAATATCAGCTCACATGATTAATTTACAGTGTCTCAAGGATTCACTGAAACCCATCTTAAACTTCTTTATGTGATCAATTCCATTTTATTGCTGTAAGATTTATGCAATAAAGGAAATAAATTGTTGATTTATCTCACTGTTTCACTTGTGTGACAAAGTATAAGAGAGAAGCAATGAAGAGGCAAAATAAACTTATGTACAGAAAATAATTTATTGTATGCTATTTTTGTTTAGATTTGTGAAGATAGTTATTTTAGATTTTTTTCATTTTGAATGTTTTCTTAACATATCAGGCACACCAAAAAAAAAAAAAATTCAATTAGAGTAATTATTTTTTTATTCAAATTTGAATATTATGTGTGTATATAGACCCAAGGCAGGAGAAAGTTCAAAAAATTCTGCATTTTGAATGGAAACTGAAGTTTTTGGTTTAGGTGAAGAGTACACAGTAGAATGGAGATATACTATAAGTTTCATGAGTATTATCCAAAGTGCCTGAACAACGTCATGGTGATACCATCGAAAGGAATGACAGAGTTGTCTACTTTGTCTAGATATGTAACTCACAAAAGGTTTTTTTAATTCTGCCAGGGGGAAAAAAATACAAACAAACAAACAAACAAAAAAAAAGAAAAAAGAAGGAAAACAAAACCCAAGAATGAGTGGGGATAATTCTTCGGATAATTCTCATGTAAGACAGAAACCAAAATTAAGTCCAGATAACATGTAAGTCTGAAAAAGACACTGTATAAGAAGAACATTTGGAAAGCTTTTTTTTATAGAATGAATGTATTTTCTCAGTGAAACTGGGATTAGAAGGAATACTTGTGATAGATTTTTCCTGAATTTTCAATCAACTTTAGTGGTAATAGGCACTGGAGTCATTGTGGATCCTAAAAAGCTTTTTATAGAGACTTTTTATATAGGTCACTGTCATGATTCTTACTGATGTCAAAATCGTGTATACTCCTCTGTCTGTAGAAGGTATTGTAGATCTGGATCCTATAGTGTATAGCACATGAGAACACATTTGTACAGAACCTTCCCACACATACAGCACTATAACCCATGTCAGTTGATGAATTTTAAAATGTATTTGTTTGAAAAAACAGAACAAGATTACCATGAGAAATTGCCAGCACTTCTTTTTATTGTCCCTTTCCTTTGTATTTTCAAGTACTCATTTTTCATTACTACAGGTAATACAGAACAAATGCTACAAAGATATATTAATCTTAGATCTAAAAGATATCAGAATCGTAACATCAATATAACAGAGTATGTATTAGTGGGTCATAAATGCAGTCCTCAGCTGGTATGATATATTTATGAAAGTTTCTGTCCTTTTTGTTGTCCCATCTCAGTGTTCCCAGAACATGTTAGAGAGCTTGTCGAGAGCATCTGCTTGACCTCTTTGAGGACAGGTCTGGCCATAGGCATTCCAGTTAGTCCAGGATGTCTACAGTGGAGCTTTGCTATGAAAAACATCTGCATAGTGGTTTTGCTGATTTCCACTCTGTGTCCTTCAGCAATTCCAAAGCAAGTGAACTTGTTCAGAAAAGAAAACTGGGTCTCCTTTTGAGTTAATTCTTGGGGAGAAGTATCTTTGGCGGAGACATCCTTCAAAGACAACACAGAGGGTGAGACTGGTCAATAGTGAGAATGAGAAGATGTGCAGTAGGATATCTACTTCCTCATCATGTGAGAAGCCTGTCAGCATTTGTTGACTCTGAAGACATTCATTTCTCTTGAATCTTATGATGCAGTATTTATCACATTTGCACCAGAAGGCACCTGGGTGGTATTTACTGAGTAAGAGTTCTCTTATGCTAAAGCATTCAAAACGTTCAGGATCATTTTCAAAAGCAATTTACACTCACGGGGGCTGGAACTCATTCAACTTTATCCACTCTGACTTCTTTTTGATAAATTTTGAGGAATGTTGCACATGGCTGATACAGAGGTGAGGACTTTCTAAGAGGGGGGTCAAAAAGTGAGGTCAAAAATGGTTTTCAATGCATTTGGTGAGGTGATTAAGGCACAAATGTTAATGGAAACAGATTATCGAAGACAGCGCACAGGGAAATGGTCTTTCTTGAATGGAACCACGTTCTACTTGAGTACTCTAGTGCAATACATTCATATATGCTATTCCTGTTTTATTGATGAGGCTTAAATCCAGATGGTACGCAATACATATCCTGGCAAGTATCTTTGGTTCTCATCATTTTATAAACAACATATTTTTCACAGTAGAGTTGCTTACAGGCACTTAAATTTACCTCTGCATACACCCAGTGGTCTGGCTACTGTGGCAAAACCGACCAATTTAGTGCCGCCTTGAGGCCAAGTGTGTTCGATATCCACTAAGTGCATATTCCCTCACCTATGTCTGAACTGAGGCTGATCCACTGAATATTGGTACTCTGGGCTTCTGTACAATGCACTGAATCCAAAGGTCATTTCCTCAAAAACCAGAGTAGGAAAAGAATACACCAGCCACATTTTTGTAACAATACCACAGAGGACTCAAAGTCAAAGCCAGAATCCAATCTGTCAGGTGGTTTCATGGAGTCTGAATGTCATTTTGCAAGTTAGCTGCCTGGGACTAATAGTTCTGGGAACCTCTAGGGTTTGGGGCTGTCCAAACTTCTATGGAGTCAATTTATCAGAAGTCAAGTATTCTGCTCTTCTTCTCCCTTTGCAGACTTTTGTCACATAGTACCTGCAAGGCAGAAGATTGTAGAAGATTGATCCTTTTCAAGGAAGTGATTCATCTGCTGCTATGTGGGGTAGTTGTTACAGCTGCCACCCTGCTTCCCTACTAGGAGATTCAGTACTTGGTGAAGGAAAATAGGCAGGTGCACATGATCACTGAAGCCTGACCAGGTCCATTAGCACTCAGTACACTGAGGCATCTGCGCATGGCATGCTGGAGTTGATGAACACACAGACTTAATGGTTAGACCTAATTAAAAATAATTACTAATGTGGCAAGAAACTTGTATTATGTTCTCTTTTCAGTGTAGGAATTCAAATCTACTTTGTCTCTAGTCTAGAGTTAATGTAAGGGAGGGAAACAATGCTAAATCTTTCTTCATCTGGATGTACCACTGTGCAGCCAGAAACATTGCGAGATGAGGGGCCAACGTGGCACTGCAACCTCACACAGAGGACATTCTTTTGAAGGGATCCTTAAGGAAACAAAACAAACAAATAAAACCCAAAACAAAACAAATTAAAAAAAAAAAAAAGAAAAGAAACTACTTGAGTAGTTCTTTACACATCATCTGATTAAAAATAGACCTTAATCTTTGAACAAATTGACATTGCACTCTGAGACATCCACCCAGATAGTAGTAACCAGAACCTGC
This sequence comes from Dendrocincla fuliginosa, assembly GCA_035047845.1. Lineage (NCBI taxonomy): Eukaryota > Metazoa > Chordata > Aves > Passeriformes > Dendrocolaptidae > Dendrocincla > Dendrocincla fuliginosa. The sequence goes on from JAWWMO010000043.1 coordinate 16,107,469, forward strand.
ATATTCACACAATCGAGCTAACTGCTTCTCTGCTGTAATACAATTTAATAACTCTGCTGTGCTATCGCCATACTGCTTTCAGATACTGCACCTAAATATACCCTTAGTCCCTTTATCTCTTCTGTGGCTGAAAGGGTTACAGACGTACACCTTATTCTGTCTTCAGAATCCCACTGAATAACCTTCTTTTCAGTTTATAAGTGGTAGCTGTGAATTATGTTTAAGGTAAAGTATGCCCATTAGCTGATGCTTTAGAAATTACATCAGACTGTATGCCTTATTTGCAATAGGAATTGAATTGTGAGTTCTACAGTCTTTGCTCAATGTCATAATTCTAAAGCTTTTTATTATAGATATTAAAAAGCAGGGATTTAATTAACAGTAAATAATTCTATTTATTTGACCAAAGGACCAATGAGCTTTTTTTTTCACTTGTCTGGTTTTTTTTTGTTTGTTTTCTGTTTTGTTTTGTTTTGAATTCCGAAGAATTCAGTTTATCTTTTGTATCTTCAGATTGGAACACTTCTTTCCCTTAACTCACAAACTTACCAAACAGAAGTGTTCTGCCACACTTTTCTCTTTAGGACACTATATGTTATATTTGCTATGAGCCAAATAGCCTTTACAGAGATGTCTGGGATATAAGCCAGTTAAAATGGTCTCAGGAGAATCATCAGGATTGCTGAAAAACAAAAAAGTATACTTATATTTAAGGATATGAATATCTCAAATTAACACAGCAAATGGCAATTGACAGCTTTTGATGAATTTTGGCACTAATTTCTGATCAAACAATGTGTGAGGATTTAAATGAGAATGTATTTATCTCTTCATTGACATTAATACCGATCTGAATCTGTAGCTTCTGAATTATGTCTACTTATAAGCCATGTCCTTTTATTTCCATATGTTAATACTGTTTGTATTATTTAGCCTATCAGGCAAATGTGTATGTCATAAGTGAGCAGAGCAGTGTCATTGCTAGGAATGATAGGACCATTTTCAAGTCACTCTGTTGATTTTGTTGGCAAGGTGCTCAGTTCCAGTTTATGTGAGTATGGCCAAGGTTGCTTGGTCCGTCTTTGAGAAAGCTGGCCTCTGGCAAATATTGATTTTTTTTTTTTTTTTTTTTTTTTCCTATTTGGAGTTAGCCCAAAGTGTTCCAGATGTCAGAATTCTGACTTAATATCGTGCCAGATTTTGAATGAAAATTCCCAGGAGCAGAGCTTATTGGTGGAATATGCAGATACTCTGCTATATATAGAAGAACACCAGTGTAATCAAATATCAACATAAGTACACCTTTAAAAAGAAAATCATGGTGAAAAGGTCTTCTCCTACACATATAGATGTTCTGCATTTTGAACGTCTGTATGAAGAAGAAGTACCACAGGTTAATTAAGCATACTTTATCAGAGTAAGTTTAAAGTCCTGACAGTGAATATATTGTAAAAAGTAAACCCTTCTGACCCTAGCTTTTAGTCAGATAGTGTGCTGGTTTGGAGTTTTTAAAAGGAAAGGGAGAAGATTCAGGAATAATTTCAAATTCTTTTGGGCCAAATGTTAAATCAACAAACAATCAGATAATAATATTTGTTAAAACCTGGACTTTTCACTTCTTTTTGACATTTAAGTGTTCTAATAACTTTCAAAATCCAAAAGAAACTTCGATTCCATCACAGTATTTCCCATTGTCATGACATTTGCAACACTCTTTTATGGCATATCCATTGCAATTATAATATGTTTAATTCCTACTGATGTGTTATAATAGGATGTATTGATCCAATCAATTCTTAGGTGCACATTTAAAGATTATATATATCATTAGTATATATTTGTAATGATTTTAAAATTGTAAGGGCTTAATGCTACTTAAAACTGACTAAAACATCAAGATCAAAGTGCTCCCTGTCTGTGCTATAATGAAAAGAATCTAAGCATCAAATGTACTAATTAGAAGGCAGCTGTTTTCCTGTTAGTATTTTAGCTTGAAATAATTTTTTCTAGGAAGATGAAAACATCATCTTATCTCTAGAAGTTACATAGCATGAAGTTATTTATTAAAAAAAAAAAAAAAAGAACAAACCACCAAACAATAAACTCCCCACAAAAAAACCCAGACAAACTCAAGGCATGTATTTTTTAAAACATCAAAGAAATAATCAGTGACATCCAGATTCATTCATCTAGATAAGACACCAGTTACATGTCTTCAGAAATTAGTTGCTGTTAGCCATCTCCACCATCAATGGAAAGAGAAAGGTTTTTCCAAATGGTAAGGTTTAATTTCATTTACATGATAAAGGTGATTGTATTTTTCCCTCAAATACTACTAGTCTGTACCTTTTTAGAGTATTTGACATGAAAGCACCTAAAAAAGTTAAGCAAGATATGTGAACATTGTTGCAGTATGTGCTGAAAAAACAGTACTACTACCTCAAAATGTCTGTTTCTCCATAAAATCTCCTTGATCAAAAAAATTTGTAAGTTAGGCATTCAAATGCCCAAAGGTCAATGAGTTAGTTTTTAGAGCCCAGGTTTTTATTTTTCTATTATAAGTGTTATATAGTTTCACTGCAGCTCAGAGAACACTGTGACACTGAAAATATAGCATCCCAGTCAATTCCTTTTAAAAAGTGATGCTAATTATTTAAGTATTAACTGTCAAAAGTTATATTATATACTCATAATAGCATATCTTATTGCACAGTGCTTCTCCAATGCAAAGTGAAAAAGTAATTGTTTAAAATGGAAGTTTAACTTCTTGAAGTACCACAAAATAATTTTTAACTTTTCTTGCACCTATTGAGTCTAGCAGTGATAAAAGACTTTATAATCAGAGTTAGTAATTCTGTATAGAAGAGAGTTGCAGCTAAACCTTACAAACAGATGTGACTTCTGGGGCAAATTTTATGCTTTTCACTTGCAAGGCTGTCTTTCAATAGTATTTTCCTGCCTATGTTGTCATTCCCACAGTGGTCCCTGTGAATCTAACAGAATCTGTGGAACACACCCACATTGTCTCCTACACAGATCCGATTTCTTCTTCTACTTGGAGAAAAAAAAATCCTTTTTTCCCAATTCTGTTTCATTAGAGAAAAACATCCAGTATCAGAGAAACATAATCTATTCCTTGCTAATTAATCCTGATAGTGACATCTCCAAGAAACTCATAGCCTAAGCCAATACCTGTTATGAGGAGAATATACAGGTCTCCTTCTGACAGCAGAAACTCAAACCATATGATGTCATTTGTGCATTAGTTCTGTTCTATATGGCATGTAATTCTTGACCTCAATGGAAAGATTGATCATGACTTCTTCCATCTGATATTTATGAAATGTTGCCTAGCATGTCTGGCAGAGTCAGTAATACATTTTCCTCTTTTTCTGTTTTGTCTCAGGTTTCTATAGCATCTGAGTTTTGTGTGATTTCTCATTAAACATTCTCAAGTTTCACCCACGCAGGCCATCTGGACTATAGTTAATATTTTAGGACCTATCCTCTTAACTTTGATGTACTTTCTTGTAACTGCTAAAACGTGGTGATATCTCTTCCTTCAGTGTTGAGAACCTCCCCCTCAAAAGCCCAGACATATCAGAGGAGCCAAGGGCTTGATACTGCCAGCAGCTGAACTCTTTGAAATCTCTTGTATATTTTTTTCAAATCCGATAAAATCTATGATGAGAAAAAGAAATCTGTGAATTCTCAGCACCAAAAATGAGAGGAGTAAAGTCCTAAAGTATAAAATATTATATTAAAATATGTATCATGTTAGTGGCTCCTGGAGTTGGTTTGTTACATTAGATTCTGAACAAATAAATGGTACTGTGATGAACAGCACAGATACTGTGTGATCCACTAAACTGGATTCACTAATGACATTGTCAATACTATAGCTTGCTCCCTGTCTTCACCGGAAGCTTATTTTCTTCTCGAGTTCATTGCTTTTCATCTGAGTAACTTTTATGAACCAGCAAGGTCCATTACACACCTACAACTGAAAAAAAGCATTTTACTCTGGTTTAACCTAGGAGTAGCTCTCAAATAGCTCAATCACCTTAGGGTCTGATCTTATTGTTGGTCATTCCTATGAAGTGGAAACAAGCTTGAAAGATAACAAAGCTCAGATAAATATTTGTGAGAAAGAAATTGACAGCTCTCATATTACTTGTAATGATATGTTCTTAGTGTAATACAATGCTTTTCTGTGATCCCGTCCTCCCAAACTTCTAGGAATGTGTGATCACTGTAATGACATTTCTCTCTTAAAGATGGACATACAGAAATGTTTCGTGATCTGTCTTGTAACATTAACTAACTGAACTATGATCAGTTGCTTCTTAGGCACAGGGACTGATCACAATTGGTACCCTATTCTTCTTTCCTGTCATCTGTACTGCTCAACCAAGACGAAATGCTCAGTCACAACGGCATGGTTTGGGCAGTGATACATGTGGAGTGGGTCATTCATGACTAAATGAGGCCTACTGAGTCACAAGCAGGAGCTGCTTAGAACTCTTCAGCATGAGAAAAGAGAGTAAGGGCAGAATTTAGTTCCCTTAACTCACATATCCAGGGCAGGCTAGATGCTCCAAGAGTCTAAGATATATTCAAAGTGTAAATGTACAACAAGGTCTTTTTAAGTAGCATCTGGACACCAGGGGAGATGCTCAAACATGTCCCACAGGCACTAAACATCTATGCTTAGGCAATATTGAACCCTAGATTTTGTTGACCATGACTGAGATCACACTGAAGTATCACATACAATACTTACATTTGGATTTCATAATCTCTGACTTCATCTCAATGAGAATTGTAATAATGGGGAGTTGAAGGGCTATCATGGAAAAGACAGTGGTTTAGGCATCCCTAAAATCTGATTGAGAAAGGTTTCTACAAGATAGGGGATTCACCTCATTTCTAGGAGAGGCACATGAAACTAAAGTGATAAGGTTCTCTGAAAATGATATATATCTTTGTGTGTCAAGAGATCAGATTTACTTCCTCTAATGCTCCCCAAAAATTCTATTGTAGCTGCTTTTATATATTTCTGTCTTTTGTCTACATAAATTTATTGTAAATTAAAGAAAATTCCTTGAAATTTGCCACAGTTTATTTTTCCTCTTTTTTGTTTGTTTTCAGTCTACTGCAGAAATACGATCACCACAGCAATGCTTGCCAAAATATCACAGAAACAGGATAGGGAGAGTAATGGTGATCTTGCCAAAGAATTTAGATCCAATATGCTGCACAGCGTAGAGAGCGCTCTGCCTCCAGTAGGCAGTGACACACTGGTTGATTTCTGAAACACTGCATGCTTACTTTGTGTTAAGTTTAAATGTATTTGCACTCTTAATTAGAATGCTACACAGTAGAATGCATTTAGGTGTGTGCTTTGCCACTAGAGGATTAAAATTGTTTTAATAGGCTAGTTTGAGATAATGCTCCTTATATTCCCTGTTTCATCCTTCTTCACAGCTTTGCTGTAGTCATGCACATCTTAAAACTGGAGGATGAGTGTAGGTATGCAAAAGGATAATTTACTTGGCATTATATGAATACATAACAAAACAAACATAAATATTTCCTGAAGGACAATAGGAAATTGTGCTTACAGACTTGAAAGTCTATAAGGTGTGTGGATATGTTATCATTAAACAGAAGAGCAACAGATTCAGCTGTATGCAAAATCCTTTACATATGTCAATCTTCCTGTTATGCTGTTGAGAAATATTCTCTCCCTCCCCAAATCTTGAAGAAAACATTTTGTTAAGTCACTACATTTTCCACTGTCCTTTCAGAAGTTTTATGGTTGAGTGATGGGTTGAAGGATCTCTAAAAAACCTCGTGTTTAATCTGATACAAGAAGGAATGTTGACTTTTTAAGGAATATCCACTTCACTTTCCCGAACAACTTCATTGTTTCTGTGGTGAGGTGTTTCAGGGAAAGATTTTTCACATTTTATGAAGTGTCTTTGGGGCCAGGAACTAAATCTCAAATAGCATTTGAACTTCTGATTTAAAGCTCATATATTTTGAGTCAGAATCAGCTCTTTTAATGGATGAAATATCCCAAATATTACATCTAAAAGTATGTTATCATTTTGATGTATTATTCATTTAACTATTTTTAAAATCCGTCTTAGTAAAACACTGTTCCAATTTTTACTGTGAGTGTGAGACTAACCTTGCTCCAGCCCAGCTGGGTGTCAGTCAGATGTCACTCACAGATGTACCTGAACAATCTTCTTCTTTAATTAGAAAAGAAAAAGTAATTCTTTATATTTGTGTGTGGACTTCAGTGCTGGCTTTTGGTTTTTGTGGTTTTCTTTGGGTTTTTTTTCGTCCTATTAAGTAGACTAGTAAACTTTATAGACGAGATTGTTTTTCAAACTTTATAATAAAAAGTCATCCTTTTCATTAAGTCCTCTTTTCTTGCAGCAATACAAGCATTGTTTTATGGAAGGTCATTGTATTTCATAGACTTATTAGCACACAGAAATATTTAAGTCCCTTTTTTCACAAGAAGGTGCAATGTAATTAAGGCTATGTCTTTCTTAAGATTTGTTAATCTATAAAGAGTGTGCTTTGAATATAGGTATAGGTGTGCACACACACACACACATATATAAATATGCTTTGTATAAAGGTATGAATATTCAGAATTCGGTATTCATTAAGTTATTGCATTTAAAAACAGATTCTTCGATTGGTGATATAATCTGAACCTGTCTCCTACCCTAGAGAAAAGTATATGGAATGGTAAATTCAGGTTATTTTTTCAATACCCTGAGGAAAGCCCCTGGCTATTCTTAGAGACTTTCAATTGTGCTAATATTGCAGTTACTTTTTATTTGAAGAGTATAAGACAGAGAAGTAGTCATTTTTCAAGTTTACAATTTCACACCAGCTACAAATCTTTCTTAGTTTTACCTGCTACTAACTATTTGTGCACACCTCCAACCATTTTAAAAGAGCAGAAAGAAATCTGATAAAATTGGGTTACTTGCTCAAGGAATTTAGCTAAAGATATTTTAATGGTGTTTGGTTTTTAGCTGGCACATGGGAGATGAAGACATGCTGTTTTACATTGTTGTGCCTTATAAGATGTGCGATCTTCTTTATCATTCCCTCTTTCTATCCATGTTGCCCCAAGGAGCGGATTTTAGACTTTCACAGGGGGCAGGATGAGACCTGCCTTGATCTCTTGTTTACCACAACGCTTCTAAATGCTACTCCAGGCAAAAATCCCCCATGATCACCTTTTTGTCCAAGGGCTTTGAACGTTCTGAGCACAGATTCTCTTACTGCTCTCTCTTCCGGACCAGGGTTCACCTGGGGGTGCTGGTTGACAACAGGATGAACATGAGCCAGAAGTCTGCCCAAGTGGCCAAGGCGGCCAATGGCATCCTGGCTTGTATAATAGTGTGTTCAGTGTGTTCAGGGCAGTGATTGTCCCCTATACTTGGCACTGGTGAGGCCACACTTCAAATCCTCTGTTCAGTTTTGGGCCCCTTTCTTCAGGAAAGGCATTGAGGTGCTGGAGCATGTCCAGAGAAGGGACAGGAAGTTGGTGAAGGGTCTGGAGCACAACTCAGCAGCTGAGGGGAGCTGGGGTTGTTTAGTCTGGAGGAAAGGAGGCTCAAGGGTGACCTTACAACTACAGCCTCTACAACTACTTGGAAGGAGTTGTAGCCAGATGGAGGTCAGCATCCCAGGAAACTAGCAACAGGAGTAGAGGACACAGCCTCAGGCTGCACCAGGTGAGGTTCAGGTTGATGATCAGAAGGAAAGGGTTGTTAAACTTTGGAATAGACTGCCCAGGAAGGTGGAGGTGTCACCAACCCTGGAGGTGTTCAAGAAATGACTGTATGTGGCACTTAGTGTTATAGTCTACTTGACAAGGTTGGACTTGACCTTAGAGGTCTTTTCCAACCTAAATGAGCCTATGATTCTGCCACCTCCATTGCTTTTCCTTAGCATTTGTTCAGATTCTGCAAAGCAAGCTCACATTTTTATATATGGCTAAGGCTGAGCCTCTTAAACCTGGGTTACCTACATGACCTAGGGTCAAATGTATTTCAGCTGTATTACAAGATGTTGTTTTGAGATTTTCATTCATTGTAAGGATTTTCTAATTATAAGACAGTCCCAGTTCCATTGCTAGTATTGCTTATGAAGTAATGGGCAATTCAGAAGAAGTAAGGAGTATAGATTCTGACACAGCACATTCCAAGATCTTGTAAGTTCAAAAAACATAATATGAGACAAAGAGGATTTTAACAGAAAAGGAAATTAATGATCAGGATGTTAGTCCTGACAGATGGTGAGGCAAAGTTGAAAAGATAGGACTAAGAGTGTTATTTAAGAGTAAATGACACTTTTTGTGGTTTTTTTTCTAGACAGCTTGATACTAAAATATTTGTTATTGGGAAGAAAATATCTTTTGCAAAGGATCTCAGAATTGGAATAAACACTTCTTTCTGTGTCTGGTTTGAATAGTGGAAGTGAAAAGAAAGAAACAGTGGGTGTTATGAGAAAAGGCATGTTCTCCTAGAAGGTGGCCAATAATGAAATTCTGCTATCTGTAAGTCTTGACTGCTACTTTGTTGCTGTGAAGCACAGGAAAATATACCTGTATGTACACTACCTCATACATTAGACTTACTTTTATAAACACTCACCCACAAGCACAGACATTAAATTTGTCCAGTCTTTTTCTTCCTAGTTCTCCAGGTAGTACAGCTTGAATTCTGAAATTGACCTTCCCATGGCTAGCTCAGTGAGACAGAGACAGCATTAAATAGAGTTGCTTCTCTTTTCCTTATTCCTAATAGCTGCAGACACTTTACAATTAGATTAACTTGTCTTTTTTTTTTCCTGAAGACTAAGCAGTTCAATTTTCATATATGAACATCATGGAGAAAGGGAGAGGAAGTGAGGAAAACAGAATAAATTTTCAGGAGGGGCTATGGGAGTTCTCATGAATACAACAGGTCATTGCTACTGCTTGGATCATCATCACCAGAAATTTACGTTTTTGTTCCCATAAGGCAGGAGGTATCTAGCAAGGCAGTGTAAGGTTTTCCTTGGCCATTTTAAAGCTGTTACATCTTTCTGCATCATACATGCTTAGTTGTTTAGGAACCTATAACTGAAGGCCACAGAAGCAGAGGTGAAAGACATGCTGTTTATCTGAACGCAGTCAGTTGGTGAAAGGTTTAGCACTGTTTCCATTGTGAGTGGATTTGTGAGACAGATACTGGCTCAACCTGCACCCATCTCTGTGAATTATCTTTTTACAAAAGAACCCCAATCAAAAGAAAAGCCATTTGCACTGACGGTTGCTATACAGAATCCTGACTCATAATTATTTTGAAGACTGTAGTTGAAAGTGTAAAATACACAGTTTAGACAAGTAGTTCAGCTGTCAGGCAACACTGAAACATCTGTAATATGATCAGTAATATTTTATAGGTATCCAGAAAATTTGCAGAACTCAATGCTGGAAATATGATAGATAGTTCAGAGTTGTCATTACAGAGTGCCAGTCTGACTGCAACAGGTAGTCATGTAAGTGCAGTTGGCTACTGTAGCAAAAATAACTTCAGTGCAGTCTTACTTTTATTCTAAAAACACAGACTGAAAACCAGATGAAACTGCTAAAGCTTTATCAGGCCTGACATGGAATTGTTGGTATTTATGTGGATTCCATTTAAACTAAAAGGTCAGGCCAGACATACCTGAAACACAATCCTAGCTCTGAAAGTATTTGCCACTTGCAATAAGCCTGGCCCAATTTTCTGGTTTGTGATGAGAAATTCAAACATTTTTTTTCACCAAATTCAATTCTAGATACTACACTGAAAGAAAGACAGAGGTTTATGGGAGGGTTTCTTTTAGTGGAAAGCCTATATAAGTTAGCAAAGAATCATATATTTTTATCTTCTCAAGGTGACTTGTATAACTTTTTTTTCCTTTGTCTTTGACCATAAGAATGAACCAATGAACTATTTATGTGCCATTAGGGCACAGTTGGAGATAGACTGACCCTTATTCTACTCCCTCTAGAGTAAGACAATTTAAGTGGACTGTGTTATAATTGCTCTAATCAGCCAAACGCTCTCAGGACATATTCAAGCCTTCCAAGAACAATAGCAAGATATATATGGTCACATGAACTGTCTTGTTTCTTGTGCCTTGGATTATCAGCAGGAAAATTTGTTTTCTTGAGCAGATTTCTGTGGAACACACAGGAGCTTGGGCTTCCATCACTTAAAAAGTCGTAACAAACAGTAGTATTTTAATCTCTGGTACTAGATACCGACTCAGTATCTCAAAGTTGAAGAAGTTCACACTTAGAGCCAGAAAATCTGCCTCCTTCTAAAGGAAGCAGAACCTGCTGTCTGAAGCACTGGGAAGAAATTCTGACTTCATTGAAGTCAGTTACAGACTTGTGCATTGGTATGTAGAACCAAAAAGGTGGTTAAGCCTTGAAGAGGCTGCCCAGGGGAGTTATTGAGTCACCATCCCTGGAAGTATTTAAAAGGCACATAGATGTGGTCCTTAGGGACATGGTCTAGTAGTGTACTTGTCAGTGCTGGGTTGGGCTTGATGTTCTTAAAAGTATTTTCCAACCTATCTATCCCGTGGTTTGAAGTACTACTACAAATAGTAAACAAGCCCTTTTTATTTTATTTTTTTTTTAGGACTCCCTCTTTTCTCTTATTTGATCTGTCTGTTTTTCTGGGGAGTGATTAATTTACCTGTAATGAGGAATGAAAGGGAAAAAACAGGAGGTGGGAGGGTAGGTGTGCATTCTTTTCCTCTTCTCTGGACTCATCATGCTCTCTCTTCTTTCACCTTTTAATCTGTTGTTCCTATCTTCTTTTTCATGCCTTCATTAATAAGTGGTATTTAAACTTCCCTGACTAACCTATGCATTTTTTGCCCCTGTTCATTTCATTTTCTCTTGTCATTGTCCAAAGTTGAAAATTCACCTCCTGTTCTTTAATCTGTTCCTCTTCCTGTCATCACTTTATTTCAAGCCTGCTCTCTGCCCTTCCTGAGCATTTTTAAAATGCATAATTTTCTCTCCTCTTCTCTTCTTCTTTTAAAATGTTGATACCGTATTCATACAGCAGGGATGTTCAAAGTGAGACAGGGGTAGCAAGTCAGGAAGGAAGCTTTTATACCCATAAAATGACAAAGCAGCAGGTATCTGCAAATGCATGTTGTACCTGAATTCTCTCTTCATCCTGGGACCAGTATGGTAGAGAATCACACTATGAAAACATTGAACACACAGTCTGTCAGCACTTTATACTGTTGCTTTTAGCTGTGGGTCATTGCAGCATAATAAAGGAAAAATGGAGCTATGTCAGGGCTAATTCTTAACAGAAAAGTAGTTTACTTTCAGATCTAATAAACCATAAATTGTTTGCTTTGTGTCTTTCAGCCTAAAAAGTATTACTACCATAAAAGTTGTGTTCTTTTCTATTGGGAAGAAAATTAGGGGGCATAGCAGAAAGCCCAAGAAATAACACAGAGTTGAAACAGAACAATTAACAGAAGCAAAACTTTAATTTCTCTTGCTGAAAGTATATTTAAGAAGGGGAATATATCACAATAATCAACCAGGTTTTTTGCCTTCAGCCTGTCTGAGGCCATGTGGTTTGGAGATCTGATCACTAGTCCGAAAAGAAAAGGCTGTTTGCAAGATTTCCGGGGTGTTTTTTCCTGGAAAAGGTGAGAGGACAAAAGCAGAAATCTGTGACATACACTTTTATGCCTTATAAGGAAAATATTCATCTATCTATCTGCCTATCTCTCTCTGTCTCTCTCTTTCTCTTTCTACATGCATATATATAGAGATCCATATGTTTCAAGCTGTCGCTAAATTGATTTGGAGGCAGGTTTTTCTTTCTTTTGCTGCTCTGAGGGTTAGGTGAAAACCGCAAAATTTAATACATGGCTTGAACCAATTGAATTGGATTTTCTTATTTGTTTTGCTCCTTCACATTCACTGTTCAGTATTTTCTGGAATTTGCATGGTATTTCCATCAGTAATAACAGTTCTGACTATTTGGAGACAGAAAAATGCCAAAGCAGAAGATCTTGTGTTTGAAAGTTCAAGTGGCATTTTGTGACAATCATGCTTGCTTAATACACCCCAAACCATTTTGTCTTATAAGCATCAGTGTAACCATTTCTAAACTTATATTTTGGGTGAGCATGAATAGCTGGCTTCTTGGTGTATAAATCAGTCATTATTTTCTCATTTGTGTTTGTGCTGTTTCCAGAACTCTTGATTTTCTTAATAGTGTGAACTTTGGTTTTGCTTCTCTTTCACAACACGGCTCCCATTTCATTGTCTTTTCAACAGGTTCATTGGGCAGTCCTTTGCCCATTTTCATTCTCTCGTGATTTTTTTTTTCTGCTAACTAAAACAATATTCTGATTAAATTGACTATTAATAGACATTATTTACATTAATTTGCACTTGTAATAGCATCACTAGAGGGCAGTATTGATTAAATTAGGAGCACTCCAGTGCTCTTTGGAAACTGCAGAAAAGCCTCCAGAGTAAACATCCTTGCATTTTTAATATCTGGTCATGGCTTTTATGTCCATTTTTCATCACATCCTATACATAACAAGTAAAGTAATCTTAATTGCCATACGTATTAGACATTGTTATTTGTAACTTTAATGTGTGTAAAAGAACATTCTGTGACTTTTATGAAAAATATGTGCATGGAGCTTAGTAGAAAATAGATGGCATTGAAATTATCATAAATTATAATTTATATTCATGATTTTATTAGAAATAATTATTAAAGTGCATTTTTAATAATAAAATAGGTTTGCTCATGTTTTTTTCTCAGGGACAATGCTGTGAAAAATAAATATCTTCTAATTCATTAACTGTCTCCTTGAAAAATCTCAGTATAGTATATTTTTAAATAATATACATCAAAGGTATTATAAATTAAGACACTCACTCATTTGTTCTTATTGATTTACAGGTCTCCTGACAATTGCAGCAACACAGAATCCTCGTAGGAGTGGCTTAGGCTCTCTGTGAGCTACTTAACTTAGTCAAGTTTCACTGCTGTTGATCATCATCCGTTATATGTCATCAACTCAACTGTCTGTTTCTCTGTATCTCATGAGTGACAGCATAATTCCTCTACATTATGAGCTAAAGTTTGTTCTACCATTCTAAGGATCACTGGACTAAGGAATATAGAAAAAGAGATATGCTTGGGCATTAGCAATACAAACAAGTTCATGGTTAACGTTTCATCTGCGTTATACACCACTGCTGGACTTGCTGTTACCTACATGTTTCAATCCGACGAGTCTGCTACAATGAAGAGTATCATCCCAATCAGCCTTAGAGAAGACTGTTTTGCCTATGGGAGGACACTGAGGTGCAAAAGAGAAACTCTTCTTGTGCCCTAAACTGTCTGAATTGCTTTTATTTTCTTATACTTTCAGTATATACAATAGACCAAAGAGCAAAATCTATTTTAAAGTGGACACAATCTTACTCTTAACAGAATTATGTCATTAAATTGAAGGAGGTCTCCACAAAGACATGATTCCAGCTTCCACAAAGCTGAAATGTTGTTGTCCAGCAGAAGTCTTTATGGAAAGCTGCAGTGAAAACTAACTCAGAGACCTGCTCTTGAAATGCCACGTTTGAGAGAACGTTACGCAGCACTGATTGGAAATAACCTATGTTTGAAAAACTCAGACAAAAAGAACACAAACTGTCTACACGGCACCTTTATTCCTCTGTACTTAGATTGACTTTCTCGTACTAAAATCATTTTCAGTTTTAACCAGTTAAACATGCCTCTTCTACAGTTCCATTTTTGATAGTTAAAGTTGGATAATACAGTATTTGCAAAGAGCATGTTTGGTCATCTGTGGCCTATGTCTCATCTGATACACCATTTAGCACCAGAAAGCAAATTAAAGAGAAAACAAAAGTAACACTTGTTTGAAAGAGATCATTAAATGTATTTTGAAAAGCCTAAAGTTATATATTTAACAGTTTTTATATGTTGTATATTTGTAGAAAATCCTATTTAACAATTAACGTGATAACTCTGACAGTCATGACAAGTGGTTCAGAGTTAAGTTGTGTTTTATTACTTCAGTTGTCTCTGAAGTGACTGGTGTCGTTTGCTTTCTTCCATTGGGACATTCTGGATGTAAAGCATGACCAGAGAGGACTGTGTAGAAAAAGCAAAGAATAATGTTGTTTATATTACATAAATGCATTCAACCATTGCACTGTTGGAAGGCATTTTTTATTTTTATTTTATTTTTATTTTTGTCTTTATGTACTGATAAAAATAGAGTGTAAAATATTTTACTCATTGCTCTTCATAGCAAAGTTTGTTTTTCTTTATTTCTTTCTTTCTCTCCCCCTACTTTTGTGTAAGAGTCAGTTTGAAGCCTGTTCCTTGATCCCATGTTCAGTGTTTTACCTCATTGTTAGAAAGCCCACTTTTTCGACATTATTGGTTAGTGAAAATTTAGCAAAGACAGCATAGGCAAGGGAGAAATTATGATAAAACAAAGAAACAGAACCTTGTTCCCTTTTACTGTACCTTTTGACATGTAAGTTTGATACATATTGCTATGATACAGTCAACAAGGGAGCGTAATTTCTTCCTGGCAAATGTATTATGGTTTCAAGTATACTACCTAATACTCAAATTAACTCTTAGTGTTATGCTAGCTCTATTCTACTAAAGAAAAATATATAGAGATTATTCAAGTGACCATAGATGAAAGGTACAAAAATGAAAAGTTGATAAAAGCCTGCTCAAACACTGAGGCTTATGTAATACAGAGGTTGAAAGAAACATGAACTATAGATCATTTTGTCTTCAAGTAAAATAAATATATACAAAATTCTTATTTAATCATAAGATTCTGACCAGTATCAAAGTAGCAATTAAAGCCCAGCCACTTGTAAAGTGTTATGGACTGACTGCACTATAAATGATCAATGTCAGGTTTAAAATGTCATGCAATAAATGATGGTAAATACATTTACTGTACATGTAGACCTCAAGAGCCAGATCCCTCTCTCTACCAACTCTCTGTTTTGATTTATTTTAAAGGGAGCATCGTAGCCTTATTTAGTAAACACAGAACAATGAAAGATGTTACATCATTTTTGTTGCTTTACAGTATTCAGTTTTGTGTTGGTTCAGCTAAATTATGGAAAATAAAGAAAATCCTTTTCTAAGTGAGACTTGTTCCCTGAGCATGACGTCACTGAAAGAATTTCAGCAGATGATAAGAAAGGTGGGAGCACAGAGAGAAAGAGGGAATTGGAAATTAAGGACATGGATTGTGTTTTGACGCTGAGGCTTTACCCTTCCATTTTCATGTTCTGGGTACCTTCATTTTGGTATGCTCAGTTCCAGATCATATTGAGGTCATTTACTTTCTGGAAGTCAGATCCTCTAGGAACTAGAGGATCTAAGAATGTACATCTGAAATCTTTACATCTAAAATCATACATTTCAATCAGTTCTAAATATGCAATCTTATTTCTTTATTCTCTAAGTATTTTAACAGCTCAACAAAAGGTAGATGTACATTGTTTATAACATCTACTCTGGAGAAGAACTGTCAAAGAAAAAAGATTCTGATTATTCTTCAGAGACGCATTCTAGTTGCTGAGTCTCCTTTGTACAACAGACACCTCAAGGCACTTAAAATGTGTTCTGTGCTTTTCCCTTCTCTCCCAAAATGTACAGTTTTAAAGAAACAAAATATACTGGCTGCCTTTGTCACTGTGAATTACTACTCTAAGAGCAGTGGTGAAATGTTTCTCTCTCAGGAACAATATGTTTTCAGAATATTGTGAATTTTAATTTTACAAAACTAAGTTACATAAAAAAAAATTGTTTGTTTCTGAAAGTATTTTATGTGCCTCTTCCAAAGCAGAATTTAAAACACAGAGGGTAATGTCTTATTTGAATGCTATTAAATATCCTTCACTTCTCAGCTTGCAAACAAGTAACTTTTTCAAAACACACTTGAAAGGGAACAGAATAATACATAAAAACACATAATAGATTAATAAAAACAACCTCCAGAAATGCAGAAAACCTTTAATTTTTTATTTTTTTTTTTTTTAAACCCTCCTCTGTAGCTTTCTGTTAGCCTAGACAAGGGCACATTTAACTACTACTTTTAATATCTGGGGTATCAAATGGAGCAAACATTGGCACACTATAGCAACCAATATGACACATCATTCACCAATTTCATAATTATGCTTTTAGCTTTTTTTTTTTTTTTTCCCAATTCATTTCTTCTCAGCAGTAGATCAGGTTTTTGCATGTGGTATCCTCAATCATTCAGTTGTTTACTGAAATTGTACCCACGTGCTGTTGCATAAATCTTTAGCCCAGCACTTACTGTCTCATATAGCCCATTCATCACAGTCCTGAGCACTAATTAGAGTTTCCAGAAGAAAATAAAGAATTTAACACTGCGTCTGAAAAGCCTATATACCTGTGAGGAACAGCTGAACTAGAAGGCGGTAAATGATTGGTTGACAGGAAAATCACAGCACTGACTGCCTGGGCAACTGGACTAGTGGAAAGGAAAAATGAACAAGCCAACACTGGATGTAGCACAGGGAAAAAAAATGGTATATTCATTCAAGGGGGAAAAAACCCCCAAAGAAGAAGCAGCTCTTTCATCACCTAAGCCTACACATAAGCAGTATCTTTTCCAATCAAAAAATACAGAAGAAGGCTTGTCCTTTTAAACATCTTTATACAATGTATATCAAGAATCACATATGCACCAGTAACAACCAAAGGCAGGAATAGATGGACTATTTTTTTCTGACATCAAAGAATTGATACTACATTGAAGCAATGAATCTCACACTGGGCTTAGGCAAATAAGAGTGAGCAGAAAGCACAATATTCTACATTGTAAATTGTAGATTTCAATTTGTGGCCTGAGTAAAGGAAGGAAGTCAAAAAAAACTGGAAAAAAAAAAAAAAAACCATGACCAGAGAAAAATAGGATTTTTAATTTCAGAGTATTTACTGTTTAATAAATGCTTTTTAGTATTCAGTATGTGCTAAGGGAGTCAAAAGGAGTAACATTTGAAACAGTGAAATAAAAAAGAAAATATTACTTTAACTGCAGAGATGAGAATTTTACAGATAATGTGGTTGTCTTCTTACGAGATATAAATCCCATTAAAATTAGAGACCCATGGGTAATATATAAAAGGTAATTCCATCACTGATTAAAAATAAACTGAACAGTGGAAACGAAACTAAAAAGTAGAAGGAAATGACAATAAGCCAGAATAAACAGTGAGTAATAATTGAGTAATAATAAGCCATTCTGTGGGAGGATCAACACAAGTTCTTGTACTGTTCTGAAATATGAATGAAATATGAACACATATTGCAGTTTGTGAGTATCACTAAATTACACAGATTAGTGAAGATATGCAGAGACAAAATGGGCCACAAAATATTAACAGAAAATGGAAAACTGAAAATCTGGAGTGCTGATTTATCATTTCTCACACCATCAAAGTAACTGTGGCTTCATTTATGTCAAATTTTAGGACATACGTGAAAAAGGGATTCTGCTCTTGAAATAGGTACTAATGTTGGGTTCAAGCTGCTCAGTACCCAGGTCAAGCCACTGATTTTGTATGATAATCCTATGTTAGCTATGCCCCTTCAGAGTTCCAACAAGCCATTGGAGGTCCCTTAGGCTACATATCTGTAGTCAAAGAGAACAAGGTGCTCATAGTACTAATGTCCTTCACAGCTGTCTTGGGGTGGGTGACCATGACCACAATTTTCTAGGTTTGATGTTGTCAATATCAGACTAGTGCAAGGACCTTAAAACACTATATTGTGCTGAACTGATGCAAAATGGCCTGTGCAAATGAAGAAAGATGATTACCATATACTCAAAAAGCAACTTTTCTAAATATATTGATAAATAGCATGCAAAGAACACCTGCAGTAAAAAGAAAAAACATAACAAAACAAAAAAGCCACATAAAGACTCTTAATGTAAAAAAAAAGAGCCCCAAACCCTCCCCCTGAAAAAAAAAAAAGAAAAATGAAAAAAATCAAATTCTAATTAAAAAAATATATATATTAAAATGTAATAAAAAAAAAAGTTCTACAAAGATCTTTCAGAACAACTACAGTTTAGGAGTACAAACAACAAAGGTGTTTGTGTTAGGAGTACAAGGTCTGATATAATAGAAGGAACAATGTTAGCATGTGCAGAGAGCAGTTTGCGTTAGCTAAGGAGCCTGAGCAATCCCTCAAACAGTTTTATAAAGCACCATGAGCAATGTTTCTCTTCACTGCCTAGAAAGAATATAATGTATATATTGGTATATACCCAGGAGAGAGACAGGTGGTTTAGTATCGGTTCTCACACAGGTATAACAATACATATCACCCACCTCAGGCAGAAACTATAATGATAGGAAATGCTGACATCAGCTGTCATCCAAAATCACTTACTGAGTTGTGAAGGTGCTAAAAAAAGGTTGGTAGTATAAGCCTGAGCCTGTTGTTAATGTACAAACATGATGCTCACAGAGCCCCAGTGGCAGTAAAGAAGGCCTTCCCATCACGATGACTAAAGCAAATGCAAGAGTCATATATTTCCTTCTGTACATGCAGACCATCTTCACATGGATAGGTGAAAATAGATGTGGGCTACTTCTGTCCACACTGTCCAGTCACATCTACAAAAATGTATTTAAGCAGCCTCCAGAGCAGAAATTCAGCATAGAGTGAAACTTCATGAGTTAATCAATATGCTATTTTCAAGCAATAAAAATATATTGAGGCTTGAAGAAAATTATGTTTAATTTGACACAACTTACAATTTCTTCCTCAATGAAACCATGTAGCACTTGGTTTTCACCACAGACAGATTGGTTTGTTCACAGAATTTTGAAGAGAGCAATGTGACATTGATAACTTCCAGCCCATGCAAAATAAATCAAAAGAGGGTTAGTTCTGGGAGGGCAGGAATTCCAGCTGAGTGAATAACAATGACCTCAGTGTGCACAGGAATCTAATATCCCAAAAATGTGAAAAAATCAAAAATAATTGTAATGATACCCAAGTTCCTTGTTATCGTTTTTACTCGAAATATTATAGGAAAATCTGAAAAAGAGTATACTCAATAGCACTTAAAATTCCATGCAATCAAGTGTTTATTTTAATTTTAAGAATTTTGAAAAGGGAATGTCAGGGTCCCCTCCCCCACCAAAAAAAAAAAAAAAAAAAAACAAAAAAAAAAAACAAAAAACAACA
>JAWWMO010000043.1:16129738-16141083 GCA_035047845.1 Dendrocincla fuliginosa
GGAACTGAAGGTAAAAATGTTGTTTCTCATTCCATTTTTTAAGATTATGCCTAAGATGGTGTTCAGAGTTGAGAGGTGTCCCAAGTTTAAACATTTAGTCCCTCAGTGAAATAATTCAGAAGACTGTGTCTAATGATGCCATCTGGTGACACCTATCATAACATTATCTAGCTTTGTCTGTTATTTGCCCTAACACAATATAAAAGCCATAAAGTGGCTTCATCATCTGATCGATAGTCAAATGAAATGTTGTCATCTACAAGAAGAAATATCTTTCAGATCCTTCTAATATTATTAGTAAGAGAAGTATGTATTTAAGGACAACCCTGTGTTCACTGTACCTTCAAAAACTTCCTTACAAGGCACACCTGTTCTAGGAGCATGAGGAATGTGTTAATTCCTTAGACAGTGAATCACCTGCAGGGGATATACGCTTCACAGTAATCTGTTGTTCAGCTGTAGCATGTATGAGATTCCAAGGCAATACTGCATTGCTATATTCATTTCACTGAAACTTTTTCTTTATTGGGGTGCATTGACCAAAATTTCAGTTCTACCATGAGCTAAACCAGCATTACTACTCTACTGAAGAAATTACTTCAAAATATAAAAATTAAAATAACATACACTTACTCATTAAGAAGTCCAGCGGAGAACTCTTACAGTAACGGATGACATTAGCCTATAGGCCTTATATCTTACATGGTAATAAAATGGGGTTACATTTTTGAATTAAGTTGATAACATGACCAAATCGATTTCATTAGTGTATCTGTCATATTTGCTGTTAATGATGGCTAACAGTGGAATAGAAACTGACAACAATCTCTGAAAAACTGTCCAGATCAAAATTATATTATACTGGCATTCATGAATTTTAATAACCTTTTTATCACGAATTTTGAACTCTCTTTTTAAATCTGAAGCTCACAAGAAGAGAATTAAACTTTCTACACCTGTCTCAGCTCCTATTATTTCTATTGTTACAAGTTAATAGGCTCAAGAATAGAAGACATTTTCACTAAGTAAAACAAAAAAAAAAGGGTCTTGCTTGAGAGTCTCTTGTGGGTGCTTATGGGGGAATGGATGTTTCTCTGTTACTAAAGTGTTGGCATCAGAGTCATTTCTCCTGAATGACTAGAGAGCTTTAGGACACCCAAATTGCTGTTTAGAAGACTGCCTGTGTAAGATGCTATTTGTATTAATAGACACTGGTACTCTAGTGTGTAACTCCCTTTAATGTTAATGGAAGTTCTGTAAAAATCTACAGGACAATATACCTACTGTCAGGAAACATCATAGCTCTATAGTCCCATTATCAGGGCTTAAATGGATGTGAGTTAAAAGTGTTCAAGTATTGAAATGCTCACCTCAGAGCACCAATTGAGTACATCAAAATACCCTTATGTAATGAGAAAACTTGACCTCGCTGCCACTTGAAAATACGGCAAGATATTAGATATGAAAGACTCTTTACATTTTTCTATTTCATGTCTCTGATTATAACCTCTTTCTTGGGTTAAAATTATATGAAAATGGATAGATAATTAAAAAGGAAAAACTGTGGAGTAATTTGGGCATGGGTAAAGCATAATTTTATCTGAACCATTTTATTTATTAAATAATTATATCTTAAATATATCTTTTTTATATATAGTGAAGGACTCTGTGTCTGGTTTGAGCTTACTGTCTTTCTTGCTCTCATAGATCAGGAGCTGTGATAAAAAAAAAATCAGAGATGCAGTCTACAGAGCTTAGGTGGCAGAGGGAGAAATATTTAGTCTGCCCTATGTGAGGGTTGTTCTGGCCTTGTGGGGATGTTGCTGTTTGCAAGAGAAACTTTGTCCTCACATCTTCTATGCTACTATTAATAAAAGAAGGGTGATTTTAGTGAGATTCTTCCTGTACTGCACATACTGTACATACACTCATAGGCTACAGACTCTTCACAGAACCTTTCTGTCTACATGTTGACATTGTATACTGAAATATTGCTGCTCTTGAAGTTCAAGGTAACATTATCTGCATATTATACATATGGTGGGTTGACTATGGCCTGCAGCCAGATGCCTGCACAGCCTTGCTCTCACTCCTGCTCCTTAACAGAAACAGGGAAAACATGGCTCTAGAAACAGCTCTAGAGTGATTGTGACAGCTTCATTCAGACACACTGCTAGAATAGCAACCAATGTGAGCCATTACAATTGGGCACAAATGCAAAGAAACTATGAAGAAGTTTATAACCCTAACCCTCCCTCCACCCCATCTGTTGAGAGAGACAAAAGGCAGGAATCCTGAGTTGAGATAAGAACAATTTACTGGAAGCAGCAACGAGATAAGAAAACTAACAGTAACAGCAAAAATATTAATAACAAAAGTATACAAAGAGAGAGTGATTTACATGCATAAAATTCTCACCTACTGACCCAGCACCATGGAACCCCCAAGACAAAGAACAAAATAGCAACAGACTCTCTATGCACCACCTTTTCCTTCCCAAGGCTCTCCCTCCTCCTTCTCAGAAATGAGAGTCCCTTACTTTTGCCTCCCAGTGGTGACATGAGGTGGCATAGAATAACAACCTAGATATGCCCACATGGCTCCAGGCTCCACCTCCTCACAGCTACTGTGGAAAAATTAACTGTCCTGACCAAAAAACCAAAACATCCATCTACTCCAGCATATCATCTTCCACAACCTTCAGTCTGAATATGTACTCCAGCAAAGTTTCTCCAAGGGCTGCAGGGAATTACCTGCTCCATGGTGGTGTCCTCCAAAGGCTTCAGGTGAATCTAACCTCTGGCACCTGCAGCGCACCTCCCCCACCTTTTTCATTGACCTGGTTGTCTGCAGGGCTGTTTCTCACATGTTTTTTCCTCATTGCTATGCAGTGTTTTGCCCTTTCTGTCTTTCCAGATGTGCTGTTATCTTGGCCAAGGGGCTCAGCTGGGTGGAGCTGGCCCAGGGCAGCCCCAGACCCTCCTCACAGGGCCTGCCTGAGAGCCCCTGCAAACAGGGCTTGGGCAGCAACATCCAACCTGATACTCTTATTGTAAGTAATGTTACTCTGTGAGAGCATGAGGTAAGAAAAAGAGAGGAATGCATCTGAGGCAGACAAAAGGATAACGGTGGGGAGGAATTGCCAATTCTTTTCTCTGCTGCTGGATTGGAACATCTCATGCTCCTGGTGCTACACTCTGTACAGACAGGGACAACAACCTGCACATCAAGCAATGTTTGTCCAGTAGGGAAGTTACCTAGTATTACAAGACAATCTGAATGTTCCCGCACAATGCTTCCACCAGACAATTTCATCCAAAGAACTGCATGCTTTCCTACCTCCTGTGAGTGTGTTTGCATTTTCTTTTTTTCCTTTTAATTGTTTGTGCTTTTGGGGGTTTTTTAACCTTACAGATTTTTTTCATTAACTGCAATACAGGGAATTTAGTTTATAATCCAGCAACCATCTTAACAAAAACCCAAACCAAAAGGAACACAGAAACAAAACTCCACTGATCCTCAAAGCCACTTAAGTTATGGTTTAAAAAAACCCAAAAAACAACAACAAAAAAACCCCAAACTACTATGTAGACATCAATGTAAAAAACTATATTTTTTAGTGTTTCTTAAGAGAGGTGCAGAGGACTGAAGGAAATCAGGAAATAAGTAAATTAGGGAATCCAATAGATTCTGACAAGATAGTGTCCTTGACAATCTCCTTTTGGACCGAGAAAAATTCCCTTTCCTCAAGTTTGTTTCATCTCCTGTTTCTGGGGATAATCATATTTTCAGTGGACTAAATAAGGAAAAGCAAAGGAATTTGCTCCTTATACAACCAACTCCAGGTATCTGAGCCATAGGCTTTAGAATTTCTTTGCCTATAGATTTCAGTCAGTGGAGAACTGTACTGCACTTATATGGTGCTGAACTGCAATCCATGACTTCTCAGTAGCTTGTGTTTGCTGCAGACTGTCATTTCATTAAGATTATGCCATTCAGACTATTTCATTGAGTTTATTTTGAGGTTTGATATTTCTTCCCATTCCTGTATCCATATTCTGTGAAGTTAATAACAATAGGTAGTCACTGAAATCACTGGAAGATGAACCTTCTCCACCTCCTCCCCTCCTCCCAAATCCTTCATAAAGCTTAGGTTTGGTCTTGCTTTGGGAGGAAGGAACAAAGAAGTTTTTTAACCTTTTTAACTAAATGGCCTTGAGCTGGAATCTCTGTAACTAATGTGTGTGGCATGATGGGCTTTTTGATCTGTCCCATCATGGTGGTGTATACCCCACTTTTTTAAAAATAAATATTCAGTTTTGATGCTCTAGTAGGAAATACTTGGAATGTCTGGCAGCAGCATATTCATGCAATGCTCTTCAAAAGCAAATGAAATATTATTGTATTTTAAAAATCACCTGACTTATTCACTAACATATATGTCCTTTTACAGAACAGCTGAGGTTGGCAGGGACTGATGGAAATTGTGAGCTACAGCAGGTTGCTCAGAACCTTGATTACTCAGGGTTTGAGTGCTTTCAATGACGGAAAGTTCACAACGTCTCTCAGCAATTTATTCCACTGTTTGATGATCCTTAAAGTAAAAAATAATAATAAAACAGGATTTTTTTTGTTCTTCAATTTGCCTCTTGTCCTGCTGGCTACCACTAAGAGTATATTTCATTGCTACTCTGCATTACTACCTAACAGAATGGGAAGTCCAAATTAGTAACTTTAATTACATGTGACCTTATATTTCATTTCAGGATTGAAATTTTATGTATTTGTTTTAAACAACATTCAGGTGATCTTCTGAGACTAGCAGGACCAAGACATGTCAAGTGAACTAATCCTGTGATGGGAGATAAGACAGAAAGGTGCAGACAAGGGAACAAACCGACAGCCTAGGTTTTACAGAGCCTTGACCCAACTCACTTTTGTTTAGGTAGTGTTTCAGCACTATCTTTCACTCTCAAATGATAACATTTTTTGCTGGCTTTTGACAGCAATTTTCTCAACAGCCAACTTAGAGAAAAAGTCTTAAGTGGTAACATAAACAGATCTCCACCAGTAAATGGATTTTTCTTCTCTGAAAGACATTAATCTGCAATGTAAACAGAAAGAAGTTCAATGATCCATAAAAGGCAAAACCAATATAATATTACTAATTTCAAACATGAGTTGTCTCTGTGTGAAATTCTTGTCTCTCTGCACCAAACTCCTGAATCCAGGCTGTCTTAATAACTGATAGCTAGGATCACCTGTGTGCCAAGAATTAGCATAGCACCCTACATAGTGTAATTACAGCCTTACAACACAGATCCCTTGTTAATAAGCCCCTCCAGAATTCAAAGTGTGCAAGGAAATTATCCAGACTGCTCGACTGCTCAGGGCTGCTGCTGTTCTGGCAAAACATTGGAGCCCGAGATCACTAGTATACCACTGTAATATAATATCTCTACTGTAAGAGAGAGCTGGTTCTGCAATCAGAGAGGTCTCCCTATATGACAACAGATCTAAGCTGACAAACTCTGAATTCACATCAGCTTCATGAAAGTTTGTGATCTACCATTGTATGTGTAAAATGGAGAGGCACATTAGTTTCTTTGTGTGGTACTAGCTTGGCAGATACTGATGCAGCTAGTGACAGCTGTACAGTGGCATGAGAAAAGGACAGAAATCATGACCTATTGCTACCCTGATTAGTTTGTATTGTCTGCATGCTTGGAACATACCCTTTGACAGTACGCACTTACATGTGTTTTTTCATTTCCCTTTCTTAAAAGAGAGATTAGTATATTTCCTCATAATGTGTTCAAAAGTGCATTCTAGTTTTTTTTAAAAAAATGTTAATTTTTAAGAAACTTTCCAACATAACTGAAAGCATATATTTCTAGTGCATGAAATTCCCAAGCACTCAATTTGACTAATACCTCAAAATATACAAAGATATAGTTGAGACCATCATGTGCATGTTCAGGCCATTTAATGCATACAATCACAAGATACAATAGCATTGTTTACAATCTAAACAATAGCATTGTTACAATCTAAATCTAATTAAAGGGTATGCAGGAATGAGAAAGGGATCGATATCTAATATGTTTTTTTCCATCTGCTTTCCTCATCACTACTAACATGTCAGAGAAAATGCCAATAATTTGAGTTTGTGCATGTGCTCTATTGCTTTCCACTGATACGCACAAGGTCAGTTGTGAAATAGGATGCTCTAAATTCTCTGAAAGTTCTTCAATTAATAGGTGGTTATTGGACAGCATACTCAAAAACTGACAGGAAATATAAGTGTATCTCAAATACTAACTCTGGGATATTTTCAAGTAAAACACATTTTTGATTTTATCTAAGAAACTTCACCTGATTACCTGCAAAATTGTGGAACAGTTCTGAAGTTAAATACTTCTTGCGTGTTTTTCCATTAGGGGTATTTAAAAGCTGTATTAGCTGTATTTTTTATGATAAATTTCCACGAATGTAGTTTCACAGTAAATCTGGGAAAACTGTAGTTGAAATCTTCTTGTGGTCCTGCAAGCACTTTATTGAGAACACAAGAATGTAATTTTTATTGTTCAAAAAACTTGCAGTTAACAGTCTTGACAATGGTCATAAACTTTGCCTTCATGCTTTAATTAGACTGAACTATTTCCCCAATTTTTCAGAGGCTTGTATGATTATTTTATGCTAAACTGTCATTAAGGATGACTTTTGGTCATACAGATATGAAAAATATTACCTACATTAAATTCTCCCCCCTCCCCCCCCCGTTTGCATTTCCTCTTGTTGTTGCATGGTTCTGAAAAGGGCCAGGATTTAATTCTTCAGCTTAGACTTCCTTTAACTTGTTAAAAACAGAATTATATGCTTGTAATAGTAAAGAAGCTCTACAGTGAGCACAGGAGTAGCACTGACAATATGCTCAGAGTTTTTGTGGTACACAGTCCATGAAAGGCAAAAGAACACAAATAAGGTGAAGATCAATGAAAGGGTATAAAAATATATGAGTATACGGAAAATTAATCAATCTGTTTTCACAGTAAGAGTGCCATGTACCCATGAGGTTGTAATGTGTATGAAATAATTAAATGCACCATTTGACTTTATTTTCTTGTTACCTTGGCCTTCAACAACACTCTTATAACAACTTATTTTCAAATTTTTTTATCATCCATGAACTGTTTTTACAAAAATTCTGAGTGACTGGATGTTTTCTCTTTAATATTTTCTACTCTCATGCTGAACCCAAACCCACCATCTTAGAGAAAACAAGTATATACTCATATTAAGATTTTTTTTTTCCTCAAACATGTACAGAATATGCTGATTAAATGAATACTTTACATTCTTGGTGGATTTTTCATAATAAATTAAATAAATAAATACTGGCATTTTAAAATATTTAATCCTCAATTTCTGTGAATAAAAAATGTCACTCAAATAATACTACTGTAAAATAGATTGTGTTTCATTAAGCCTCTTATGGATGTAGCCTAAAGTATCGCAACTTAATTAACCTTTAGAATTTAAATACATGGAAAGAAAAGAATACATTTGCACTGTTAATATAATCTGACTATGTATGTGTATTGATGTATTGATGTATGTGAGGTCAGTGATATAAAACTGAAAGAACTAAGTAGAAATAGGAACCATGTGATAGGGCATAGTCCTATAAAAGAAAATACAGGCTAATTGGCAGAGAAAGGTCTAGTATAACTGATAGGCAAAGTTCTTCTAATCTAAATTTATATGCCTAAAAGTTAACCGTCTCGAGTCGGATTTTTTTTGCCTCATCTTTCACTGCCTCAAGCACAGGTGATTTTTTTCAAACTTTCCCTCATAGTGGAGAACTTGTAAGTGTCCTGTGAAAAATTTACTTTACCCTAAGGGAGACACCAGCATATGGCCCCGTGAACCGCCTATAAATTACTAGCTTAATTTCTATTGACTTGTGAGAACTTAAAGAACTACCTTGTTAAAATGAAGCTACTTGCATTTTATACTACTAAAAAGGAGCCACAATTTCCCCATACTATGAACTCATCTCTTGTAGCCAATACGTCAACTCTAGAAGAGAAGTTATGTATTCTAGTGTAGGATCTGTGTCAGTGCCCAGAGGAAAAAAAATCTCTTTGTAGAGATTGAAGAGGGAGCTTAAGTGTGTAACTTAAATCAGTCATGTAGATTGCATTATTTGTACTACTGCATTTCAAGACTGAAATAAGGCAGGTGAAGTAAGGCAGGACAATTTTCTTCTGCCTTAGTTTAGGATGTCTCAATTTCCTTAAGTATGCTCTTTGCTTTATAGGGTAAAACATTATGATTTTGTGTTTGACTTTTCTGACTAGTCACCTTTACATTGTTAAATGGATTATACAGATTCTATAAAATATAGAAAGCAATGTAGGACTGTTAATTTCTACAGTGTTAGGGTTTTTTTAAAGCCTTGTAAGGTGAAGAGTACTTTTATGCCCATGAAATTCACAAGGCACTGGAGGAGACAGATTACCTACAATGCTAATTTTATCCATCAAACACTTCAATTAGAGGAGAAAAAAGGACAGCATTCTGTACAGAGATTCTGTAATTCCTTCCACTGATCTCAGAGGGGCAGAGGATGGCTAATTTGTCTAGTAACAAAATGAGGATATAGG
Source organism: Dendrocincla fuliginosa (assembly GCA_035047845.1). NCBI lineage: Eukaryota > Metazoa > Chordata > Aves > Passeriformes > Dendrocolaptidae > Dendrocincla > Dendrocincla fuliginosa. Next base: position 16,138,408 of record JAWWMO010000043.1, read on the forward strand.
TGGGTTTTTTGTTTTTTTTTTTTTTTTTTTTTTTTTGTTTGTTTGTTTTTTTTTGTTGTTTTTTTTTGTTTGTTTGTTTTGGTTTTTTTTTTTTTTTTTTGTTAATGCAACTGTTCTAGTAGAAATGTTTTTCCCTAGAATTTTAAAGCTGGAGGATGGATTTCTAAGCAGTGGTGAGCACACGTACATGTATATACACACACATATACAGGTCCCAACCTGTAAAAATCTCTTATTCTGCTCCTGTAAATTACTTGTGTACGAATGGTGGTGGGATCTAAGTTTAGTCCACTGAGTGTGAGCATATCACAGGACCACTGAAGCAAGAAGTATGAGTATCTTTTTTTGCCTTAATAATGTTAATTTTCTAGTGTCATAATAGCAACAGAACATAGATAGAGGCCCAGATCCAGAAAAACATTTACATGTGCTTTAGAACTTTAGAAGCATTGCGGACTTCAACAGGAATGGTAGCGCTTTCAAAATTGAACTGGACAATAATTCAACAGCTGGTCATAAAAAACATGAACACCTAGTCTAACAAAAATTACCTCTTCTCTTCCCACTCTCTTTCCAGCCAGCTGTTAAGCCATAATGTAGCTATCCAACAGGAATAACATTTTTTCTTTTGTGTTGTTGAGTCAGATGAGTTAAACTTGAAATATGTTGGACAGATCATTGGACTTCACTATAAGAGTCTTCCACAAATTCCTTTTCTTTCTAAAGGCAATGGAAAATCCCACAGTCAAGGGTATTAGCCTTTCACTCTCATGCTCAGTTGCTTACACGGGAATTCTTTGTGCAAACGTGTAGTATAATCAAACGTATAAACTGTTATTCAAACAGAAACATATAAAACAATCACCCCTCTCCGTGAGTATTAAATAGAAGTGTAAATCAGAGGCTTCTGAATCAAATAACTTATGTGCTTCTCTCTCTGTAGACTGAAATAAAAGAACATGAGGTCTAAAGGTTTACTATGGTGGTGTGATTTGAGAATAATTTGTTGTATAAAAGAGTAACCAGTCAAACAATGTTAATTATAACACTGCTAAAAGCTGAAATACTTAAATCTAAATAATTTATAAGTTATGTCATAGATATTAAACACCTCTGAAAAGGAAAAATGCTGTAGGCAAGTGTTCTTAATAAGTCTAGTTTGGTTAATTATTGCCTGAAGCATTTCTGAACTAATTATTTACCTCCAAAAGGGGCTCCATGTTTTCATCATTGAAGTGCCAGATATTGATTTTCTTTAATTGTCAGGGTATAGTACTAGACAGACCACACAAAGCTGAAGGTTAAGCCATTTATAGAAAGTGATAGCCAGGTCTTCCAGTGTCACACTCTGCATTAGTGTGAAAGGGAGACCAAGGCCCCTGAAACTCTGCACTTTCAGGGAAAAGGATTATTTGTCTCTGTCATCTGCCCTTTATGGTTCATTTAACATCTTAGATAGCCTGTGCAAATTAAGTGTGTTTAGTAGCTGCCCAACTTCTAAATGTAAGAGACAACAGGTCAACAGGAGTATTTTATCCTTCCAGTTAACAAGATGTACATGGTTCAACAAATAATGAACACTGAATTATTTGTTGAGCAGTTTTACCATAGATGGCTTAAAAAATAGTTTAAAATGTTTTTTTTTCATTTTCTGTCTCCCCCCCTCCCCGTCCTGCCCCACATCTCTTTTTCAGCAAGTGAATATACATATTTCACAAAGGTTCTTTTTGGAAATTTTGACACTGGTTCTCAGTAGGGTCTGGGTGCTTAGAGAAGTTTTGCTTGCCTGGATGAATGTAATATTTTGGCCATAATTTTGTTTGAAATGTTGCAAGTCCCAGCATACTTCAAATCATTATCACATTTATACTTCATCAAATCACATAGATAGACATTTGCCAATTGGCTATAGTTATTCCAGGCTACTGTAACATAAAATTAATAAAAAAAATAAGAAATGCAACATAGCCTCTTAATTCTCCCTCTTAGTGCAATCCCTCTTAATTTGAACTTAAAAACCCTTTTTCTTGTTTTGAATTCGTGATTTCTTGTAATTTTCTTCAGTCATTCAGTTTCCTTTATGAGATTTTTTTCTCCCATGGTGATTACCTTGTGCTTAATCTCTTCTCATTTGTGCTCTAAAATTTTTGCTTGTTTCCAAGCTATTAATTTGTATATACTACTACTTTTGCCACTTTCCGTCTTCCTTATTTAAGATCAAGGACATCTACAGGAATAAAGTGACATACGCGATTTGGGAGCAAATGTTGTCACTGTAGTTAACAGTGTGAGAGACAACACCAGAGATGATGGTTCTTAGGTGGGGTAAATTGCCTTCTGCAGGTTCCTGTATCTAATTTGTTTTTCCTGTGGAGGGAACCTAGAGTGACTGACGATCCTAACCTAGCAGGCTATCTGAAGTTAAGTGGAATGAATTCAGACCTCGTTCATCTCACTTTCTTTTTCTTGTTATATATCTTCTTTCTTTTTCTTTTTTTTTTCTTTCTTTCTTTTTTTCTTTGTTTCTTTCTTTCTCTTTCTTTCTTTCTTTCTTTTCTTTCTTTTCTTTTCTTTCTTTCTCTCTTTCTTTCTTTCTTTCTTTCTTTTCTTTCTTTTCTTTTCTTTCTTTCTTTCTTTCTTTTTCTTTCTTTCTTTCTTTCTTTCTTTCTTTCTTTC
>JAWWMO010000043.1:16143670-16154281 GCA_035047845.1 Dendrocincla fuliginosa
TTCCCTTCCCTTCCCTTCCCTTCCCTTCCCTTCCCTTCTCTTCCCTTCCCTTCCCTTCCCTTCTCTTCCCTTTCCCTTTCCCTTTCCCCTTCCCTTTCCCTTTCCCCTTCCCTTTCCCTTTCCCCTTCCCTTTCCCTTTCCCCTTCCCTTTCCCTTCCCAAACCTCCCCTCCCCTCCCCTCCCCTTCCTCTTCCCCTCCCTTCCCCTTCCTCTTCCCCTTCCCCTTCCCCTTCCCTTTCCTCTAAAATCATATAAATCATCTTTGAAGGATATATGTATGTGTTTTAAGAAACATCAGCTTTCAAGATTGCCTCTCCATTAATTCTAAAGAGCTACAGTAGTTCAAAATACAGAAAACATTTAAAATCATCATGTAGGCTAACATTCTGGGAAAATTTTGCAAATTTATTAGATTATAAATTCAATATTAAACTTCATATCAACACTATGATGCCTAAAGGTATGGGGTGGATTTTTGTAGATTTTTAGAGGTATAGGTTTTCTTGCTCACATATTAAGGGGTGTTTGAAGTTACTAAAGTGATTTTCTCAAATATTCTCAGGCTTTCTGAAGGTCATGATGTTTTCCAGAGCCACCTGCAAGATAACTTGCAGTCAAAACAATTAGAGAGCCCAGAAACTGTTGGAGGTGGTCCAGGGAGCATAGCCTAGGACCCTGATGGGTGGACCACTGAGGGAATTAGAAATGATGACTGGTTATGGATATCTCATATGTTAATTGTTTAGAAGGGTATAAAAACTGTAACCTTGCTGAGGGCGGGGTTCTTCAGGGTTCTTCAGGAATTTTCGGATGCGGGGATCCTTGTTGAAACAATGCGTGTTTCATAGGCCCAGCAGAGGCCCAAAGCCTCCGATCTCCCAATAAAGGTATTGTCTATCTTTCTCCATTAATGTTTTGTCTGAGTGCCTATTTTCCAGGATTTTAGGCATCAACTACATGACACAGATATTCAAATTAACAATTCAAAACTGAATGTTAAACTTCTTTCCCATACTATTTTTGTCTACTCTTCTATTTATTGTCTTATTTAGCTTCCCATTTAATAACACAGTGGCAGTAAACAGACTAAGTCTTAAAATGTTACTTTAAAAATCAGTTATAAATACAAATCGAGCTTCTTCATAGGTCTTCCACCTGTCTCACTTTCCAGTGCCCATCTTATTTTAAAGCAGAGGATAGTGATTTCTTCTTCTAACACTAGGTGGCGTTAGATTAACTGCTGAAGTCACTTCCCAGGAGTCTCAAGCCTTCCCTGGTCTGCAAGGTGTTTTTTCCATAGAAAATATAACTAGAGTATGACTAAATGAAGATTCAGAGATTTTATTTCATTTTACTTTTATTATAAGCTTACATGATGTAAGGGCAAAGAGGTAAAATCGTTCTAACCTTTGTTCATATTTAGGAGATCTTTGTGGAAATAAACTGGGAAGAGGTGAATATAATTATTCTAGTGATGAAGCTTTGTCTTTAGAACATTTTTTTGGAAATATGTATGTATGATGATGCCTTTCATGTGTGTCTAATTCTTCTGTGATAAAGTTCTGAAATATGAACTTCATAAATAGTCTGATTGAATTCTTCAGTGTAATCAGGGAAATATAATAACATCAGTTTGTTTTATGAGAATTTGTTATATTTAAAGCTGCTGACCTAAAATATCTGAAAAACTCTGAAGACTCCTCTTCAATGATGTGCGTCTTGCAATGCAAATAATTTGTCTCAGTTTTTTAGAACTTATTTCATTTGTCCTTTAAAACATATTCACCTCTGGAAAGTATACAAAGGATTTCTTTGGGAAATTGGGAACAACATTCTCGTATTTGTGATATTTTTTTCTCTTATTGACTGTGGTGGATTGAGCTTGGTCATCTGCCAGTGCCCACCTTGGTGTTCTCTCACTTCTTCTCCTCAACAGAACAGGGGGACCAGGTATAAAAATCCTTGTAGGTCAAGATAAAAACAGGGGGACCGCTTACCGATTTCTGTCATGTGAAAAACAGATTTGGGGAAAATGAATTTAAGTTTTTGTCTATTAAAATAGATTTGGATGATGAGAAACAAAGACTAAATTAAAGAAATGCTTTCCTTTTTCCAAAGTTCATCTTCAATCTTCCATTCCTAACTCCTCTATCTCCTCTGCTCCCCCACTAAGCAGCACAATGTGGGTGGAGGGGTTGTAGTCAGTTCTTCTCTGCTCCCAGCACATTGAGATGTATCTTAGACCACCAGCCTGACAGTGAGTGAAGTCAGAATTTGGTCAACAGACGAACTCACACATTCCCCTCTTTGTTTAGGGAGTCAAAGCCACAGGCTTGTTTTGAGCATAACATTAGAAATAGGTAAAACTGCTGTCTGCAGTGAAAAAATTCAGTATTGTAAGGCAATGCAATAATGGTTTAATGTATACATGATGTTTGCTTCACCATAATTTCCTTAAGATATTTTTAAGAAAGATATGTTTGCTTTTGTAAGATAGAGTTGTTCTCAGGAATTTCATTCCACCCTTTGAAAGAAGCCAAAATAAAAAGAAGTCCAAACCAAAAAAGTGCAATATTAAGGCCTTTCAGGTTTAGCTCTAAGCTATCTCATGGTTTAGTATAGCTTCACGAAAAGGTGTCTGCTCTGGTGTTTAAAGCTATATATGCACATTAAGCTGCTTCTGAAGATAATTAAAGGATGAATGCATCCTCAGCTATTCTCATGGCTATGGAGATATGAAAAGAAGACTTTCTATAACAAAGGGTGTGATTCTACATTCTTCAAAGTATTATTTGAAAAGGGGAAAATGTAGAGACCACAAAAGTTAGGCTCCAGAAATAGTTAACTCAAATTGCTACAGGAAAAAGAAAAATAAAATCCAGGAGTAAAAATATCTCACTCCTTGCTTTAGAACAGGTATTCACAAAATTGCAAAAGGAATAGAAGATCTGTGTCTTTGTAATTATGTGCCACCTCATCTGTGGCACAGAACATTTGTTAACAAACAGTCCCTTGCACTGTTCTCTCAATAGCAGAATGTGTATATGTGTAATCAGCTGTATGAAGCGATGAGAAGTGAATTCCTAAACACTGAACTACTGAGATATGTCTGGAACTTGATGTGAAACTACATAATGGGGTGTACAAACATGCCTTCTTGCACACACACGGCTCGTTTCACCTGGATAAGGGAGTTAACACCATAGTTGACCTTATTAACACATTTTCTGAGAGATGATGGGCTCAAGCTAATGCTTGGCATAAGCTGGATGAGCCTTGGAGGTATCCTAATTTGTGATGCCAAGCAGTACCTTTCAAGTTGCTGATCTTAAAGCCAGGATTCTTGAAGTAAATAATGAAATATACTTTTCCAAGTTCCTTAAAAACCTGTCAGACTTGTTAAAGGGGGACACTGCCTTGAAGAAATGTCAAAAATGCATGAAATATTATAAATATCACCTAGACAGAATGCAGCAATTATCCAAATCCATTATAATTGTCTCATTCTTTTCAGTAATCTTGGAAAAATAACCCCAACCTTAATGTACTATAAAGTATTGTATTGTATTATATAATCCATAGATCTGAAGACCATTGCAAATTGCTTTGTACTGTATGTATAGTTAGAAGTCTTATGCTGAGAAATAACTACTATCTGCTATTCAAAATAGCATGTATGTGCAAACTAAATGGGTGCATGCATACTTTCTCCATTCTTTCTTCATTAAAAGTGCACAAAGAGAAGCATGTGACATACTTCGCCACCTTGCTACACCTTGTAAAATATGCTCTTCATATTGATATGTTAGATTTTATGTTTGCATCCCAATGGGTGTAAACATCATGAATTTTTCTAAGCAAAAGTTACGTGAACATAATACATAAAATCTATCAGACTGTCTTATATTTATTTGAAATTAATAAGAATCACAGAAGGTCATAAAGGAATCAGTGTTTTCTAGCAATTATACTCCCTTTTAAATAGGTCTGCTACAAAGTAAAGGATACTAGGATATTATACAGTCTTTATTGTGTAACTGCTCTTATTGCAATGAAGTTTTCATGTTTCATCAGTTTTGTTCTGTAGAGCTTTGTCTCATTCCCTTTTCTTCTTGCACTAAATCTTGTTCTTCTTTCACAACTTTAAGACTTTAATTGAATTCAGTGTCTCAGACCTTCATGCCACCATCCTTAATACAAACCATTGCTCTTTTACTCCTGATGCTTTGTCCTGCTTTGTCCTTGGTACAACATCTCTTGTTTGATCTTTGTATCCAAACTTTACAGAGCTGCTATAAGTTGCTAGAAACAATACATTCCATCAGTACCATAACTTATTTTAGTTTTAATTTAGGATATAGGAAGAAAAAAAGGATTTATTTGGCTATTCAGTTCAAACTCTCTAGTGACTTCTGATGAAATTGTCATTGCAAATGTTCTATGCATGGTATTCATGCACAGTCGTGTAGGTGAGCATGGTTCTCCCAGTCCCAACAGAAGGACTTTGTGCATTCAAGCTCCTAATTTCTTCCTGATTACGCTGATTGCCACCCTAGTGGGTATCCTGTAGTGGCTCTTCTTTGGTCTTACCTGCAAGTCCTGTTTGTGCAAATAGTTGATCATAACCCATTCACTGGACTCTGTGCTTAGTTGTTCATTCTTTTCTGATAAATATGTGCTTACAAAAAGTGAAATATGTTTAGAAAGACAGGATTTTTGAAGGTGTTTAGCTCATAACCTCATGTTTATAGAACTCCCTTGAGATGATGATGATGCGTGTTTTCTTTTGTAAGTAATCCGCATCTCGTCTATCATATGCTGAGTATCCTAATAGTCAGACTATCATGTTAGTGCTTGTTATTTATAGGTATTTTTTAAGAAAAAATGTTTATCTAAGTGTATAACCTAATTCACATTTGTGTCCATCTTTTTGGCTATGTTACTTAAAGCAAGTAAGAAGAAAACATGCATTTTGGCCTTATGTTTATAAGAAGTTGTGTTTAAAGACCTAGTAGACTAAGGAATTAATTAAAATAATTAGAACTGTGTTGTATATGCATCTCTTGCACTCTTTCTCTCTCTCTCTAGAAACATCTTTTTTCTATAGTTAGCTATTGGCAAATGAATTTTTATTAGCTTTGAACAGATATCATTTGACTGAAATTGACAAAGAGCAGGGAATAACACAGCAATGTGGATTACAGAACTGAATCTGACATTGAGGAGTAATAAAACTAAAGAGTCATAAAGAAACTTGTAAAAACAAGGCAATTGTGAATGTAGCAATTTGCAACAAAGAATAAACTCAAGAAACCTGAAGTAAGGCGAAGAAGATAACTGAAGCTAAGGTAGGAAATTACAATGTGATTTGGCAGGGATAGGAAGATATGGGGGGAAATATTCTGCTCTGGATAAAATGAGAGTCCATTTGTTTGTGTGCAACAGTCTCAGCAACCTTAGTGAACACGCAACTATGTTTGGAGGTCATAAAATCTGCACACATGATTATGCTCTGTTGTAGTATTTTTTGAGAGTTTGTTCTGCTAAACTGAAGGCATTTTCAAGGGTTATAGTATTTATGTTGTTTTTAATTATCTTGTTCCCCTCTCTAAGTAAAAGTTTAACAGTTTCTGTGGCTAATCAAGAAGGAAGCTGAGCTACCTTAATATATACTGATAATAGATTATAAATATTTGGCTGAGCAAGAAGGACATCAGGATGCTTCCTCTAATTTCAGAGAATATCAAGCTAAGAAAAGTATCTTTCTAAGGTGCATTTGCTCTTCCACAGGGGCATAGACATGTGGATTGCATCCAGAGTCAATGTCAGGGAAAACATGTTACAAAATATTTCATTCTGTCTTAAAACACTGAAGATAAGTAAGAAAATTGTGATGAATGAAGAGGTGTCTAACCCTTCCTTCTCTGGCTGGAACTATGATGATTAGTTTAGGTAACATGACTGACTCGGAGATGGTTAAAATTGGGCTAAGCTGTTCCTCATCTCCCACTTTCACCTCTGTCTACCTTTTTATCTCCATTTTGTGGTGCAGTTATGCCCCAAATGTGCTGATTATATGGATATCAATAGGCCCTTGTGCCTATATATTTAGAGGTATACTATAATAAAAAAAACCCAAACCCTAAACAAACAAACACCACCACCACCAACAAACCCAAACAACACCCCCCCAAACAGAAATAATCCCAACACACCAAAGAAAACAGCCCCGTAAAAAACAAACTCCCCCAGAAAAAGTCACTGAAACGTAAACTTACAAGTTTTTAATATTTAGTGAAAGGTAACTTTAGAGCACTTGGCTGTAGTTTTAATATTCATGCTCTATGAGCCCCTAATTTGGCATGAAAATCAGAGGGACCAAGACTTACTGCTTTCTGCACCTGCATACATATGGTGGAGTACCTCATCTCTTCTGTGTCCAGGAACCAGCTCAAACCCACTCTCCTTTCCTTCTGTTCTGTGCTTCCAGATTTATTTCAGGGGAGAAAAAAAGGAAGGTATTAGATAGGAAATATGATAAGAAGACTTTAATCTTGACTTTATGTGTGGTAGGAATACAACTAGAGCATGGACCTAAAGCCAAGAATGTCTCGAGTTTCTTTACTCAGTAAGTTCATACTGTGACTGAATTCAATAAGCCCCACAGATTAGGTCTAAATCACCAAGGTTGTTTTTAGGATTGGGTTTTTATTTAGCCTCGGTTGGGTCTCAAACATGTTATTTTAAGAAAAGTGATGCTCAAATGACATTATAAGTTTCATACAAATAACAAAGTTTTAAAATTAACATAGATTGTTAATAAATGAAGAAGCCTCTTGGTACTTCCTTCTTTTTTCCAGTTGCTTGTTATACATGGTGAGTGTTCACGGCCCTATAATGACAGGCCAAATCTAGAATTTTTAGAGAGGCCTCATCAAAATTGTCAAGTCCTGATGGCCATTCACCATAAGCCACTTATGTCAACTGTGACCTTACATCTGAAGAACCAGGTCAGTTTCCATGACATAGTTCTCCTGTAACTACTTCCAATATCCATGTTTTCTTCTAGTCATTTCCCGTAACTATGTTCTGTTTGCACTGCAGCTGATCTGCTGGCAACAGTTTTGCTCTGCCATTGCTCTGATTTACATTGTAAAAGATAGATTGATATGCTTGATCTAACCATTGGCCTTATAGAAACATAAGTTTCTTGAGTGATCTTTCCTGTCTTGTCAGAATCATTCAGATTCTTTGACTAAAAATTATTTATTCAAAGTCTATTATATGCAGCCTTTGTGAAAGAACTCCACATCTTGCCGGTACTGTTTCACTCTTGTGTTTCACAGCATAAATATGGTTCTTTGATTTCCTTCAGTGTGCATTGTTTTCAACAGAAATGTGCATAAAATATTACAAACGTACACATAAAGTTTGATCTGTTCCTGTGCCCATTCTAGTCAACCCATAGATGAAACACATTGTAATATGTTCTTTATGTTAGCAAGGTTTAAATTATATTTATTTGTGTGAGCTACCATGATGAATACTGCAAAGGAACAAAACATATTATGTGCCTCAAAATGGCTGGAACTATTGCCAAGAAAACAGCAGATGTTCACTCAATTCACAGCAAGAAAACTGATATTCAACATTTAGGGTACTTATTTCAGAGAATTTATGAATTTTAACTTGGGGCTTTGAAGACAATGTGAACTGAAAGACAAGAGACTTGTTCTATTTTTGATTTTGTTGTGACTTGCTGTGTGGTCTCTGAGCAGTCACTTCACCTTTCTCTGTCTCCATTTCTTGTTTCACCCTTTTCCTCTGTCTTTAGAATGTAACGTTTTTGAAAGAGCCTATATTACACATTTGCAGCATGCACAATGAATTCACTGCAATATAAATAATAATTATAATGAGACCAATTTTAACTCTGCCCGCAGCAGACAAATGAAAGAAAATTCCTCATTTTCTGTAATTTCAGAAAAAATTGCTTGTTATTAATGTTCTTGTGAACACAACAGGAGGAACTGGAGATTGATCAGACTCATGTCTTCATTCTATAAACTTTTTGGCTGGTTTTAGTGAAATCAACTCAAAGCCGAGCTGGAGACCAACCAACCGACAGAAAAGACAGGCTTTTAATCAGGCTTCTCTACAATGGAACACATCCATTTGATAAATGAACTAATTAAGCAAATGAATAAGTATAAGCTACCACTGTGAATGACACTATGAAAAAGCTTCAGATCCACATTAATACTTCTAGAAACCAGAAAAAAAGGATGGAAAAAAGTACAAGTTCAATTCATGAAGCACATTCATGTAAATGGAGACTTACCATGGGCAGTAGTCTGGTATAATGTATGCTCTGTGTGTATAAAGCTGACAAGGGGTAAAGAAGTCTGAAATAAGGTTATTTCACTTCTGAGGGTTTTTTTTTTTTAATATCAGCCATTTCACAAGAATGTAGCAATGACTCATGCTCTTTCTGAATGTCCTTTCATAAAAGCAAGTGAAATGCCATAACACCTGTATCTTGATCTTTCCTTGAATAGCCCAAATCCACGTGCAATCACTCTAGCAAAAAAACTCAAAAAATCTTCCATTATATAAAATAAAAAAAAAAATATGAAGAGAAAGATAAAAACAATTCAGAATCATTTCATCTAACCTCAACAGCACTTTTCCTGCTTTGTCTGATTAGGTGTTTCTAGGATTAATCTGACAGCTTTGGAAATATCTCATTGATTTAAGGGAAATAGTAGTGCTTTCTGAGACTGTGAGATCTTTTGTCAATATGCTGCCTCTGCCATACAGAACCCTTGAAACCATGGCTTTCTCTAAAAAAAGTTATATATAAATCAGACAAAAAGAATGACTATTCAGGTAACCAAAATCATGGGAGCAGGTTTGTTACTAGAACTGAAAAAAAAATTAATTTGGACCCTTGTGATACAAATGCTAATCACTACTCATGGCTGTCTGATCTTAAGCTGTTTATGCAATTTAAGGTGCCTTTTATTTCAGTGTTATTTAGTAAGGTGCTTCTTCTACTCTAATTATTATCTTTTAGAGAATTGTTGGGGTTTTTTTTCTTTAAAGCATAGTACACGTATTAATAACCTGTGACAATATCTGTTCCCAGCTGCTGTAGTGTGTTTGTATAGTGGTAACCTGTTGAAGCAACTGCAGCAAGTAGAGTTTGTTGTATGACTGACAAAGATAATTTTAAGGCAGATTAAATCGACTGTAAGAGTGTTAGCTACATGCATATTCCAACATGTATGAATATGGGAAACAAAAAGAATGCCTTTAAAGTCACTTTATTTGTATGGAATGTCTTTCTGTAGTTATCCTGCAAACCTCCTGTAAAGAAGTTACAAATTCATAAAAACAGCTGTGCAAAAAATTTCTACATATGGTAGTTTGGAAAAATGGTAAGTATCTCTGATACAGTTACAAGTTTTTCACACAAACTGTAGGTTATTGCAACTATCTATTTTGTAGTGCTTTTCAGACTTGTGGTTTTTAAACCTATGATGTGAATCTACATAGGACATAGTATACATTTTCTCACCATTCATTCTGTGATGTCGAATCATAGAATGATTTGGGTTGGAAGACACCTTAAAGATCATCTAGTTCCTAAATCCTTGCCATGCCAGAGACACCTTTTACCAGATCAGTTTTCTCAAAGCCCCATCCAACCTGGTCTTGAAGACTTCCAGGGGCGGGGCATCCACAACTTCTCTTAGTGCCTCACCACCCTCATTGTGAAGAATTTCTTCCCAACATCTAATCCAAACTTATCCTCTTTCAGTTTGAAGCCATTACTCATTGTCCTATCACTACATGTCCTTGTAAAAAGTCTCTCTCCAGCTCGCTTGTAGATGCCTTTCAGGTACTGGAAGGCTGCTGTACGGTCTTCTCTAGGCTTAACAGTCCAAATTCTCTCAGCCTGTTTTCATAGGAGAAATGCTCCAGCCCTCTGATCTCCATGGGCCTTCTCAGGCCTCGGCCCAACATGACCAAGTTCTTATGTTAGCGGTCCCAGAGCTGAACCCAGTATTCTGGGAGTGGTCTCACTAGAGCGGGGTAGAGAGGGAGCATTTTCTCCCTTAAGATGCGGACTGCACCTTTTTTTATTCAGTCTGTGATACAGTTGACTTTCTGGCTGAGATTGCACATTGCTGGGTCACATCAAGCTTCCCATCAACCCAAACCCCCAAGTCCTTCTCGGGGCTGCTCTCAATTCCCTGCCATGTCTGTATTTATGCTTGCGATTGCCCCAAGCCACTTGCAGGATCTTGCACTTGGCCTTGAAGTTCCTGAGGCTTGCATAGGCCCTATCACGGCTGATGGGAACGCTCCCCCTCTCCAGTCCTTCCCCCCAGGTCCACGTGGCTATGCCACGTGGTCCCCTGAGGTCCCAGTAAAGAGATCCAAACACTCCGAGGACAGGAAGCAGAGAGAGATTTATTCACCTGACTGGGTCAATTATAGATTTCCCGGCAGGGAGGGTTTAAGGGAGGGGATACAAAAGGACCAATCAGGGAAGGTTTCACACACCATGGGTTGGGCTTACATACTAATCAGGAAGAGGTAAGG
>JAWWMO010000043.1:16154468-16277636 GCA_035047845.1 Dendrocincla fuliginosa
GGGATACAAAAGGACCAATCAGGGAAGGTTTCACACACCATGGGTTGGGCTTACATACTAATCAGGAAGAGGTAAGGGGTTTCTTTCAGGGGCGTGGGAAAAAGGATAACACGGCAAAAAACCTCATGTTATAATGCAGTTTTACAAAATGCTTTCATTGGTTTCTTTATCTTTAGTGGCCCATCTCCTGCAGGATCTGTTCCACTCTTGATATTGTAAGTTTACTCCCACATCGCCCAACTCTCAGGCCTGTATATCTATACTAGAATTAAAACTAGCTGAAATTTTACTTTTCTAATAAGTGCTTGATTGGCAAGTAGCTGTTGAGTCTTAAATAATAAAGACACTTGACAGTTGTATGAATCTGTATGATTATTTCCTCATTCTTACATTTATTTTTTTAATAAATCCTTGTTCTCCATTGGCCATAGAAATGAAAAGGGAATATGAAGATATTTTAGTTCCAAGTCCTCCTCTATTCAAGAAGTTCTGTTTATTTCCTGGGACATCCTGTTTTCTAAAAAGAAAATAACCACCTGACCTTGAACAACAGGTTATCTTTCTTAGTGTTAGCTTGTTTCTTTTCTTTTGTACCATATATACAGTAGCCAGTGTATCAGGTTACACTATTCTCTGTTGCAGTTTATTTACTTTTGCAAACTGCCCCATGCCATGAGAATGAGGGATAAGTAATAAACATTGTTCTCTCCGCTCAGTGCCTCTGTGGCCCCTTAACACATGCGTCAGAGGTTCCTGGTGTAAAATTGTATTAAGTTAAAGTGGGCAGCAGTGTAGAGAAATCAGAGTTGGAAACAATCGAAATGTTGTGTTGCAAGCTGAGAGCAATGCTCTTTAGGGAGAAAGAAAGGGAATGTAAAATACAAGGCAAAGTCACTTAGAAATTTCAAGACTGCTGTGATGCATTCAATATTATCACAGGGGAAAGGAATTCTCTTTGCAAGAAGCAGGCTGCCAGTTGAGACCATTAGCCATTCAGTTACCCCCACATAATAAAGGTAAATCATGTAAGCTGTACAGATAACAGATGGACCAACAGAGACAAATTATTTGTGATGTAACTGATAACTAGGTCGAAGCTAAATTATTGTGAGAAATGGACTGTACTTTAAGAGAGCACTGAATAGTTTGCAAGATTAGTGAAAACTTGACTACAAAAATGAAAGCAACCAGAGAAATAAAGTGCATCTTGTTATGAGCATGTACTGATTCATAAGGAAAAAATGCAGAGGTAAATGGATGACAGAGAACAGAACTGCTGGTAATAAATGGGGTGACAATCACAACAAAATCAAATTGTCCAGTGCCAAGGACACACAGTCATGGTAAGAATTATAGCCATGTCCTACAGACATATATAATTTCCCGGAAAAATTAAAATTTACCAGACTAATTTTTTTCATGTTGTTTTGTATACATACAGTTGCATGACAAATCTGTGATGACATCAGTGGTAATCATAGATCTTGAAACAGATAAACAGACATTGCTGATTGTTTGATTAAGAACAAGTGACAGAAAAATGAGTGTTGGAGGTGAGCAAAGCATGACTTCAGGGACGGTATGGAAAAGACAATATTTGTTTAATGTTAATATTTCAAAATAACTCACTGCCTAGAAGAATCAACTAGTGGTTCTAATTTTTTGCATCATAATCTACTTCTTTATAATTTAAATCTGATTATTACTTTTTCTATTTTATTTAGGTAAGCACAACAGCCATTGCTGGATACTGGCTTTTGTCATTGGGCAAAATTATTAATCTTTTCTAACTTGTTTTATGCTAATAAATAAAGTGAAATCTTTTTCTATCTTTCCTACATATCACATTTTTGTTATATTGCTGATCTGTACAGGATGAGCTTTTACCAGACTCCAAAGGTAGATGCAAGTTTTATTCAGGGTAAGAACTGGCTATTATGAAGCCTGCCAGTTTTATTAGAATTTTTTTTTATTATTATTGAGCACTCTACTGCATTGTAGAGTGATTTTTACTCACAGTATCCCAAAACCCACACTCAAACCAATAATCATGTGTTGATAGGTGAAATTAGTTTCAGAATTCTAATGAAGCTCAGCAGCTGGGAGACAGACAGCTCATCTGAAGATTAAATGAGAAAAATTGCCACTTTTGCTGGTTCCTTTAGAAACTCATTTACATTCTGTCAGCTCCCATTAGGGGTGGAACTGCAAGTATTGAAGGAAATATGCATGAATTTACTGCTGAAATGGCCAATCGTGATCAGTTCCTTCTTGCTTACAAAGCTGCCAGAAGATTCTATGTAGTTATGCCTTTGCCTTTGGAAACAGTGGGTGATAATCTGCTTGCTTTCAACTTCCTTTTAACATTTTGAATTTAACATAACCGAAAGAACCAATACCCAGCATAACCAGGACAACAGGGATAACAAGGCAACCCTAAATCTCAGGCTTAATGTTTCTGGAACTGTTCCTTTGTTTGTTTGATTGTTTGTTTGATTGTTTTCCCTTTCCCCAGTCATGCAACTGTAGAGCTTGAGTATTTCTTTTTGTGTGACAGCAGCACCAACAACGAGAAAGGTACCACACAATTCTTCTTTCCCTGTCCTTGTTACAGCCCTGATTTTTAATGCACTTGGATCCTCATCATATTGACAAATTTTCATGAGATCTGCTGACAGAGCCAATAGCAGAATTAGGTATCTATAGTATGCAGGTGTTGTCTAGTTCTCCAAAGACTTTTAATTATATTTATGTAGACCACAAGCAGAGGCAACTGTGCCAATGAAAGAAATGCACTGAAGAATTCAACCAGAGAGGCAAAAGACAGTGCATAAGTGAATACAGGTAAAGTAATGCTACTTTGAACATTGGAAAGTGTAACACTGTGGTGTCGGAGATTTTAGTTATTTTCAATTGTCTTTAAATAAAGGTCATAGAAGATTAATAATGACATGGAAAAGTGGTATAAGATGTTCAATAAATGTTTTCCTGCTGCACCTGGAGCAGAAAAGTTTAATGGCAAATTCATAGTTTCAATGAAATAGCCATACTTTTTATTTCAGAAATAACTGGAAAAATTACTAAATAGAAAATTATTTTTGTGTTAGATCTAAAAGTTTGAATAGCTTATCCCTAACAATTCTAAATGAAAATAATACTGGTGATTTTTAATAAAGCTGAGTAGATCATTACATATAATCTGGCACTCTGAAGAACACGTTAGCATCTTTGGACTGGTACATGACATGTACAAGTCAGTTTTACAGGACATGTTAAATGACTTGAGTCACACAGGTAGGAACATAACATTTGCATTACACTTGCAAGGAGATGATAATGATAAAGCAAATGATGTTGCAAAAAACAATATAAAAACCAGCTAAATTGAACATACATTTTGAAATGTGCATTCAGAGTGTGAATACAGAGATGACAAAGATTGGAAACAATTAGAGAAGTTAAAGGATACTTCATACTCCCGCAGATGTAGATTTTCAGCTGGAGCAGTGTTTTCATTGTATCAGCAGATAATCATTATTTCCTTTCTCCTCACGTCCACTCCTCTAAAAAGATATAGAAAAATAATTCAGGATTTAGAAAAGAGCTAGAAGAATGACACAAGTTGTGGAAACCCCCTCTCAGAGCTCTGGAATGAAGGGCTTAGCCAGTTGACCTTTATAAAGTTGTTTAAGAAATTTCATAACAAACTTATGATTATTTAAAACACTAAAGAAATTTGGAAAATAAAAATCCCAATGCACACTATAGATGTCATGGAATCAAATTACTATTTCAAATGCATGAAACGAACATGAACTAAAAACAGAAGGCAGATTAATTTAGTGTCAAGAAACAGCTGAATTTAGTGTCAACTGAAATAGCTGGTGGGTGCTAGTGGACTCTTCATCACTTGCAATCTAAAGTATGTTTGTAAAAAGTATAAAGTACTTTGCACAACACCTATGTCAAAAAGTATTTAATAAAACACTAGTAAGAGATATATGTTCAGAATTTCAAAAATTTGAAAGTTATATTAATTCATATGTACATTTTTTTTGAGGATTTACAATCTGTATAAAAAGTAGTCTCATGGGAGCTATTGTCCAGTCAGCCTCACTTCTATGCCCAATAAGATCATGAAACAGATTCTTGCAAAAGCTATGTCAAGGCATGTGGATTCCAGAGAGGTGACTAGAGACAGCAACCATAGTTTCAAAAAGGGCAAACTGTGTCTGACTGATCTGGTGACCTTCTATGACGGACTGACCACAACAGTGGATGAAGGAAGAGCTGTGGATGTTTTCCACCTTGACTTCTGTGAGGCCTTAAAGTGGTCCCACATAACATCCTTGTCTCTAAATAAGAGAGATATGGGTTTAATGGGTGGAGAACATGATGAATAAGGAACTGGATGGATGGAAATATCCAAAGACTTGCAGTCAACAACACTATGTCAAAAGAGAGATTAGTAAAAAGTGGTGTCCCTCAGAGGTCTATGCTGAGACCAGTATTATTCAATATATTTATTAATGACATAGACACTGGGATCAAGTGGATCCTCTACTCAAGTGGATCCTCTACAGGTTTGCAGATGATACCAAGCTGATCAGTGCAAGTGATCTGCTTGAAGGAAGGAATGCCCGTCCAGATGGACCTTGTCAAGCTTGAGCAGTAGGCCTAGGTGAACCTCATGAAGTTCAATAAGACCAAGGTCCTGAACCTGTCTTACTATTAAGATGCAATTAAGATGGCCTTAGAACTAAGAGTGGATACTGATTTTAATTACACTTTAATGATTGGTAGATCTTAATTTCCAAAAATTGCCCTAAGTGATAATGAATAATACCTAAAGATCACATCCTTGTTTGCCTGATTTTGTTTTTGATACCTGCAATAGAGTGATGGCTGGGAGAAAAAAAAAAAAAAAAAAGGTTGAATTTATTGATTTTTGACCAGCATTTGATGTACATAAAGGAGATTTACATAGATAAACATTATGGATTTGCATTGCTGGCATTTCTCATTTTTTTTCACTGGCACTCATATGTTAAGAAGCTTTCTTCATTAATTTCCAGACAGGTCAATGACCTATATAACAGCTCTGTACTCTAAACACTCTTTATACTCTATAAATTGCCTTACATATTGAAATAGCCTCTCCATATAGCAAACTCTCTGTTAATGAATAGTTGAGTGAGTAAAATGCATGTTGAAAAATGAATAAAAATTTTGTAAGGCAATTAAACTGAGCACTGTGTTTGCATTACTCTGATATTTGCATTACAAAAGAGTATTGTACAGTCAGAAAAGTGATATGAAGACAGATGTGTTATTATTGTGAAACTCAACAGCCTTCATAACTAACTTCACAGTTCTGTTTATACCATGCTGAAAAATAATTTATTTTGAAGCTATAAAATCCAGTATGTCAAGAATAAACATTTATAAATGTATTACTGATTTACAAGAGTGGCTAATAAGAATGTGAAAACATATTGACCATTTGTAACAGATAAGTATTTTACAGGAGTGAAAAAAATGAATCTGTCATACAGCTGGCAAACATATTATTCTCTTTCAAATAAAAACCCAAGTTTCTTCTGATATAATTGTATTTTGCATGAAATTATTGTTACTGCTATTTAAAATTTGTATTGAAGTATTGCCTGAAGAACAACTTATTGCACTATAGGATGTATAGAGTAGAACTTCACAGTATACGATATGTATTTCTTTGAAAGAAATGTGATAGAGAAGCAAGGAGGTGGAATTCCAATGAGGACTTTGCAGTAGAGAAATAGATTGGACCAAAGCATCAGGTAATTGGCATGATACATAATAATTTGGTTTCATATTTTTCCACGTACAGTATTTTGTTGAAGTTTAGGAATTCTATAAAAAATTAATCTGATGGGAACCTTATAAGCCTTGTAAATCAGTTCCAAATATATGGCATACTTAGGCTCCTGGTAATTTACCTGCACAATCCATCAGCAGTTTTGGCTTCCTGGGAGGGCAGCTCTGTAAGTGTGGCTCTGCATGGTGGTAAGAGCCATGCTCTGGTGCTGAACAAGCAAGACCTTGAACTGAATTCAATATAGCTTTGAATATATTGCTTTGGGATTTGTGCTAATGTATCTGCTTGGTGTTACACTGTGCACTGTTGACATTTTAGAGATAGATTGGCTGAGGGAGATAACTCGGCTGATGCAGCTGCCAGACACTTTGATTGCCACAGGGATGAGGTTCCCACAGCTCCCCAGTACTGTAACACCAAGCAATTTTTCCATGTTGGCTAGTCTTGAGCCTTGTGGAGAGAAAACAGAAACACGGATTCTGGATTTTTAAGAGTGCACAATCTTAGACAACCCACATCATTCACGTTTGCTATAAGGCTCTGTTTTCTTCCAATTCTGGATTAAACATGTATTTAAACATGTATTTCAAAATATAAAATCTTTGACTAAATGGAATTTCCCCTCTCTTCTCAGTTCTAATTAGGTATGAAGAATAGAAAAAAAGATGAAGTGGTGAGAAGATTAATGAATGCTTGCTACCTCAGAGCCTCTAGCAGGTACCTTCTTTCAAAATGTGAGGTAGAAAATGAGAATTCCGGCAATGAAAAAAGAGGCCATACCAAAAAAAAAAAAAAAAAAAAAAAAAAAGATAGCAGTTTGCTTAAAATGATATTTTTCAGCCTTTCCAAGTAGACATCTACTTATTCAAAGTAAAATTTTCATGACCACCTCATTTACAGTTGCTGTAAAAGCAAGTACAAAAATATATCAGCAGGAAGTCAATAGAATTTACTTGTATGCTTCTCTTTGGAAAGGTCATCAGAGAATTCTTTCTCCTGAGGTTACAGTGTTCAGGAGCAGGCGAGTGAGATTATTGTAATTTCTGATGGTAATTACATTTTCAGCACTTCAGAAGCACCCAGTTGCCTCTCCCAACGCAGTGACTCTGGGAAGGTAAAATGAAGTATGTTTCCTGAACTTGTATCATCTCCTCTGGTCCCCATGGGTTTAGTAACACGCTGAACCTATAAAACTTCATTACTATGGTCAGTCAAGAAGCTCCAATCTTTTTTTCCGCTGTCATTTAAAACTTCTAGGAGGTTTGAAAGGTTTACCCTTACAGAAGCCATACCCTATTGGGCTATAATTGCATGAATGCTGTCTTTAATTAAATTCAGAACCAGTTTCCCTGGAGCAAGTATAAGACCCACTGGTCTGTAATGCCAAGGATCATATGTGGCTCTTTTATTTTATTTTTAACCTAAGATAACAAGTTCCCAATCTTTGGGAACAGTGTGTGGTTTATTAAGGATATATTGCATATCGTCATTGCTACCTCTGCTATTTCACACTTCAGTTCCTTCAGAATTCTTTCATCAGCACCATCTGGTCCCAGTGATTTACTGTGCTGGAGTTTTTTTGAGTTGCTCAATAACATCTTTCTTTGAGGCATCAGCCTCTGTTAAGTCCACTCATTAATTTCTTACAAAAATTATGTTTGAATCAAGAAATTTCCTTATTGCCCTTCCCAGCAAATATGAGAGTAGAAAGCTACATTTCATTTTTGCCTTGCTTCAATTTCTTTGTTCATTAGTTGATACTTCAAAGGACTAGTAGTTCTGCAGTTTGTTTGCTGGTTTCTGAAAAACCTCTAGGTTTCTTCCTGCCTCTTAAAGATGTTTTGATGATCTTACTTGAACTTCTTCCTCTCTTATTTTCTTCCCTAATTTTAATTTTAGTTCTTTGTGCACATTGCTACTGAGTTGAATAATAGGACTATGTTTATGTTGATGATGTTGTGATGTATCATTTCACTGAGCCCTCAAGAAAATGAAGATTGGGTACAATTTGGAGCTTAGGACTGTATAGTATGAAGAATTAGTGTATTATTATAAATTTCCCTTGCAGAATGAATAATTCTCTGGTACATAGGGTGTGATTTCGCATCTACATTTCTTACCAAGTGTCTGGGTAAATTTGCACCTTA
Organism: Dendrocincla fuliginosa; assembly: GCA_035047845.1. Taxonomy (NCBI): domain Eukaryota; kingdom Metazoa; phylum Chordata; class Aves; order Passeriformes; family Dendrocolaptidae; genus Dendrocincla; species Dendrocincla fuliginosa. The sequence continues at coordinate 16,162,473 of JAWWMO010000043.1, forward strand.
AATCTGTGTGTATGTGTTTATGAGCAAGTTGGAATAGGGAGTGGAGTCTAGCGCAAGACCCCTGTATGGGCAATGCCTGATCTCTGAACATCCTTGGTCTTCTTCCTTGCCTCTGATCTGTGTAATTCTGTAATGGAGTACAAGGGAGCTTCCAAGTTTTAGAAGAAAAGGTTGCCTTTTTTTTTTCTTTCCATCTAATTTTCCAGAAGGAAAATTATCCAATTTAGCAGAATATTATCAACTTGAAAACCAGCTGGAACCTGGTTGTGTCAGGGGTCACCTTGCCTTAAACTTTCCACTCTTACTTTAACAAATATATTTTCTGGTGTGTTGCTGTCATTTATAGAAAAAAAAAAAGAAAACCCAAACAAAAGTGTTTTCTTAAGACTTCAAAGAAATGCTTCAATGACTTGACATCAGAACTTCATATTAATTTACATAGGAATGCTAAATATACATTTGATGGCAAGGCATGGAACACAGCTGCCAAGCTGTGGCTGAAATATGGAATATACGGAATATAATATTTTGATTCTTTGTCTTGACCCATGAGATTTTCACCTTATATTCTCTCCTTCCCCTACTGAGGAGAGAGGAGTGAGAGGAGAGGGGAGTGAGCGGAGAGGGGAGTGAGAGGGCAAATTGGTGGATGCCAGACAAGGGCAATCCCTCACACTCTCATTCAAATTAATAGTGTGTTTATTTGCAAGCAACATGGTCCTGTCTTTCATTTGAATATATATTTGCCATGCTAATTCAAAGACACTTATAAAGTCACAAGTGTTCCTTAAAAATAATAAAAAAATGAAATCTTGGCATAATACTTTGTGTGAGGTATCAAATCAGCCAAGATGGTTGATGGCAGGTTGATGACAGAAATTTCTGTTACCAGGGTCCTTGCTGAAGCATTTACAGCTGGATCTGGTGAGACATCCCACACTGGTGTTCTGGTCAATTATTGCAATCTACCTGGTCCATGGGGTCCTGTGTAACCATACGGCATATCCTTTGATGCATATTGCTCTATACTAGGTATAAAAGATTTCTTATGTTAATTATGTAGAAAAGATTGTCCCACTTGACTACATCTGCATCTGAGTGGAATCACCAGTAGAACCAAGTTCTACCCGGGATGTTATTCTACACAGTGGTATTTTGAAGTCAACACACACACTGCAGGAGCTGTGCAGGAAAATGTTCATGATGGTGCAATACAGCTACTTGGGGATCTACTATATGAATTGGTCACCCATGTAATGTGGATGTGGGAAGGGTTTCAGTCAGTTACCTTGTTTCAGATCACTGTGTTCTTTCAAACTGGTTCACCAGATCTCATCAGCCCATCTATGCAAATGAATAGTTGAGGGGATGTAAACCACACAGAGAGTTAGTGATCAGAGAGTACTGGATGTGAGCACTGACACAGACCTGATTCCCAGTGATGCCATAATTATAACTGTAGGATGTACTGTAATTTGATCCTTATAATTTAAGTTCAACTGCTCCTGCTGCAATGCCAGAAAATAGACAGTATCTTGTTATGGAAATTGCTTTTTTATGCCTTAAAATCAATCTGTAAATCAGCCTGTATCTTTGAAAGGCATAGTTCTTCTTGAAGTTACACTGAGTTGTTGAGAAAATTTTCTTCTTTTCTCTGGAGGATCCAGCTTGTTTTCTTTCTGCATACTTTTCTTTAAGTGATTATATAGCCAGTCAGATCATCAAGCATGTCATAGTTTTATTTTCATATCAGGGTAACAAATTATTAAATAAATTTATATGCACACTCTACCTTCACCACTTCATGTAGGACATGGTCTTGGGAGGTCCCACATTCTTCTCTCTTCTTTTGTATGTGTGTGTTTGTATATGAGAAGACAGGGTTTATTTATTCCATTTGAACTTTTCATATTACTAGGACTGTATCTGTGCTGGGCTCTCTTTTCCATCCATTTCTGTAACGTATTTTCATTGTTTTTCATTTTGTTTTTTTCATTTGTTTCACTGCCCCCCCTCCCCCCCAATTCTAACTCACTATTTTCATGACAAAATATGCATGCTTATGCATATTTGATTGTAGAGTGTGAACGTCCCTTTGTACTTCTAGAATCTGAAACTGAAACTCAAGAAATGCACTTTGCATAGTCTGATCAATAAGATTTGTCAACTGTAGTAAGAAATCACGCTGAGCTGTGAGCGTTGGTCTCAGGCCTGGGCTGGGCTCACCTTGGCAGGAGATGGGCAAGGCTCGGCTGGTTTCAGCTCCTGCTTTGGAGCCAGGTGCCTGTTGCCTCCATTGCCTGAGCCTGAGCTGTGCCAGTGCCTCTGTAGGAAGGGTCTGGCAAACCCAGGGGGTCTCTGCCCAGATAAGAAGGGCCCCTGTGGCTGGGTCTGGGGTGGCTGCAGGGCCATGCTCACACTCAGCTGGAGTGTGACAGCAGGAACCCAGGGTAAGGAAGAATATAAAAATTGCTTGAGTAGGATCTCCAAGGCCCAGTGGACTGGTCTCCCACCATGAATATCATGTTCCTCCCCATAAAAGTCTTAGGATAGTAATGACATTTCATATATCATCTGCTTACATTCACACAAGGCTTTTTGAGAAAGACTGAAACTTTCAGATATAAGATCCAGAGGAAAGGTGAATATAAGCCAGGAAGAGTAGTAGATTGTTTACATGTAATTTTAATTGTATTATTAACAAAGTTTTTCTGTTCCAATATTTTGTACTTTTAGACTGTTCAAACATTAAATTTACAGACAATAAATTCCTAGCTCCATATATCTGGTGTGTTTCTTTTTGCCCATAATAAGATTTTGGATGTAACATTTTTAAACCTTATGTTTTTCTTTGATCCAAAAATTTCCAGCTGTGTTACCTGAAATAAAGTCTACATAATCACTTCTCAACTGCTGACTGCTGAGCCTGCCCCCTGGTTCATCTTAGCAAGCTCCATCTTTCTCTGAGTGCCTGAAGTTCCATCATTACTGTCTTTCTGTCTGCTTGCCCTAGTTGTCATTTTCCAAATGTGAACAACTCTCTCACCTCCACTTTCTGGAGGATTTGGGTGACTCAGAATGCAGCAGCTGAAACACAGCAAATGTGTGACTTTGGATGACCTAGCTGCAGCCTGCTAGAGAAACAAAGCCCACTGGAATGAGTCACCATACAAGCAGCAACAGCAAAATGATGGGGTTCCTGGATCCTTTTGTAGTTCATTTCATACTCAGACTCACATTGTTCCCTGAGAGAGCTTTTTCTTTTAACTGATAATTTTTAACTGTAGGGTAGAAATGTTCATAATACCTAAGAAGTATAATGAGTATCCTGATGAAGACAGACATGCTATACGGATGCAAATTGCTTTCTTTTGATTGCCCTACTTCATGAAAAGATACTGCCAAGAGAAACTTTGACGCTCCTACAATGACTTTTTTGACTAGGAAAATGTGAGTTTTCTAAAAGCTAATCAAATATTGTCCTGATGTCTTATATCACTGTAGCCCAAACTCAAGCCAAGCATATAAAAACCCCCAAGGGACAGTGCTAGCATACACTGTGAAAACTGACCTTTTTTTCTATGTACACAAGTTATTTGGCCCATTAGCATGTTTATTTTTTAATATGATACAAAACAGACAGTTCAATTCAAATGGGCAAATATTATTACCTATTTGGAATTGCTGTCTATGTGTTGCTCATATTCTATGTAATATCAACACTGCATCAGAAGCTTCCTCTCATGTTCTCTTCTCTCTTAAAATAGTTTCTTTATTCTGCTCAGTGGTGGCAATTAATTTAAAAATAGGCATTACCTTTGAATTCACTTATTACACCTGAAAAAAATATATATAGTATGATAGTTTGATCCATTATAATAAGTGCAATGTTCAAAATCAGACTTTACTGAATAAGTTTTAAGGATTTAAAAGTTTAAAAAGGTATTATAATTCTAAGCAGCTATTACACAGACTACACCTGGTTGTATTTTGTACAATGACATGAATATATACATCTATGCAATTAGTTGGTACTTATACAGCTACTTGCAGAAATAGCCAACTACATATATTTTGTGTCTTGCATACTTCTGTATAATCATATATTGACAGCATTGTAAATCGAAGTATGGTATAAACCACTATACAATAATATACATATGTATGCTTCAGATGAATATAAACCTTTGAATTCTTCATATATATGTGCATCTTAATGACAATCCAAAGTACAATTACACTCTTCAAATACGTACTGAAAATAGTACTCAAGCAAGAACTTAGCAATGCTTGAATAGATTCACAATGTAAACCAGATAAATTCTGGAAAGACATATATCAAGGTATACACATGCATACATTTATATATATTGTTGTGACCTTAGCTGAAGTTTTATTCATTTAGTAACACTATACCATGGACCATTAGAAGGAAGAGTTCTAATACACAGTCTTCAATTTAAAAACTGAGTACATGTTCACCAATTCGTGAAGTGATGTTCAAACAGACTTTACTTCTTTTCTAACTCTTTTAGTTCTCATCTTGATGTAGTAAAAAACGTGCATATGCACTGAACATACATATTGTAACTTATGTTCATTGGTTAGTTCACAGAATGGTCTGTTAACCAGTAATAGAATCTGTTATATTTGAATTGGTAAAAACTCTTCTTTGTCCTCATGTAATTCATAGCATATCTTTAAGTAAAAAGAACCATAACAGAGTCACTGTAGAAAGTAGCTAATCCCATCTATTTTGCACTCAATCAAAGCTTTTTTTCTCTGGAATTTTGATCTATGCATTTTAACTTTAAATGATCAGGTGTTAACATCTCACTCTGTCTGATGGAAGGCCTCTTTAAACACTGCACAGCCTAGGTATTAGAGAATCATCTTGCTCTTTTCCACAGTTATCTTTGTATGATTTTAGAGGCTGTTCCAAATATGCAGGAAGAATTTTCAACTTTTCAGTATAACTATTTTATTTTTGCTTAAGTATTTAGTGAAGTTAAATACATTTGGCTCTCAAATCTATTTCAAATTGATTTGCTCTTTAATATTGAAATTTCAAAACTACCTGCAATATGCAGTACCATCACATATTTGTTTTGCTGTAAAGACTAACCCTTGGCTATATATAGAGGAAAACTAAAATAAAGAATTCAGTTATTTAGGTAAATAAAAAAAAGAAAAAAAAAAGTAGTCACATTAATGGTGATTGTTGAAAAAGATTCCTATGATGCAACTCTTGCTTTTCAGAGAAAACAATAATGTTTCAGATTTTTATAAGAATTTTCTTAAAACCATATACTCTTGTCTAGTACCCATAGCAGCTACTGCAGCACTTTTTCAGCTCTACCAAACTTTAATGCAAAAGGTGATCAGAATTTGAATCAGATCCAGGCTTTCTACCCAAATATTGCAAATCTAACAGAATCAGCATCACTAATTCTTTAATAGAATAGATATTTTATGAAACCTGACAACATTAGTAGAGATTTTTTACAATTGTAGATTAAGCCTTTTATGAGGAATCACTAATGACAGCCAGGTTCAATAGAACAAAGATTTCATCTAATATTAGTTTCTGGCAAGTCAATTTGCAAGGTTATTTTTGCAGATTAAATTATCTATATTGGGAGGTCACCCTCTTACTTCTAAATCAAGAAAGAAAGACAGTTGCATAATAGCATAGTGCTGTAGATGTATTATTAACCAAATCTTTCACGATAAGGAAAGTAGCTATTCACCAAGAAGGGGTAAATTAAATAAAAAGGTGTTTTATAACACAATAAATATCTCTTTGAAGAAGCTAGGGAAAGGCCATCTTAATATCAGTAAGTGTGTAACCTGTCTGTATCTTAGTATTCAATATATGGAAAATGTAAGTTTTTAGCTAAGAGTCAGAGAGGTAAGATACCACAATTTAAACTTGCTTAGGACCTATCTATTTTGGGCTCCATGATGTAATTGTATTCTTAAAAATGTGCCTTCAGACCTTTCATTACTGTCTTAGCTAATCAAAAGCTATCAGTCCACCAGTAGTTGGTGACTTATAATGTTCAGGAAAAAAAATTGGGGATTTGAAAATTGCCACTAAAGTTAAACTAAGTCCTAATATTTTCTTTATATTTATGGTTTAAAAGTCTAGTTATTTTTTACTTCTAAAAAAGGTCCTGAATATAAGTATTCAGTATATAAGTATATAAGTATATAAGTATATATTCAGTATATAAGATGTACACAGACTGAGACAAAAATTTCTGGGGAAAAGAAAAAAGAAAAACCCAAATAATCTAACTTAAAGATGAGTCATATCTTGAATTAAACAATCTCCTCTGTTTCCCAGGAACTTTTGTCATAGATCAGAAAAATCTATGTTTGAATCTCTTCTTCCACTTATCCAAAAACTGATTATCTTGCAGGGACAACACTTGCTCACACCAAAACGACATAGGCTGTTACAAAGAAAAATGAAAAATCAAAAAACCTAGAGCTTTTGGTGGCTAGTTAATGAACCTTTCAAACCCACTGCAAAGGGTTGCACAACTGAAAATGGTGCAAGGGCAGCTATCTGAATTTTTTAATTTAGTTTTTATTTAGATTTACCAGCAATATGAAACAACCATAGGGAGGTATTTAACATTTAATTAATTTATCACAATTCAATTCTTGACCAAAAGTGGAACTAAAAGGCAACATATTAATCAAAGTAAAGATGATAATAACTGCCATGTTTTTTTCCTCTCAAAATCATTAGTGTTTCCTTTGAAAGTGCAAAAGAATACGCACTAGGGGAAGGTTTTCTGTATTATAACAGTATTTAGTCAGTGTCATTATCTCCCATCCTATTTGCCTACCTCTCAGTAGTAGGTCAGTGCTGGGAGTTCTTTCCTACGTTATGGATACTCCATCCCTGGAATTGCTAGAGGTCAGACTGAACAGGGCTTTGAGCAACGTAGTGTATTGGAAGCTGTCCCTGCCCATGGCTGGGAGATTGGAACTTGATGATCTTTAAAATCCCTCATGCCCCAAACTGTTCTATGATCTTTAATTCATTTATTCAGAACTCATTTCTCCAACCGTGTGATAGAAAGCTCTCTGAGAGTGGGTTTTCTCTCTAATGGCTATGCCTGCCATGTAGCTGCAGTTCCTGATTGGCAGGTAGAGAGTAATGGATCGTTTTATTTTTAGAGCCAATGTGAGTAATCACTGTGTTCTTGTTTCTGATGGCAAAATCAAGAGGGAACTGTGGCCACTATAGTAGCAAATACGGTATCTGTGAATTTTTCTAGCTGTAAGTTGTAACAAATAGAAATAAAAAGCTTGAATAGCATTTGAAATAAGTGGTCTTTTTAAGACAATCTTATGCATTGACTGCTGACCACTGTCAGAGAAAAAAAAAAAAAAAGGATCAGATTGGTGAAATAAAAATTAAAATGAGGTGGGGGAAAACAGGAACAGTAATGAAGACATGGAAGATTTTTTCAGCAGCATTTAGTCAATTATGTCCTTCATCTTTCTACTTTTATTGCACTTTTTATATTTCCATTTAAAAGACAATTTTCCCTCTATTGCTTCTAATTTTTGTATTGTACCTTCTATTTGTTATGTGTCTCACATATTTCAGTTCTCACTTCTTTCATTATCTTCTTGTTCATTGAGCTATTCTCCTTATTAATATAATTATCTTTCACTTTCCTTTCATTCAGTTTTATTTTGATTTGCCTTTATAATATTCTATCATGTCATTTCCCTGCTGTTTAATCCTTACTCCTTTCCAGTAAAGGCAAAAGCAACATTTGCCGTGAGTTCAGTGAGCTTTGGAAAGACCTTTAGCTTTTATGAAGGTTTTCTATGATAGCTGAAAGAGCAGTTTGGCCCTGCATTATCCTATGGGAGGTTGGTGCTGGTTTCCTGCTCAGGAAAAATTATTCCTTCATCTCTGATATATAGAAAATTTACTGCATCATCAATTCTAGACCATTTTGATGGATTTGGTGTGTTCCTCCTCCCACTTTTTTTTTTTTTTTTTGGGGGGGCGGGGGCAGTGGGGGGGGTGGTGGTGGATGTAAAATGGTAATAAGAAGAGTTCCAGCAATCCAAGATCAAAAAGAGCATCTGGGCCCTGTACTGCAATACTTCTCACTACCTTGTTGACTTTATAAGCCTATTTCCAGAGCGATCCAGAGTATAAATAGTATGGACACTAATGTGCTAATACACAGTAGACAAGAGTATTGGTTTTGGTAGTAGTGAAACTCTTTAAGTCTCTGTGCACTACTTAAATCTGCAGTTTCCACAGCATTTTTTTCACTCTGAGTTTGCACAGCAGCTCTTTATCCATCCATGGAGGCCTCCTGGCATCTTTGTCTGATTTCCTTCATGGTGGGATGCATTGCCTCTGAGGTTGGAAGACGTGACTTTTGAAATTCAGTCAACATTTTTGGGTCCCTCTACCTTCCAGGGCTCTATCCTATGGGACTCTACTGAGTAGGTCCTTGAAGACATCAAAGTCTGTTCTCCTGAAATCCAGGACAGTGAGCCTATATACTTGTCCTGATTTCATTTGAAGTTTGAACATATTTTAGTGACTTCAGAGGAGCAGCAGAGCAACCTAGTAGTACAGCTGGGATTAGGATTCACATCTTTGCAGTTTCAATCTAGTGCCTATCTACCTTGTAGAAAATAGAGAAATTAATTCTCAAGTACACTAAATTGTAATTTCGTCACTTGATCTGTCTGCTAACAACAATCTAAGACACTGTCTGGGTAATTCTCTGTCAAAGATATAAACAATTATTTTACACATATTCACACACATATCCATATGCATAGATACTGACCAGTTTAACTGATCTCAAACTGTAAAGCTCAGAAATAAGTCCTAACTTTATAACTGGTTTGTCTTGAATATCTTGATTTGAAGTAGAACCAAGTGACAGGCAGAGTGCCAACAAAAGAAGTACTAGCAACTAAAATACATCTGCAACTAAGCAGACCGGATGCTAATTAAATCTTTTCTCCCCTGCCCTAGTCATGAATCTGGACTTATGCTTGGATGAATATCAAAGCTAATCATCATTTTATTACTTCAACATCCTCTTCAAAGCTGTACCAAAAGTGGACAAAGGATGAATAGAATGTAAATTTTGATTCAGTGATAAGGTATTTATATTCCCAGAGACCTTTCCCACTCATGGATAGAAATATGATATACTACTATTTTATGATTTTCAGGTTTAGTGTACTCTCTACTTATTTGGCCCTATTGCTGAAAATAATACTATATATTCCTTAATTTAAAACATGTTAACTATGTTAATGGGATTATCCACAGAGTTTTGGTTATACAGCAGTGTTTACGTAAAAAGAGCTTGAAGTTTGAATTTGCATGAAGTTGCCACTTTGACTGAAGCTGTCACTGAAGTTGTCAGCTATATTAGTAAATTTGCTCATTTGACAACACTGACTTATAGAATTCATCCAAATTCCTCATCAGCTTTGTTTTCACAATCTGTTTCATAAGACAAAAGAAATAAAAGGGTAAGTGGAAAGTATTTATGTTTTTTTTCCCAAACTTAAATCTACTTCATGACTAAGGAAAATGAATTATGAAACTTTATCCCTGGTCTTTTCAGTTAAATATCTGGAATGCTTAAATAACCTTTTTCAGTATTACATCTCTCCTAATTTCCTTCACAACTTCACTCTCCATGGAAAACTACAGAAACTCGTTCTGTGAAGTACAGCTGGGAACAGGACAACTTAAGTAAGAGGTTCGCTGTATCTTCCCCCAGATAGTACAGCTGAGAAGGAAAGTGGATTGCAGCTATTAATGTGACTTGGGAGAGTGCTTTTCTGTCCTTACTGCTGTGGTACCCTGTATATCCTTTTAATGCTTATACAGCTTATTTATGAGTTAAAATCATATTCAGAATAGAGTCATGTTTGTGTTCAGTAGTAAAACAGAAAAAAATTCAAATTTCTCCTATGTTAGACCTATATCTGCAGTTCAGTGAGATGCTAAATCTCAGATGGAGCCTCAAATCACAGAGATTAACTTCATCAGTTGACACTACAATGTGCAACATTTTAAGTGATATAATTATAGATCAAGATTTCAGTCTAAACATTCTGAGGTTACTGTAGACCACACAGAATGTAAATACATGCACTTCTATCAGTAACAGATTTACCCCAAGTGAAAATCACATAATTGTCATTGTCCTCACTAGGGCATTTTAGAGTTTGATACAATAATGGGAGTCATACCTTATGCTTAAATTTACTTATCACCCAGCCCCAGTATAATCACTCCCAAATCCTCCTTGTTTCCCTGAGCTGACACTCTCCCCATAGCACGAGCATCATTGTTGAGTATTTTTGTGCCAAAAAGCTGGCATGAACAGAGGTCTGAACACCTACAAATTCAATTATTCACTGAAATAGCCCACAGACAGGGAAGTGCTTATGTCATAGTTTTACGAAAAATTGATGAAGAAACAAGAAGTGCCTTGTCCAGACCCACGGAGCTGTCAAAGTTAGTGCCAAGGCTGGATTCATTCATGATTCATATCCCTGTTCTCTAAACACAAGAAGGTATCACTCAACGTCTATGAAAGCCCCTGACTGCAAAAAATGAAACCAGCATGTTTCTGTAATGTCTTACAATATTCTAAAATCTTTGAATCCTGAGAAACATGTGGGTGCACAGACCAGAATATAGGTACGAAAACCATGGGTAAGTCACAAGAAGGAACAGACAGTTGGGCAAAATCTTACATTTTGAAATTGCAGGAGCACAAGGCATAAGCATATATGTCTCCACAGAAAACTTCATGTTAGGAAAAAAAAAATGAGATAAAGAAATCCAAGAAAATTTTCATAATATCATTTGGCATTTAGATTTGGAAGCTGACATGGGTTTAAAGTAGGATTTACCCTGACAAGGACATAGTAAGTGGTCTAATACCGTGTCTTACTTCTTGAAATTTATCAGTCATAATTCAGCTGTCTATTTCTCTCTTCAACCTAAATCAGTTTTCTGCTCAATTTTACTCCAGGACCTTACTTCCAGTCTTCTCTTTAAATCACATAGGTTTTTGAGTTGCCCCTAGCCACTTCACATTTTAAATCTCTTCAAGTTTTACATCGATCTTAATTGAGCTCACCATTTCCATTGTTCACTTAAGACTTGCATCAGTTTTTTGACTTGCTTTATTTTCCTTGTCTGCTTCAATTTCTAGGTTTAAATCACATCAGTTTTACATCAACTTTTCAATCACTCTTATCTCAGACATCTATTTTTACATCTTACTTTAAATCACATCAGCTTTCATATTGATGTAATTTATATAACCTATTACTTATTCTTGGCATATTGACTTAAAAGGGATTTCCAATTTGTTAAAATCTCTGTGTATTTGATATGTTTGCAGTACCTTTATGTGATATACTGAATTAAAAAGAAAATAAATTGAAAATTGTTTTCCATATGGAAATATGGTAACTGGCAACACAGAATTCCTCAAATAGAATGTTTTTCCTCAACAAACACCTAAACTAATCTTATGAAATTAATGGGAGTCTCTCCAAGCAGAATTTAGGAAAAATGCAAGGAAAGCATTTTAAAAGAAATATGCTCCCACACTAATAAACTCAAATACATTTTCACAGGAAAGATCAAATATGAGATAAATTTAGGATAAAAGTTAAATTTTAAAATAGACATAAATTATAAACTGATGCTATTTTAGTAAAACCTGTTTCTAAATGACAAGATAAGCAATATAAGCAAATATAGCTTACCAAGCTGATCTGAAAGAAGGAAGGTAAGACTACATTTGGCTTTGACTTATTCAGAAAAGCAGAAAAGAGTCAACTAACTCCACTACAGTAACTTTTCCAGGAAAAACGAATATCTGCCCTTTCTTTTTTTGACATGCAAGACAGGTGCAGAATTGGTGCTATGCCAAATGTCCTACCGGTTTTAATGGGTCTGGGTTTTCAAGCATTTACTGCCTGATATTTTGTTAAATCTTGCAAGTTAAACACAGATGTTAGGATCTTATTACTTAGCTACACAGGCAAATGGATTGAGATGCAGACAACACTCTTTCAGTTTGGAGACTTTCTGCTTTTATCCTGAAATGCACATCAGATTGGGTGTTCTGCTAAATACAGATACCTGAGCTAGTTACCCCCCTTGCCTTCAGAACCAATGTTCTGGGTATGCCTCATCTCATCAGCTGAATGACCCTAAAAATGTCTATTTCTTTGTGAACAAAAAGTACTGACTAAATAAATCCTAGGGCAATTAGCTCAGGCATAGAAGTCTACACTGTAGGTGTCTTCAGCTAGGCAAGATGACACACACCCTGTGCATAAAGCACAATGCCATGCACAGGAGCTCCCATGGGATGAAAATTTCCATGGTGCTCTGCTGTACAATGATGTGGCAACTTGGCTACCAGTTTGAGCTGACCACAGGTCTTCAGTTACATCAGTGTGAAACATTAGTATGTGAGAACAATCAACACCAGTACACAAAAAGATTCAGATAAATCCTAATCTGTGTTAAATGGAAAATGGCTGAACAGTAAAAGAAGCCAAAAAGCAATACTTTTTACAAAGATCGGACTCACAAGGATATGACTGCTTAAAAGTTGCACAAGGCCTGACACTCATTATCTCTGACAGATATACAGTGGATACTACTTTTGTGATTGTCTTTATTTCCTTTTCCTTAAATTGCAGTTTTCCTTTGCCAAATTTGCTCATAATTCAAATGCTTTTTATTTTTCTTTCCTTCCCTTTTCCAATATTACTTCTAGTTGTGCTAGTTTTTGCATTGCAGTTTTATACCGTTGTTTTATATTTTTTTTTCTTCTATCGCTTGGCCAAGATGTCATACAAGTAATTTATACTCAGGGAAAATCATAGGTCTCAAATTTGATAACTATGACTTCTAATCAAAAAAATGGTAATGATAGTTATACAGCTCAGACAGGCAACTGTGATATCTACTGCATAAAAATTCATTGATCAGTATATAGTTAATATCAAGCCTAATCACAAGTGTACTACAATAATGTGACTAACAACAGCATATAAGTACTTTTTAGTACTGTGATAGCATGGCCAAATAAAATGTATAGATACTTTGCACAAATATGTATACAATGTGACAACCTAAGGGACAAATGAATATTTGTGTGGTTGCTCTAGGAGGCATTCAAATAATGATTCTTTCAAGTTAGAGAATAAGGAAGGTAAGCACAAGGGACTGTAAATAAGCAACACTTCTTGTCAAATCCATAAGGATGACTGGAGAAAACAAACCCAAACAACATTAGAAGCACCAGGTGCAAATAAGAACACCCTTTGGGGTGGAGGGTTGAGCAGTATAAATGCATCTGGAATAAACAAGGAAGATGGAGAAAGATGACAATTCCACTTCATAGTCCCAACTTCTTATGTCAAAGATCTTTCAAGCCTACTCACCTTGGCTACGGGGACTAAACACACCAAGGCCCATAGCTATTGTTTTTCATAATACAGCATCAGATACATGGACCAGATTTTTTTCACTTCCAGCACAATTTCTAATTCTATAACTGAGACAAATCTTAATCTATACACAAATATATTTGGTTGCAATACTAAAAAAGTTATCATATGAATTATTATTACTTTGAAATAGATATGTCTAGAAACTTGTTCAAAAAAGCAAAAAAGAAACCCCAAATATAAAATGTGTGAATTACAACTGCTACAGTTATCTGTGTATCAGAAATTCTTTAGTATCTTGAAAGGAAGCATGGTATGTTTTAAAATTATTTGGTTGAAATTGGAGGCTTAAAGTAATTATAACAAGAACAACTGAATGACAAATTATTGTTGCCTAGTGCATAAAATGATATGCATAAGAAATCTACTTATGTTATAATATATGCCTAACCATGACAATGTTTCCAATCAACAGTATAAAAATTTTAATAATAACATTTTGCCATGGACTTAAAAGATTTTTTTTAGTGACATAGAAAGTTCTTCTAATCGGGTAAGTTTTCTTAAGGAGAAAAAGACTTTCTCAACAGGCCTGTCTCCTTGGTGGTATAAACAGTGAAGTTTTTGTTTCCTAAATTAGGTGGGAAGGCAGATACAGGAAGAATGAGTTTATCAGGGCAGATCCTTTGACGTTTTAGTACAAGGACATCTCTTTTGGTTGTTCCTTCTCCATCCTTTCAACTCTTTCCTAGGAAGAGGAAAAGGTGATGAAAAGGCTTTGAAATGTCATCTTCATCTTTCAGTCCTGGATCAGAGCTGAAGGTCCTGCTGTAAACAACTCCTTCTGCCCCTGACTGAAGGGGATATGGTGGGAAACTTGGTAGGGAAGAGAAGTGAATCCGCCACAACAAGCTGATGTAAAAGTGATTGATGTAGGATCTACATATAAAAATAAAATCTGTGAAATAGGTAGAAAAGCTGATAAAATATGAGAACTGGACAGCTTAACTGATGAAATGAAAAGGAATTATGGTCTGAAGGGTCAGAACTTATTTTGACAAACAGGTCTAATTCCAGAAGATTGGCATGAAAATATGTAGGAACAAATCGTTCAAGGCTGTCAGGGGGATAAACAAGGACAAAAAGTCATCTTTCTGACACATGCAAGGCAAATTGTATTATTACACAAATCCCTTCAGGAAGAACCAAGAATTCCAGAAGCAGAAGACAGATAAAACCCCACACAACTCCTCCGCTGTATCTTCATCTCCTTTCAGTGACCTAATATTAACAACTGAGTAAATGGCAACATCTGTTAGAGCTGATCCTGGCCTAGGTGTGTGGTGATTAACCAGACTGTGACAAACAGGTTCAAACTGGACAGATAAGCATTGAGTTCATCCTATAGTTTCATGTCAACTGGGAAGTTACTGTAATTTTATTTTCTGTGATTTCGCTACAGATTTTCACAGAAGTTGTGGGAACTTCAGAAGAGTTTCAGTTGCCTCAACTTAAAGCCATGGTTTCATTTTATACACTCTAAGTCTGGCAGATATGACAAAAATAGTAAATAAGTGTGTACCCTTCTGCAGAGGCTGCTGGGGGTGGTGACGTGATACCTGTATTTAATTACTTTGAAAACACAAGCATGGGACAATATGGGAGGCCCCAGAACTATAAACTGCCTTCCAGTGATCAACCACCTCTTATCACTGTAATACTGCGGTGAGAGATGGGTATAAGAAATTTTAGGGAGTAACACAACAAAGAACATATATATCCAACATAAATGAAACACATCATAGACAACAAATTCACATTTATGTAGACTTGCAGACCAATGAACAATGGGCAAGGTGTAAAGTGTGTCAGCAAATATAAAAATGTTCTTAAGCAGCTCCTAGAGGGAAGAGTGAAATCACCAAGATCAGCATCACAGTCTCAATAAACTGAAGATTCCCCCCATAACCTCCTGCCTTGTGAAGGGTGCAGAGGGACATAGAATAGATAAGCAATACACTGCAAAAAGTTAGTTTGTGTATTTTCCATTTTAATTGTACATATTGTGAACTATAATTTTTAGTATAATTATAACCAAAGTAGAAATAATAATTTGGTTAGTTTGTCAGGTCTTTACTCTCACTGAAGATATATTCTTGATTTTGAGTTTTAAGTGTGTTCATTTTATTCATTATATGCTTTTGAATGGAAAAGACTAGTGGGGCTTTGAGAAAGGAAAGTTATTATATTCTAAAAGGAAAAAAATAAGATAAATACTCACTTTGGTTGAATAAGGATTGTTTGGAAGGACATCTTAATTTTAACAAATCAAATGATCTCGGAGGAAGAGTGAGACATGAACACCATTTTATGAGTTGGTGAATCAAAGCCTTTTGACCCAAGAAAAGTGAAGACTCTTCAGGTCTAATCCTGGCTACAAGACTTGCAAAAGAGGGCTAAAGTTTTAATGTGCAGACAGGAAATAGAGAGCTCTGAATAAAATGCAAACAGGTTTTATTTTATATTCATAGTAAGGTTCCTAATTTTTTAACACCTGACTGATTTTTTCCTGGAATAAGAAAATTTATTATAAATTTGAATGTAGCTTGTTCATCTAGGACACCTATTCTCAAGATATGTGGCGGAATTGTCAGCGTACATACTATTACTCAGATGGATTTAGGTCTTTGTGTAGAATAGATTTCAATTTTGTAACTATAAATATTTCTTTACACTGAATTGGATCCTAATTCGGCAAATGTTCTCATAAGTCTCAGCTGAAACTATTCACTATTTTATGATTTTAATTCCATAACCTGTCGAAAAGCAGCTTTGCTAATAAGACTGAGCTATCTATAGAAGCAGTCATTTTTATCGTGATTATACACTCTGCTTTAAGAATGACAAAATCATAGAATTATCAAGGCCAGAAGAGACCCTCAAGATCATCTAGTCCAACTGTCAACCCAGCACCATCATAATCACCCCTAAACCATGTCCACAAGTGCCACATCCAGACTCCTCTTGAACACTTCCAGAGGTGGTGACGCCACTACCAGGCACCTTATTCCAATGCCTAACCACTCTTTTCATGGGAAAAAAAAAAAATCTAATCTGAACCTCTCCTGGCACAACTTAAGGCCATTTTTTCTCATCTTTTCACTTGAGATTTAGCAGAAGAGACCAACTCCCACCTCTGTACTACATGGTTTCAGAATTTAAGCAATAAAAATCCTTAAAAGTTGAGAGGTGCACTGAAGACATTTGACATCAGCACCTTATACACAGAGAGGGCAATTTCAAAACACTTGAATCCTGACAGCAAAAAATGACAGCAAAGTGTAATGTAAAGTTTTACTGAATTGTTAAGAACGTGGCACAAGTAACATAATAAATTGATCCTGGTTTTAGTTTTTTTGAATAACTTAGAAATTATTCAGTCATCAATTATGATGTTGAAGAAAGCTAAATGTGTACATTTCACTTTACAATTCAGAGAGAGGTTTTAGCTCTTGTTATTTTTAATCACATCTCCACTTTGGTTACAGTCTAAAATCTGTCATCCAGAAATCCCTGAAGCTTACAGTGTTTCTTAGTCTGCTGAAAATACTTTGCCTTTGGCTGCCCTTAGGGTTGAGGCTAGAAGTGCACAGGGAAGTATGTCAAGGTCTTGGATGGGTGCAGAAAGAACTCTATTGGGTTTGTTGTTCTTTAGAACATTTTCCTTGAAGGAGGGCAAATAATCATCAGAGTGTTTGAATACTGGGGAAAAAAACCCCAACAAATTCAGTGCGGAAAAATAATAAAAAGTAAGTGCTTGTATTACTTTAAAGCTCTTGTATTCTGCACCTGAGTGAAAATGTTAAATTCTTTCACTAAATGCATAAAACTTCTGAGAATATAATCTATGAATACACTATTAATAATTACTTTGCTCAAAAGAAAAGAAATCCTCCAAACATCCTGATTTTACTAGCTTCTAAATGTTGTAGTAGATTTGTTTTAATTAGGACCATCAATAACTTTTACATTTCCTCATGGAGCAATTTGGCTACTTTATTTTCCTCTCCTCATCTTTAATCTTGGTTGCAAATAAAAAGGTCAGAATCCAAAAGGTAAACGAAATACTATTTTCCTCAGATCTATAACAAACAAGTTGATCTACATACAATGTGCATTTGAGTTATAACTGTGCACTGTCACTATTAGTGATCATTAATGTGTATATTCAGTGATCCAAAGTGTGTTAGCTGCTTTGCAGAGGAGCAGCTGAACTGTGCTCATTGTGTGGTACCTAAAATTCTGCTTTCTGTCTGACACAGTTTAGGTGAGGATATGAAATAGCAGCAGTCTACAAAGACAAAAAAGGAAACTCAACATCATTAACTATATCAAACCACTTTCTGAACTATTTATTTTGGAAAAATAATTACTGAAGTAAATGATGACATTTTTTATGGAAATATATATAGGGAATATTTATATTATCAATAAAGGATGCCTTAGAGTGCTGAACACTGAAAAATAAACGTATACAGGTTGGATGTCCCGAAGACAGTCTGGTTTTCCAGGTGCTTTGACTTTCCTATCACTGTGCAGCCGAAGAACTTATTTAAATGTGGATATTCTGAGTTACCAAGTCTCTCTGCACCCCCTTCAGTAAATGAGGTAATTATTCTTTAAATCAATTAATTAAAAAATATTACTTGCATTTCTAAACGTTAGTGCTTACTGCATAGTGCTTAATTGCTTCAGCAAGAACAAATGTTCTGATTCCTTGAGTTGCTGCATTTTACTGGTATCATCACAGTCACTGCAAGCATAATGGTCTCCACATGAACAGGAAAAAATATGCTTGGCACAAGACCCAGTCAACAAAATATAGAAGAAGGTCAGAGTAGCAGAAGAATGAAAATAGATGAAAGAAGCTATGAACATTAGAAATGACACTCTCAGAACTGTGAACCATATACCAGTTCTGCATTTTGATAAATTTTGTATATATTTGAATTTGAAAAGGAGTAGTTAAAAGCTCAGGGGTTTAGCACTGTGAGCGGTGTAGAGGTGACTGGCTACTACTCTGCAGAGAAACTAATTTTTTTCTATTCAGCAAGAGAAGGGATGTAATGAGCATGTCAAACTAACAAACAATTTCTGCTTTACATTAGCTTCAGGTTAAGCATAAGGGGTTTGAGCTTCTGGACAGGTATGTTACACAAGATATGTAGATTTCTACGCCATTGATATGCCTCAGCTGAGTTTGTGGACAAGTAAGAGTGAACGACATAAGGATGGACATTGACATTTACTACTAGAACACATAAGCAGAAAGCTAAATATCTTTCTGATATTGGATAGGAAACATTTTCTAAAGTTCAAGACTGAACAGAAGATATTTTATTCATAGGAAAAGATAATTTTGGGAAAAAAAATTCTGCACTTTGTGTTTACCATTTAACGCCAAAGTTTATTTTAATGTAGGTAGAGTGTGATCTATATATATAATTAAATCTCATGGTTTGTTGATCCACATGCAATAAACTCAGTGAATCACTTTATTTGCAGCCTTGAGAAGAATTAATTATAATACTACATTCACAACAAGATTTGAATACTTAAGCTTGCATAGAAAATGCAAAAACATTTCCCAGATCTTGACTGCCTCTGACATATAAATAATTGCATTTGCAGTGGGGAGAAGCTAGGTATATTGCTTGTTAGAGTAGTGACTTCATCCATTCCTAGTGATCACGAAATTAAATGTTATGATCTCAGTCTTCCTTCTCAGTGTGTCCTCTCAGGGTAACAGAGATATCACCCCTATTAATAACTTTGTAACTTAAAAAACTTACTGCTTAGTCACATGAGTGAGCTGCGGTAACGTGAAGAACACTAGCAACTTCCATACTTTGTGCGACAGCTGGGTGGTTCGCTCCCGCTCCCCCGTCCCCGTCACCCCCCAGCCACCTGGTCCCGAGACGTCCCCGCAGCCGCCGCAGGAAGGGGAAACAGAGCGAGAATTTATCCCCATGGCCAGGGGTATTTATAGGGCTTTAGGGGATGTTGGTCACAGCCTATAGGATTCAAAGGTTAAGAACCAATGGGGAAAGGGTTAACAACGGACCAATAGGGGGGTTTTCACATTGCCTGGACAAGGAAAATTCTTGCATACTAATTAGGAAGATAAGGATTTTCTCTCAAGGGGTCTTGGGAAGGAGAAGGGTGGCTCAGGGAAAATAAAAAGGAAAAGACTCCATTTTACAGTACAGTAAATGAGGCATTCTAGCTGGTTTCTTCATCTTCTTCACAGGCCCACTGTTACAACTTTGTGCCTTTGGATTATAATATCTGGAAATATCTCCATAAACCCAAATGCCCACAATTCAATGATATACCAATCAATGTGGGTTTTTTTGTTTGGTTGTTTTTTGTTCTTGTTTGGGGTTTTTTTGTTTGTTCGTTTGGTTCTGGTTTTTGTTTTTTTTTTAAATTTTACAACTTAGCAACAGAAAGATTTAAATGGATGTGTATTCAAAATTCTTCTGGATGCAAGTGGGATGTAGTTTCTCCTAGTTCTTCTTGATCAAATCCAGATAAATAATCAGGACTTGATCTTTGTGTTGTTTTCAACACAGGAAGCCATTGAAGACATTTTCAGTCAAGAGGAATATAAAAATGAGGGTATAAAAACGTACAAGACCAATCATGAATATACCATATCAGAAAGAGATAATTATTTTAGGATATCAGAGATGTTTCTCAATTTAAAAATGCATGACTGTGATACCACATTGCTTCATATAATGTGTTCATGCAATTTTCTCTAATTGTAAGTACACCATGATAAAAGATTCCTGATTGGATTTTTCATATATGTCCATGGAGCTCAACAATAATCATAATTCTATGATGAAGAGAAATTTGAAAATTAATTTTTTTCTTTCTTTACTCTTCTGATTGTTCTCCTTATATAAATATAAAAGAACACTGAGTCAGCAGTAATTAAATTTCCTTCAGTACACTGGATAGTTAAACACACTATGCAGTTGGACTAGAAATACTGGTAATTAGAGTTATTGAATTTGGCTGGAAACAATTACATTAATTTCCCTTGATTTTATCACAGTGCTCAAAAACATTATCAGACATAACGATAAATGCATGAAATCCCACTAATACAAGATTTTATTAAAGTTGTAAAACAAAGTTAATCAATGAGGGAGAGAATGCAAAATAACCTGTATTTTTAGTGGTATCTTTTTGTTTTTCTCTAAACTCATGACAAACAAAAGGACATAAGCCTGGATTCAACCTTGGTGTAGCTCCACTGAAGTTAGCTGAGATACACCAAACGTGGTTTTGCCCCAGAGGATTTTAGGTTCATTTATTTTAAATGAAGTCTATACATATTTTAAAATGAGCATTGCCCTTCAGAATGCCAAAGTAGTCAGTGTAAAAAGAAAGACATCCTGAAAGATAAAGAAAATGTGTGTGATATGAAGTATTTTAGTACAGAAAGTCAAACAATTTAACCACCTTTCCAGCCTCATTCATCTGACTCATTTTGCTTACGCAACGCTTGTGAATTAAACTCTGGTAAAGATAGGAGAGGGCAAATCATATGCCCTTCATGCTTCTGACTGATTTGGATCCTTCCTGAAAATGACTGCATCATTCATTTGTTGGGTATGCTATGATACTCAGGAAAATAAAAGGAAAGAAATTATGTCTTTAGATACAGTGCCATCCCCCAAGACAAGAGGGTAATTAGAGTCTTTAGCTCCTTTTTTTTTTTTTTTTAATGCAGTTACAGCCATATAATTTCTGTCCTAGGAGAATTATGGGCTGCATGGAGAAATGCATGTTCCATCCTTCTTCCAATTCTTCCTTCCCAGTACATAGAAAGTTGGGAGAAAATGCAGAGGTTGTAGAGCACTACCTTACTCTGCTGTCAGAAGTAGAAGTTCCTCTTTAAAAGGACGTAAGGATCAAAAATAAAATAAATTGCAGATCTAGCAATGAACTTTAAAGTGTTCAGAGTTCCCTCTTCCATCCACCTTGTTATTTGTTAGCCAGGTGTATACCCTAGAGTCCTCCTCTTGGCTTTCAGCTACTTCTTCAAAAGGCTGCTGGTCTTCTGTAAGTCCTGATTTTTTTCTATCAGTTTCAAGTTAATATATGAGACATCTTAAGGCATAAGAGTGGCTGTAGCTGGCTATGTATGGGCTCTTAGGAAACACAAGGAGGATATCATTGCTGTTTGTTATAGTCTGAGTGGAATGGACATGAAGGCATAATATATATTTCCTTTCTGCTGTCAGATTGAAATGACTGAATCTACTTTCATGTGAGACTATAGTAGAAACAATATGTCCTTAAACATCAACCGCAGTTACAGGACTTCTTCCCTGAGGCAAACGGTGAATATGAATTCCCACTACTTGTGAGAGCTTTTATAGGTTTTTGTTTGTGTGTGTGTATGTGTTTTTGTCCTTGTGCATGTCTATTTTCTTGTGACACATTCAGCAGGATTAAGTTTTTCTACAGCAAAGGCAGTGCTTTCCAAGTCATGGTAGGCAAATTTACAAATATGTACATGATATTTAAAAAATGAGTAAGAAGAAGCCTATTGGGCTGTAGCCAGCCTCCCTTACCAGTGAGCTTACCAGTGATATATACTATCAGCATGAAATTATAGCAGCTAGGATGTGTGAACGTGCTGCTTCTGTTTTACACAAGAAACTCTGTGATGTTCAATATGTCTTGTGTAGAAGAATCATTACGAAGAAGTCAAATTGCTTACCTACATTGATAACATAATCAGATTGAATTTAGCTATATATTTGGAGGTCTATAATTTATAAATTCTACATGTTTTTTTGACTATGTCTCTACGTACATTAATGAATTCATTATCAATAATTACAGGAGCTACAAAGAACCTACAAGTCAGTACTGAGACCAGACCCTGGATATATCAATGTTTTATGTTAGGAATTAATTCACTATTAATTCATTATGGAATAATTTTTCTGCAAAGTGGGAACCACACAAGCCAGTGTTCCAAATGACAGGAATCTGAGAGTCTGACAGCAGAAAACATCTAAGAGAAGGAAGGCTATAGATAACACATGTATCATAAATATATCTCTTTATATAGGTACCAAGCTGACATTAGCTGAGTTAGGCATTCCAGGTGAGACTTGGTTTCAGACCAGAAAAATTCTTTTAGCATACGAGTATTTCAGTTAGTCCCTTGCAAAAGTTCAACCATGTCCTTCCTGTAGGACTGGCAGGATTTTGATCCATAGGTATTACACAGAATGAAATCTGTAAAATTTTCCTATAAATTCCTATCAGTTTCTTCTGAGTTCTATAATTTAGAAAAAGATTGAATATTGCTACACAATTATTTGGGATGAGGTTTTGCAGATTATATTTGTTTATGATATGCTTCTAGAGCAGCAGGTACAGACACAAGTGACAGGGAGACTGCCAGATATGCTGAATGCATGCTGAAAAATACCTCTTCCTTCCTGTATTCCTAATTTGCTATTTAGAAGATTGATACAGGCTTCTCATGTTAAGTACATACAGATACATTAAGAGCCAGAAACTCTACTGAATTACTTCCTTTCAACACAAATAAGGGTGTAAACTCAATCCATCCTGTCTGCATCCAGGGAGTGCTTATATCACCAATTTCTCTTTTCTGTAACTTTTTCTCTTAAACTACAGTTTTCATTTTGATTTTAGAAGTGGTAAAGACAAAAGAACCTGTAAGCTGATACATAAATCCAAACTATTTTTTTTTTTTAGATTGAGGAGCACTATACTGTTTGCAATTTATTAAAAATAACAGTGCTATTACAGAACTAAAGCAGATGCTAACACCAATCTAACATCGTTAATTGGCTCTTCTATTTTGATATTTACAATTAGATGTCAACAGAAATAATAGTTGTGAGATACAGAGCTCAGATCTGAACAGATGATCAGATATTGCCTCTTTCTGTGACTTATAATTTTATTGAGGGAGAGAATTGCTTGGTTTTTACTTGTTTGCTTTTGTTAACTATTTCTGTAATTTTCTGGTTTTCATTTTCTAGAGAAAAAAAAAAGAAAAAGATGTTGTCCTTTTAATTTCTTAAATGAAAAAGCCTATAGTTAGTGTCTTTCACTAAGGCCTGCACATAATCCTGTAGCTGTTCTTTATAAGGAGTACACTCAATTATTACTGTGCACTGTATTCTAACCTTTTTATGGGTGCCCTGTATGTCCTTTTCACTACATTTGGGATATGCTAATCAGACTCTTGACACAAACTGAAATTTATTGATCACATTATCCCTGAAATGTTTTTGGGTTTTTTTTCGGGTTTTTTTTGTTTTTGTTTTTGTTTTTGTTTTTTTTTTTAGCACTAGCTCAGATCCCTGTTCATCGTGCTGATTTAAAAATGTGATTCCATACCAAACAATGCATTCATAATTTGGCATTAGCTTATGAATTCATGCCTGAGTCAAACGAGTCCTGCTTCTTAGCTGTGACTCCCTTTTTGCAACATACACTGCATGTATTTCATTGAAGAGTGTCTAAAGATCTTTCAGAAAACCCACCTTCTATTTTAATGCATGGGAGGAGCTGATAAGTGCTGGAAAGATTAAGAAATTTGTTTTCTGGTAGCCTATATCTACCCATTTATACTGATTTCTAACTAGCTTCTAATTTAGATATTTTTTTATGGAGGAGTCTCTGGAGAGAAACAGAATCATACTGCACTGTCTGGCAGAAGTGTTCAGGGAACCCTAATGAGTGACAAGACCAGGTCTGGGATTCAGAAAGGTAAAATGTGACTTAGAAACATCTTAGCTCCTTTCTCCACTCCTGAGGTGTCAGCTGATTACAGATGTTCTAGTCCTAATGTGCAAGAACATTCTATTGGGTTGGAGATAAGCATTTGCATTATGTCCCTATATTTCCAGCTTCTTGGAAATGCTCTTTGGATGCTCTACAAGAGACACCAAACCATGCACATTTGTTACAGTTAATGCAATTTTGGAGATAAGCTTTGCCGCAGATTGTATCTAGGGAAAAAGTGGCTGCTTTCCAATTAAATGCTCCCTTATTCCATAAAATGAACAATAGGTTTCTACACAAATCTGACCTTTCTTGGAAAATATGCAAGTGGTCCTTGCTCTGAGTGTTGGAAGTTACATGAGAATTACTTATCTAGTAGATTTCCATTATTTCAAAGGAAAATTGACAGATACTGTCTTAATTATGTATAACAAAAAAGACAAAGCACAGTCTTAAGCTGACACTGAAAATAAAGTCACAAATAAAGTATTTTTGTACAGAGCCTATTTAAATATGCAGAAATATTTTTGCCTTCATATTATTTGCCTTTCATTTTCATTCTGTGAAAGAAGTCAAAATTGGCAAGAAAACACACAGTTTGATTTAGAAGAAGCTTTGAATTAGAATCTGGGCATCTGTTTGGCTTCTTGGTCTGAAAGCTTTACAAAGAACAAGCTCATTGACTTATATGTTACTACACACTGAATACTACTGAATACTACAGACTGAAAACTAGTGCTGTTAAAATATTTTTAAGTTTTCATACTAGGAACAGAAATTTGAAGAAAAATAATTCATTCTGACACATCCAAACAACTCATCATTCGGTTATCTTTTAACCTTTATTTGAAAGATAAATCAAGACAAAAGGCTAAAATTACATTATTAACTTCAGACAGAAGGTTAAGACCTATTTTTCTCCACAGGAACCTATTAATAAAAATTAAATGGTAGGCGCTGCAGTTACCTTAACAAATACACATTAACAAAATGAAGCTTTTTGAACTGAAAACTACACTGAATTATAGGGTGTGAAATTCCCTTCTTTCCTAATTTAAGAAAGAAGTTCTTCTGTACAGTATGTATTTTATGTTATGTGATGGTAAGAGCATAGCCACCTTCTCCAGCTGCTCTGGCCTGTTTCCCTGGGTTTGAGGACCCAGGGTTTCTGCCCAGGCTAAGGGACCTGTTTGCAGGCACAAGCAGTAACAAAGCTACACACTTATGCCACAGGCAGACAGACAGACACATGCCTGAAGGACACAAGCACGGCAGGTTACACAGGCTGTCACAGGCAAGACACTGCCTTCAGCAGTACCTGCATGCAGGGCTCACATAAACACAAGCACAGTCAGCCAAGCTCCCCTTGCCCTTCGGCTGGTAGAGGCGGGAGGTCACTGGTGCAGGCACACACATGACACTCTCCAGGTTCACAAGCATATGCATATTTGTGGTTCCCTCAAGAACTGGCAAAGCCCCTCTGTCCACCTGGCACCCCTGCATACATCATGGCCCCACATGATACTCCTGCTCCCCAACTTGTCATCTGGTCCAGCTTAATGTTTGCCAGCGAATATCCATTGCCCAAAGACCCAGGAGCCAGCACATGGCACATGGTCCTGGTGCCCTCCTCCATCCACTAGCCCTGGATGGAGGAGCACCTCACTCATGCAGGTGCTCCGAGTAGCTGTTTTTTGGGACCTGCACCATTCCCACTCAATGGCTGGAGGTTAAAGATACCCACTCACCCTGCTTGCTGAGACCACACTTGCTCCCATAGCTCACACCACAGGCCAGGGGCACCCACACCTGGGGTCTAACTCCAGTAGGTAGCACCAATTTCCACTCATACATATAGAGGTCTCACCAGTAACTGGAATTCAGTCATTGTACTGCACACAAACACACAGGATAGAGAGTGAGATTAGACAGAGAAATGATTAAGAAGAGGTTTAAGAAAGTACAAGCAGACAGGATAGACTGAGGTGATAAGACACAGGGCTCAGTCAGACATGTGTGCTGACTCACCCCATTTTACATGTAGCCGCTCATTTTTGTACTATTTTCAGTTTTACCCCCACCTTTATTCCTCCTTGTTTGCTCTTACCCTCCCCATTGCCTCACCAGCTGGCATAGACCCACTGACCTCCTCCCACAGACTGGACCCTCAGGATCATATCCTTAGCAATTTCAGTGTCCTGGTCTGCCTGCTGTTTCCTGAAAGCCCATCAATTAGTGCTAATGACCAGGTTTGTTTCCAGTTCTCTTTGTAAACATTAATTGCTCAGGTTTTATGTCTCTGTGTGTTGTCTTCTTCTCTTTCCTTATCCTTCCAACCAAATAAAATAAATCTTCTCAGTCTCCATATAACCTTATTTGGGTGACTGACCAGGTTTTTTTATATCACAACCCCCCTTATCTCTGTGGTCAAGTTAGTCTCTGTGTGTTCTTGTTTATGGCTCTTTTAACCAGATAACCTTAATGGAGCAGACAAGCTCCTTGCATGGACCCTCACATGTTATTTTTGACCAAACTAAAGCCACTTCAAAGGAGAATACACATGTAAATCATGAGGAGAAAGAAGAGAAGAAATACAAGGAAGGTATGTATTGAGGATGTCCTGTTATGAAAATAATTTGAATTAGTATTATCTTGTGTATAGTAGAATCATCCTACAGCTAATGATGTAGAAGGTGATGTATCATAAACGGAGGAGGAAAGGGTTCTATAAAGGTTTTCAAACAAGTCCTTTGATAAGTCTCTCAAATGAACTGTTTATTTCTCATATATGCAAACACCTGAAGAGCAGTAAAAGTCTTACCTGCATTTTCAGATTAAAATCAAAGCTGAAAAACCTTTACATGACTACATCTTGTACAATTGGTTAAAAACACAATTTATGTCTGTATTTAAACAGACAATTTTAAGTGTAAATACTTACACAATATTTCTTTTTTTTCAATATTCTATGACAAACTAATTATGTCAGAAACAGATTCTGCTATTTCTTACCGGCATTTTTCCTTGAAATTCAGGTTTAGGAGAAAATAACAACCTTTTTAAAGCATTAAATTAACTGAAAACTGTGAAGTAACCCTGTGAAGCTGGGCTCATCTACGGATCTGTGCTAAGTTTTTTCATATAGATAATAAAAATGTATTCATACAGGTGTTGGTAAAGCAGAGTAGTAGTAGTTTCTTTTTGTTGTCTGATCTCTGACATACTCTTTCATATGTTCCTTAATGAGTACCTTTACTAAGTCTCTTTACTTCATCTCCTTCTTTCTTCTTTTACTCTTGGACTTTGGTATTATTTTGGTTATTATTTTCTTTCCCACAGCTATAACTTTGGAAGCAGAATCTTCTGGGAGAATGATTTTCTCTTGCTGTGTTCCCAAGGGTCTAGTTATACTCCCTATAGTGATGTCCCTGGTGACTATTTTGTTTAGACTTCGAGAATATATGTTTTACTTTTATATTTTAGCAGTGAAAAAGCTAGTATCAGTCACAGCAACACTAATAGCAATATTGAAAACCTTTAGGGAAAAAGGATGAAATCCGCCACAGACAGGTCAATAGGCAAATATCCAAGATAACATTTCAGCCCAAACATATTGAATGTTGCAATATCCAGATGCAAATTTGTAGGTTGAAAGAAGTTAAGATGGAAGAATCTCCTTATTATCCTACACTGTCACCCTGCAATGGGGTGAGAGATGAAAATTTTCACTCAGTTATTCTTGGGCTGCCACTTATTTAGAAATCAAGTATTAGATCCTCCTTTTTATTATGAATAAAAATTAAATATGTGGGAAAGCCTATGCCAATACATAAAGGAATTAGATACTTCAAAATACTCATGTGTTGATTAGGATGTAGGAAATAAAAAGATCCAGAAAGCTAGCACCCAAAAATCCCATTGATTTTCTGTCTCAGGATTCTCACTTATCTGCAGACAGATATGCTCATCAAATTAGAGAGACTGTACTTTATTTAAGCATCTGTAGCTATTACTGCCCATGGGCCACTATTTCCTGCCAACTCTTTATATATAGAATTTTATGAATCATGCAAGAAATGGGTGATAAAAGTAAAATACCCATTTCAGTCCAATGGTTTCAGATCCATATCTCACCACGACCACTTGTTATAGGCTAATTATATAACAAAGCTGCATCACTGTGCAAATCAAAGTATATGATTCATGAGACCAGGACAAAAAAGAACAAAGTGAAGAAGACTGAAGTGCAATTGTTATGATTGGTAACTTAGGAAGAAGGTGGAGCAGCTCCTAATTGTACAGTTTTCTAAGCCAGTTTCTTGCTGGAGTCAGCCAGCCAACTGTTGCACCATTGCGCTTCCTGCTGTGTTAAAGATGGGCTCACTTTGCTGTCAGCTCCAAAAAGAGCTAGGACAACAGCTGCTGCTACAGAGTGAGGAGACCTTCCTAGGTGAAGCTGTTGCAGTTCTCCCTTTTTTCTCCTTCTCCCCCCAGCTGTGATGATGGAACTCTAAGCCTTGTCTACTCACTATATCCTTTCTATGGCACAACTAGCCCAGCCCCTATTCTTCGTTCTTGCAGTAGGAAAATTACACTTCATTCAGAAAATTCATTAAACAGCTTAAGAAGTCATCCAGAATTTCAGTCCCTGCTCAGTGGGCTGTTCATGCCTTTAATACTGGATAACATTTGAGAATTTCTAAGTTTTTTCAACCTGGCACTCTCAAAAATGAATTTCAAATAACTCAGACAGT
Source organism: Dendrocincla fuliginosa (assembly GCA_035047845.1). NCBI lineage: Eukaryota > Metazoa > Chordata > Aves > Passeriformes > Dendrocolaptidae > Dendrocincla > Dendrocincla fuliginosa. The sequence goes on from JAWWMO010000043.1 coordinate 16,191,596, forward strand.
GTTTCAAATTGTGAAGTGTAAAGGCAGCTATCAAAATTTTAAAAATGCCAAAAAAGAAGAACCTTTTGGGTCTTCAATTTTCATTTTTATTGAGAGCAGAAGAGACATAATAACAGATTGGTGTTGGCTATTTATGTACAAAACTTTTTTTTTGTCAGTTTAAGAAGGACTGTACAATCACAAAAGTATTTTCATATGTATATTATTGAGAATAGTTGTTTTTGTAGCTCTTGGTTATTTTAAAAAATAGCTGATAGAAAGTAGTGAACATTGCTTCGGTTATTAATAATTTGGTATTTTTCATTATTTTAAATAAATAAAAATGTGCAATACAAAGCAGAAATAGTCTTTATTGCTAATTCCTGGCATGCAAGTTTCTTTAGGTCCTGGAAGATTGCATTAGTCACAGTAACAGCATGTCATATCTGAAATGGTAGGGAAACAAAGTAGGAAACTCACCAGCAGTGACACATTGCAATACAGCCTAGCATGAAGCAATACATCAGCATGTGTAATGGATAGAACCAATTTGTCTATTTATCCTATAATCCTTTAAAGGAGCAATTTATTTAAGAAATGTATTGGGTGTTTTAAATCATTTTTAAAGAATCTGCACAACAGCTTCCTATACTGTATAGCAAGCTGCTACTACTCAAAAGTTTTGGGGCCAATTCCTGATTCACATGAGAGAAGTGTTACCAGTATCATAAAATAGATGCAAACATATGTTATGAAGTTAATGCTAAGATAGAAACAGATTGGGCTGACAACATCCTGGAGGACTGCATTAATGACTCATTTGCATAAAGTCACTTCAGTGGAAAACTTTATATTCAGTTTACTAATTTTATCAGCCCAAAGGGAGGTCATTGAAAAGAGTTGTGAAAAAAAGATACCTCAGAGAACTGGTGGGTTTTAATAACATAAGTATTTCCTCTATGACTCAGGGGTTTTCCCTATATCTTCTCCGTACTCTGTCCCAGTACCTTTCTAACATCTAATTTCCTTTCTTTTCAGTACAGGGAGACAGAGTCTTTCAAGTGATATTTTTATATCTCAGTTTTCTTCCAATTTTAAGGACCTTCTAACGGATAGAGTTTTTACAAGGAAGTCTCTGTGTGTGTTTGTGTGTAGGTGTTTGTGTGTATGTGTTTGTGTGTGTGTATACAATTTCTTCCAGAATTTTCAGATTTGACAGCTGGGAAGCCAAAGTCAAAAATGTCATTTCCTGTAATAGTTATTTCTATGTTGATTTACTTTCTTTTTAGCAAAATGTTTGCATATTTAAAGATAGAGTTCAAAATGATTTTGCAGCACAGGTGTACCTCTTTAAACAAGTACATTTCAGATACCATCTTTAATATTTTCCAAGAAAAAAAGGTTATTTTGACAAATATTTTATAGCTCTTATTCAGATAAGTGCACATTTATTTTAAGAAAATCACTTTTAAAGCAATAAGCATATAATATTGGAATGGTCTGGAATTTATTTCAAAATTGGTCATGAAGGTATATATTATACAGAGCTATGATAATGCATAAGCTTGATTAAAGCACCTGGAAAGCATGAAAATAGATAACTAATTATAATTATCTGATGAGTTTACATTGCTGTCTATTGTCTGCTCATTATGGATCTGACTTGTCTCTTTCTTATGCCCTTTTAAGAAAACTGTAAACTGTTGAGGTATCCACAAACCACTTACTTTTTCAAGCAAAAATCATAATATTTTCAAAATGTAGGATTTGTCTGTAATTCAAAAGCTGCAGCCAGGGATGTTACCAAAGAAAAGAATCTCCAGTGAAATACCTTGGGGGAAATTAACATATTGAGGATTTAAACTGAGTGAGAAAATAAAACTTCTTTTCAGAGATCTAAAGCTAAATCCAGTAGAGATCAATACCTGAAACAAAATGGGAGGGTTTGCTAGGAAGATGTGGCTTGACATGAAAAGGTATTGCAAAATAGACACAAGACTTTGAGTAATTGTAACTGTGTTATTCATGCGAGAGGACTCAGAAAAGAATGAGGCTCATAAGTCAAAGACAAATGATTTCCAGGGAATTAGAGTTGAAGTTAATAGCTAATTTATCAGATTTTTAACTCTGGAATTTCCAAGAAAGATAAACATTTTCTGTACAATTTCACTGTGAAGGATTATTAGATAGACTTCTGATTAATTAACACACATTTAAGTTTCTACAGTGAAACAGTTCCCATGTGTTTGCCTACGTACCTTTCTCCAGGCCAGATTAAAAAAAAAATAAAAAAAATTGTAAGGCTGTTATGAAAAAGGGACACCAACTCTTTTTAAAGTGAAACCTTAGAATGGCTGGTAGCTGCTTATAGCTTTCAACCTTGGAAACAAGTATTCACTCCAGGCTACCATGCCATGGTCATAATATGCGGCTTGCCGCGGAATGCTGACAGTGGCAGGATGCTGAATAATTCAAATTACCAAAGTGGAACGAGAAAACTAACAATCACTCCAGTTGTTTCTACCTGTAGTCCTTGAGACTGTCACTTTAAGAAGCCTGTTCATTCTTTTGAAAAGAAAAATTCTGGTATTGATCCAATGTTTTGTCCCTTCTAGAGAAGTATTATTTGTGTTCTCAGACACCATGTGAGTTAAACCTTTTGATCCTGGTATATATACTCTAAATAAAAGTTAGAAATAAATATAGTTTAGTGTAAAATACAATTATTTTAAATTTACACTTTTTTTTTCCTGAACAATAGTCATTATCTGAATTCCTACAAAAAAACAAATATCTAGAACTTAAAGACAGTTCGATTCCAGTAGTACGACACTTATTTTCTACAAGTGTAGAAAAAAGAAACATTAGAAATTTCTGTATTTGACATATTTATTGAAATCCGTCTGGGAAATAGAGTCAGATTTTAATACAAGACCCTTTCTTTTCCATGTAAACCAATACTGAAAACAGCAAATAATTATAACATGGTCATGACTCTTTGATAATTGTTGTAAGGTAGCAAGGACAAACTATGACAGAAAGTAAAAGCTCATTCTCACAAAGACAGCTAAATCCATGACTGAAATTGTACCATCAGGTTTTGTAGTAATTTTGCATTCTTTTCCACTGAAAAGGCCTTTCAGAGCCTTGGGATGTAACCAACTAATCCACTTAATACATATTTAATTATCTCAGCATTCTGTTTTATAATCCTCCATGAACTACTTAGGTGTGAACTGATACCTTCTCATCACAGAGCTTAGGATACAACCTGCACAAAATTTAATCAAGGGGAAAATTAAAGTAGAATAATATAAGAAAAATTATATCATCTTTGTGCTAGCAGTTTTGTTCATTTGCAGTTATTCACAGAACGTATATGAATAACATTTTACATATAAACTTCATTTCATGATAAATTACAATGATATAAAGGGTCTTAATAATTTCAATCTCATACATAATTGTAAATGTAAGCTATAGGAAATAGTGATGGTAATAACTGAATATATTAATATGGGATATATTGGGTAGTAAAGCTACCTTTTTTTTCTTTTTTTTTTTTTTTTGCAAGTATATATTATCTTGAGCATCTTGACCTATTACAGTTAAATTTATAAGGTCAAGAGCAAATACTGCAAGAGCACTATATATGAGTGATACTGGTGTGATTAATGCTGTTAATTATAATAGGAAGTACACCTAATACATATATTGGAGTGGAGTAAATTGGATAGGTGTCAAGTGTTTGACCACAGCTTCAACAGTGAATGTTGGACTGGTATGAAATTATGTACACCAAGTGCTGGAGACCCACAGGATTGAGAACAGTCATCTCCAGTAAAAAAGATTTCACGGCCTTCTGCAACAGTTATGGTTTCGTCAAAACAAATTGTGTATTGCAATCCTAGTTCTAACACGTCAATAGTACTATTCTTACTAATCTTCCTATTCTATCCTAAATACATACAAAAAAATAAGCAAATCCCTCCAATCCATACCACCCTGTCTTCATTAAGAACAATTATGAACATGTAGTTTCAGAGATGGAACCACAGTCCCATCAAAGATTTTAGTTTTAAAAACACCCAAAAACTAAGGTTTTTGTTTTGTGTTCTTATTCTGACTCTGAAATTGACTTTGACATTTTTAACACAACTTCAGTAACCAAACTGACTAAATTCACTTGTGAACTATTGTGAAGTGTTGTTAAAATATAAAAGGTGCTGCATAACATTTGCATGACTTGAATCTTACATTGCTTTACTTCTGTTCACTGGGAGTGACTTGATATTAAACTGGAATATATAGCTTCAGGAGTGGTTGTTCCATCTTTGTCTTCTTCAGCTTTCTTTCAGGAGCCACAGAACTACTAGATACCTGAGAAACACATCAATAATTTTTTGATACATATTCTCAACAGTTTATAGTATGTAGAATTTATATTTATTGATCTTTTTCTCCCACAGTGATCTTTCTCATACTTGACAGTAATTATTTTTCACCCAAAGGAAAGATTTTGTGCATGTGCAGATGATCACAATCTCAGTCTTTTGTTCAGACCTAAAATGAACGTAATGAATTTGTTTTGGTTTCATTGTTTCATTACATATGCCTCTTTTGTTTGGTTTTTTATTTTCCCCCCTCCGAATTTCAAATCCTGGTTGGGTAGTCTTTTGAGTTGCTGATTGGGGTTACTTTTACTCTTCCAATTCTTTCCCCTATGCCACCAGGGGGAAATGAGCAAGTGGCTGGGTGGTGCTTAGTTCCTGATTGGGGTTAAACCATGACAGTCCTTACAGAAAACATAGACATAGCTATATTCTGCAGATCTTCTTTTAAAAGGTTTCCTGTATGGTTCTTAGCCCTCTTGAAGTCCTCATCAAATAAGTGTGTGGAGGCATACCACGACACATGGAAATTAGTGTATACAGCCAAAATTTCAGAGGTATTTGCAGAAGTATTTGCTCTGGAAAGTATTTTTATCTGCAACTGCCAAAACAAAAGTCAATTATGTTTCTCTACTGCAATAGGTGAAGTCCAGGGTAACCTTGTTTCATATGGGGCATTCAAAATCTTTAGAGTAGAAAATTCAGACACTGAAAATAGAAAGAAAGAAATTCACTACATTATATCACTTTACAAATCTGTTTTAGTAGTTGTTTTTGTTTTCCTTTATGCCCAGAATTGTCCTGCTGGAAATATCCATTGTCTCAGCATCATTCCTTATTATGTGGACTGCCATAATAAGGCAGTCTTACATTCAAATTTTGCAGTATTGCATCCATCCATAAACTGTGTTAGAATAACCTGGAAATATAAATGACACTGAACTTCAAGGCTAAGCTTTTGCTGTTTCCTTCATCCTGCAGCTGACACCAGTTTTCATTGATAACTACCTCAACCCTGAATATAAACTGACAATGTTTTCTATAAACAAATTCCCTATGTTGTGAAACTCTTCTGTTCACTGTGCTGATCAAAATCTTGACCATAACCATGAATGTTATCAAACATCTTACCAAGGCTTCCCTCATTCATCTTATTATAGGAACATCCTGAATTCTGAAATGTTTGAGCCTAATATAAATTTTTATGTACTTGAGTTTAACTGTTCTTTAAAAAATCCCATATCTTTTAAAGAAGAACTGAATAACAAACAGCACATAACTAGATTTACATACATCTGATTTTTCTAATTCTCATATGACAGGGTCTATGCGTTTATAATACTCTTTAATAACTACCTGTATTCAATGAATTTCTTCTCATGCTTTAATGAAGTAAGATAATGCCTAACCTAGCTGGCACTGCAGTGTGAGAGCTAGTTTTAAATACAGTTGCAAGTATTAGAATATGTACCAGATTCCATAATTTTCAAAATTCAAGTGATTTTATTTCTTGATTTCATATGGTATAGAAGGAGTTCACTGAAGTAAGTAATTCAGGAATAAAAGCTTGTCCTCTGAGACCAAGTGTCATGAGTGACAAGTCAAGAGAAAGAGTTGTCTGAATCTATTGCAAGGACTTGACAAGATCTCCATGAAAAAAAAAAAAAAAAAAAGAAGAAGAAGAAGAAGAAGAATGTGCTACACATGCCACTATGTTGAAAGAAAACATGGAATCACTTTGGTGGGAGACTTGGAAACAGACTGTCTAAGTTTGACCCCCTGAGATTTGTGCATTACTTCAGGCTTTCTGTGCTCATGTTTGAATGATTAAGTGTTTCAGGTGCATGACTCTAAGTAGTCTTTCTGTCTTTTTTCTGGCAATAAAAGTTTCTTGGTATGTGATATGAAACTGCATGTTTATTTAATTAAAATCTCATGTGTGAGAAGTGAGTTTTGCTTGTTGATTTCTTTAAAAAAATCATATTTGAATTATATCCTTTTACCTCTTAAATCAATACAAATCAAATGATACAGAGTGATAAAATGCATTTCCATTCAACAGCATTATTTTATTAAAATTAAATGGATTTCATCTCTATTTTAAAAGTGTGATATAGTACTAATAAAACAAATCAATTGTACTCTCACTCAGAAAAGAGGCAATGGCCAAATCATGATGGCACATGCAATCTTGTTAACGGGCTATCAAGCAAAAGTAGCTGTTATTAGTCTCATCTGTCTTATCTCTGTGAGTGTGTGGCAGTGGTTTATAATTTAGTTTCAGTTTCTAGAATGTAGCAATTCTAGAAATCAAGAAGTACTACCCTAAATTCAACCTTCTGATGTGATTATGTCTATTATGGCCACAGCTCACTAAAGAGACTATATTCTGCTTTTATTTTCACTCTGGTCAACAACTGGTTTATGTGGGTTAGGTTTTGAGATGAAAACTCTTTAGATTTAGCTCCAGTTTTATCTAAATAATTTCAATTTGAGAATGCTGCAGAAAAAATAGGTTGGAATTTGTGATGAAATAAATTATGTCAAAACACATCTGTTAACTCAAACTGAAAAAGTCAGTGGAAGATCCTTTTGTTTTATTTTGATTTCGTTGGGTTTAGATAGTGTTTTCTAGTCAAAACAAATGAGAATTGTAGATAGACCTTAAATCCTAAACCATCCAACTAGAGCTTCCGTTAGAGCAACTAGAGTAAAAGTTTGACTATGTCTTTTACTATGAAATGGTATCTTTACATGAATTTCTTTATGAACAAATTGAAATATCTCAGTTTTGAACAGTTACTGAATAAATTGCAAACATCAATATTTTTACAATAGCAGATTTTAATTTTCTGATCAACCCTAATAATTTTAAATTATTTTATTTCTGATCCATTTCTAATTCAGAAAGTTCGGGAATGTTGCAAAGCACAACAGGTGAAATATGTTTGGGTATTTCTGGAAGTGATGTGCAGATAATGTCTCCATATTGGTCTATAAATTACTTTTCAAAGATAAATATTAAATCCATAGGTCATTTGACCATAATAGAGTTTAATCTAAAATATTTTTTAAGAAACAGGTAAATATGTATTCATTTCATGTTACAACAAATTGACATAAAGGGGGAATATTTTTCTTGATATCTACCTAGCCTTTTTTAGTATGCCTGTGGCTTGCAGCTTGGAACTATTTCACATGCATATGCATATATATATACATATACATATGTACATACACACATATACATATATGTATACATATACACATACCTATATCTGACATTACGTATTTTCATTTGTTTGAAAGGAATATAAGCAGCAGTTTATCATGCTCAGACATGTAAGTCCTTCAGATTAATTTCTGGCTTTCATGCAAAAGCCCTGACACTCTAAGCCTTTAAGCAGTACGCAAGACCTGCACTTTGGCTTGAGTGTGAGTGGAAGCTACACTTGGGCACAGAGTAAAACACTAAGCTTTATCCTTTGCAGTAAGTACAGAGACTTCCAAGGATGATTTTTTTCTGGACACTACCTTATTAAGTTATGCAGAGTCCACTGTGAGTCTGGGGGAAAATAAAAAGTAAAATTCTCCCTTCATCTTGCTGATTAGGCACCTCAACATGTACCTGCTTTACTGACAGTCTTGAGCAGTAACTGTGGCTTCTCAGCAGCCTCCAGCATGTAATAGTAGACTCCTCTGCTCCACACTCCATCTTCTGATTATATTTCTGTGCCCCACTGAGTTAGGAAGGAGCAGGTTAACAAATAGTGCAGTGTGTCAGCACTTCTACAAGATAAAAATGCTTATGCATTATTTAGGAGCAGCCTGGTTTTTAACACCTTTTTTTTGGGTCACCTAAAGAGGGAGCATTTGAGACTTTAATTAACTTGTCTCATTCCATCTTATTTTTTAAAAAATTCTTGTATTTCAAGCTTACACTTTGAGTGTATAAGGCTTTCTTTTGTTTTGTTTTTTTTTTTTTTTTGGTTGGTTGGTTTTTTTTTTTTTTTTTACTTTTCTTTGTTATTATTTTTGTTAATATCTTTATTCTAATGCAGTAGACACAATACTGCAATGAAACATGCAACTTTATAAAATTCTAAGTGAATTAGAGAAAAAGATCCATGAACTAAAATTCAGGGTATCTATGACACTTCAGCAGATAAAGGACAGCCCTGCTCCCCCCAAACCAAACAGATATTTATTTAGAAAAAGGTTCAAAATAGAATTCTCTTTTGGATCAGTTCTTGGCACTGAAATTATTTGAGCTGTAATTCTCTGATCAGCTTTAGACTTTTGGTAAAATTTGGTGGGAGTATGAAAGTGTTACCTTGCCCATCCCTTGCAGCTACTGTTACAGGTACTTCTATACTCTATTGCATGTCACTACATTCATAATTTTTTCTACATGTCTACTCAATAAAATGTCAATGTGCAACAATTGCAAATGCTTACAGAATGTAGTAGCTGTGAGCATACTATTTTCCTAAATTAAGATTAGCATTTAAGAATGACTGCAATTCAGTGATAAAGAAATTACTTCGGTATGACAAGACAAGCCTCTCTTAGAAGTAACACATTTCTTACCAGCTTAGTACCTGTATTGTTTCTTAAAATGCATATAACAATACATCCTCTGATTTTAATTTTTTTCTATGTTGACATTTCAAAAGAGAGAATAAAGAAGGAAATTACAGAGAAGAAACTGTTGGCTTTTCTTAGTTACAAAAAATGATGTTTGGCATTCTGGAAACAGGAAATAATGTCAGCAATGTTTCTGAGTAAAATACATGAACAGTGTATTAAGGCTAATAGTCAGTTCAAAAGAGAGATGCTGTGTCACCAGAAAACAGTGGCTTGATGTTTCTGCTTTGGAATTTAATAGAAAGCCTCACATTTCCCTGTATTTGATTTGGATCAGGCAGCAGAAGGTAGATTCCTGAAAATATTTGACATACATAAGGATAAAAAAGTCTCATTGTATAAATTGTTAATTTTTTTTAGCTTATTGGACTACCTCAGAGACAGAGTACTTAAAAAAGCATGCTCTGCTATGGACTCACAATTTCTGTTTCCCATTTCTATCTCAAAGCATTGACAATGGAGTCCTCTTCACTTAAACCCTAAACTCAAATGAAAAAGACAGGTACTTATCAAAGAAAAGTCTTCTTGCCCAAAGTTATGTGTCTGAGAAGGAAGAAGAGAACTGCATTCAAACTTGCTTTGTTAATTTTGGAGAGCACATCGAGCTAAATCAAAGAAGAAATCCAATACTAATTGTGTGACATTCTGAATTGAAATTTTTATGTGCAATGAAATTTCTTCTATTAAAATAAATTAATTTATGAAGATAAAATAGCTACAGTGGAAAAAAATCATCTTCTTACCTCAGAAAACTCCATAATAAAATGCTGCAGTATAAAAAGTCTAAAATCCATTTGAAACAGATGTTTAAAACATCACATGATTAGTATTATTGTTAAATTATTAAAGTGAATACAAGTTCCAAACATTTTTATGAGCAAAATTATGATGTGAATCTTAGGAAAAATAAAGAAATAAGTTGCCAAATGAGAATAAGGCATTTTCAGAACTTATAAATAGCAAAGGGGCATGTCTGAAGCAGCATTTTTAAGATTCCAGCAAAAAATAAAAATCTGTAACATTGCAATAATATATATATATATAGACTTAGTCACTTAGTAAATAACTGGAACATTTGTGTGGAATTTATAGTGTCACTTTAGCATCTCTTTTACAAAACTAGAACACATTAGACACCCAGCTGGGACAATTTAATTAAGAACTGGTTACAGTGTTGTTTTAACAACACTCACAAAATTATTTTCTCTAGGAGCAATTTTTTTTTCAAAAATTAATTTTGTGTTCTAAGATATCATGGTTACTTCAGGTTTTTTCTGGACATAGCCTCATATGGCATGCTATTCTGGCACAAGTTGCAATTCATAATTAGCAAAAAATGTTTCCTTATGAATGACAGGAGGGTGGTGAAGGCGTGTGGACTGGCTGCTGAGCATCAAATACTGTTTTGCCCACATTTTCCTAGCAAGATTTTAACTTTGTGTTCAGCTCCAAACTGTTTCTAAGGATTTCTCTACATGCATTTGCTACATCCCTGATTTTCATTGATCTAGAACTTATAGAAGCAAATAAGATGATATTCTCTGTAGAAGCAAGAATAAACAAGATGATGCACAAGCTGAAGGAATACTCAATGTGGCAAAGTATTCAGTGTTTGACTATGGATTACCAGGCCAGTACAAGGACAATACAATGGGAGCAGCTGCACAAAACAAAACCATTCAGGTTAGCTGATCACAGGTGAAGGAAATTTTTGATGGGAAAGGAAATGCTGGTTTATTCCTTCCCTTCAACCTCTTCCTAAGAGAGACTGTACAGTAAAAGCTGTGAATATATAAACAGAAATCTTCAACAATTCATAGTTGTGATTAGAGTGTTAAAGAGCATCATCTTTACTCTGCAAATGGGAGGCAGAGATGCAGATCTGCTCAGTGTTATATAATGAATCTGTTATTGAATCAGGAAATGAACACTGGTTTCCTGAGGGTAAGTCCAGTGCCTGACCTATGAGTCTTTCTACTTTTTTTCTGAGAACACTTTCTTCTACTACCTTGTTTAAAGCCTTGCCTTCTGTGTCAGGTTGGTGAGGAAACCTGGGAATTCGAATGTCAGGTTCGTAGATGTATTGTGGATTTTTGCATACATATTCCTAATTATTGTGAAAGCAAGTGGAAGAAACTAAAAATTTCCAATATATGATATACTTTGAATTACCTGAGTGTTCAACTGGATGACAAAGACCTTCAATTCCATCAGGGGGAACCTCTTCTATGGGTGAGGGAGTAAAGCAAAGTCCTTAGTTTGCATTATTTTAAGGGTTAAGGGACGAGGTTTCAGTGGCATTTGTTGAAGGCCATGAATTTTTGTCAATACTACAAACTGAATGATAAAAACCTAATTGCTCAGACTAATACTGCTTATTTATTATTATATAAATATATTTATTTGCCTTTTCTCCGTAATGGCTTATAAATGAAAATTATTGCACCCTTCACTATTCCTGTGTGCAGAGATTTTTAACTGGCAGGCAAATGGGAAGAGGCATGTACTGCTAGTGGTGGCATCCCCCCATTTATATTTTTACATGGCTTTGTTGGTTTGTTTTTCTATGTTGTTCCTGTTCTAAAATGGACTGCTTATACCAGGACAAATATTCTTTCAGGAGTGTCCTGTCAATTTTTATTCTGCTCTTTATTCATATGCTTTTAAAATTTTCCCTCTTAGTGTCCTTTCTCCATCTCTCCTGTCCAGACTACTTGTAATTTTAAGTTTTTATGTATTCACCAAATTCCCATCTACTACTCATACTAAAGTTTGTCTCCTGATTTCATTTCTCTTTTCACCTTTTTTCTCACCTGAGGTCTTTTCACCTCAGTTTTTAATTCAGTCTCAGCTTCATCTCACAATGTTGCCTTTCACAGTGGTCCCTGGTCCTCATTTTATGTCTTTCTGAGATGTGGAGAAAGGTGAGAACAAGTCTACTACATAAAAAGTGTTTTGATAGAAGGTGAATATACTTGCTTTTGTAGTAGCATTGTGAATAACCACTCTGATCAGCTTGAGGTGTCAGACAAGCTTGGGTAAGCTCAGTGACAGTCTGTGAGAGCTTTTAGCTTTAGAAAATTCAGATTAATTTAAGAAAAAAATTAATGAAATATGGAGGTTAGTATCCTGACAATTGAATTTGCTGATATGGACTTTATAGACATAAGAACAGAGGAAAATTTCATAATTTTTCTATATGAGGGAAAAGTCTTCTCTGTCTCCTTCTTAGAATTGTCTAAGATGTTGTGAGAGAAATTCAGACATGGTGGATAACCAATTACAAATAAATAAAAAGTGCTTGATTAATATAAATAATAAGTGGTTCTGGTATTGTTCCTACAGTACCTTCTCACAGAAGATATCAGCACCCATGAATATTGTCTCCATCACTTTGGATTTTTAGAAGGACTGTTTACTTACAAAATAGCACATAATCAGCAACAGCTGTATTAGTTAATGATCAGCTTAGAATGACATAAGGTGGCACCCTCTCACATATTAATTCCATGGCTCATGTTAAAGCAAGTTGTTGGAAAATTGTTGGAATAAGACCATTACTAGTTCCACCCATGTATATTATTAAAATGTTTAAGAAAGATGAAAGCTAATATCTGAATAGGAATACCTGAGCTGTCTGCTCCCTCAAATATTTTTTGAAAAACATACTTATCCTGTAGACTCATTAATCTTAGGTTCAACAGAAAAGGACTGTGTTCAGTTTCATTTTGAAATACATAAGAAAATAAACTAACATGAATTTTCATGCATGCATGTGTAGTATTGAAGTAGAGTTTACCAGCTAATCATGAATATTATCTTGGTGATTATATTACCATTGGAGGAAGATAGGATCCAAATAAAACTTTCAGATTATATTAAATTTACTTCAGGCTAGTTGTCACTGTTTCTAGATTTATAATTCAGTAGGTAATATGTTCAAAATGAAATTAAGAATTCTTGCTCGTGGACATCAATAGAAAGGAGTAGAAAGTTAAAGATACCTAGGACAACCACCTCCATTGTATTTGTGGTTACATTTTTCTGAACAAGATATTTTCTGGCCCACATTCAAATAAGTGTTGGGGATTTTATCCTTGCAAACATCAGTGTTTGAGAAGCTCTATGCAAACTGGCTTCAGTCACAGATTAAGAGATTATGTCAATTCAGTCACTGTATAGAAACCACTTTAATTACTGGGATTGTGCCATGTCATAATTTATAGTTTTCAAGAGGAAAGGATTCTTTTAAAACTCAGGTGTTTTCTACTGAAGTTATAGGAATGGTTGACGGTATGTTCAGCTGCACAGGGAGCTGTCTGTTCACACTGAATACACATTTGAGGTATGCTAGAGATTCTAGAAAAGGTCAAAACTCTTTTGCACAATTCCAGATATATCTTCACAGCTGGGCTTATTTGGTTTTAAGCTATGTCTCAATTCATAGAATCATACAATATGCTGATTTGGAAGGGACCCATCAAGATCACTGAGTCCAACCCTGGCCCTATGTGGGACACCTCAAGAATCTCAGGCACATGCCTGAGAGCATTCTTGTTCCTATAAGTTTATTCAAGACATTATTATGTGCACTTCTTTTTGCATAATATTAGTGAAATAGAAAAAAGAAAAAAATCACCTCTTTTCCAGATGCCAGTAACACAAAAATATAAAGTCAAGAACTTATATGTGTGATGGATCTGGGACCTTACTACCTTCTCATTTATGCTCCTGATAGAGTGGTCAATAAAATGGACAACATTATAGATGGTGTTTTCCCAGACAGAGAGGTTTTCCACTGGTGGTCGATGGGACTCTTTTTGGTTCAAAGTCACCAGGCTGCCCAATCTAAACTGTCCAGAGTTTACACATTACCTGCCTTGTATCTCAGCCTTCTCACATACCTTACTTCTGGTTCTGACCACATGATGGCAGGAGCATAGCAAGGAGTCTGTCTTGGCAACCTGGCATACTGAAAGAATGAATGTAAGCAATATTGTTTCCTGGACATAGGGGAATTCAAGGTATGACAAAAGCTTGGACCATGATGCAAGTTTCCTAGAACAGATATAGATAGATAGAGTGATTTTCCTAGCCTGATCAGAAGGTACCTTCACTGAGTAGTCTGTGAAGATCAAATTATTCTTGCTGTGCTCTTACTGACAGGGTGGAGAACCTGCATGTTTCTGAATGATCCCATTGAAAAAGACCAAGAAACTGAACTGATTTCCTTGCTGTAGAAAATGACACTGGTTTTGGTTTAGTACTGATCACCACCATGAACTGAAGTATGAACACAATCTGTCTGTGTTCATGAGCAGCTGACTCTGACTAAGTATCCAGATACTTTGTAATCAGTACCCAGCTTTAAAGGTTTTTTCTTATTTCATAATTTTTATTGTGTCATTTTAGACCATGCATAATATTGACCATTGTACAATTTTGCAGCTAACATACCACTGTACAGACTGTAAAATATATGAGCAAAATATTGCAGCTGTTAGTTGGTCCCTTCAAACTGTAATGTATTGTTCTGTTCTGTTCTGTTCTATTCTATAAATATGTTCTATGGCTTAGTGTGCTATGTGCCATGCTGAAATTCCTTTAGCCTTATATTCACCACACAGAACTGATAAGGTCAGATCTCTTAAGACAAAATAAAGTTTCCACACTAATGCATGGCTACAGATGCTGTTAGCCTGCAGGGATCAAGATGGAGACCTTTAACTTTAAAATTGTCACCCTTATCACCTGATGTAAATGAGTAATTGTTCTATCCTGAGCTTCAAGTTATCATTGCTTGAATCATCTCTTACACATAATCATATTCACAATGCCTGTATATTGCATAAGTGCTTCACTAATTTCACACTCTAGTACCTTGGCAGTGTGTATCTGTGAAATACTTAGGAACCAGATAATTTGTTATATTCATAGTGATTGTGCTGGCTTTTGCCAATCAATTAATAGCAAAATAAAGCTGTTTTTATTTGTTATAAAATCATTCTCCAGTTAAAATTTAACTCTGGCGTTGCATTTTTAGAAAGTTGTAATCTTATATATGTTTCTGCTCTTTAACTGCTCTGCCACATTTTGATGGAAATATTTATGGAGTGTTATAGAATAACATAAAATAAGACTTTTATTATTTACTCCTTTTCAAAATAGTATTCCTGATATAGAAAGCCTCTAGAAATTTGCATGAGCTTTGCTTGGCTTATTGCTGGTACTGGTGCCACATAGTAGCATCGGAGCTGCAGATCCAACTCAGTTTTCTGCTAATCTTGGTTTTCAAAATACTTTTATTTTTCAAGATTTCTTGATTTTGGATTTTGTATTGTTATTTTTTTCACAATCAAAGGACAACAGCAGAACAGTCAGCACTTAAAGAAGCAGCTAAATTGTTTTCAATTACTCTTTTTGTCTGCTATGCAGGAGAGTCCTGAATCATTTGCATTAAGGAATCCTGTTTCTCCTTGACATTGCTGCTTGAGAGCTTTGGTTAGTGCCATGTTGAAGTCAGTGGAAACTAATATGGTGAACATCCAGTAAAGTAAAATTTTATGGGTATACTATCTCAATTTTGATTCATAGGATTGTGAATTTGATTCCTTAGAATGGGCTGTGAATGCTGTCAAACCACTGTGTATTTTAGTGAAGACTAGAACACCTAAAATCTTAGAGGAGTTCAAAACAGTTTACTGCATAAGCAGCCAGGTGAAACTGAAGCATTTCCTTTTAGTCATAAAAAGGAGGATATCCTTTTTTTGCTCAAAATACACAAAGAAATACTTTGTATTCTCTGGAAACCAAAACACATTTCAAATATTAATACTTCTTGTGTTCTATTCCAGAGAAAGGGAAATTTGTTACAAGCAGAATGAAAATCACCTAACCTGAGAAGCAAATTCTGACTTCAGGCATTACAGTCTTACTTTCTGTTGTCCGAAGAAGTCATCTGTGCTACTGCTTTTACTACTGGCTACAGATTATTCTGCAGATTTTCAGTGGTGTTTGGTTTTGTTTGTTTGGGGTTTTGTTGTTGTTTTTTGTTGTTGTGGGGTTTTTTGTTGTTTGTTTTGTGGGTTTTTTTGTTACATTTTGGTTTTGGTTTTTTTCCCATTTTTGGTTAGTAAAAAGGGCAGGGAAATAATTAATTTGAATTTCAGTATTTAAAGTTGTTTTTATACAGTGACTGAATTGATATGAGCCATAAAACTCATAAATACTATTAAATTAAATAGGATCCATGAAGAACAGCGCATAAAAAGAAAAAAATCTGTGGGAATAATGTATCAGTGCTGACTTGTGGAAGTCGATTAGTGGGGGAAATGATTGACATCTAACAAGCTCACAAATAATGATTTAACTACACTTTCTTTTAGAATTAGTGTATGGTTTTAGAGAAGAAAAAAAGAAGTTTCACTGTCTTGTAAAATGGATTCTGGTTATCACATTTTTCCACAGCCATATTTTTGTTCTGAATGTAAGTAGACAACTTATGGTCAAATGAATCTTTTACCTTCTTTTGTAATTCTTAAGCAGATTGAACTCCTTGGAGATAGTCATGAAAGCTGACTTCTTCCTACTGGACTTATTGCTATGTTCTCGATGCTAAAGAGGCAAAGAAACTCGTGCAACAGGAAATTTAAAGAAGTACCTTAAGTTCAGGTGTAAGATTTATTTCCTGATGCTTCAATAGTTTTGCAATGTTTCTCTGTACTTGTCTTTTTCAACATATCAGTGTCCTTCTTTAACTGAGGATGACAGAGATAGACTTCATATTCCAATCATATTCCAAGAAAGATAGTCTGAATGCTGCAAAGGCCAGGTTTGCATTCAGTTTTTCCAGATGTAGTGTGTTACAGTGTCATCCCCAAGGTTTAAGTGTTTTAATCCTCAGGACAGAGTTCCTATTTCCTGAATGTTCTTTACACTGTTGGCCCTAGATACATAATTTTCATTGCCTATAATAAAATATTGGTTTATCCCTTATGGTGGGATTTCAACTTCTTGTCAGTAATCTTTGCTTTTCCTCATTTATGCCTCCTCCAGTTGCTGTGTTATCCACTATATTTTTTCAGCAATAATGTTGTTTTCACCAAGGTTGCAAATAAGGCCACAAATAAGCCTTCTGGTGTGTTTTTACAAGAACACACACTCATTGATGGTTCCTTAAATAAAACCTACATGGTGGAAGCGCCTTTTTTTTTTTTTTTTTAATATGTATAATGTTGGTGTTTGTAATTTCTTCTTTATTAATCATCATGTGCATTATGAAACTAAATGACCTATAGAAGTAAAACAAGATCATCAGCATCAGTCTTATCCAAATGGAATGATAGCTTTTCCTGATCAGCTTACAAGCAAGTTTGAAAGTATATCTTTCCTATAAACCCATGCTGATTGCCATTAATTATATTATCCTCTTTTAATAGGTTATTCATCAAATCCCATCTCTCTTGTTCCATAATTTGTCTGGGATCAATGTCAGGATGACAGGCCTATAATTAGATGTCCCATTTATACTTTTAAAATATTGGCATAACATTAGCTTCATTCTAACCCTTTGGAAATGCTCCAGTGCTCCAAGACTTATTGAAAATCAGCACTGATGATCAAGTGATCTGCTCAGCTGACTCTCTACAGCACTTGCAGGCAAAATTATCTGGACCTGCTGATTTAACAACATCAATCCTACTGTTATTTAGCAACCTTGTTATATTCTATTAATATGGAAAGCCTTTTACAATTTAAATCTTATCTAGCAATGTCTAGCTTTTTCACAAAACCATAGAGTTATTCCCTCACGCTCACTGCTGTAATTCAAACTATTCCTCTGTTTTTTAGGGTTTTCCCCTTCTATCATTTTGTTTCTACTCATCTGTTTTTTCCTTCTTCTTTTCAATTTCTGATTTATCTAAATTTCTACACATTTAGTTTTTCTTTCATGTCTTTTACAGTGACAGAGATATGCTTACTTTATATACACATACTGGATATAATCTTCTAAGCTTTGGGGAATTTAGTTAAGGTTTTGAAAATACTTCTGTGGTTCTGTCAGGTAAACTGTGATTAAATGCCTAATTTACTGTGTGTTTGAAGAGGCAAGGAATACACAGGATTCCTGAAATTTAGTTCTGTTTAATACCTAAAAGCTAATAAGCAAAATGGATCAGGTTCTGCTTTCTGCAAGGTATAATCTGATATCTTTACTAAGAAAGTTAAATACAAAATTCAAAAGACAATAATTTGTTTTTAAACATTGTCAAAAAAGAATGGTTTGGATACTTAAAGAAATACCACCAAAAAACTTTATTCTTCGTTCTGGCAAAAACAAAGTTTATTAAGAATTTGTGAAAACACAACTTTACAGAGTTCAATGGCAAGGTTCACTCTATTGTTTGCTACACTGGGTAGAGCATACAAAGGAAGATCAAATTAGAAGCAATTTGGAATGATTTACACAAAAGCTGGGATTGCAAAAGGGGGTAAAAGTTCTAAGGATATGAATGCAAAGATAAGGGTGCAAAAGTTTTTAGCAGCACTTGATCATTGAGTACTTTAACATTTACAAAGTGATTTGATGGATTTCTCTACTACTGTAACAATGACTTAACTATAGGTTTGAAATGGTAACATTCTGTCATGATTTAACTCCAGCCAGCATACAAGCCCCACGCAGCCACTCGCTTACAGCCCCACCAGTGGATCAGGGAGAGAACTGTAAGGGTAAAAGATGAAAAACTCATGGATTGAGATTAAGACAGTTTAATAGGGAAATCAAAACCTGCGCACACAAGCAAAGCAAAACTAGGAATTAATTCACTGCTTCCCATTGGAAGGCAGGTGTTCAGCCATTCCCAGGAAAGCATGGCCCCATCACATATAGAGGTGTCTTGGGAAGACAAAAGTCGTCACTCCAGACTTCATTCTTCTTGCCCCCAGTTTGTATAACTGCGTATGACATCACATGATATACAAGATATCTTTGGTCAGTTTGGATCATCTGTCCCAGCTGTGTCTTCCCCCAACGTCCTATGCACCCCGTTGCCTGTGTGGCAGTATGGAAAGCAGAAAAGGCCTGGACTCTGTTGTGAGCTCTGCTCAGCAATAACAGGAACACACCTATATTATCAGCCTTGTGTTCAGCAAAAACCCAAAATGCAACCCCATAGTAGTTGCAGTGAAGAAAGTAAACTTTACCACAACTGAAACCACCACACATTCGTACCATAATCAATTCACATACACAGGTTAAATGATGTGTACAGCTATTTCTGTGTGTGTAAAGGTATCTATCAAAAATTCCCCAGAAGTTCAGTGAAATACTCACATCAAATCCGTTTCATAGCAGGCAAGTAGTGCATGTCAAGGAGTGTGGAGATGGAGGTGGGGAATATCAGCCTAGAACTTACGGTCAGTGATGGTCCTTCGAGTATCACACACTTGAGGGTTTGCAAGCTCTGAGAAGTGTCCCACTCAGAAGGAGGTGTGGCACAGTGCACTGCTGTCCAGTAGAGCTCAGAGGGCCTCACTTAGGATCATGATTTATGGTGTGGCTGTTTATGAGGTTGCAAGATGATTAACTTTGGTCATCAGTAGGTTTCCATCCTGGATATTATCCATGTTGGAAATTACTGGGATTTTTTTCCCCAAAGTGCAGTAACAAATGGTCCCATGCCACTCAAGCTACAATTCACTGTGGTACTACTCCACTCAGGCTACAGGTAAATGTTTCACCAAGGTAACAAAGGATAATTGCTTATCCTTTGTATTCCCCCTTTACTGGGCAGCTGATGTTTCTGGCTCTTCCCACCTTTACCATGAAAGAGCTCCTGGTCAGTCAAGATGCACCTCATGGCCCAGATGGCACTGTCAGGGGAGGCTTCACTGCTCAGTGAGTTTGGTCAAGGCTTATCAGGAGCTTCTGATATCACAGAGCAGGCCCAGGACAGACCCTGCAAACATATACCCTCCATTTGAACACACAGACTGACACTGAGATAACTATATAATTGCAACTTCCTGCAATTGGTCTTTTTGACTTTACTGCTTCCACAGTATCTCCATTTTTGTTCATTTGTTTCTTTGTTTTCTGCCAGTGGGAGTTCTATTAAAGGAGGCTGTAGACTGTTCTGCAAGAATACAGATGAGGTGGTTTTTTCTCTATTTACTAATCAAACTAAACAAAAAAACCTTCCAAAACCCCCCCAAACAAACTGAAATAAAACGAAATAGTAGAAGACTATGCAAAGTCATTACCAGTGAAGTCAATGGATGACACAAATATTGGCTGTTATAAGATAACTCTGTGCACCTCAGCAACCAATTTGCACTTTTAGACTGCTAAGTGCAATACCAGCTAACTAACTAAGCAAAAATTGTGGGAAAGCACAAATATCTTTGAAAAGTGAGTAATCAGAAAGCACTTTGAGCATTCCCATGACAGACAATACCTTCAGACTACTGAGCCTCAATAAGCAAGAGAGTATTGAATAGAAATAGGGAAATTATATTACCACAGTCCATTACATTAGTGAGGTCATTACCTGAATACCGACTGTGTAAAGCTCTTTAGAGCAAAGATGACAGATTGAATCAGCTTCAGAAAACACAGATAAAAGTATTAATGGTTTGACAGTGTGCCTTAACACAGACATGCCTTTTTGGTTTATCCAAGAGGAGTTTAAGAGGTGACTTCATCATAAATGAAACAAACTGAAAATTGAAATGTAATTGTTTAGTGATTTAATGAGCCATTGTAACAACTTAATCAAAGGCCATGACACATTCTGTCTTACATGATGTCACTCATTTGAGAGAACTGCCTTTTGGAAAGAGATAGTATAGCTGAAAGTAATGAATGCATTATAAGAATGAAGGGAAATTATATGCTCTATGCTGTGCAAGATACTATATTAGATGACCATGCTGATTTTTTCATGCTTTAAAATCTGTGGTCTAGTGAAGAAATAATACATGAATTGCACATTTGGAGAAGAGTGTTAAATCTTAACATAGCAGTGGCAATAAAAGTTTTATTTTGTTAGAGATGAGCTTGATACTGGACCATTGTTGCCATTGAGATCATTATTGCTGAATTCAGTGAAGAAGTATCAATTCATCTATGAAGCCAGTTACTTGGGGGGAAAAAAAAAAGAAGAAAAGTGGAAGTTAGGGTAGCTACAAAAAGAGGGATATTGGATGGCATAAAACACAAACTGAGTCAAAGGTAAAATTAGAGAAGATTGTCAGATGGATTGTTTTCAGTTTATTAAAACTAGGTGCTGCACTTTGCCTATGCTCTGACATTGCACATTTGTTTAAGTTTATGCTGTCCGTGGTCTATACAACTTAATGAGAAATATTGCCTAAGTTGGATATTGGATGTTCCTGCTGACAAGGAAATGTCACAATCAATACCAAGGAGCTGAGCTTGAAGGGTTCACCTCCAAAGAGCATGTTAACTTCTGGAACTTTGCCAAATTTACAGTAAGCCAAGGTCTTAAATTTCCACAGTGAAAGATTTAACTCTATAAATATTCAGGCTGTTTTTCATAAAGAAGAGTGGAATTTAAAAAAAAAAATATTTTCCATTCTCTTCTGATATAAAAAAAGACACTGCTACTCATGTTCATGTACTGTAGAAGCTGGACATAGTTGCAACAGGAGGTGGTAGCTTTGCTGTTTTAATAGTAATTAGCAAAAGTTGTCAGGGTTGAAAATAAATTTAAATCTATATTTTTTGTGACGCAAAAGAAAAATGAGCCTAGAGTGCTGATTCAGTAATACTCTGAGTAATATTCTCTCTGCCCCAGAAAAGAGCCATATCAAGGGAAAGTGATAATCTCAGTGAAGGAAGAATGTGAGAGTAATAATTTATCCTAAGATTTTAGGACAGGAGATGTGCATTGGGTCCAGTTGAGATTAAGATTTTCCCTGCAGCATCCCATCTAGTGCTGTTCTTTGTACTGGTAGCTAGAAAGGTGTTGATAACACACCAGTGTTTGGGCTACTGCAGAGCTGGCACAGCATCAGGGCTGTCTCTCCAACATTCTCCTTCTCTCTAGAAGGCTGAGGTTGGGCAAGGAGTTGAGAGGAGACATTGTCATGACATCTGACTAACTGACCAAAGTGATTTTCCATATGATATACTGTTTTGTTGTAGCAGAGGTCATGGTCCACTTGGAGTCATTAGGAATTTTTGCATATAATAGTTTCATTGCTATAGCAAAGGCCTTGGCAATATTCTTGAGCTTTTTCTGTGTGGTAAACTATGTGTCTGTTTATGTCTTGGTCTTCTACTATGGTGGTTCTTTTTCTTATTATCTTTTTGTTTGTTTTGTTGTTTTTTTTCTTATGGAATGGGGATGTTGTGTCTCTTAATGTATGTGTGAACACATGAAACATTTAAAATTAAAAGCAAAATGAAAATTGACATTTTAGATTGTTAAGGAAACTTCCCAGTCTGACCATTCACAAGACTCTGTCAGTCACACTCCCAGCGTCAGAGACTTTCACTCCTGGGACCCGAGCCCCTTCACAATGGGCGGCTCCAGTGACCGACAGGTGTCCTTCTTGATTCCCTGCACACCCCATCACAAGTCAGCCCAGATTTCCTTACCAGTTTCACCCAGAATTTCCTCACAAAAGTGTCAGATGTCTCATTCCATAAACCAATTTATTCATAGCATGGTAACGCAGAAACAGCTCAAGTTGGTGCCTCTGGGGAGAGATCCCCAACAAGGGAACCCCTGGCCTCTTATACCCTCCCAGTCTCTCCACAGGCAAGTCTTACTCTTCCTCTCCAGTTCCCCGCTCCTGTCTGCCTCTGAGTCTGCCCAGTTGTCTAGTGTGACCCCTCTTCATCTCCTTTATTATTCTAGTTTGGCAATTCGCTGCTCACTGCTGTGTCTCCCAGTGTCCATTCACCCTTCTTTGTGCATTTGTTATCCAAAAGATTGGTAGTTCCCAGCCTCTTTTCTCAGACTCCCATCCAGAGCTCAACCTGCCTCTCAATCTGCAACTCAATTTACCATTTGGGAGCCCAGCTACCCAGACCAGATATATTCCTCAACAAAATGTGTGCAAGATCCTGCAATTGAGAAAAACGAGACTACATAAAGTTACCCTCTAGCAATTCCTGGAAAGCATTACAACCATAGCAGAAGTGTGGGTGCCACTTGTTTGGAATCAGTTAACTGTCTGAAAACCAAAATTTACTACTCACATGATTTTTATCATAGTAATTTTTTTTTTATGTCATCTTAAGTTGCCACACATCCTAATTAAAAGAAATGCATATTGTTTACTCAAAATTCTTTTTCTAGAAAGGTAAAAAAAAAAATATGAGAGGTGATTCAGAGAAAAGCCTCTGATTCCTGAGAGAAATCTTAATTATGTGATGACTCTATTATCAAGCAGAAACACTGTTAGACATATAGACTCTTATTGGCTTGAACTATCTGGAATACCTAGAAGCTCAATGACAGTTAGGTTTGCTAACAGAGGAGGATGGCCAGAGAAACACTTTTTGATTGAAAAGACATTTTGTGGCTTTCCAGACTTCAATAGTATAAACAATTGTATTTTAATTAATTTGCATAGCATTAGTGAGTCCTGTGAGAAAACTAGGAAAAGAAGGCAGATCTTATAATTAATTTTTCTTCAGTTACTAGACTTTACCTTAGATAATATATTTATTTTTTTTTCCCCCTTGGATTTCTTAGCTCCATATATTGCCCATATATGCTATTATTGCAACTTCATTGAAAGCCATTCATAGAAATGCACAGAGAATGTCTTTTAGCCTGGTAAGCACCTCTCTTAAACCAATCTCTGCTGAGTTTTGAAGTGTTTCCTCAAGTAGTTTGGCTGTAGCTTTTTTCATCCTGGGGAAGCAAAGGGAGAATTATTTTCTTTTTCGTATTTAAAAATTAGTTTGTTTGTAATCCTTTTTTTCAAATGTACCCTGCAATGTGTCATTTTGATGTTCTTGATATTGTTTTTTTTTCAAATCGCTTAGTTGTATAATGAGAAGTAGAAAAACTGGTTTTATTACAAGCAAATAAACTGAATGAGAGTTACTAACCTAAAGTTTATTTTTAGTTTTGATTGTTACTAACCTATAGGCGTTTCACAGAAGTTGTAAGGCATCCAATCCAGTTTTGGAATGTATGCCAGGATTAAGCGTTCGGGTAAAGGGCAATTACATATTAATTAAGAATATAGCTGATGCAACTTCCGGTCATGTGGCAGACCATGTGGCAAGATGGAGGCTGACATATTGCCTAAAACTCCACCCCTGGCATGAGGTGGGGCACAGAAGAGCCAATCTGAGAAGAAACACCCTCCCATGTTGCAAAATGGGGTTGGGCCTTAAGAACGTTTAAAAGCGTGGTTTTTGAATCGGAAGGTGTGCTCCTGGGGATCCTGTGTGATCTGGACACCCAACACGTGTTGTAACCAAATTTTCTTTTTGTTATACTCCTTTTGTTTCACAGACTTTTGCCTGTTTTTCTAAATTTAATAAACGAGATTTTTCTAACAGTTCTACTAATCATCTGGTTGATTTATTCACCATATGAGTCAAGAACTAGTTCATCATTCAATAGCATAGACATTGAAGTATGAAGTATATTCATCTGCTATTACTTGCCAGCTAAGAATTTTTTAAGCTTGTTTACTTACATAAAGGGTATTAGTTTACATTTAAAAAAAGAAGATAGCAAGATGGGGATTAATGTTTCTGTTCTTTCAAGACTATTCACTAATTCATTTTTTAATTTATTTTTAATATTCTTCCTATAGGAGTGAAAAGAATGACATTCCAAAGTCTCCAGAACTGTATTTTGTACAGAGGAATCTCATTATTTGAGTATTGAAAGTTTCTTTTAGAAGTTTGTATTGCAGCTTGCTAACCAGTGTTGAAGGTAAAATATGTAAGATAAATGAAGGTGGAATATATAAGATAAATGAAGCAATACTTCTTAATGGTATCAGTGAAAAAGGAAGAAATATGTTCACCTGTGCTCCATATCAAGGTAATAAATCATTTACCTTTCATAGTAGAATCTTTCACCATTTTATACAGTAACACATAAGAAATATATCTTGCACAGATTAAAAGACACAATTCTTTGAGTTCCTTGCTTTCATGCTGCCCAGTTCCCCAGACTGAAGCTCCTACCATTGAAACACATTCTGCTGTTAGGGAGAATGGCTGAGTAAATGCCACCAATCTTTAAAATAAGATCTGCATTAGAAACAATATTTGTCCTTGTTATGTATCACATGATGTTTTCTCAGACACTGTCAGCCAAAAATGTTTATTACTTGTGCTGTTTCTTGACATCACAATTAAATACATATCAAACACACAAACTTTCTCATGTTTCTGGAAAAAAAACACAAACAAGCATTACAGTGTGTGCTCCTTCATTGGTAATTTCATCAATGAATATATTTTCAGGAAAGATTTTCTCTCTGTTTTCACTTTGATCTGTCTATTATCAAATATTTTTTATTTGAAACATTTTATAATTATGAAACATTTAAAAAAAGTCTTTATTCAGAAGAGATATCAGAAGGAAAACTCATATTTAATCACTTTGTTGAGGGAGAAATATACAACAAAAAACAAAAAAACAAACAAAAAAAAAAGGTACAACTGAGTACACTGAGTATAAACCAGTGAAACTTGCTTCCACATTCACCACCAAATTTCTGCTAGATGCAGGTGGGTGCAACAAATAACAAACAGATTTTTCACTTACATACTTTTCAATGTGATTATTTTTTTTTTTGACAATGACAGCTTTGAGAGTAATTTTTCTTTCATTCTTTGAATGTGATTCTCTATTCAGTGCTTTCATTAGAAGAAGAAGATTGGAATCTGAGCATGAAATTGTCTTCTACCTTGAATGCAGACACCTAAATAGAGAGACCTGAACAGGGAGCATGCAGAGAGGTTTCACTAGGTTTATATAAGTGGCCTTCTGTCTTCATATCCCAGAAAATTATCCATAGATATGATTTCATACTGTCCAATGTTACACAAACATTTGTTTAACAACACTTTCTAGAATTTTTTTTCTATCTCTATCTAGCATTTTTATTATTCAAGAAAAAGAAGGCAGAGTTCCATGACTGGTGTATTCTTTAGAGGGAAAATAAAAAATATTTGTAAAAATTCATAAAGCGCTGTCCTTGATGCACCTAAACTGCAGTATAGAATTCAGAAGACATCAGAATTTGATGCCTCAGCTTGTTTGCTCTCAAAGCACCTAAAACACTGGTAGTTCCAAAGTAGATACATGTTTCTGATGGAAAGTTTTGTTCTTCTCTTTTCTAATCTAAAGTAAAAAGCTCCTAAACATTTTATTACAAACATATGGCTGCTCTGAGTGATTGGAAAAGTGAACAATAATGTCTTTGTTTTGAATTCTGTAAGCCATTTTTCATATATAACTTGTTTTACAGCAATATGATATTAAGACATATGAATATTTTTTTGTAGTAAGGAGGGATGCATTCACAGCGATAGAGATTGTATTGAAATTATCTTGAGAAAGTAATTATTTGCTAGAGCCAATGTAAGTGACAGTTTTGAGCATTTCTTTAGTATTCAGATAAATACTGGCTGCGTATCTGCACTCCTGTGAAATCTGACAGAACATCCTTCTTTTTTACAATCTTTAAACTACTCCAAAGATGCTGAACACTCTATTATTAAAAAAGCATTTATGTTAAGTGGATGATTCTTTTATATCCATTGTGATGTGTAAGACAAACTTACATTCTTTAGTTGTAGCTCAGATATTTTTAATTACATTTCTGGTTTTGGTTTTTTTTTTCTTGAGATTGAATTTTCCATATATTTTTGTACTGTTACAAGAGAAATAGAAGATGTGATGCATGCTCCTGGCTAATACAATAAAAGCAATTCACATATTTTTTTATTTCTTTCTAAAGAAAAACAGGTTAAGGAAATACTTTCAGAATCATAATTTTGGTTTTACTAATAGCATTTTGGATAATCTTTTTCACAGAAAACTTGGGTGCTGGTGTTGCCACTGCCAGTGTTGCTGATGCTTTACAGCAAAGCTCTAAAACTGCACTATGAAAAGGTCACACAGGCTTCAGTGATGTGCCTTGTATTGTCTTTAACTGTTAAACTCATTGTTTTGGATTGACATGGCAAAGTTTCAGTAGCACAGTGTGCTGAAGGAGTGGCCTCTGTGAGAAGAAGCCTGGGGCTAACTCATGTTGGACACAGCTGACTCCAACTAGCTTCAAAATGGCCCCAAAACTGGAACCGGCTGACCCCATCAGCCAAGCTGGTGACAACATATTTAAGAAAGGGTTAAAAAAAAAATGCTCTGTAGCAACTGTGAGAGAGAAGAATAAGAGGGAAATGAGAGAAACAGCTCTGCAGACACCAAGATTACTGAGGAAGGAAGGAGAGGAGGTGCTTGAGGCACTGGAGCAGAGATTCTCCTGAGACCTGTGAATAAGGCCATAGTGACTCAGGCCTGAGGACGACCCCACACAGCATCAGATTTTCTGTCAGGAGCTGTAGACATGTAGAGTACACAAGCCATTTCTGAACAACTGTATGCTGTGGAAAGAACTTTGCTGGAGCATGAAGAGCTGCAGCTGGTGGGAAGGATTCATGCTGGAAATATTACTGAAGGACTATATATCATGGCTGGGGATCCAAAACTGAGTTAGGAAAAGAATGTGATGAGGAAGGAGTGGCAGAGTCAAAGGATTATGAACTGACTAGAACCCTCACTAGAACCTGTGCCACTTGAAACGAGGAGCTGTAAGAGTTAGGAATGAAGTTGAGTTTGAGCAGAAGAGTGGGCTGGGAGTAGATGTTTTTAGTTTTGTCTTTGTTTCTCACTATTTTTAATTGACAATAAATTAAATTTATTTCCACAAGTCAAGTCTGCTTTGCCTTTGACAGGAGCTTATGAGTGATCTCCCTGTCCTTATTTCAACCCATGACCTTTTTCACCTTTTTTTCCTCCTGTTCTGCAGAGAAAGGAGAGTGAGAGATGGATGGTTGAGGAACTGGCAGCCAGCAAGGTTAACCCACCATGACCATTCATATTCCTTTTTCAGTTATGGAAGGCTGCTTTTGATTAAGCCAATTTTTTATGATTTTTGAATGAGGCTGAAAGGGTGTCCCTTTATGATCTATCTTGCTGTAATAAAGACAGGTTAATGGGGAAAGGTAATGTATGTTCAAAACAGGTATGTGAAAATCCTTTCTGTATGAGGATACCTTCCCCTATATTGCTTATATGTGGCAGGATTTTTTTTTTTGGTTTTTAAAGACTGGCTGATGAAAATACCATTGAATTAATATGCTAAAATTTATACTAAACAGATTTAATACTTGATCTTTATTTTGTGAAATGAAACTGTTATTTCTTATAGTGTCTGAAAACACTGATCTTTGGGAGAATTTTTGTTTCAACAACAAATAACTTGGGAGATATTGAATGCAATTTCTCCTAGTACTATGCAATTTAACTGCCAAAACAAAAGGTTTTTATGCTCATAAGAATTACTACAGATCTGTTGCTGGTGGCAAGGTTCCAGGGGATTAAAATTGGCTTAGTTCTTGATTTTTCACATATTTTTAGGCCTGCACAGATTATTTCTGCAAAACTTTAGGACAGGTTTTGCAGTCACACTCGACCAGTACTGGAGGAAAACTGACTACAATGTGAGGCAAAGTGTGTAGTAATCACACATACAAATTCATGGTTCAGTACACATTGCCAGCCCCCACAGGGCTGGGCCATCTTGCACAAGGTCAAATTTGTATACTAGTATTCAGTCTTCCATCCTAGCCTTCAATATAAAACGTGCCAGGACTCAATGTAAAAATATAAAAATAATGAAATGAGTCAGAGATGCTTGGGATTTGACAAGCATGACCAAATCATCTTAACAAATCTTTCTAAGAATTCCCATTCTCTATCACTACCATCAATGTCATACTGCATACCCAAGGATGTATCTTCTGTTAAGGTCAATGATGGAATACGATACTGAATTCTATCTGACTGTAACATTTGGAAGCAGGTCATGTGCTATGGATTTCTCCATAATATGCATAGCTGTCATTGGTAGATTGGAACATTTCTCATACAAGAAAAGAGAAAAATTGTCTGTTCCTTCCTCTCTTTCTCTCTCTCTTCACAGTAAGACATTGCCATTTATTAGGTTCTGTAACTTGTAAAAAAAACCAGCCCTGAAATCAGCTCAAGTACTCACACAGTATGAAACAGCACTTGAATAATAGTTACAAATATTGCAAAAAATAACATATGGTTTTCATATTTCCTCAGGTGTTCTTGGAGGTTCAGAGCTTAACATCTGTTTTGGACTGTATTTATATTACAGACTATACAACATCTGTAATTGAGTTATAATATGAATACTTGCAGATCAAAGGTTAAATAAAAAACATGATCATTCTTCCAAAAGGTGGTCTATGCACAGTCTATAGCAGAGCTGTATTTGATTGAATTACGTTGGTTTGAATTCTAGCACTGTTTTCAGTTTAGTGAGGTTTATGTTATTCAGTGCTGTGTGCCCTCCTCTGTGGATCGCTACTGCGATGGCCTAGCCTGTCATGGGTAACTTCAATGCATATGTCAATAGTCTTGTAGTATGCTACAAATGATTTGACTGTTCAGCCCCTTTACATGTGTAGTGAAGCAGCACTAATCACAGAGCATCAAGCTCTGGAAGGTTGAAGACTGAATGAACGAACTCATTAAAAAAAGTGAATTACAATGACTGAAAGCATTCCCAAAGTTAAACTTGTGTGGGTGCAGTTATTATCAGGCCTACTCCAAAAGAAACATCATGTTATTTTACCTTGTGTTTTACCTGCTGTGCAACAACAGCCTGGTTACTGTTCCTTTGTTATTACAATTTCTCAAATAAAAATCACCATTAAATGACAATAATTATTCCTTGAGATTTTAGAGATAGAAAGTAGATCTTTTAATATATTGCTTTCATGCAACTTCAACGAGCTTTAAAATATTCAAGAAATTTAGAGAAGTTCCATTAGGCAATAATATTCATATAAATTATAGTATAACTGTCTAATCTGGTTACTGACCTATCATGTCATCATACCAAATACACAAGTCGGTGGCGACAGTATTTTGTGTAGATTGCTGGTAGTTTCAGTATATTTTGTTCTTAATCTTTGAAGCTAATACATGGGTATAATATGACAAAGAACAAGACAGTTTTGTATTTACAGAAACTTGGAAAATTGTTGCAGCCTGATGATGAAAAGGAAATTATTGACACTGTCTTGGTTTTTCCTCTCAAGCCCAGTGATTCCAATTGAATATGACTTACCTAAGTGATATAAATGAGTGATATCAGGGTTTATTTCATAAAATACAGTTTGTTTTTCAAAAACCTTTTCATTTAAAGGAGAAATTAATTTGAAGTGTAACCAGATGAAGAAAAAATATATTACTAAGCCTTTTAGTGGACATTTCAAGAAAATAAAATGTTTTGAGGAACAAAAAAACACCTAAAAACTAGCAGGTTCTTCTGGCATTACTAAAACTTACGACAGCCGAAACTATAAACCAACCCTTCAATTCCTAATGGGCCTTTTCTAATATCCTGTAAATTCAAAGAAAATATTCAAGGCAATTGCTTCTGCTGTTCATGAACTTAACAAATTTAAGCCATTGGTTAATACATTACCTTGTGTCGGAGACAGATTTCAGGGCTGGGTGAATCTTTTTGAGGATTTTGCCCTGGTAGTTTCGCCCCTTTATCAGTAGTAGTGGTTTCAGGTTAAGTGGCTCAGCTGGAGGAGTGCCACACAGATATCTGCCATTCCCTGCATTTGTAGTTAAAATAAGGTGTATTTGAAAAACTTTTGCTCCCCTTTGGAGCATTTTTTAATGGAGCACAGTGTATGAGAAAGTGCAGATGACCTAAGAATACTGGACTGATATACGTCTTATGAAATACTCCCACAGTAATGTGCAGTCTCATCCTGCCAGACAACATCATTCTAAGCACAGCTATATTTTGTGCAGTTGTGGAGTGCTTTGTGACATTCTTGCTGTGTGACTTTGTTTTGTGTTCTCTCTTACTAACCGTCTTTCCTGTCTCTGGAAAAAAATATTGCAAGTGTTGATACAGTGTGTATTTCAGTGTAAGTGACCCAGCTCTCTGATCCCTGATCCAGACAGGAAACCAACGTGTCTCAAAAAAGGATGGAGCTCTGCAACTCTACACACTACAAACACCACTGCTTTAGAAGTGGAAAGCTGGAGCTGCTGACAGGTTTCTCTCATCTAGAAGCAGGGAAGGCTTAATTATCATCCTGCTAATCCCATAAGGAGACATAGTTTGATTTCATTAGTGGAGTATAATTTTGTGCACTTCACAGTAGCTGCACAGCTTGCCTTAGTTACTCACTGGCTCTACAAAGTAGCTTGCAGGAAGTTATCCCCTTACAATAAAAACCCATGCCAACAGAAAGAGAATAGAATGGGTTCAGGTGAAGAGGTCTAATCAGGAACGTACTGTCAAATACTTTCACTTAGATTCCTTCAAAGGAATTTAGGCATTTCAAGTTAACTCCCTCTCTCCAGTATTCATTGCCCTTTTGGAGCATCTGGAGAAGTGAATTGACAGTTATTCATGCCACATACTGTTCATTTGGAGGAGAATTTGCGGACAGGGCTATGAACTGTAAAGGAAGGAACATTATGGAGATGGGAGGTAAATGCATATACAATACCCATGTGGTTCTGCAAATGTATATTTGTGTATATACAGTTTTGTGCCTTTCTTCGTTATCTTTGATACTAATCAATATAGCTGAGGAAATAAGCTTTGGTTAATATAAACAAATATATATTTTGCCTGACAAAATGTATATATTTTCAGGTTAATTGTGTTTGCTGAAAGAACAGAAAATTATCATTATTTTCAAACGTCAATGATTTATCTCTGGGTGTTTTTAGCTTGTACCTCTCAGAGGAAATGATATTAATGTTAAGATATATTAAGCTACTGAGAGCTGAGACAACCATAAGATTTAGCTAGCTCAAGTACTTAGTGTCAAGAGTCAAATAAAAATGAAAGTAGATGCATTTGAATAACTTACAAGTAGTTGAACTAGCATCTCTTTTGCCAGTAATTCCCATTTTCTACTCCTTTGTTTGCCATTGCTTCATTGCCTGCTGCCTGCCCTTTCAGTAAATTTGTGTGCTAGCCTAAGAAGACATTGGAGCTGATTATGAAAGATGAAGAAAAGGGAATAGTTTAAAAGCAATAAAATGGTATGAGAAGAAAGAAATTGAAATGGAAAAAAAAGAAAAAGATATGTTTGGAAATGTAGTGCTACTTGGGGAATAATTCTAACAGAATTAACCAGCCACAGTACAACAAGGGCTTGGTTTATTGAAGGCTTTAAAAGATCCTTTAGGGTCTTGGGTATGCAGTAAAGGGGGCCCATCTTTCTCTCAGGAAAATCAACAGGAGTTTTCACATTGATATTAGAGCAAGTAAGACTGATCCAAAGAGTACCTGTAGGTGAATGCTGCATTGTTCTTTTTAGCACTAGGTTTTGTCACGTTCCGAAAGGGGCAGAAAGGACGAGCCACTCCGATTTTGTTGTCCAAGCAGGAATGGCCACTTTATTGAGGGGCACATGGGACTTTTATAGGTTCGGGTCGGAGGGTTCTGGAACTAGGGAGGAGTAAGGGGCAGAGTTAGGGAAGAACGCGACACATAAGAGAGGGAAGGGTGGTAATACGAGGGAAAAACTGGGGGTGGCCAGCCTTATAATGGAGGGGGGCACTGCACCACAGGCTGGCCAGTAAAAGGACGGGGCTACAGCAACCAATCATAACAACTGAACAATAGAAATGAAATGAAAATTGAATAATGCCTATTCTAATACAGAATGTTGCTAACTGGCTAACAAGAACATTTCAAAACTTTTAAAATGACAGAAACGGCGACCATGGGTCTGTTTCACACGGATCGAGTCCGGCCCCGGTCAGATCCCTCTTTAGTTTCGTTTTCTCGGGGTCCTGGTGCTGACTCCGTGTTCTGCTGCTTCCAGCTTGTAAATTCACTCGGCGGTTCCCTCACAAGGTTTGAGTTAATAATTCTAATGAAAGTCACTATGCAGAAATTAGACCATGAACGTAAATTACGGGGTTCCTGGATTTCTACCTGAAATATGGCAACAACAGAGAGCAAATGAATAAATACAATTTTTCATATTTATTATATCCAAATGAAAGCCAATCTCAGAACATTTTATGTTATCTTACTAAGGCCAACCAGACAAAATAAGTAATTTCTCAATGATAAAATATAAGCCTATAGCTCACATATATGAATCAATGTATCAAAGAGATTAGTTCTTCCTAGTTTTTGTATCTTTATTAAAACAACAAATCAGCAAAAATGAAGATTGGTTCCAAAAATATGTTGGGTAACAGTCCTATGATAAAGAATATGAGCAGCTCTCAAATTCCTGCTATTTGGAAACTGTTACTGCAAGATATTTCTATGCAGATGCAAAGCTTGAGCTTGTGACACTCGACCTGTGACAGGGCTTTTGAAGAGAAATGGCACAGCTGCTCTTTCCCCTAATCTGAATGAGATCGCTTTGATCCTTAACATTGTTTGTAATAGAACTGTTCTGCATATGATAAAAATCCATGAAAGTACGTTCACTAATAAATTTGTTGGTTTTTCTTAGTGAAAGAACTCTTTTAATATTTGTATTTTACTTTGTAGGCATTAGGATAACCTCTTGAGATGAGCAGTCACATCTCATTTTAATTTGTGTCCCAGGGTCATTTTTCTGAAGGAGAAACATATCAATGTCTCAGCTACACAGATCTAAGGGGTTATGTCTTTCCTTCCACAAAAGACCTGCAAAACTTTGAACTGCATAGTCACAGAAATTGAGATGATCTATAGAGTTCAATTCTAAAGCTATAAATCATAGTTGCAGAGACTTCTGGTCAATAAGCTCATGTGAACTTGTTTCCATTTCTAACCTGAATGTACTTACATTATGTGCTCCACAGAAGTTCTTCTTTATCCTACTTCAGGGACTTCCAACACTAATTTACAGACATAAGTTTAAAAAAATAAAAGGTCACATGCTGTAGAATTTTCACCACATATGCTGCTCAAAAATCTCAATCAAATAGCAGCATGGATCATTTCTCATGGTATCAAGGACTGGGAAAGATTAATGAGAAATATGACATAAGGCTGCAGTCATGCTATACTATAGCCCTTGTGACTTCAGTAAGAATTTCGAAATTTTGTAGACCCTAAACAAAGACAAAGGATCCTAATTTAAGGAAGTCACATTTGAAAACTTGACTTGTGGCTATTTAGTTCACAGAAGTAAAGTAATTAACATTTACAAGTCTAGATCTTGACAACTGAGATAAATTATATAGCTCACTGAATATAGTTATAAAAAAGCCAGACTCAATAATTTGCCATTGTTGCTTAAACAAGCTTGTTTTGCCTTTTTGTATAAAATATCAAAGTTTATAAGGGATTGAAGACTCATCTAGCTTGTACTTCTGACAGACGATTAATGGGTATCTCTCTTGAAAATTTTCTTTTCAAATATTATTTATAACTTGCAAATAGGCAGTGTTTTCTGGAACTTATAAATATTTAAAACAAATCTGCTGTGACTTTTTCAGCAACTGATAAATCATTGAAAATAATGACTGCATTGGAATGTCAAGGATTCTAATAGATGATTTTGATATCAAGTGCCAAATGTGACATTTTAAGAACTGAACAAGTTTAAAAACACTATGCTATTTTATTTAGGTTGGGATTAAATTTTACAAAATACATGAACACTCAGTGATTCCTTCTTACTCTACATGATATGTCTGACACTGCATCCTCAACTCAAAGAGGTATACATCTACTTTGGCTATGACATAAAAATAACAGCAGCCTTTAATCTAAACTGGAAGGGGATGGTGAGGGTACCTTAAAATCCAAGAGAATTTCCCTCATTACAAGTGCTCTTTGATTGCTTTCTGATAGAAGATCGCATATTAAATTGATGAAATATCTAAACTTCTTGCCGCAATTCAATCAAGAGATGACATTTTAAAAAACAATTAATCCCAAGGGTCACACGTCATTGCCCTAGAAATGCCCACTACTTAATACTAAATACATCCAATTTTCTTCTGAATTATTATATTCATCGACCTATAGATATGCATAAGTTATAACAATTTCTCTCTTTTTTTTTCTTTTTAATCTTCCCTGCCATGAAAGTCAGAAGGCTAAAAACCATCCTGCTTTCTCACCACTTTTGCAAGGTTTTGCAACTGCAAAATTTTGTAGTTGATGTTTTTCTTCAGATTTGAATGCAGGCAGTCACACTGGCTCATGAATGAAGAGGTAACTCTGTAAATATGTATCTTCTCTCTCCATGATCTCACACACTGGGCACAACAGGGATTCTTGTTGCAAAACAGCAAGGACCAAATGGTGTTGAAAATGGTCGCATCTAATTCTACCACTCTCATCCACTTAGTAATGTAGCGCTAGTGCTCAGACTCAGCAGTTCAGCAACCTGCAGCCCCTCAGGGAAAAATTCAGAGTTACCAGTGGCTGGCTGGTAAATTATATGAAATCACCAGGGTCCTATTAATCTAAAATGGCTTCAAAAGAAGAGTGATGGAGTGTTAGACCTGGACTTTCCCTTTTTCCCCCATGAAGGCAGCCCTCTAATAAAGGTAAACGATTCTCAGGAAGTACTGGAAAAAAAAAATGGTAGTTTTCAAATACCCTTATAAAATGCTGTTTATAAAACTGTTTTCAGGTTTTGGTCATCATTCTGTTGCAAAATGGCGTGCTGTGGCAATTATCATTTAAAATATCTGAGGGGTTGCCTGTTGGTCTCCTCCTGCTAGAGGTATTTTTCATTTATCAAGGACATACGGAGGGCTCAATTTACAAGGTGCAGAAAAAGGCCATTTATAGAGAATAGTACATTCTTGCTGTTACTAAATAGAAGGACCATTAATATCTCTCACTGTTTTTCAGCTCTAACATTTTTTGTCCTATGATGTATCACAAAGTATAATTAAACTGAAGTTACCAACAGAAAATGGAAAGATGAAGTGAGAACTGTAGAGAAATTTTTACACTATTTCCTCTTAATCTGCACAGTGTTGATTACTTCACTCTCTAATGGGAAACTGTTTTTTTCTGAAGGGCAAAAAAAAATATCTGATAGCAGAGTAGGTAGAAAGGATCTAGTTTCATAAAATTATTTTGTATAAATCCCAAATAATTAATTTTGAAATTAGAAAGCATGGAAGTGCTGCTCTAATATTTATTGTGTCCTATACAATTGTACATATCTGTAATATTAAATTAATATAATATCAAATCAGAAATTACCTCTAAAATTTGGGTATAATTCTCTGCTTTAGAGAATTATAAATGACTTTATGAAATGAAAAACATTTGGAATCTGGCCTTAAATTCTTAAGAAATGTCTTTCTTCTTTAGTATGCTCTCTGTGGTTGTATTGAAAATATTACAGATAAAGTCAATGAATGCAGTAGCTCATTATACATTGTTCTCAAATTTATACACATATCCCTTTTTTCTTGTCTTTCCTTACTTTTTTATTTGCCTATATTTAAGAGTTATTTTCACAATGCTAACATTTATTACTAAACAAAATACAGAATATGAACTTCTGATTGGATATTTTCTACTTAGGAGTTTCTTGTATATGCCATTGAAGACGATCTCTAAATGAAATGAACTTGTTGAAACTGATGAAAAGTCTTCAAAAAGCCTAGGGTGTGGTCACTTGGTCTGTTCAGCCTGGATAAGAGGAGACTGAGGAGAGACCTCATTGCAGTTACAACTTCCTCATGAGGGGAAGAGGAGGGACAGACACTGATCTCTTCTCTGTGGTGAACAGTGATAGAATCTGAGGGAATGGCCTGAAGTTGTGTCAGGGGAGGTTTAGGTTGGGTATTAGAAAAAGGTTCTTCATCCAGATAGTGGTCAGGTACTGGAACAGGCTCTCTGGGGAAGTGGTCACAGCATCAAATCTGACAGAGTTCAAGAAGCCTTTGGACAACTGCCTCAGGCACACGGTGTGACTCTTGGAGATGGTCCTGTGCACGACCAGGAGTTGGACACAATGATCCTCTTGGGTCCTTTCCAGCTTGTCATATTCTGTGATTCTATGATTCCATGACTAGGGTTATAAATCCCATGCTTCTATTCCCATTTAAAACAGCAGAGCAGAGAATTGCTGATTTCAAAGTCTAGATAGGGATAAGGTTAGTTCAAAGACTTGAGAAGCCAAAGACAAGTGTTAGATTCTTAGGATACTTGTATGGCATGAATTAGGTGCCTCACATAGGGTTTGACTCTGATCCTCTGTCCTGGAGTCACTCATGTGATGCATGGTGCAAAGTTGTAGTGGCAAGCTGTGTAAGACATGAACACACAGAGCTCTCTGCTAAAAGCGTAAATACCAATGACCATTCTATCAAGAAGGAGTTACAGGTTTGCCTATGACATGTGGCCAATGGACACACTTTTCCCTTAATCCAGTGGTTAATAAATTCACACAGCCATGTCAGGGTACTGATTTGTATATCCTATA
Organism: Dendrocincla fuliginosa; assembly: GCA_035047845.1. Lineage (NCBI taxonomy): Eukaryota > Metazoa > Chordata > Aves > Passeriformes > Dendrocolaptidae > Dendrocincla > Dendrocincla fuliginosa. The sequence continues at coordinate 16,229,342 of JAWWMO010000043.1, forward strand.
GTCTCTGAAAGTTTCCTATTTATCAGACCAGAGCTGGTGCATGCAGATCCTTTGCTCATCCCTTGACACAGGACTTTACAGGCCCAGAGAATGATTAAACAATAAATGCAATCTTCTGACTTTATAGCTTTGTGGCTAGAGCAGTCAGTAGCTGAGAAATAGTCAAGGTTCTAGGTTTAAATTTTCTTTAAAATCCAAATAGTGTTTACTATAAAACATAAATAGAATTAGAACTGAGATTTCCTTCATCTCCTTGTTGAACCCAGCATGGGGTTTAACCCTGAGTGATTCTTTTTAGTTTTTCAGACTGCTCTGAAACTGTTCAATTCCTTGAATTTCCTGATGCCTTTTTCCAGGAATTTTAGGTATCATTCCCATGCTTTGTTCATTAATTTGTGAATATGCATTCTTAACAGTGAAACCTCTGGGGCTTCACACATGATACTATTATTTGTATTTCCATAGAGTGTGGGATTTGCATTGAGAATAAAGACCTGTTATGCAGGGCTTAATACAGCCACATGCTACAGTGTGTTATCCACAGAAATCACAAAATTAATTAATGTGTTATTTCCGTTTGCTACTTCACAGTGTATGCAACTATAATAGAGCTATTTGAAATATGTTAAGTGTTGGTATGGACTGAATTCGTTATTAGAAAGTAAGCATTTGCACTGGCAAAAAGCCAGATAAGAGACTGATAACAGGGTTTGGCATACAGTCCACAGTAACAATAATTTCAAGTCAGTAATTGGAAATATATACTCATGCATGTTGTTTACCTTATCAGATATGTCACTGATGACTATGTAAACTTTAACTTCCATATATAGCTATTCTGCACCTCTGAAATGGAAATAGCATGCATTCTTTTCTTAAGACAGCAATGAAATAAAGTCACTGAGAAACAAAGAGAATTTGTCTTGATAAATGGAAAAAAAAAATCCATGTAATGTTAAAAATTGTCTCTTTGGAGCTAGTTTTCAATATAAAGATCTAAATTTATTTGAGAAAGGGAAGGGCACAGGAACAAAATACTGCCTACCCACTGGTTTAATGAACACTGTCCATTACACACACTGAGAGCATCATCAAATGCTATGGAAAATAACATGCAGTCTTGAAGTTACAGGTTATTTCATAATTCATAACACAATTGGGAAAATTAATTTTTCATTTTTTTTTTCTTTTAAAGGCTGTTTTTGTGTTAAAAATGCTAGCTTTTGATCATTAAACTCATGAAGAAAGGATGCAAAACAGATAAATATTGTCTCAAATCCTGTGAAATGTTAGCTTTAATTGTTTTTCCTTCTCTGAAACATAAATCTAGGCTGAGCATCACTCTAAAAAACTGACTTGAATGTCCATCTATTTTTCCATCAACTCTCATTAAAATGACAAGTATTTAATGATAATCCATCTCAACTCTAGGACATTATGTGACAGCTAAATAGTAATGGAATTATTCCAGTTAAATTAAATCATATACAGTTACTTCAGTCGGTATCTGTTGTTTTACTCATGAGATTCCACTGGGAACAGCTCATAAAGAGGAGCTTTGAGAGGGTACACCTCTTCACAAAAAAAATAAGAGGATAAGAGTTGAATTTTTGCACACAATGGAAGAGAAAGAATAGGTAAGTTAATTATGTCTATTCATATTTCTTATTCATACATTCCATTTAAAACAAAGAATAAAAACACCACCCCTCTCTTTTTTTTTCTGAGTCAGAGTACTCTGGGTTAAAGCTATTACAGTATTATTTAAGCCTAGGATAAAAACTGTGGTATTAATTTATGCTGAAGTAGGTTTATGCAAGTCCCTGGTGATATGTTAAGTTCATTGTTGTGTTAAGCTCCATAACTGAATTTCCTGCAGTACATGGGAATAACCTTGTGTAGATATGCCAGAGAAGTACATTTAAACCTTATGGTTATCATTCACTAAGAGACTTTTGGTTTAGGAAGACTATAAATGGCATAAAACTGCTCAGAGCAACAGTTGCAGTTGGACCCACTCCAAGTTGTCCCTCAGAGAATTTTCTTTTTCTTTACTGAATGTAGAAGGAACTTAGGGAGATGGGACTTTGAGGCAAGTAATACTCGAGTATTGCTCCATCTTTTGTTTTGCAGCTTAGCATAGCACTATTTATTTATTCTCAAGTTGCAAATAACTCCCTACACATAGAACAACAAAGTTGTTCAGTAGGAAAAGGGAGAAATTCTAAAAGGTAGCCTTTCTTCTCTCAGTCTCCATGGTCCCTTTTCCATGCCTCACTTTTGTTCCAGCTAACTCATCCATTCTGCGCAAATGAAGAAAGAAAGGTAAGAATAAATTAAGGTCAAAGGCTTGGTCTGGATCTATGTTTACCTGTGGTGGCCACTGACTCATGAAATGCAACAGCTATTTCTCCTCAAAGACAAGTCTATGCCTTCTCCTTCAGAAGAAACAGGGTTTACTTACTCAGCCAAAGTGAAGGCAGAGGAAGAGAGCCATTCAAACTCCTACAGATAAAAAGAGCAGAACCAGGTCTGAAAGCTTGAGAACTGTAACTAGCCTGTATGAAAATAATAAGAAATTAATAATTTCTGGTCTAAGAATATGTATTGGATAAAGGGTAACAGTGCACACAGATACAACAGCCTATTTCTAACTGGGTTTTTACACAAGCTGTGAACACACTAATCTAGGACTAAAGAAAGATATCTTTATGAGGAGGAAAGGGACAAGCAGCTTTGTTCCGAATATTCAACATTCCTTTCACATTTTGCATGTTTTATTCCTTTGCTTATTTCCTCTGTCCTGAAAGAGAAAATGTATTGAACAGCTGCCCACAATTCAGAGGTGGAAACATAAATAAAGACATAGAATGGAAATGAAATAACCTCATGCCCTTCTCTGATGTAGGATCAAAGGTCAATATTTCTGGGTTTTAGTACAGTCAGACTACCAGGATATGTTTTATTTCTTCAGATATAATTCAAAACAACCTATGATCTTGGGGCTTGCTATGTAAATTATCAGACAATACCTGGACCTTTTCTTTTGTCTGTTTTGAAATTTGTATTCTGATCAATATCCAGGAAAATTAAATCCCTTCATATCTATATTATGACTATTTACAAGATTTCCTTAATTGTCCAAACATTTTCTGATCACTCTTATTCTACACTAGAGCTCTTTAATAATCTGTCTGTGAACTCTGCTTTCCAAATTTAACTTTCCTTGCACTCCAAACCTGCCATCACTGTAGTTATCAAACTGCACATGTAGTATCATCTCTTCAGATGCAGTGGTCTCCATTGTTTATATCATTGTACTTATTCCCACCATGTTAAGGCTCATCTTTCCATATACCAAAGACCAAGACATTCTTGTCTACTTCACAATTTATCTTAGACTTGATTGCAACAGGAGTTTGCTGTACTCCTGGTCACTCGAGCTCCCATATGGGCCCCTTCTGTGCGTGGGATCAGCCTCTGGCTCTGCTGGCTGTGCATGCATCAAGTCAGCAACTCAAGGTTAACTTTGTGTCCTGGGTATTTCATGACCTCCTGACCTAGAATTCATTAAAATATTTGGTTACTGCAAGACAGTCAGCTAGAAATTATTGCTAGCATATCACACTATTATCAACAATTGCTTTTAATGTTATTATGAATTTGGCTTCTCATTACTTAAACAGAAAGACACGGCAACACTGAAATTCACTACTTGTAGTTCTTCATTGCCCACTCTTACATCATCACCAAACAGATGTGTTCAGAAACAAGTTTTATACAGGCTAAATAAAACTCCACAGTGTCTTCTAATATCTCAGTTTATTATACAGGCAGGTGTATAAATGCAGGAAAACATCACTTAGGATTGCACTGACTATGAAACTATCTTGCCATATCTGGAATTTAGAGATCTTTTAATTTTTATTTAACTACATTAATATAATTTTTCATTACTGATACGTCTGTAACTATTTTTTTTGCATACCTGTGAATCTCTCCTGTGAAACTGAGATGTCAGTCTCTCTCTTCCTAAACACAAGGTCTTCTGTCTCTTGGCAGTTCATATAAAAGCATATCACAGCAAGAGAAGTGAAGAACACTCAGTAGAATATGAGTAGCAAAATGTGCTAATTATTTTTCTTTGGTGTCTTTGTTTTTAGCTTGTCCATAATGTACATTAATGTATTTTGAAAGTTTAGAAATTTGATCATAATGTAGTCTTATGTTAAATTCTTTTCTGCCTTTAAAGCTCACAGTAATTTGTAAAGCAGTCCTGACAAACAAAAACAAACAAACAAACAAACAAAACAAACAAAAAAAATTGAAAGTTTCAAAATTACTTTGCAGTATAAGGAGGAAGATCATGTCACTCACTACTGGAATGCATCTTACTTCCAAAGTGGTTTTCTGTGCAAAGCAATCTTTTATGCTTCAGAAAAGAAATGAGGGATTCACTTCTCCCTTTTGATTAATATTCATCATTATCTTTAGTTCACCTGCTGTTTGTTTAACTCACTCACCAACATTCCGCATAATTTTTAAGACTGAAAATTTCTTATGGTATTTGTTCTGCTTCAGCTGAAAGCTGGAGCCTGGTTGGACTATTTGGCATATTGTTACAGAAGAACACATACAGTCCCCTCAACCTCTGGTTGTTCCTTAAGAATTTTTTTTCAAGTGAACATTGACCCAGACAAACTCTTCTTAGTTTGTGACATATAGAAGCACAACTCCAAATACTATGGGTGCAGATTACAAAACATTGCACAGAACTGTGTAAAACTCCTTCTTTCCTTCCATGTGAAAGAAATCCCTGCAAAGCTATTAAATGAAACGACGGAGAAATCCCTCTACCTTGGATTAAAGGATAAGCCAAGTTCATTCACAGGTATGCGTTTGCTCCTGTAGTGCCACATGTGTATCCTGTTGCCTTAGATGCCTTAGCTACCTGCCCTCCTAACCTTGTATTTCAGTGGTCAATGTGTATTGGAAAGACAGCCCTTTTTGGGGAAAAAAAAAATAAAAATGCTAAAGCCTCAGACACAGAAAGCGCATGAGAGCAGAGCTGAGGAAAACAGCTGGGCTATTACCTAATTATGACTTTAATTAATTTTTCCTTTCCAAGATTTTAATTTCTCATGTGATTGTGGCAGATTTTTTTTAATCAAAGTGCGAAAACAGAGAATGAAACAGCTTTTTTCTAAAGCAGTTTATTGTTTGTTCACTATGTTCTATTACACTAAAAGTCTTGTTGCAAACAAAAGATAACATAATATACATTCAGCTGTGAATTTATTTTGAGTCCAATTAACTATTTAACAGTCCATTAGTCTAAACAAATAGCAACATTGCTCCTAAAAGTCCTTGTATGTGAACTGGCTAGGATCTATCCCTTTTACTTGATCTTAGTCTCACCCTTACAGTATCTCTTTGGGATCTGTGGTCACACTTCAGTACGCCTCATGAGCTGCAGAATGGAAAGGTTTTACTGGGTTTCAAACATCACAAAGTATTCACCAAGAACAGTTTATTTTTGAAGTGTATGGAAGATTTGTGTGTGGCGTGAGGTGTGCCTTTTTTGTTCAGTTTGGATACACTTGGATTTATTTTCAAATGTTTCCTTGCTTCAGGCTGCTGCCTTCTGGATGATCCCAGCTGAGGGAGGAGCACAACCCTCACCATTTCCCCACGCTCAGACATGAGGACCCCCTGGATTTGCCAGATCCCTCCCACAGAGGCACTGGCAGAGCTCAGGCTCGAGAAGGGGACGCAACAGATGTTTAGACCCAAGGCAGAAGCTTAAACTAGTCCAGTCCAGCCCAACCCAGCTCCAGTCAAGGTGAGCCCAGGCCAGCCCTGAGACTGATGGTCTCAGTTCATGAAAGAATCTAAAGCCTTTTTCTAGAAATGGCAAAAAATAGCATTTACTGTGCTGCAATTCTGGCAACAGATACAAGAGGGGTTTTGGTTGGTTGGGTGTGTTTTTTTTGTTTGTTTGTTTGTTTGTGGTTGTTTTTTTTCATTATTTATTTTTTGTAGCAAATATGTCCAAAGTCACATCATATGCTCATGCAAAAAGTCCTATTACAAAAAAAAAAAAAAAAAAAACAAACATTCACCAAGGTGATAGTGTGTATCTGTCTTAATGAAGAGTTTCCTGCAACAGATGAACACACACCTACCTACTAAGCTGTTTTGCACATGGGTTTTATTTAGTAAATTAGCTGGTGGTCTGTTAGCCACCATTAGTGAAAGAACTGCATTCCTTGAAATTAATTGCATTCAGATTTGTTAAAGAGCATTAGCATTTTTTTTTTCCTAAAAGTAATAGGTGTATTACGTACTCATACATACATATATATATATGTGGTAAAAATTTTTTCTTACCATTTTCTTACACACTGATGAACACTAGCAATCTAAAAGTGTCATTTACTGTGTAGACTTATGCAGACATTTGTCTGAATGCATAACATTTATTTTTAATGCTAATGCATCCTCCCTGGAAAGATTACTAGTCTGTAATGACATCTTTCTTTTAGTTTAAAGCTGGGCATACTTGCATGAGTTCAGAGGAAAAGGCTTATATTTGTTTGCATTACTGATGTTGTGCATTAAAATGACAAAAGATGAAATCTACAAAATGTTTTATGAAACTTAACAAGGTGCATGCATAAATTGAGGTTTAAAAAGTGTGACTTGTCCCATTGTGACCAGAAATATATGATTACAGGAACCTGAGATCAAACTGAAAGAATTCACACACAATGAGAAAGAAAAGGTGCATGTTTTTTCTGTACTCTTCTGGATCAGTGATTTTTGTACATTCAGGGTTTATTTTGAAACACCATGTATTGGTGTACTGAAACGTCAAAAAGGTTGGAAATGATTGGCTGTAGTCAAAGGTGAAGGATATGCAAGTAGTAATGAGTTTCAAAGTGTTTGTGGCAGATTTTCAAAAGTGTTTATCGTGGGCCAAGAATATTCACATCATTTCAGTCAAGACTGGATAGGGGTTACAAATAAGAGAAATATAGAATGATTTTTGGATATTTCCTTTGGCTAAGATCCAGCTCAGAATAACTGGAGTTCATGGAGATCAGATATCTACTTCAAGATACTTATCTGATCCGTTGACTGCATGATCAATTCATCATTATGTGACTTAGACACATAAAAGGGTTAAAAGTAGTTGGGCTGAGACTTTCTCCCAGGGAAAGTTTTTCTTCAAAAACACCTGATTTCACAAATTGCTTCTAGTGTTCTAGTGTGTACTAAAACAATTGGGATTTTGCCTACCACTTTACCAGAAGAGGAAATTACTACCTCGGAGTTTAACAATGCTTTCTTTCTTCAAAATTCACATTTAAAGACTGAGGATCTGGCTTTAGAACTCCTAGCATTTCATATAATATATATAATATATATATATAATTTTATATTTACATAATTATATGTTGACTATATTAATTTTATATTTATATAATTATATATATAAAGGAGACACAATTTTCATAACAAACCATATATAAATTCTAGTTTATTAAATTACTAATATACTAACTGTGAAATTAGATGTCTGTTGTTTGTTATGTGTATTTTATCAGGATCTTTCTGAAAAGCTAAGTGCTTAAGGAAGAAAGTGTAAGAAAAAGATAACCATAGCAAAAAAAAAAAAGTGTAATTTTTTTCTTCAGTATGTGTGTGGTGACAAACATTAAGGTGCAGCATTAATAAAATTGTGAGACTTATGATTTAGAAAACAAAGTATAAGGTATTATGCAATGAGATACATCATTATGATATCTCTGGTTCGATTATCAAAAGCCATATTTTCGAGTCATGTATTTTTAGCAGTTACTGTTGTATATCCTTAAAAAATACATCCAGAAATGTCCTGCATGAAAACCTAGTCCATATATGATGGACACGGGTTTTTTACTTGTACGTCTTTCAGACTAAAGAGGAAAGCAACTGCACTCATTATGAATATTCCTGAATCATGGAAAACACTGTGTTTGAAGTCTCCAGAACTATTTATGCCTATTGTTCTGTAGGAATACAGAAAAAAATAATTGTGTACCTTGCTGTACATATCAGCCCAAAGCAGCGTAATGCAGTGACCCACTACAACACACTTCTTGCCTTACAAACTCAGTGAAGTCATGGGTAAATCTTCCTACCATGATGTTGAGGAGGTTCTAAATAAAGATAATCCAAATTATCAGGACAGTTAACACCTTGGAAAACAAACAAACAAAAAAACCAAACAAACATAAAAAAGCCTACTAAGAAAACTCCGAAAACAACAAATAAAAATCACTTTAAAATCATATGCCGTTGATTTTTCTTTGTATAAAGCTGCCCAGGTTAATAGGATCATATATATATACTAGCAAGAGCAGAGGTATGATATGTAGGAGGCACTTTTTTCTTCTCTGTTCTAGAAATCGCAACTGAAAGCTTGCTTGTTCAAGCAAATATTTAAGACTGTTTCAGTTTTAAATTCTGCAGGGTTACTGACTTCAAAAAAAAAAAGATTTATAAGTTTCTAGTTAAACATGTGCTTATATTTTTGGTTGGATTAGAGACAAAATTTCCACTAATTTACTGGATTAAACCTTTGAAAAACAAGATATTAACACATAGTGTTTATAGGAAAAGTCAATGAAAACAAGAAACATTTTTTTGTGTGTATGTGCTTTGTTTGCTAAATAATCTGTCTCTCTGTCTGTGTTAAATGTCTCTTATTTGGGTCGTAAAATATAGTGAAGTCTGAGTACAATCTTCTGAAGATAAGCATTTAGAAGGAGAATTAGAGTAGGATGAAAGACTGATAAAATTTCTGTAGTGAAAGTGAATAAAGACAAACTATGGGCAATAGCAAAGGAACATGAATAACCAGCACTGGGAAATGAGGCATTCTATATTAATAAAGTAATTTTCTTTTTACTTTGAAATACCGTTTTCTCAGCATTATGAGCAATAATAATGGTTCTCTTCACTGCCTCAGAATGAACACAGAACTTTTACAAGGATAATCACATGCTGTTTCACTGCTGCACTGTTGAACTCAGTGGACCCTTTTTAAGATGGGACAGAGGAGATATAAAGGATAACATAAAGAATATATGTTGAACTAGAGAAAATAAGTTCCCTGTATTACTTGCATATTTTTATGGATACTAAATAAAATAAAAAATGGAAAGTTTTATTAAAATATGTTTCTTGAATTTTTCACATTTTTCCTTCTTTTTGATGAATGGAGTTCATTATTTACATTTTGATTCTGGAAGTGTTTACTTTTAAACCAGTCACAAAAAAAAGAGAGTTTAAAACAGCTAGCATTTGCTTTTGGGACAGTTGTGGATCACAAATTTGGATTTCCTAACTATCAGAGGGACTGGCTATATAAACCTGCTGTGCAAAATTGGAATTATTTAAATAAATTGTTTTTAAAAGTCTATACAGGTAGCTATGTGGCATCTCCCTAATTTGGTATATTGGAATATTTTATGTACTGAGGAAAAAGCCAAACAACCCAGTCATGATAGCTGCAGAATTTTAGTCCCATCCGTGAGGCCTCTCATATCACTCTAAAATGTATAAATAACACAGAGAACTTTTTTTTTGTTTCATCTCAGATTCTGTACCTGGTTATGCTGCTTGGGTCCTGCACACTCTGTTGAACAGCTCAGAAGACTTCCAGCTAAGCCTTGAGATCTTAGTGTTCACAAAGCCAAGTGAAAGTGAATAAAGACCTTCAGGTCTGACCAGTGATGAAGAAGCATTAAGTAGTTAATTATCAAAGGAATCAACATTTTTATGCCACAAACTATCTAGTCTTTTGTTTGAGAACGCTTCTCTGGTTGAATACTTGGAAGTATGATCTTCTCCCTTTCTAGTATTATACCCAGGTAACAGCTCTTGCAAGAGTCCTGTTCAGAACAATAGGAAAAAATATTTTCTCTCCAGAGTTATTATATAATTTATTATGTTGTTCTCTATTTGCAGCTTCATAAAATAAATTATACAACTATCTTAAGATATGCATACAAATTCAGTATCAAACTAGAGGTACGCTAGGCAAAACCAGAAGCCATGCGCACCACTGAGGTAGGCCTTTTAACAGGGATTTCTTACAGGAGTGCTTTTTATGATTGCATTCCCAGTCCTTCATTATGCTGAGATTAGTGAATTTGCAGTAGTGTAATACTTGATAAAAACAACAGCTTCCTTATTATACAAATAATGAAACACATCCTGGTCTTTCATTCTAGGTGCCCTTTTATGAGTATGTAGCAGAGTGTATGATATTCCTCAGAATCACAAGAGATGTTCACTTCTAACTAAAGTCACAACACTAGAGAGCCTCAAAAAATGCTAATGTGTTTCAGAGACTGTGTTTTCATGGTTATGGTCCCTGAACATGGTGACAACTATAGTGCTGATGCTTCCCATTCTCAAAAGTCTGTCAAATGCAATTAAAAACTACATTCAGGTAATCCCTGTCCTTGTCAGTGGAAGCTTGCTGTGATGATATTTAGCTTACTTTCTTCCTGCTACAAATAATCCTTCTGTGTTTGTATTCTGTTACTCTCCCCATATGTAGACATGGGCATACAGAAACATATCTTCTAGAGAAAAGAAGACTACCTGCTTGCTCTTTCATCTGTGTCAGTATCCCACTATGCTTCTTATTTTTGAATATAAAATTGTTAAATTGATACCATAAAACTTGTGATCAGGTATTTTCCCTTTTTATCCTCCATCAATAGATGACCTGTTCTTAAAACCCTTTCAAGGCAATGCATTCATTTGTATGAGCCTTCCTAAAATAAGATATCTAATTAAGGTGTCTATGTTGTGATGTTATTTTCCAACTGTTATGATGTTCTTTTCTGAGTTTTCCAATTTCAGAAATTGGCTCCTCGGCAGGGTAGTTTGGAACACCACACATAAACTTCTGCTCTGTATTGCCTTCTGGAGGAGACTAAACCAGAAGAGTAGGAAGCTTGGCCAGTCATACTGAGCCTCAGATTAGTTGCTTTTTTCAGTGTGATCACTGTCCTAATTTTGCTGCAATCAGTAGAATTCTTTTTTTATCTCAAGCTGCACAGAAGCATTAAAACCTCATTAAGCAAATCTGTAGAGTTCCCTATACTTCAGCAGAATGCAAATTCCTAGGTAAGAAACATAATTTTATGTTTATTTTAATAAAATCTGCAAAACATAGGATCCTGAATATCTGTTCCAAATGAGGACTTGTGCACCTGTCAGATGATTTTTTTTGTTTCTTATGCCATATTTAATGATGTATTTCCAGGTTGACTCTTAAAAGTCACTTTATGATGAAATTAGTCCAAAGAAAAGATCGTGGCACCAATCTTTACTATTTCTAATAAGAATGTTTCTGATATCCTTGACCTCTAGTTCAAAGCTCTAGAGTGTAGAACTATTTCTAAAATTAATAAATATTGCTATACACAAAGTAACCAAAGGGACAAATAACCAATATCTTCAAATTTTGCTGTATTATTACTACATTTGGAGAAGTTCTTAGAAGGAAAATCCATTGAGAGTTATGATATGCAAAGAAATTGCTTTTAGCTCAAGAGGTTCCTACATCTTGAATAGCTGGAATCTGGGAAAGTAGGTGGTAGAAGTAAAGTGTATGCATATACACAGGATTTTCAAGTCTGTACTTGCAGCATGAGGTGCAAGGAGGCAGCTGAATGAATATTTCAATGAGAAATGACACTTAGATGTGTCTGAATTCTGCTATGAATTTAGCACTAATGTTTATGGTATGAAATGTTTCTACAGAGGCATTTAATAGATGTAGTTCCCTGCCTTGAAATTCAGCACTCCAGTGTAAAACTCTGGATATACCAAGTTATGGTATTGCATAATCATAGATAAATATCCAAGTTCTGTTTCAGAAACAGTGTGAATCTAGAGTGGAAATGATAAAGATGTGGAACTAGATGCTGCCTGTTAATGTGGCTTGCTTACAGTTCTGTGTGTTTTGTGGACAACACAGTGTCAACAGCGGTAACTCATAAATATATGCACATTCCACACTTAGCTTATACATGATATCAATCTACAGTTTTTTAGGTCCTCTGCAAGGATCTTTCTTAAGATGTTAGAAAATCCAATCGAAATAGCTAATGGCAATTTTTTTTTTAAAAAAATGCATTTTATCCTATTTAGTGGCCCGCAAAGTTGGCTTTGCTATAGAAACTAAAAAATATAGCCAAGATTCTATCAGGAAGGAAAATGAATGAGTCACAGCTCCTCTCTCCATACCAATTTTGCTCACACATATAAGGTTGGCAGGTAAGATCTGGAGTTTTATTCCAAACAAACTTAGCGATGACATAATTTACTTGCTAATGATTACAGCTGAGATGGGAAAGAAATTAGCTGGAAAATGTAAAAAGGCACTGGCAAACATTTTGTCTTAAAAAGGAATAGTCTGCTGGGTGATATGAGAAACAGATGAAGTGCGGTAGGTTTGACCTGTACAATTAGGAGAAGTTTTAAATTTAAATATATATATACTATAAAAATATTTTAAAAGAGTTTTAATTCTTTGTGTACAATATTATTTACTGCACATACAGTGCTTTGAAATCAAATGATTCTATAATTTTGAAAAAATCTGGATTCAATACAGACTGAAAAAAACCCCCAAAAACTCAAGTCAACACCAAGTCAGCTGAGTAGATGGTTGTTGGGCCTTCTGATGTAAAGTAAAAGAAAAGAAAAAAAAAATATGACAAAACCTGAAGCTCTTTTTAATGATATAATGTCTGCTCTTTCGCCTTCTGTTGGGAATGACTGTTATGTTGGGAATGATGGCTATATCATGAGAACCGCGTGAAGTAGCAGAAGCCCTCTATTTGCAATCATCAGTAAACTTTAAACTACATAAAAGATTGATGCTAAATTTAGATAGCTTTACTAGGGCATTGACATAAAAAAAATATTGAGAAAAAAAATTGGATGCAGATTCCTAAGAGACTTTTTTTGTATTAAATGAAAAGATTAATCTGATGACTTTATAATACATCAGAGATAGTTGTCCAGAAACCCTTTAGAGTCCAGGATGTGGTTCTATCATCCCAGAGTAAATATTTAAGTTACATCGTTACATCGGAGAAATGTCTCCCTAAGAAGCCTTTTGATCTCCAGTGTTTAAGAGATGTATGTGTCTAATGTGAATGAGAGGAAATCCATCAATGTTATCACTGTTATTGAGGGTGCATCAAGGTACAGCCTATTTCATATATGTATGAGCCAGATTTGATTACATGCCAAGATATCTCAAAGGATCACTTTCTGTAGGAGAAGGTAAGATTTATTTTAAGGTTGAAAAAATGGTTCAAAGCTTTAAGGAATCTCTTGTTTTCTATGCTGTCAAGAAGTTTAAATTATTATAAATGCTGGCCAGAGAAACCTGATCATTAAAAATTGACACCCCTAATCATTACCATTACTACGGAATTTTCAGTATTGTTCCTCATGCAAAAATTGGATGTTGGTGAAAATAGTACGAAAGAAAAACCCATGTCTGAGTGTCTAATTTATAGGCAATACCTATTGCACTATCACAGCTTCATGTTGATATGTCACAAAATATACAATTAGATAAACTTCTTGACCTGAATATTTTTGTTTACTTTTTTTTTTTTTACAAGGGTAAAATGAAAACACAAGAGCAAATACAAAAACTTGAGAAAACATCACTGTTAAGCAAGGTGTTAGAAAAATTTTGAGTGAGGATATTAGAGGATGAATCACTTTAAAATCATTTTATTTTGGTAAGGGGTATTACAGTAAAGAGAGAATTTAGGTTAAGAAGTAAAGGGTAACCTGGACATAGGAGGAAATGTTACCAGATTATTACTATTTGCTTGACCTTATTGACCTTATAGGTTAATATAACTAATGTCCTCTTCACAAACAACAAAGGTGTTTTCAATTTCCATTGATAAAATTTAAACGTTTGAGTGTGAATTCACTAGGCCTTTCCCAGTCACAAAGCCCTAAAAAAAAAAAAGACTGAATATAAAGGCAGAAACTGATTTGAAGGTGAGATAACACCATCATAAACATGAGAGAAAACAGTTACATATTCCATGTCACATAACTAGACCTCACTCTCGGTTTGAATTAAGCATTATCAAGTGTTTTGTTGCAGGTCAATATCTAGACCTCAGAAAAATCACTTGCCAAATACCACTGAGAAAAGCTCCATTCAATTATGCCACTGATGGGCTTTTAAGAAAGATCAGCATTAAAAGGGGGTCTCAGGGTGTCCTCTAGCTCTTCTACTGCCCACTGTGTTATTTCTAGGATGATTTTTGTGACAGCTCTTACAGCAAATGCCTCACATGAGAAACCTTTATGAAAGGTTCTGGCACTGAGTACCTTTGGAGACTAGAGTGTTTAGGGCCTCTGAGAAAAATCTTACTGCTTGAAAATAAACCCTTTGGCACAGGAACAGAGCTCTTGCCCAGGTTAACAGCACTCTGGGGGGTCTTCTTCATCCCTTTGCATTCCATAGTCAGAATCTCCTTGGAGAAATTATGAAAATTAAATTCTGTGGGGCAGTACTTTTAATTTTTCAAAAAGTTGTAATAAAAGCCTCTCTGAACCTTTTGACTTTCAAACTAAAAATCTGAAGTGAGCTTTGTTACCAAGTAAGCTGAAGTAAGACTGTATATATCTACTTCTACTTACAGACCAGCAAAAATTTCATGTTGATTCTGGCACTGCTGAATATGGTACCTTGAAGCCACATTACATTTTGAATTTTTCATAATTTCTTCATGAAGAAACAAAAGATAATTCAGAGGTCCTGCATTTTTCTGTCTTCTTCATTCACTGTTTAACCTATGCTTAAGAGAGAAAATCGAATTGAGAAAAAGCACAGTCAGTGCTGAATCATGGTCTTGTCTCTCTTTCCTGATTTCTTACTGCCTTTAATGAAAGGTGGAAATGCACACTAAATCCAGAATTTTAATAGGAAAACCATTATCCATGCATTTAAAAAAATGAACCAAGTACAGCTATCTTACTAGCTTTATAATACTATTCGGATGTTTTATGAGGCAGAAAGGAATGCTGATATTGGCAAGATCCACCTAGAACTGAATTATTAGAATTACCAGAGAAATAATAATTTTCTTTTCTTTTAAGACTTTCGCTAAAAAAGAGAAGCATGATTTAATCCTTAGGCTATTTTTAGTGCAGGATCAGGTATATAATTTTCCTTGATTTGATCTTCTTTACAGTCTGTGAAATGTAAGTGTGGATGCAATAGAACCTAAATCTAAACTGTCTCTGAATATGAGAGCTCCAGTGGTTTCTGTGAAAACTTTATGCAAGGAAAGCTTTTTATATTGATTGAATATGTCTGATTCTGAAATTTTGCATCCCTTTTCTCTTTTACACCCCAGTATTAAACTCTTTGTTTTCTCCTTCGCAATCAACACATTTTTATTTTCAGTAAACTTGACATAATGTCTGTTCTAAAAACTTCATCCTTTCATCCTTTTACCCTAATGCTGTAGGATAATCCTCATTCAAAGCTGATAATGTTTTACATGTCTTTTTGCTCTGTTCTGTTTTGTTTTTGTTTTGTTTTGTTTTGTTTTGTTTTTTTGTTTCTTTTTTTTGTTTCTTTTGATTTTTTTTTCTTAGGAAAGCCCTTCTATTGTTGTGTTGCTTAGGTTTGTATCACATATTACCATCTTCATTATTATTAATAAACCCAGCCTTGTGACAGCAGGGGTTAAGTCATTCTGCTGATAACTATGTTGATTACATAGTGCAGTTATGAACTAGTATCAGAAAGATATCATTCTGAAATGACACTAGCATATTATCAGTTAAAATATTTTAATAGAAGAAATGGAATCATTTCATAAATGTGAAGTTAAATATGCACAGGTATCCCTCAAAATGCCACGGAAGTGTAAACCATTCAAAAGGTTTATTTGAAGGCAAGAACACAAAAAATCTTACAAAGTAAAAACTGGCAGTGCTTCCTGACTTTTCCTTCCTGGATTTTATCATCGTCTCTGGCCTCCCTCCCCCAGGCTTACTGCCAGAACAGACTGTAACAGTGAGGACTTATCTCTTCTCAGACCAGAGAAATTCTGTGTTTTTTCTCTGGTATGCAAAAGAGAAGGGAAAGAAAAACATCCAACTATTTATGAGAAAAGTACCTTTAGCAGGAAAGGCTTCCTAAGAGAAAAATGAGTTCTAGCTCCCTGTTAGAAATCTGAAAAAGGTACCTACACATAAGGAAAGACAGCAGCAGTGGGTATGTTGCTCTAGCTCGTCTTACTCTAGGTCATTGTCTTTTCAAAGATGAAAGCATAAATAGCCTCTCCAAACGTCTGTGGAGTGCTGATGTTTTAAATGGCACTTTACTGATCCGACATGGAGAAAGTGAGGAGGAAAACAATGTGCATTTTTAGTCAAGGAAAATAGTGTCCAAATTTCTGCCAAGATATTCCTACATGCAATATCATTATAATCCATTGCTTCACTTTGTATGAGTCAGTTAGTCAATCTAAATAAAATCTGCTTTGCATTCGTGTTCTACTTGTTTTACTTTACATTCATAACAAACAAATATGAATGAATCATTTAAATTCAAGTCTAATCCCTTCTTTAGATATGTTATGAAGTGTCTAATTTCCTTTTTTATTACCCTGGATTTTCATTTGATCTACTTAAGCATTTTAAGATAAGTATCTATTTTAATAATCATAAAAAACCAATTTCAAGTCCATTTTATAGTATCCTGCTTGCTTCTTTGAGATAATTTCTTTAACATTAATGATGCTTTTTTTCTTTTTTTTTTTTTTTCTCCTGTATTATGCTTCCCTTGTGTATCATCTTGGGATAATCTTGTCTTCAGCTTACTGAAAAATGTGTTAGGGAATTTATATGTAGTTTCATATAAATGAAATACATAAAGTTTGCACAACTGATGTCAACTAAATTTCTTTATTTAGGTGGAAGAAATAAGTAATCTTACAAAAGGAAAACCATTCAATTTGCTCATACTACATTCCAATATAATTAAAAGTCAACATCTGAAACAAATTTTGGGGAATATATTCACATTTATGGATAGCAAAAGCCACAGAAAATCTTGCCTGTAAAAGCAGAGGATAATAATCGGGAAATTTTTGATACCTAAGAAATATGGAGACACATTTTTATCTACTAATTTTTAAACTATTGCAGTCTGTGAGTTTTCTAAATGATTTGTATAGGAGTACCCATGTAAATTAAGTATCAGCTGAATTGGAATTGCACTGTGTCAGAATTTAAATTACTGCAAGTACATATCGTTGAAATTTTCCATGGGAAGATGTTTCAGATAATAAAAATGAAAATGAATTAAAGACTAAACTGTGTTGATCTGAAAAAAAAAAAAGAAAAAGGAAAAAATTATAAGTAAAAATCAAAGTATATAATAAAAATTCTGAATTACTCTGAATCAGTGAAAAAATTTTTTAAAGTTAATTTCAAAATATTTAATCTGAATTTCAAAGTGAGGGGTTTGTAAGTGAACATTTCAAATATTTTCAGTCACATATGCTATATGACTTTATGTCTAATATTCTATATATTAAGGAATAGGGTTTTCAAAAAGGAATGCTAAACTTTGTCATATTTTAAAAAACATTTCTATTGCTGCTGTATTTTAGAAAATAGTGGTGGGGCGGGGGAAATTGCTTTTCTCCGATATCCATGATAAAACTTCTATATCAGTTAGGCACAGTGTGGGTAGATGAAGGGAGGGATTCAAGGATCTTTCTTGCCTCACAGCTCTTCCACTGAGATAATTGGCCTCAAAGTATGGCTGAGCACATTGTACATATACTTATTTCCTCCCAGCCTGACTTTGTGGGTGCCTTCCCTTCCTACCTATCTCTGGCCCAGGACACTCCCCTTTTTTCAAGGCATCTTTCCCCTTTTCCTGTCTTTGTGAAACTCATTGGCATGCCTGTACCACATATGACGCAACATAGACGGGAACATCCTGTGGTTGGGTTATATGTGGGCTTTGATGGAGCTGGAAGTTCAGGACATGAGGCTTTTGGAGGCATCTGTGTCTTATCTGGGAGGAGGAACAATGATCCCATCTCATGGAGGTCAGTACTGGATATACAACTCACGCATCATATGGGTATTTTGATCTTACCTGTAACTGCCTACCCAAATTTACAAATATACAGATATATATGCATGTATGTACAAATTCCTTCTTTGTTGTTGTCTACTTTGGTTCACTCCGCTTTTTGCTTGACAGTTCTTGTATAGCACGTTCTGCTTTCAGTCTTACTTGGACTACTTTCATTTCTGAGCACACTTTATCCTCCTTTAATCCTTTCTTCTTTAATTTCCATTTCTTAAACCATCCTTTCTGCTTTCAGATTTAGAGCCTGAATCAGTTTTCTCTTGAAACATTAGGCTGATATTTGTCTCAAGTTATAAGTGAATTTTGTTGTAGAGTTGCTGAGTTAGTATATGAAAAGCACCTTAGTGTTCTGTTCAATTTGCTTGAATCCTAAATGTATGTGGCATGTTGGTTACAAAGATAGTGTATATAGGAAACCCGGTATTAACTTCCAGCTGCCTTGTATTCTACAATTTAAATTACAAAGAATATAACTTTGAGGCACTGTGGATAATGAACATGAAGAACAGATCTACGTGGCTTGTAGCTTTAGAGGTGCTATACCTGAGATATGTGATGCTTCTGACATTACTGAAATACTACCAACCTGTTCCCAATACACATTTTAAAAGAAACAGACTTGTTTCCTGTATAGTGACTCATTCTTTGTACTTCTCTTGAAATGTCTTTCTTTTTTTTTTTTTTTTTTTTAATGCTTGTGTCTGTGCACTGTGTCAATGATTTTGTGTTGTGCAAAGGGGAGGTACATGACTTATGAATAGTTTACACTACACTGAAACTTTGTTTGGGATTTGAAGTGAGTTGTGAGACATGCATAAGCCTTCCTGTGCATTGCAATATTTAAGGCATGCGTAATACTTATGTAAAATTTGGTTGAGGTGATTCACCTCTTAACTGAACTTTCAGGATAAAATTAAGTACCTAAGTTCAATATATTTTCTGTGAGAAGAATCACTTTATAATGGGATCATCAAGGATCTGTTAAGTGGGAAGATGATAAAGCCGCATTGAAGCCAAGAATAAGGATTAGGGTTCAGTTGTCTTCCTGGGTGAATGAAGCAAGAATAGACTTATTTTCTCATTATGTATGCTTTTCACCACTCAAGATCCTGATTTGTGGATGCTGTCCCTGTGCCTGGCAGAAAAGTCAGGTTTTCCTGTAGAATTTTTTCATTTGTTTGTGTTTTTTAATTTGTTTCTTTGTTTTGCAGCACTCAGGGGAAGAAGTCTGGCTTCATATCTGGAAGATATGAATTTCAGGTACAAATCTATAAAGGATCTATTCAGCTCATTATATATTCAGTGAAAATCTATACTACTTATCATAGTCCAGTGGTCTGGTTAAGTACTAGTAAGAAAGGATCATTATGTATTTCATTAGCAGAGCTGTTTTGCAAGAGGAATTAAGAATGCCTCACATGAAAATACCTAATGATCCAGTGGTTTGGACATTTCAGAAGTCTGTCAGCTGTTCCATTCATATGCCTCCATTATGCTCTTGACTTACTTTCTCCCTAATCACATACTTCCACCCACATAAAGTGGCATTAAGTGCCCCTTCAGGAAGTCTTCTGACAACATCAAGCAGTGTGGTACAGTTAACAGGCTAGAGGGAAGGGAGGCATCCAGAAGGACTGCGATCGACTTGGAATTTGCACCCATTCAAATCCCATGAAGTTCAACAAGGCCAAGTGCAAGGTCCTGCACTTGAGTCAGAGCAGTTATAAGCACAAATACAGGCTAGGCAGAGAATGGATTGAGAGCAGTCCTGAGGAGAAGGATTTGGGGGTCTTGAGCTGGCAGCATGTACTTGCAGCTCAGAAGGCAAACTGTGTCTCAGGCTGTATCAAAAGAAGTGTGGCCAGCAGAGGTGATTCTGTTCCTCTACTCCACTCATGTGAGACCCTGCCTGGAGTACTGCATCCAGATCTGGGGCCCCTAATAGAAGAAGGATGTGAATCGTTTAGAGTGAGTCCAAAGCAAGGCCAGGAAGATGATCAGAAGAGTGGAGCATCTCTCCAATGAGGAAAGGCTGAGGGAGTTGGGGCTGTTCAGCCTGAAGAAGAGAAGGCTCCAGGGAGACCTTAGAGCAGCCTCCAAGAAATCTGGAGAGTGACTATTGACAATAGTATGCAGTTATAGGACAAGGGGCAGTGTCTTCAAACTGAAAGCAAACCAGTTTAGATTAGATATTAAGAAGAAACTCTTTATTCTGAGAGTGGTGAGGTACTGGAAGAGGTTGCCCAGAGGATCACAGTCACAGAATTGGAAGTCTTGGAAGGGACCTCTAGGGATCATCTAGTACAAAACGCCTGCCGAGGAAGGGTCACCTAGAGTAGATTATACTGAAATGTGTCCAGGTGGGTTTGGAATATATCCAGAGATGAAGACTTCATGCCCTCTCTGGGCAGCCTGTTCCAGTGCTCTGCCACCCTAAATGTAAAGAAGTTCTTTCTCACGTTGAGGTGGAATTTCTTGTATTTTACCTTATGGCCATTGCTTCTTGTCTTGTCACTGGACACCACTGCAAAGAGTCCAGCACCCTCCTCTTGACATTTACCTTTGAGACATTTGCAGTTGTGGATGCCCTGTCCCAGAAAGTGTTCAAGGGTCTGGATAGGGCTTTCAGCAACATATTCTAGGGAAAGATATTCCTGACTATGACAGGGGGGTTGGAACTAGATGATCTTTAAGGTCCCTTTCCACCCAAACCATTCAGTGGTTCTAAGATTCTCTTCCGCTCTACAACTATACATCTGCTATGAACACTTTAAAAATACAGTTCTCTGTTGACCACTGCTCTTTTAGTTCTTTGGGAATCCAGAGGCTGTCTTCAGAGAAGTTAAGATTTCTTAAATTTTAAGGTTGCTGCTATGTAGCTTTGGTGTTACAAAATAATCTCACTGTCTAAGTAATGACATAGAGTTAAACAAAATCATTTAGGTAAAAGGCAATAATCAGACTAATGATCAGAGCTGTGATAGCTGAAGTTTGCCTGATTCCTTATTTCCTTATTATATATTTGTAAGGACCTATCACTTGCCAGACAGGGGAAGATAAGAAAAACAGATTATGTGTTTTCTTAGTCATATTATCATTCCTTGACCTTGTTGACATTAAGGGAAAGGGACAAGCCAGTTTCTAAACTGATTATCTCTTTCAACTTTGGTCTACAGAGAACCCTTTCCTGTAAAGGAACAATCCCTTGTGTTTGCAGATTTTGGTACTTCTGTCATTCCTAGTTGCAGTTTATTAAAACTCATCTGAATATACATTTTGCATTATAACAAATTTTTAACTTGTGCAAGCTTCAGTGTTCACACAGGTAATCAGACAGCTAAGCCATGGACTTTAAAGCAAGAAAGGAAGTTTATTTTGGGAATGCTACACAGCTGCCAGAACTCACAGCTGGGTGACCAAAACACACGCAGGGCTCAGGTCTTCTGTTCTATATTTCTGACCTGTGCAGTGCTGCTTTTCTGAGCTTTACCCATTCTTTCCTCCTCTTCCATTCCCCAACTTGTGAGGAAAGGTATGCTTCTTATTTAGCTTAGCTGAGAAACAACTTCTGAGGGAAAGATAAAGACTGGTTGTTCTCACACAGTCTCTCAACATATGTTCCTTTCAAGAAACAACAGGTTTCTTGAGCAAAAAGTTCCCAAACCATTTACCTCCTCGACCATTTCTTGCACAGGACTCCCTCAACACCTACATTTGTGAAACAAAGCATTGGAGGGAAAAGTGTACTTCATTATTAAATCTTTCAAGACTATCCAGATTTTGTGTTCTCAAAATAAGATTCAGCCTTTCTTCAAAAAATGCCAAGGAAATTAGGCAATTTAAGGAAATCTATTTTAATCTGCATAGTTTGTGATTTTCCAGCAGTTGCTTCTCTCTGGAATGTTCATAGTTTTCATTTAATATTTGTGTCTGAATAGTGACAAGATCATTTCCCTTCTCCTCTCCTTGCCTCGTCTCCTGCTGTTTCTTCTCTTTGAACCTAATGACACATAATTTCCTGGCTTCAGTGGGATCAGAACCTTTTTCCTACATTTAAATAGAATATGGAAATACACAAAGCATTTACAGTGCTGAAAGAAAATGGACTTAGTGCTCCTGAGGTATCTACATTTCTGTGAGTGATTGCTCTATCCATTTCAGAAATAACACAGATTAATTTTAGTACTAAGAGGACAGACAAAAAACCAGAGATATCATGTTAAAAGGATATTGTGAAGGTCATCATTGTCTAGTCTTCAGTGGCAGGAAAAAGTTTGTAAGATTACAGCATCCTTAGTCCCAATGAAGGAAGACGCAGAGACAGTCCAGAATCAAGAATATATGTGTGTAAAACTTAGTGATTTACTTGCCATTGGGATGGGGAAAATTCCATTTCTTTTCTAAAGAAAACTGTATGTATTAAAAACTGTATTTATGGGACTCAGTTTACAATAACGACTAAAAACACCTTTTTTTTTTTTTTAATTACTGCCTGATTCTTTCTTCTATCCCTTTTGTCGGCTTTCCAGTTCTTTCTTCTGTTCCTGCTACCAGCTTTCCACTTAAGTATGTATTTTAAGATAAATAACAATTTGTCCATGGATGGTACAGCCTTTGGAATAATTTGAACTAAAAGGTAGGATTTCAGGAATGCTGTTAAATGCAAAAGCAAGTTTCTTCCCTGGAACAGGATAAAAATTGTCAGCATTCACATCACTCTGGAGAATCACTCTGTGGCTGAATATCACCCCAGCCCAAGGATGTTGCATAACTCACTTCAGAGAAAACTTTTCCAAAAATGTTTGGCTGACTGGTGATGTTTGCTGTTCCAAAGATATGCAAATCTTCCACACAGTCATAAAACAGAGGAAGGATCCTTCCTCCACCCATTAGATTTCAGAGTGCAATTGATGTCTGCTCCAGCTCCAGCTTTATGCAAAGAAATTTTTCTCCTCTAGTTGATGCATGAGGTAAATTTTGCATTTCAGAAAGGGAAAACCACAAAGGCTACCCACAAGAAAGAGACATAATACGTTGCAGAAGTCAGTGATTTTATTTTTTTTCCCTTTCTAACAGCTTTAAATCAGATTGATATTTTATAAGAAACCAAGTAAATGTGTACAGACTAATGCAGTCAAAACAAGACAACTTTTAATATCAGAGGAAATGAATTAGGGAAAATGTTATCATCAGGAAAGGAGATTTCACATGCTGAGGAATTAAACCTATGCTTTGTACCTTTAAGTCAAACTATTCTGTTAGCTGTAAAAAGAGTGAGTCAGATAAAAATGACTTTTAAAGTGAGTCAGGTGCCACAATATAGATGATTCAGAAAATAGTACTTCCTCAGGCAAGCCTTCCAGTAAGCAAAATGTTATTAAATATTTTAATACACATAGCTAAGTTTGTTGAGACTGGCTTTCAGTCCCTGTCATCCATATGTGATGTTCTAGAAGGGAAATACAAAGGCTGTCAAAGTACTCTCGCATACCCATAACAATAGACATTTTGAATATAAATATTAATAAGATATAAGAGCATGCAGTTAATTTGGTACATTTTAATGGTAAAAATGACTTTTCAATCAAATTTGGAAATCAGACAACTTTTCAGAAAACAAAAAACTTTTGGCATTGTTGAATCAGGAATAGTATGCCTCTTCAATTAGGTATGTTTCTAATGAATTGTGTATTTGTCTACATTCCCATTGCTCACAATCAAAAATACTTTTAAAATGCCTCAATATATGAAATTCATATATTCTATAAAGTACACTACAATAATATCCTTAATGTATATAATATTTTATAACCATCAGTTTTACACATTTCCTTGGTCACCATCTTTTTTTCTGTTTCCTATTGATTGCTATGGCTTCGAACAAGTAAAAGACTCTTGGGTGGTAAAAGCAGTTTGTTAGGACGGGACTTTTGGAATAGATTCTTGAAAGATAAGGCATTCTTTCTTCATGGCAATATGGACTTCTGTAACAATTAGCAAAAACTATGTCATTTACATGTAATTTCAAATATTGGTTTCTCTTACTCAAGTGTCAAGGAGATCACAAGTGCTCCAGAGTGAAAACTTAAACTCTTATTTATTTTTCAGTTCACAAACCTCTGCAAGTTTTGCATGTTATACATTTATTAAATGAGTAACAATACCGTATTTATTTAATTGTTTCATGTCATTGCTTAGGTAGAAAGTTGCCATACAATAAAACTGCATTCAGAATGCTCTAGGTCTCTTTTTGAGCATGATACCTGAAGAGACCTTATTTTTTACACTCCATTATGCAACAGCCTCAGTTTCAAGAGAACACTATGATCTTCTGATAATTTCTCAAATAATTCAACACGTTTAAGATGTTTAAAGTAAAATTACTTAAATCTGTTTCGCTGTTTGGAAACACTGCACTTTCTTACTGGAAAATAGAAAAATTGAATTCTGAATCAATAAAATGAAAAACAATAGATGTAAGTAATATCACATACTGCAAGTATTAATCTGACAAGTGTTAGGACAGCAATTCTGATGATCATGTTTATTCTGAGAACGGAAACCTACTGCATATGGCCTCATTTTTTCTAGAAAACTTGCTCGTACTTATCTGTAAGGTACCCCACTGGGCTTATCAAATCCCATCTGTGTACGCAGCAAAAATTTATCTTATTGAAAGGCAGGGTCATGTTTTTGTGTTGATTGGTTCTTGAAGCATGAGGACTTGCAAGAAGAAAAACATAACTGGGATGACTGTTTTCACACTGAAGTTGTTCTGCATCACTTGTTTCTCAGGTTCTCAGAATTTACAGCAACTATAGTGCTTCTTGCATTTGTGCAGAAATATTTATATTTTGGCAATTTGGCTGTATGATGACAAGTGTTACAGCACCAGCAAGGGAGATCTGAGCTATGTGTACATCAGCAAATGATGTGGTTGTGTCAAAATGGATTTATGCACTGTAATACTTGGTGCTGAGAACCTTGTGTCCACACTGTTATAGTTTCTGAGAGTATGATCAGGTTTTAGTGCAGATTTTATGGAATGAATGACTGACAATAGTGAGGGAGCATTAGACATCCTGGATTGATTGCATTTCCCAGTTAAGGATGCAGAAGATGTACTCTAACAGTGCTGCACTATGTGAACTGAACAGCATTTAAGTGCATTCAACTTCAAGATTCACTTATGGAGTGCATTTCTAATTTCAAGGAAAAATGAGTAATGTAGATGCAGAATCCTGAACTCAGGGAATTATGACATTCCTAAAGCATAGGACACCAGTTTAAAATCACTGCCCTGAATAACAGATAAAGAGTATTTAAAATCTGGTTACCTACGAGTTTTAGGTGAACTATTGCTCATTCCAAGATGGGGCTGTCTGGGACATAGCTTCCCAACAGGAGAAATATTAAAACATATATACTGCAAATAGCAGTTTTATCTTGCTTTTTTCTGACTTACATGGGGAAAGTTATGAATGCATAGGAAAAAATACGTTCCTTGAAAGCTCAGGTTCTTGTGGGGTTTTGTCTGTTTGTTTAGTTTAGTTTCTTAGTTTATTTTTGTTTGTTTGTTTTGTTTTGTTTTGTTTGGGTTTTGTATGTTTGCCTTTTTCCTTTTTTTTAAAAAACAAAACAAAACAAACAAAAAACCCCCACCTTTCCAAATACTACTGACACACTGAAATTTTAAATCATAAATTTTAGACCAAATAAAGGTGGAAAGCCAGGGGCATTATTAGAAGTCTCTTATGGGCAGCACCATGTTCTGTTCATTCTTAGCCCTCACTGGGAAATTAAATAATCCTGACTGACAACTGACACATTAATTGCCTTTGAGGGAGCACACCTTTAAAAAGCAGTAATTTAAAGTCTTCTGCTTTGGTGGAAGAACCAATTTGCAGCATCATCAGTCAGGGTTTTGACATGTAACTTTGCACTTGCCATTTTGTTAATAAAGAATCACACTTGAATCCTGAGAGAGTGTTTCCCTAAAGAGAAACTTAGATGTCTTTGTGAAATTAAGATGACTTTGATAGGGACATGTAATGAATGTTTAAATGAGTTATTAACCTTTCATGACTTCAGTGAGTATTACTGCAAGACAATTCATCATTATATTGTCATAAACTGCAAAAAGGTGAATATCACTGTAAGATCCATTTCTTTAAAAGTTTGTTTCTTGATAGTTTTGTGCGTAACAGTTCTTGTGTATCTAATATTTAGCAAGCTGCATGAAAAACGAATGTCTTGTAAATAACTTTTAATGTATATAAGTAAATAAATGGGAAAATAAAAATGCATTCATCCAGCAATTAATATTTTAAATATTTAATTCAGTTCAAATTTTCACATGCATGCTGTTTATTAAGTCAAGAAGAGTTATATTGTTCCGTTCCATCAACAACATCCTATGCATGTAAATCAGTTTATCAGAAAACAACTTTCCTTTTTCTTATTCTATGCAAAATATCAATGAAATGGACAATTTTAGTAATTCTAAAGTTCAAAATTGTCATATTCAAACACATATTCATATTCTGAGGGGAGTATATTTTCAATGCCCCAAGGTTCTCTATTTTTTTAGATGAGTTGGGTGCATTCAAAGTTTGATTGGTTTTGTTTTCATAAGCCTAGTTTCCTTCACAAAATAGTTTTGATGAATTTTCATGTAAACCTTTTTAAAAATGGTTTGATTACTTTATGAATCAACAAACGGAAAAAATTACAATGGAAATTCTTTTCAGGAACTGCAGCCTTCATGAAGAAAAAAATCTTCATGAAACTTGTTTTCAGTACAGCTTTTAAATACACTTAGAATAGGAGTTAATAGCAGGCACACAATTGTTTTTTAATAGTTTATAAAGCATGTCATTACTTTAGATTCTCTGTTGACATATCTGCAGTTCTATTAAATCAGATATGTTCTTTATAAAGGAAAAAAATATATCTCACAACAGTAAGAATGCCTGTTTCTGGGGCAAGCTGCATACATTCTCAATTGCAATTATATAGGAGAAAAAGTGTCTTAAATCACTAAGTGTCTTAAGTTGGTTTCTTTTATAGACTAAAAACAATTACTCAATACTAAGAAATCCTTAAATTGTAATATATAAGATATTATAAAATTCTTTATTTCTTCATTTTCAAGTTTGTAGTTTAAAATAAGTTGAGAAATTGCTAATACTTTGAGGATACTTTGGGCTATTTCATTTAGAAATACATTGTAAGTGTATAGGGAAACAAATATCAGGAAAAAGGAACTGAAAAGCATGACACAATATTGAGAGTGAAGATGTTAAGTGATAACATGAAGGAGCACTTAGGATTGGAAATGCACTGTTTTGGGTAGGTGACACTTTTTCTCCAAGATCTGTAAATTATTACACACAGTATGAAACTAGAATCGAACAAAGGTACAAGATAATTATCCACAACAGGAGCTATATGTCTGTTTGACACAATTTTGTGACAATTACAAAAGAAAATACTGTCCTTTCCTGTAATGTATTTGCTCTTGTTATTTTTCTTTTTTTGTCATCATGTCAGCAATTTCAAATTCAAAAGTTAAATCATGGCAAATTGTCACAGTGGTAGTTCATGCAGTGTTAGAAGTACATTTATGTGATTGTTTTAGTAAATGGCTCATTGGAAAAATATTTTCTGCTCAGTTGAAAGTTTTGCTGCAGGGACTAAAGCATATGAATCTGAAATACAAATTCAAGTTATTCATGTGTAAAAATTGACCTTTCCCTGATATATTCTTAATGGAAATATTCACTAAGTTGACTATGAACTGAAAGTTTGTGTGTATTTAATTTTATGAGTACCATTTGGAATAAAATGAATGCAACTTCATTCCACTTAAAATATTTAAAATTTAACCTAGCTATACCAAAAAAATTACATAACTTAAAAAACCCTCAACAAGCTACTTGCATTTTATAGAAATTATTTTCATTAAAAAATATTACATCCATTTCTTATATGAATGATCTCATTAGTTATGTCTTCTTTATTCTAAAACAACACATAAGAATAAGAAAAAAAACAATATTTCTCTCCATATTTATAAGATTTATTTTTTCAAAAAGTTATTGTGTATACATAAAATGTTACCCTAGAAATATTGAAGAAGTTTTAGTTCAGAATCTTGTATCTGGGATCATCATCAGTGATATGAGAACTCCGGGGAATTGTGTCATCTCTACTGTCTGTACCTATGGCACAAAGTAAATAAAATTTTTGTTACAGATATGCACATTTGCATATTCAAAATAGTTTTGATATTACAGTCATCTGGCTGCACACAGAACTCAAGGGCTATTGTAAATCATCATGCACAAAAAGCCTGTCACAACATTGTCAAAAATAATCCAATTTTCTTCTCTTTTTTTTCTAGCTGTTCAAGCTGTAATTAACTTTCATATGAAATGGAGATTCAGTCTTTTATGAGGTCTTCATACTTGATAATGTGCAAAAAGGTTAAGCCACTGCATTAGTACAGAAGGAACAATGGGTTACAATATGCAGTGAACACTGAACCATTAAGCTTGTTTTAGCAATAGACACTGAATTACTTCCTACTCATGGCTGTGAATAACAGAAGAGCAACACTATTTTTGTTCGGGACTTTTTGTATAGTCAGTATCTAGTTACGTCAACATGATTTCTGAAACTGGACAACATCTAACATCTCTAAAATGTAGAATTTCAGATTAAGGCTTTTAAAAATTTTGTGATTTTTGCGTTGCTAATTGGCCAAGCCACTAGTAAAATACTGTGTTCTTCCCAGTCTACAAGGTGTTGTCAGAGTTAAGACTCACTGACTCTGAGTGCATGTGAGAACTGCTACACAAAAAAAACCTTGGAAAGGAGGGAGGAGTGTGCATGTGTGTTTATGTATGCACAAAAGCTGCAGTTCTGGAGCCACAGCTTTCTCTCAAGCACATTCTTGATGACATGGGAGGATACTGCTTCCATAAATGGTTTCTTTTTCTCACTGTGTGGGAGAAATGTGCTAGAAGCTTGAATTTAGTTTCTACAGGGAACAGGAATCTGTTGGTTCTTAGTACTTAAACGCTTGCTTTTGGAGCTTAAAGAATATATTTTCAAGAGAGGTTTTTTTTGATGTACTCTCATATAGGTAAGCAATAACATTTTTAGGGCCTCATCACAACTTGTTAATTGAAAAAACTAATCTACTTATTTGTTCTTGGTGGAGGGAAGAGACAAAGAGCAGAGCCTAACTTCTTCGCTTCCTTGGAGGTCTGGTTCACTAGACAGATGAGAAGAAATTCGTTATAGCTTGCTGCCAATTCTCCTCCTGCTGGAGGATGGAGGACTGTTCGTACCACAAGTGAAAGCACATGCTGTTGCACAGATGCATCTAACTCAGAATTTTTGTTTGCAGAGGTGCTGTGAGTTTTCACTCCATCGCTCACACGACTCAGACAAATGAAAAGTAGTGACTCATTCTAATGGGAGAAAGTTGGATTAGCCAGTTTGATGTTTCATGGCATCTTGGTGGAGTAATTCATGGGTTAAATACTTTTCTCTCAATAATTTATTGCACAGGACAGTGACTAAGAATTTGGAACATCCTACCTCTAGGACATCTCTAGGATTTCTCTGCGCAGAATGAGTTCTTTTCTTATGCTGAAGTAGATAGAAAGAAAATGATAAATAAGCATAAATAAACTTAGCAGATTTTGATTTGAGAAGAAAGCTATACTAAATCTTTCCTGTTCTATGAGATTTATTTTCATATGCTTTATTTCCTTCCCCCACACTCTCCATTTTCCTGTACTTAGTATTTTCATTTGAAATCAAACACAGAGGCAGAATATTACTTCATTGGTATTGGTGCATCTTCAGCAAAACTTACAAGAAAAGCTTGGTCCAATGACTCTGGGAAACTTTCATTAAATGGGAGTTTGCCCTGTAGCACATTTGCAAGCTGTTCAGATTTCTGCTAAGTTAAGTCAATCTATCTCCATAACAAGAAGATAGTTTTATGGAATGCCTGAGGCCCTCTGATTCCCTGTTGATTTCTATAGGGCAAATCACATGTTTGGTCATCTTGTTCAGAAGAAATTTCCTGTTTGTTAAGAGCAGATTCACAACAACATATTCAGGAGTTCTGACATCTTTGTCTGTGCTAAGAAAAAAATCACTTCCTATTACTTGAAGTAAAATGTTTTCTTAATTCTTTCTTTATTCTACTGTGTTCTGTTTCCAAGGTACCCCAAGTAATTTCAACTATGCCCTCTTCACCCAGAAATTTGCAACTACTTTATTGGATGAATGATATTTCAAAGAAGATTCTGGTAAAAATTGTTCTGTATTTAAGTGGAATATAGGAACATATATAGACTTGATTTCTTCACAAAAGAAACTCTGAAGACCAGAGAAATATAGAATAAAAAAAAAAAAAAAGCAGGGAGGAGTGGGGGTAGTGTGGGGGTGGAATTCTGAACTGGTTTGCCCACATTTAAGTATTTAAGTGAAATGTATTTGTCAGAGATCCTTGCCATTCTGTTTTGTGAGACTGAACAAAATAAAATAAATAAAAAAGTTAAAAAAGAGATCATTAATAGTTTGCATTCTTGGTGTATGGGAAGCTTAATTTCTGGTTCACAATCAGAGAAATTCTAGCCATATTGCAGAATAAAATGCAAGTAATCCTTATTAGGAATTCATTTGTTCAAAACAAGGAAACTTCTAGTATAATATGTTAATACTTGACTTTCCAAGTTGAAAGAGCATATCCTTATTTGAGGCAAGAGTGTATTGATACAAAATAATATGCTTTATTTGATATGTTATAGAAGTTTGGCCACATAACTGAAGTAATTCTTATAGCAGTCATTGCCCCTTGATTTATAACCATTGATGAGCATGTACCATGTTTGAAGAAGATGGAGGTGTCTTTGAAGTGATGTGACCACTGGCACGGCTTTATTGCTGTCTGTACTGAGACTTGCTTTCAGTGCAAGATGAATGCTTTTATCTTACTTCTGTATGAAGTCCCTGATCTCCTGATTCTTTTCTGAAGTCTCTTTCATTTCTATTAGTGCAGAAATTGTTGTTTCTTCCTTTTTCTTTGTTTGTTTCTTCCTTTTCTCTTTCTTTTTTCTTATTTCCTCTCCCTCTTTTTGTTTGTTTGTTTATGTTTTTGTTTTTCCTCCTTTTCTTTGTTTTCCCCTTCCTTCTCCTCCCCTACTTCTCTCTCTCCCTTTTCATCTCCCTAATGGATCTTCAGCCTGCTCAGCTTGTGAGTGGAACAGGATAAGGCCATTGATGTTGCTTGTACTTGCATGAAGGCTGTGTTTTCTGTTTGTGCTGATCTGTGTGGCTTGCCAGGCAGGTACCCATGTGTACCATGAGAAAATGTGCCCAGCCTTGCTGCTGGAGGTGACTCAGCATGGGTTTTGCTGGGCTACTCGGTTCAGCAATCCCTAACAACTTTATGCCTCTAGCCAGAGGGTGTCAGGACTATAAACATTTCCAGGGTAACGTTTCACTAACACAGTAGATCAAGAACACCTCTAGGACTCAGCCTGTTTGTAGGCCCTTTCTCCTTTGATACCCACCTCTTTAAAACTAGAAGTACAAAGAAAAAGGAGCATTTTTTAAACAATTTTGACTGTACTTTCTGCTGGATGGCTGTATTTAAAACCAGAAATTGACAGTTTATATTGGCTAAAAGCATTTCCAGTGCAGACTATAAAGTTTTCAAAGACAGGAGAATTTTACAGACTTTCATGATTCATTCTCAGCTGTCTGTGGGAACTTCTTTTAACTATCTAGGATTTCACAACATAGTGCTAAATGTAGATGCAGACAGGCATTTTTGTAAATTATGTACTTATTCCCAAGATGAATATGGTTTCATATCCATTTCTCCATACAAAATATACAGAGATCTGAGACAAGGGGTGAAACCTAAGGATCAGTCTGATCCTACTGTGATATGTGTGTTTTCAAACAAAAAGTTTAAACTAGTTGTATTAAGCACCTTCCCTTCCTGTCTCTTGGTCACAGTTAAACCCTGTGTGGCAACTAAGCTCCATGCAACTCTTGATCACTCCCCACTGCTGTGATAGGGGAGAGAATCTGAAGAGCAAAAGTGAGAAAACTCAAGGGAGGAGATAAAGACAGGTAAAGCAAAGATAGGTAAAGCAAAATCTGGGAGTGTAAGCAAACCAAACCAAGAAATTAATTCACAACTTCCCATGGGCAGGTAGCTGTTTGGCCATTCCCAGGAAATAAGGGCTCCATCACACCTGAAGACAAATACCATCACATTGAACTTCCTTCTGTTTCTTCTTCCCCCATATTTATATGTTGAGCATTATGCCATATACTCTGGAATATCCCTTGGTTCAGTTTGGAACAGCTGTCCTGGCTGTGTCCCCTCCAAACTCAGAATCACAGAATCACAGAAAACACCAGATTGGAAGGGTCCCACAAGGATCATTGAGTCCAACTCTTGACCTTACACAGGACTGACCTCATGAGGCACACCATGTGCCCAAGAGTATTGTCCAGATTCTTCTTGAACTCTGGGAGGCTTGGTGCTGTGACCACTTCCCTGGCAAGCTGTTCCAGCACACAAAAACTGTCTGGGTCAAAGAACCTTTTCCTGATGTCCAACCTAAACCTCCCATAACACAACTTCAGGCTGTTTCTGATCACCACAGAGATCAGTGTCTGCCCCTCCTCTTTGACTCACAAGGAAGTTGTAGACTGCAGTGAGGTCTCCCTTTGGTCTCGTCTCCTCCAGGCTGAACAGACCAAGTGACTTCAGTCACTCCTCATACAGCATCCCCTCAAGGTCCTTCACCACCTTCATTGGCCTCCTTTGGATGTTCTTTAATATTGATATCTTTCTTATATTTTGGTGCCCAAACTGCACACAATATCCAAGGTGAGGCTGCCCCAGTGCAGAGCAGAAGCAGGACAATCCCCCTCCTTCCACTGGCTGGCAATGCTTTGCCTGATTTTGCCTGATGCTCCCCGGGACAGGGTTGTCCCTTCTGGGGAAGCAGCCAGGGCACTGCTGATTCAGATTCAACTTGCCATCAACAAGGACCTCTAGGTCCCTTTCCATGGCACTGCTTTCCAGTATCTAATTCCCCAGTCTGTATGTACATTCTGGAATTTCCTCATCCCAGGTACAGAATCTGGCACTTCCCTTGTTGAACTTCATGTGGTTGCTGATTGCCATATGATTTGTCAAGGCCTCTATGCAGGGCCTCCCTGCCTTTGACGGAGTCAACAGCTCGTCTCAGTTTTGTGTTGTCTGCAAACTTGCTCAGTGTCCCTTCCAGTCCTGTATCCAAGTCATTATGAAGATGTTGAAGAGCACAGGGCCCAAGATGGAGCCCTGTGGAACCCCACTAATCACCCCCACAGGTCACCAGTCTGATGTTACTCTATTAACCATTACTCTCTGTGCTTGACCCATGAGTCAATTGCTCACCCACCACATGCTGTGTTTATCCAGCTGTATCCTGGATATTTTTTCCAGAAGGATACTATGAGAGCCAGTATTGAAAGTTTTACTAAAATCCAAAAAGACTACAACTATTTGTGTACCCCTGGTTTCCTTGCTGGTGAGGTAGGGTGTGGGACAAAAAATACCTTGATTCACTGCTCAGTGATAACAAGTTATCACACAGTTTTCAGCACAAATCCAAAACCCAGACCCATGTTAACCACTCCAAAGAAAATTAACCCTTTCCCAGCCAAAACAATAACACACTGTCCAATACAGGGAAAAAGTAAGGAACTTTGTAAATCTACAAGGGCTTATGCAAACTAAAGCCCTCTTGAATAATTTTGTATAAAGAGTACTAGAAAATACTGATGTCCTCAAAGTTGAGAAAATATGAAATCATATATATTTTATATATAGATCAACTTAGTTAGAAGAGCATCATGCAA
The DNA here is from genome assembly GCA_035047845.1 of Dendrocincla fuliginosa. Lineage (NCBI taxonomy): Eukaryota > Metazoa > Chordata > Aves > Passeriformes > Dendrocolaptidae > Dendrocincla > Dendrocincla fuliginosa. The sequence continues at coordinate 16,263,534 of JAWWMO010000043.1, forward strand.
AACTTTATATAATTCACTTCTAATTCACTTCTTATAATTAGGGACAAAACACAAAATTGCAGCATGAAAAGTTCTGTGACTGCTAATTCTACGCTAGCCAATCACTCAATTTCTCATGACTTGATCAAATCACAGAGTGTCTGAACATACATGTTTATTCCTTTTCCCTAATTTCTAAGTTTCTCATTAATCTCATTTTCATATTCTCCTAAGGTGTCCTAAACACTACAATGGTAGGATTAAAACCAGCATTTATATAAGTTTAACAGGATAAAATTTGGCCTGGTATGAATAAAATTTACAGTGCTAGCAAACTACATTCATCAGGAAACACATAATTCAGCCTATTAATGCAAGCTGTTTTTTCCTTTATGTATTTCTGCTACATGATCCCATCTTCTGAGCACGTGATATATTTTCTTTCTAAATATTGTCTGAAGTGCTGCTACATGACGAGAAGAGGCTGAGAAACTTGCTTGGCTGAAAAAGGGGCAGCTTTGGTGGAACTGAACAGCACCCACTTAGTACCAGGGAGGAAGTCATCAAGAATGAACCTGCATAAAGCTCAGACAGGACATTCAGAAATGGTGCTGCACTGAGATAGTGGTCAGTCATTGAAACAGATTGCTCGGGAAAATGGTCATGGCCCCAAGCCCGTCAGAGTGCAAGATGTGGTTGGAGGACACTCTTGGTCATGCAGTTTAGTGTTGGGCAGTCCTGCAAGAAGCAGAGAGTTGGACTCGATGATCCTTCTGGGTACCTTCCAGCCTGAGGTATTCTTTGATTCTCTCTGAAGAAGACAGAGCCAGGCTCACCACAGCAGTGGAAGGCAGGAGGGGAAGGTAATGGATGTTCATTGAGACTATATTTGTCAACAGCAGTAGGAGTGCCTAACCAACTGGATGTAACAAGAAGTGTTTTCACTTGGTGGATAGTCAAGCCTTGAAGCTGGTGGTCCAAAGAAAGATTTTCTTTTTGCAAGTTTCTCTCCTCAGATGTTTACCCAACTGCATAAAGCTCTGAGCAATCTGATTTGATCTCACAATTTCCCTGTGATTTGAGATGTTTTGACTAGACACCTCCTAAATGCCTCTCCAATCTGAGCTATCCTATTACTCTGTGAGTTACACTGAATGTCTTCCCGAAATATCTGAAAAACATTTTTCTCTCTGCAAAAGATTGGCTAAAGATATTTCAGCTTTTGTTAGAGAAATATGGTAAATGCTAGGATTTGAGTTTCATTGTTAGGTTTTGGGTTTGGTGTCTGGTTTTTTTGTTTGTTTGTTTGTTTTCATTTGTTGGAGTTTCTTACAATTTTTAGTTACACTGTGAATGCTGTGTTTTGTAAGATCGGGTGTTATCAACCTGGTGAATTCATGTGATACATGGGGTAAGTCAGTAACCCTACATTCATGAGCAAGCCTCAGAGCTGTAATTCCAAAATAGGCACAGCTGCCAGCAGGAAAAGCCAACCTACATTATTTTGGAAATCCTAGCTTCCTACTAGATAGGAGCTTATGAAAGAACTTTCAAGGTCATGATCAGAAAGCTCATACTGCAGGGATTTAGGGCCCCATCTAAAATAGGACTTTCATAGCCCAAAGCACAACTGAGGGACTGGCAGGGAGGGAATTGTAGAAAGAAGAGACAAGAATGTCTCTATGTCTTTCTGCTGTCAGCAATACTAGCAGCAGAAATTGCTGGATTGAGTTCTGGCTAGAACAGCTGATTACTGTCCCTCTAGTACTGCTTTGCCGCCTTGACAGTTTGCTGCTTGAATCACTGCCAGAGGGAGTTTCTCAATAGAGAGGGAATGGAAGAGGCATTTGAGATCCTGATCCCTGACAGCTAAATACATTTTGTATTAGATATTGAAAAGATATGGAAACGAAGAGCACATCCACAGGCCACTCTTCCATAAAGTTTTTCTTGTATGTTGTAGTCTCTCTTCAGAATACTCTTGATTACTTAATTTTTACGTTTCTGTCTTCCTTCATAAGGCCTGTTTAGATGAATAGATTCAGATGGAAAATAAGGAAATTGGACTCTGAATGGAGTTAAAGGTCTCACATTTTCCTCAGGCTCCCTCTTGGATGAATGGATAGAGCTGTGTATCCTAATTTAGGAGGGCAAAGCAATTTCCCAAAATATGTAGAGGTGACTCGGATTGAATTTGTAGAGCAAGCATACATTAGTGTTGGAGAACAGCAAATCAAACCCTTTATTATTCTACTCTGGTCCGAACTGATACCTAAAGGTGCATTCCTCCTGTTAGGCATTCTATTTAGGTACCTTGAAGTAGGTACCCATTGCATACTTATCTATTCCCAGTCTCATGAAAATAAATGTCCAGAGTTGTTATGTAGACAGTTTTAAAGTATGCAGTCCATTAAGGAGGTGTTCTAAGTTTTAATACTTCTGAGTTGTGCACGGACTTTTTTAGACTCTCAGTCTTACATTGACCTGTATAATTTTAAATCCATCTTTAGAAGTCTAAATCTTTTTTTTGGACCTAGGTTTCCCAATATATTTCTATAGACTAAACAGTGTGGAAAGATGGCTGAGGGTAAAGGTAGAGAAAATTGAAAAGTTATATTCATATCCTAGCAGAAATTATAATGGTACAGAAATATAGGTGAAATGCATCTGCTACTGTGTGGGTGGAACATGGTTAGCATACTCAAAAGCTATTCCAGGATGATTTCCCATACAGACAATCTGCAAGACTAAGCATCTGCTAAGGGAGATGGAATGGAGGATGGAGTGGACTGGAAACACCACAGCCAGGCTGTGTAGAAATCCTTGCAAGGAGAGGAACTTGATGGTACTTTGCAGCTGATAAACCACGTAGGACCTGTCAGCCAAGGGAGACAGGAGATGTCCCACTGCTGAGCCAGCAACTGCAGTGAAATCACTCTCCTCAGGTGAACTTGGTTCATTATAACCTAATTGTAATACTAACACACTCCTCCATCCCAAAGTTACCCACCTCCAAGGCTCAACCACCTCTCACTGAGCATGTGCTCTATATTTTAATCACTGTATCATTAGAGCGAAGCAAGAGAATTTTATGGCAATCAGTAACAAAGGTATGACTAGAGTCACTCATGCTCTTCCTAAACATAAATAGTATAAAAGTAAGTAGAAAATTGGGAAAAGTAAGGAAAGATTCCATTGTAGCTGCTGGGATCAGTCAATGGGCTGAACCCGTCTTCTCCCTCATAGGGACACCTGTTGGTTAAGAACCATAATATATGTGTGCTGAATACTTTTAGTGGGGATTAGAGCTTGTCTGTGTATTGTTTTGAACATGTATTTTGCAGTCAGATACTATCAGTAGCAACCCTCAAAACTCAACCTGTCTCAATTTTCTATTTATAGAGTGTTAACCTGTAAATTATTAGTGTGGGTCCTTCACAAGTGCTGGCAGTCATCAGAAGCACCTAACATACTCAAATAGAGTGAAAGACCTGCTGAGGAGTTGTAAAGTGGGAAGATCTGCTGAGTGGTCTCCCTTGCACTGGTGACATGTGTCCCTGAATAGATCAGTTAAACAGTCTTTCAAACCAGTGGGACTGTTCAGTGAAGGGTCCCCATAATGGGATGCTGACAGGCTGGTTGGACACAAGGGTGTTGGCCTTCCTGGGGCACTGACAGACAAATCAAACACTAAGGGTCAAGGACATCCCTTTTTGTGTGACAAACAGGAAAAGAGTTTTGTTGAGAGATCTTTAACAAGATGAAAAGTACTTGGAGTTTTATATTTGTGTACATAAAAATTCGGATGAAATGTAGCAATAGCTTTCTGATGTATGTCAAACACTAGAAGAGGATTTTGTTACTTATATACCATCCAGGATTCAGCTTTGAGATAGCTCTGTGACATTTCATTTTGTGTTTGTGTTTATACACAGCTAAAAAACCTCCCACACTTCAAGTTTCAGACATATATCTATAGAACTGCCAAATAATATTTGTCATTGCATTTTGGTAGGATAAACCTCCCTGAATACTAAAATCTCTGGACTGAACATGGACACTTGAACCACACACTACAAGAGTCATGAAGAAACAAGTAAAAACCAAGAGAAAAGTTCTAAACCCCCCCAAACTGAGCAATGTGAAAATATTTTTATCTTAACTTTTCAAAGTATGAGGTGTATAGTTTACATTTTCTATTCCATTAATATTTGAGCTTCTGTATATATCTTTCATAGTGTATGTCAATTTCAACCATTAAGGCAGCAGGACATTTTAAAAGTACTGAATAAATCTTTTTGTATAAAGATATCTGATTTTTTAGTCTACGAGAATAAAAATATTTTGAACAATATAAATTATGGCATTAAGCAGAAAATAACTTTGATTTTTAAAAGCAATTAAAAAAGTATTAAAAATGCTTAATTTATATTTAACTTCAGATACCTTTTTCTTCCATTTTTCCTTGTTTCTTTTTTGTTACTGTTGTTGTTTTTGGTTTGGTTTGGTTTTTTTGGTTTTTTTTTTCTTTCAAATCTTAAATCTGAAGTTGGTTTCCTGCAGGAACTAATGAATTGTGAGTTTTCTTCCTGTTTTCAATCTTGGGACTAAAATTAAATTGTGTGATTAGAATTGGCTTCCCATTGAGTTTTATTAGGATGAGTTCTGATTTCTGTGTGAAACCCTGATGTTCTCCCATGTTCCATTAATAGGATGTACATTTTGGTGACATTTTGTTATTACACAGGCTTGCATTAAACTAATTATAAAGACATATAAGTTTAGATTTATTTTAAGCAAATCTCAGAACTACATTGAGTGTCTTCTGAAAGTGCATGAAATTGCTGTATATTGGCAGGTGTTGAGTGAGGGTATCAGATCTTCTCTGTGGTTGTTGCTCCAGGCTGCAGTTATTTCCATGCCTATTGAGTATAGATAGTGAAGTAGTGGATGAACATTCTACCAGTAGATGATAAACTACCTTCCCAGATTGCTACTGGTTCTCCCTAGGTTGTCCCAGTTTCTTGCCAAACTCTCTTCCAATACAAGTTGTTAGCTAAAATCTTCCTGGGACTCAATGCACAGAGCTCAGAAAATACTATGTATAAATCACACTTATCTGTCCTTTTCCTGATTGCTGATTCACAGTCAAAAATTCATGTTGCTCTTTAGTGAAAAGGAAATTTTACACCGCTCCCTCCCTTTTTTCCCCCTTGCTTTTCCTGTCTCCTTGCATTTTTTCTCATTTAAGTTTCAGCAACAGCAAGGATCACCCAAGACATGATTATGCACATTTATTTTCTCTTGCTGTTAGTATTTAAAAAAGACTAAGCTCACATTACTCTGGAGAACTGCATGACTAGTAGTTAAGAAATTGCAGTAGTTAAACATATCTAAAATAAGGTCATCACCAAGTTAAACCACAAGAAAACACAACAGTTTAATCCCAATTCGAGGAGATAAATAGAATATCAGGTTCACAATCTTTGTTGTTTGCAACCTTAAATAACCACAGATAATTCCCTCAATGCAGCAAGAAAAACAAGAACATCCATTGTATATGGCTAGTGAAAACCCTTATTTTCATATGAACAATTCAGGTTGAACATAAGTCTCATAAGTTTGAACATAAGTCTCCAAAGTGCCTTTCTCAGAGCAGTGTAATTAAGTCACAAAAGAGAGAATTCCAGAAGGCATTGTCAAACTTACGGGAACTTGAACAGTTTAGAGACTTTGAGATGCTTTCAGATGACCTTAAGGTGTTTTCAGGAAACAGAGCAATCAAAACAGTTGTTTTGATTGGTGACAGTTGTGGCACATGAGAATCTTCTCAGGGGTCAGCGCAAGGAATATGTTTTAGATCTCATAATGCAAGTGTTGTTGCTTCCAGGTAGGCTCTGCAGCAGTCATTAAGAAGTGAAGATGGTTCGAACAGTTCCAATACTTAGAGTTATCTAGCGATATTATTACTTTCCTCATAAATACACCCTGAAATATATAGCCAGAAGTTTTATACTCCTATTGAGAAATCATATTTCAAACACGCTTTCCAGACTTGAAAAATAATTTTTTGGGACATTACAATGTCATAGATACTCACCAGCAAAAGTTAATCCTTAACTTTTAGTTTCAGCAGTTTGTGTACTTCAATACATAAACTCAAAGTTAGCCACATAGCATGTATCAAGCAGAAAAATAGACATAATTACACAGTTTAAGGCCTGTTATGCCTTTGCTGTGCCCAGTAAGTTCTTCCAATAATAATAAAGGCTCCAGGAGATTACTGAAATATAATAATTATTCATAAAATATGGTCCTTCTGAGAAGCTATCAAAAGCAATATGAAGTGATCAACTCAGCACACAAACACAAGAAAATGAAAAAAACAAAGCAAAAAACAAAACTTTTTTTTGGCAAAGTTTTATACAATAGCTGTACATAAAATAGCAAAATAGTATGGACAAGAACTAATATAAAGACACAAATAATTAAACGTAGGAAGATGCAAATATTCTAATCTCATCCAAATTACAATGTTTTTACATGAAATTAAAAGACAATAATTTTCTACAGAGTGTAATACAGAATTTTTACTGGAACATATAATCACATGATAGATTCAAGTATTTGTATCAGTAATAAAAGCATCTACATAGAAATACAATAACAAGAGTAGCTTACTAAATTCTAGTATTTTTAAAAATATTCAAATATATATTAAATCCATGTATATTTCAAGGCTTACATTTTAAAGGCTGTTTGCATTAAATAGCTTTAAAATCTGCACTACTTATTGAGGTGCTAACTAAATTCATCTTTTAACTACTCAGTGCACTGTCTGTATCAGTGAACTGACTCTACAAGACACAATTGTATTAATTTTCAAGAGTTCATACTGACAAGAAGTAGCAGATTTGTGCACCTCATCCAGTTTAGAACAATTTTTTTCCTGTTCTTGAAGCAAATAAGCATTTTTTTGTCTATGTCAGAACATTTAAATATTCTTTCCTATGGATTATACTGTATGTACATAAAGTCCATGAATAAAATAAGGCTGCAAATTAGAAGAAAGTTTTTAACAAATGTGTTTATGAAGTCCGAGAATAATAATAATCCAGTAGGTGTCTGATTAGATCACAATCCAGCTATTGTTAAGACACTTCTATGTTAAGGTTTTGTTTGACAAGGTGTTGGTAGTGGGGTGAGCCCAGGAGTGGCTTCTGTGAGCAGATGCCAGAAGATTCCCCTGTGCCTGATAGAGCCAATGCCATCTGTCTCCAAGATGGACCTGTCACTGGACAAGCTCAAGCCCATCAGTGATAGTGGTAGCACCTCTGTGAAAACATAAAGCTACTGTGCAAGAGCAATTGAAGCCGGGGAAAGGAGTGAAAATATGTGAGATAAACAGCTCTGCAGAGGCACTGACCTCTGCAGAGATCAGTGAAGAAGTAGAGGGAGTTCATGAAAATCTGCATCTTATGGGAAAGTCTCAGGTTGGAAAAGTTCATAGAGAGCTGTCTCCCATGAGAAGGGTTCCATGCCTGGGGCAGGGGAAGGGTTTGAGGAGTCCTTCCCCGGAGGAGGAATAAGCAGCAGAAACAATGTGTGATGACCTGCCAGCCCCATTTCCTGTCATCCTGCACTGTTGGGAAAGAAGAAGAAATTAGGAGTGAAATTGAGCCTGGGAAGAAAGGAGGGGTGGGGGAAGGTGTTTTAAGTTTTATTTTATATCTCTTTTTAACCTACTCTGATTTGATTAGTAATAAATTCAATTAATTTCCCCAAGTCTGTTTTGCCAGTGATGGCAACAGCTGAATGATCTCTCCCTGTCCTTTTCTCAACCCAGAAAGCCTTTGATTATATTTTCTCTCCTCTGTTCTGCTGAAGAAGGGAGTCATACCCCCCTTTGGTGGGGCACCTCATATCCACCTAGGGATCACCCACCAGTGGCAAACTAATTTCTAGGGATGCTGAAATTAGTTTTCTTACTATTTTGATGCTCTTTAGTCAATTTACATATTTCTTCTTTCTCTCCTATGGAGTTTTGATATGGTAGTGCAAAAGAGTATCTACATCAGCAATGACAGCATTAATTACATAAACAAAACTGATACTGAGTCATGAAGCTTTTTGTTTTAGGAGTCATTTCCTAATGGCTTTAAGGTCAATCATCATTGAAATTTTAGAACTGTTTTTCCTATCGTTGATTCTTGCTGAATGTTTTTTTATGCTTGTCATTAAAAAGCAAAGACCTTCTGGGCTTGAGGAACCTATTTTCTCATAATTTATATTAAGAGAAAGAGGTCATAGGTACATATTCAAGGCCTATAAATTGAAGACCTCAAAACATAATGTATTCTGATTTCATAGCTAACATTCTTTGTTTGAAGAGTTGGATTATTTTTGCTTTGGTTTGTTTATTTGTTGTTTGGGGTTTTCTTTTGTGTTTGGGTTTGCATTAGGTTTTTTTCCTAGTACTGTTATTTATTTCTAATTTGTGTTTGTTTATTTTTTTTCCCCCAAGTTTTTTTCAGAGTTTATGTAAATTATGCTCTCTCCATGAGAAGATGGTAAGTTTCTGAAATCCCTTAAATCTACAGAACAAAGGATTAAAACTTATTTTAGTCCTTGTGCAATGAATTTTTTGTTTGATTAGGAGCACAGTCTCTGCTGATGCATCTCTCACGTCATTGAAACAGGCTTCTAACTATGTCCTAACTGTCTTGAATGGATTTTATCATTCCAGTCTGCAGAAATATTCACTGGCTCAGGATCTCCCAGACAGGGCAATTCCTAATTGCAAGTCACGTTTTTTGAAGTGACTTCTTTTTCCTTTCATTTTTCCTTTCGTTTTTCCTTTCCCCTTTCCCCTTCCCCTTTCCCCTTTCCCCTTTCCCCTTTCCCCTTTCCCCTTTCCCCTTTCCCCTTCCCCTTCCCCTTCCCCTTCCCCTTCCCCTTTCCCCTTTCCCCTTTCCCCTTTCCCCTCCCCTCCCCTCCCCTCCCATCCCCTCCCCTCTGCTTCCCTAACCTTCCGTTCCCTAACCTTCCGTTCCCGAACCTTCCCTTCCCGAACCTTCCCTTCCCAAACCTTCCCAAACGTTCCCAAACCTTTCTTTTCCTTTCCATTCCCAAACCTTTCCTTTTCTTTCTTGTTCTTGATAATTATATTCTAAGAATCTGCTATATAGATATATAATTTTAGCTTCAAACTACAGGTTTTTGACATGCAGATTTGCTCTAGATCTGAGTCATGCAGGAGGACTTAGTATGGGCCATACGTTAGCAATGGTAACAGGATCATGATTGCTGTTCAGCCATTCTAGCCAGTTTGTTTAATTCCTTACTCAAATTCAGGCTTATATTCAACAATATCTTAAAAAATTGGTTGAATAAAAGAATACTTAAGTATTTTATATGTTTAGTTGTTTAGGTTGTTCTTCTAGAATATACCACAGAACTTTAAATATTTCAGAATATCAAAAAAAAAACCCCTATCTTTCTCTAGGAAAGTCAGATAGACTGATAACAAGAGAAACAAATACCTTAACATCCCCATCGTTCTGCCCCTAAAAGGAAAAGGAAAGCTGAAAGAATTTGGGAAAGCTGAAACTATCCTTCAGAGCCTCAGTTTCATATAAGAAAACATCTTTTACTATTGCACTTAATATGTTTTCAAGTCTACTCCCAGGCTGCGACTTAGCTTCCTTGCTGAATGAAAAGGTTTCAGTGTCTGTATGTTCTGTGCTACATTATTAATTGCATTCTGTGGGGTTTTTTTTCTGCCTAAAATGGAAAGTTTTCTCAGAATCACTGAATCAGTCAAGTTGGAAGGGACCACAGTGGTTCATCTGGTGCAACCTCTCCCTCAAGCAGGATCATCCTCAAGGACATTTCACAGGATTGCATCCAGGAGGCTCTTGCACATCTCCAGTGAGAGAGACTCCACAACCTCTCTGGCAGTCTTTCAGTGCGTGCTTACTCTCACGGTAAAGTTATTTCTCATATTCCTACGCATCAGTTTCTGCCCACTGTCTCCTGACATATTGCTTAGTACCATCAAGAAGAGCCTGGCCCCATTCTCTTGACACCCACCCTTTGCATATTTATACACAATTATGAGGTCCCCTCTCTGTCATTTCTTCTTGAGGCTGAACAGGTTCAACTCTGTCAGCCTTTCCTCATAAGAGAGATGCTCCAGACCCTTGATCAACTTAGGAGCTCTCCTCTGAACCTGATCCAGAAGCTCTATGTCTCTCTTGTGCTGTGGAGCCCAGAAGAGCGCACAACACTCCAAATGTACCCTCACCACAGCTGAGTAGAGGGGCAGGATCACCTCCCTCTACCAGCTGGCAAAGCTCTTTTTAATGCATCCCAGGATTCCATTGGCTTTCTTAGCCACAAGTGCAGACTGATGGCTCAGGAACAGTCTTTTGTCTGCCAGGACCCCCAAGTCCTTTTCCACCGAGCAGTTTTCCACTCTGCCCCATGCCTGTAGTGTTCCATGGGTTTGTTGTAACCCAGGTGCAGAACCCAGCACTTCACCTTGCCGAACCTCATACCATCAGCCTAAACAGATCCCTTTGCAGAGCTTTCCCACCTTCGTTTAGAGCAACACTCCTGCACAACTTGATGTCATTTGCAAACCAACGGAGGATGCACTCACTCCCCCTGTTCAGAAATTGCAAGGCCCATAAGAAAGTTACTAGGAGTACTAAAGGATGTCATGCATGATTCAGCTAAACTGTGAGCTATTATATGTATCCTATGGGATCAATGGGATATCTGTAGGAGGGTAGCAAACATGATGTTACTTTTTCTAAGAGTTTCATGGGATAAAAAATGGCTACAAATATCTTTAGCTGGCAAATTATTTGAGGCATTGTAATGTAATGCTATTATTTCCTAGGAGCAATTCAGGTATCTTTGAGTGCAGTGAGGGATTTTGCAGACAGGTGAGTAGACTAAAATAGTTAGATTTCTAAAAAGCTCTTAAGGACATCTGCTTAAATTTCTTTGAGAAACTGAGCTGTTTTGCAGTAAAAGAGAAAGTTTGATTATCACTAAATAAATGATTAAAAAGATGTGAGTATTCAGTGGGGCCAATGATTACACATGGATTATACAACCCTATAATGTCCTCACCGTCATAAAAAGTTATTCTGAAACTGAGCTTTAAGAGAGAACTGCAAAGGAGTAACAAAGCTGTGCAGGTTTACTCAAAAAGGGATTGTTAAGAAAGGTAGTCCAAATGCAAACTCCAATTTCTGGCTGCTGTCAGGTGGAGGACATGCCGGAGGAGTGATTTACAGTGCCTTAGACCCTTTCCCCTGATGTCTTCCACTGGACACTGAGACAAAAGTACTACTGACACCATGGAAAATCCTAAAAGTGATCACACATTCTGAATACTGTCTTGTCCATTTTCCAGTAAATTACAGGTTTTTCATGACCTCACTAAAGCCACTAAGATACACTTATGTATTTACTTGAGATAAAAACGGTCTAATTTAAAATACTAAGAGGCAGAACGTAGCTGTTACTTCTATGGCTATTCTGAAAACAAACAAAAAAAAATATTTGGAGCATCTACAAACACTGAGACTAAGTCCAATGCTTATTGTGAATGGTATTTCTATCAGAAAGGTGATAGGAATGCGTGTTACTAAAGACACTAATGTACTAACCCCAACAATGTTTCCTTAAAACAATGCATCAGGATCAGTTATATAGCAGGACTGTTAACTTCCGACTTTGGGTTGGGGTTTTTTGTTTGTTTTTGTTTGTGTGTGTGTGTGTTTTGCTTGTGTTGTTGGTTTGTTTTTTTTTGTTTTGTTTTGTTTGCTTTTTTAAAATATATAAAGTGTGATTTTGCTGTTTATCTGTGGTGAAACACCAATCAGTTTTGGTTGTAATTTAATTCAGTAATAATTGGTGATTATACTATGTAATATGACAGTATTATATTATGCAGTTATACTATGTAGTATACTAATGTAGTATACTAATAATCAGTAATTATTGTCAATAATTGATCACAAATCAGGTTTTTATTTCAATCTTGGTTCTTTAAAGTATCTGTCTTAGTGATTTCTTTTTGTTTCATGTCACATTGTATAACATTTCCAAGAAGTTATAATAACATTTTCCAACTAATTTAGCACAGGATTTAGTAAAAGCATATTCACACATTTTAGAAACAAAAATATGAGAGACATCTAGTTTCTCAAGAAAAACACAATCAAAGTAGTATTTTTAGGCAAAAGTAAAGCGTAAAAAAACCCCAAAAATGAAAATCATACTTTTATCTATCCCTATTAGTACTTTCAGATCTATATATAACACTCTTTCTGTCATTTCAGATGTATTTTACCTTCAGTTCAGTTCCAATGTTGGACATCTTGTCTCAAACAAATTGCTTTCTTGTCTCTTTGGTTTTTGTCCCTGTTGAAAACCTGATTTTGGTTTTCCAGTTGCACTTCCTTGATAAAATTCTGGCTATTGAAACAAAAGATACATCTACCTTTCCTGTTTTTTGTGTTATTAGTTCAGCAGCTTTTTCTAATTACTTAACTTTTTTCTCAACACATTGTTGCTTGAGCTGTGTGACCTAGGTAGTGGACATTGAATTGCCACTGAACAGAGGCTGTTCATTTGGCAGGTATTCTGGCAGGATCTTTTGGGAAGAAACTCAAACCATTTTCTGCCTCTGATATTTGTTACCTAATATCCAAATTCTGAATGCTGTGTTTTGTTATTAATCAATACGTTCTTGATTGATTTCTAGAGCCAGCAAATGCCCGTGGTTTTGTTTCTGTCAAAAAAGAAAAAAAAAAAAATCTGGATTACTGCAGACATAGTTCCAGGGATGTTCCTACAGGCAAACAGATTTACAGACTGGGCTGTAAATCTGCCCTGGCATCTGGCCTCTGAGAAGTTCCTGTGAACCCATTGAAACATGACCTTTATGTTCTCTCACATTTCCCTTTTGTACTGTTTGCCAACAACCTGATCAAATGATCCAATATATTGCTCCTTTTCAGGCTGTTATGTAAGACACATTTTTCCTTGGTACCTGTAGGACACTTTTGGTGAAAAATAAATGCAAAGTTTGGACCTTTGTTAATGCCAAATAATTCAGAGGGAATGCAGTTTTCATCCATGGTCTTCTTGCACTGGTAACAGTGATGCAATGGCTCTTTCTTCATATCCTCTTCATAATAAACATAAAATTTGTAAATCATAAATAAAGTGTACTTATTAAATATACAATCATTCCTAAAAGTCTATTTATTGTTGAAAGATTTAGTTGGTCAGATGGCAAAAGCTGTGCCATCCCTCACATGTTATAAATTGAAAGTGAGGTAGCAATTGCTAGAGCAGGAGATTGAAGGTCATTAAAAGTCCTTGCATATCTCAGTCCTGATCTATAAACACTGTAGTGCCTCTATCCAATATCTTTGGACAGCAGTTTCATTTGTACCCTTCAACTAAGGGTAGAAATGAAACTGCCAAACATAAGAACTCAGAAACAGGCCTGGTTACACTACAGATAAGAGTAGGAGAGTGGGAGTATACAGTTGTGTTATGGTTCCATGACAGAAAATACTGGTTTGCATACCATATTTTTAAAGCAGCTTAAAATGCTGGCAGGTACTTTTCATTAGACTGTACATGATTATCTAAGGATATGGAAGGGCTGAATGTCAAAAAAAGTATACATTCCTCTGGGGAAGACTTCAAAATGACAAACTGCACTGCATTCCTGTAATGATCAGCTCTCTTCCCTGTTAATCATTTAATAACATCTACTCTTATGAAACAGAACTATGAACTTGAAAAATGGTTTTGAAGAATGATCTAGGAGAGAAATAAGAATGATCACATATCAGGTTAGTGGAAACATATTCTGATTCTGACAATATTTTGATTTGATTTTAGTTTCAGTATAGAACTTTTTTCGTCACTAGATGTATAAGAACAAATTTGATGGTGTTTCATGTTGCTTCAGTGTCTCAGTGACAAAAACAGTGCCAAGAAGAGCAACCTGTCTCATCCCCAATTAATATTATTGAAAACATCTACATAAAGACATTTTTTTCTTCTGAACTCTCAATCTGTCATATT
>JAWWMO010000043.1:16277736-16381802 GCA_035047845.1 Dendrocincla fuliginosa
TTTTTTTTTGTTTGGTTTTTTGGTTTTTTTTTTTTTTTTGTTTTTTTTTTGTTTTTTGTGGGTTTTTTTGTTTTTTTTTGTTTTTTTTGTTTTTTTTTTTTTAAATAGAGAACTACTCTAAAATTAAACTATATAAGAAACTGTGCATTTTTGTTGTTTTATAATTCTGGACCCAAACCTCAGACTAGAACTATGTAGGAATACACAGCAAACTAGTATGCTAATTAACTGCAATTAAATGTAATGCAATTTAATTAAACGTAATTAAATCAAATGCACCCATTACTATTTAGACTATGTAATGAGAACAATACTTGTAAACAAACTCTTGTTTCTACAGAGAAAAGTAAGTAAACATTAAGAAAGCTCTTTTGTCTGTTCTTTTGCCAAATCTATTAGCATCAAATTGTTGTTTCCTAAATAAGGTCATTTTCCACAGCAATAGGCCTAAGGCTTTATTCACCTCAAAGTTTACATTTGTGGTTTCATGGCTTAGAGACTTCATTATCTAGAATCTAAATGAAAATTTCAGTACCAATCAGAGAGATGCGAAGATGAAGTTTTTTTCCCCTTCACATAAAAATTGTTTTTTATTTAATAAAGCAAGAAGATTTTATATCACATTTAACTGTTTATATATCTACCTAGTCTCAGAGATCAAAGCCACTGATGGCACTCTTTGCAAGGAGAAGTTGCCCTTTCTGAGATCAAACTCTGGATGTGAAAAAGGAGCCATTGGTATAAAACGTACCTATAACAGAAGCTTTTGAAGCTTTTTTGACGCTTTCTGGCAGTAATTTTTTATAGGCATTTAAAGTTCTGTACTCTTTTTTTTTTTTTTTTGATAGAATTGTATTTTGTAATGAAACAAAAGAGGTAGAGTAGGTTTCAAACAAAACGTAGACCACATACTACACATCTACAAGATGTTTAGGGAACATTTTTCTTTTTAACATCCATCTTTGTTAAATGCAGTTAGTTTCTCTTACAGTTCGTACTTCTCAGAGCAGTACATTCATTGCAACATGCTATAAACACCAGATTGTGCTATATCTTAGTTAGCTTATAAATAGAAAATCTCTCAGGTATGAGAAAACACTCAGTCATGTTCTGTGCTGCATTCATCAAACCCTAACTTGACCAGGTAGATTTTCAGGTCCTGCTCACAGTAGATCTGTGCAGACTAGCCACCTATGGAACTTTAGTGCACACAGGAAGTTCCATGTTTCCATAGTTACCACATTTGCAAGACCAATGCTACTTGGTATAATGCTAACTCAATAGATCTACGAGTGGTATCCTCTTAGGTGGTCATGGAATTCACAAAATGTCAACCTTTACCCACTAGACCCTATCAAATCAAACCTAAAGAAATCAACTTTCAAAAATACAATTTTAATAAATGACAAAATCTCATGCCCTGCAATAAGAAATCCTGTCCTGAAAAATGGAGAAATGCCAGAGATTTAGAGAAGTTTATTAAAGAACTTCACTGCAGATTTCTCATGGATATGGTTTAGAAAGGGGCAAGGACTGTGTTCGATTTAATTTCATATGTTGCATTTGGCAGTGAAAAGTTGTCTGGCAGTGAGGGTCTGTTGCTATGGTGAAGTTGTGGGAGCTCCAACATCCCCCCTTGTCAACTGAGAGTCTTACAACAGCTCTGTGTGAACAAGCATGTCCCAAACAGCTGCTCTTGCTACTTGCTTAGGCTTCTCAATAAAAGTTTTGGCTGGTAAGTTAGACTTTCTCATCCTAAAGCATGTATGTATCACTGTAGTAAAAATGTAGTGTGGTTCTGTTGATTCTGCTCCACAAATCTGATGTGCTCTCTGAGAGAACATCTGATTCATAAGATATGTCTTTTGATAGCTGGCTAATAGTAATTCAGCATAAAAGCCAAATCCCGTAAATTCTGTGGAGCAGTAGATATGAGTGACCCTAACGAAGAGTGCCCAGGACTCTGACTGATGGGACATTGAAGGAGTTGTCTTGAGCTTCATCTGGAACTGTGTAACTGATAAGAAAGAGAGGGATCAGAATTATTGTGGGGCGCATGGGAAACAGCAAACTTAGTAGGGGATATTGGTGGGGCTTTGTGGGATTTTTTAAAAAACTTTCACTGGTAAAAGGGATGTTCTAAAGGGATTTTGTGAATCAGTGAAACTTATTACAGAACAATCTGTAAAGAAATACTGCTCACTGTGTTCCAGTGTTCGTCTCTCTCCATTCTATGACAGATCTGGAATTGCTTATAAGAGGAGCAGGTGCTAGATGGTGCAGTATCCTGTGCTAAAATATTTAACTTTTTTTGTATCTTGAATTCTGCATCTGGAGTGATATCTATACAGCCAGCATGTAACAATGGCATAATTTTCTAGAAACAGTATGTTCATTGTTTAAATTGAACAAAATATATGAAGGAGGATCCATCTACTCTTAACTTTAGGCATTTAATCCACTTAAAGATAGGAAGAGAGACAAAAAATCTGGCCTTAAACATTTGCCTAGAGCAGTCAACATCTCTTGTCTTTGTAAGTGTCTTTGTCCTTTGATTGTAGAAAAAGACTACAGAACAGCCCATAACCAAACCAAAATTCTACCATATTAAAAGCACTTCTAAAAAATATAGGAAATGAAGATAAATATTAGCCAGAGCTGGAAAAAGGGTAATAGGGGTGAAGCTTATATTAGAGAAAAAAGAAAAGCCATTTACTAAATGTGAGGACCTTTCTTCAGGATAGGGGAGAGAGTGTCAAAAATATGTTGAGGTCTATAAGGCCCCAGCCTTGAGTCATTAATTAATTTGAGTCAGAATTAATAGTTAATAGCAGAAGCTTTCCTTAGACTATTCAAGCAATGCCTCAAGTACACAAATATTTATGTTGTTTCTAAAATGTATCAGTTTCACATATGCTTATTAAAATGTATATATTATTTCCAAAGGACCATTATTATATCATTTTTCAGCAAAAGTTCTAATAGTGTTCAGTGTCTGTGGTGTTTTTCCCTTCTTTTTTGAATTTAATCTTTCATTATTTATCTTACATTCTGTCATAAATGAAACAAGTTCACACTTGTTGTCTCTTAATAGGAAAAAAATGTATTGTTTCTTTTCAGTTTGGCTCCTTGTAACTTACTCAGTGTTTAATCCATAAGTAGAACTGAATTTTTTGTTACTGTTTGAAGTAAGAAATCAGTCGTGTAAATGGTAACTTCCCTGCTGCAGTTACAAGAAACTGGAAATATTTGAAAGGAAAAATTAAGATCAACTTCTTCATTCAATAGTAATATTTCCTGTGTAGTGTATGAAACAGATATCTTTTCTGTGGGATCCTCTCTCACAGCTGCACAAAAAAATGATTGACTGAAAGTAGAAAACTCATTTTTCAAAATATGACTTCATGACAAAGAGATTATTTTGGGGACAAAGAATTAATATGGCATGATAAAATCATATGTAATATAGGGTGAGTAGTAGTAACTGTTCACTGTCTTCTAGTGTAAGCCCTAAGTAACATCAACAATATTTGCCAGTTATCACATTAAAAAGGAACAAAAGAAGATGGTGTCGCACATGACTGGTAGAATTGTGGAGCTAAGGGAATTTTATTTTTCCTGTTAAGTGCAAACAGTGCAAGGGAAACTTGAAAGAGAAATAAAGAGAAACTCAGTAAGGATTAGTATTTTGAAAACTGGACACCTCAGAAGATTCCAAGAGTGAGAAATAGCAAGGAAATGGGAGAGTAGTCACCGGACTCTTATTAGTGTCATGTTCTTGCTCTTTCAAGAAAAACCTTGGACCAATACTTGAGACTATTTAACTTAGACCAAAATTTGGGCCCTTAATCTGACCTATTAAATCTAATGAGTTTGTAATTTATTAAAAAATGCAGAGTTACAATGATGAAGCTATAGTACCTCTGAATCATCCATTACAGTTAAACTCCAATATATTGTATTAAACTTAAGTGAGTATAGACATATGTAATCTGAACCTCTTTCCAAAATCATTTTTACACAGCTATATATAAGGACTGAGATGCTGTTCTATATATTTAGTAATAAATTAACATTTGTATTTCTTGGAAATGTTACAAAACCCCCCTTTTATTCATGCAAGTATAGAATTGATTTTAATAGAACTAGAAACACTCAAGCTCACAATGGAAGCCAATGGAGATGTCATGGTAGAATCAGACCAAATAGGTGGTTTTATTTCAACAAAGGAAGCAGACAAGAAGAACCATTCAATGTTGGAGTTATTTTCTAAACAGCTAATGAGACCTAAAATCTTAGCTGTGGAACTTATAGCACATATTCACTGTCATCAGCTGAGCTATTCTAATACTCATAGAATCAAACAATCTGGCCTCATATCTCTACTACCACCTGTTTTTGACATGAAGCTGAATCAGCTCCATGAACTTAAATTGTTTTTTTTTAAACATTATTTTCATAACATGTGACAAATTATAAATACTCAAAAATCCTGGAACGGCAAAGTAATACATGGAAAACACAGAAATAACCCACACTGATTTTGTTTGTAACAACATGTAAAGTATTTTATACAGGGAATTTTGTTTCACAAGATATTTAAAAAATCATAACATATTTCCTATTTCATTATTTCATTTAATTTTTCTATTTAAAAGTGATAGTTAGAATGTATGTAGAAACTTCTGTATGTTTTAAAGGATTTACCAACATGAAAGAGGTAATGCAGATATTACTGCAACTATTCGTCTTTGTATAGAAGCCCTTGAATTGCACAACAATTTGTAAAACTAGACTGTAGACAACCTAATTTATAGCTCTTT
Organism: Dendrocincla fuliginosa; assembly: GCA_035047845.1. Classification (NCBI taxonomy): domain Eukaryota; kingdom Metazoa; phylum Chordata; class Aves; order Passeriformes; family Dendrocolaptidae; genus Dendrocincla; species Dendrocincla fuliginosa. The sequence goes on from JAWWMO010000043.1 coordinate 16,282,560, forward strand.
CACAAAAGTGAAAATTCAGTATTCTATTTTTTAAATAGGAATGGAGAAAAAAGAGATCTATGGTCTTTAATTTGTAGTTAAAAATGTCTGGTTTCAAAACGATTCTTCTGACATTTAAATTGGCTGTGGAGAGTTTATTTAATTGAAGGGCCATTGCAAAACTAATTGAATATGTGTTCCATTAAAAAAATAGTGCAATTAATCTGGCTATGTCTATTCATAAATAAGCTGTGAGAAAAGTTTTTTGACCCATTTCTCTTTCACTTCACAGGCACATGCTTTAGAGTGGCTTTGGGATAATTGTTTTACAGGAAAAGTTCTGGTGAAGAGCTACAAACAAAAAAATAAAAAATGTTTTAGGAATGTCTAAATGAATCAGGGGAGATACAAAGACAGAAATAGATTGTACTATCAGTATCTAGAAGCAAATCTAGCTCTTCCCTCACAGGTGCTGTATGTTTGTCTTTTATTACTTATATTGCTGTTATCAAGTGCTAGTTAAATATGTGTTTTGCTTTCCAGTCAAGCGAAGTTTTTCCTGGTAGTTGGTAGACTTGCTATATTTTTATCCTAGAAGCTCCATCTTTATAGCAAAATTCTTACTCTAAATATGCAGGCTGTTCTCTCTCCCTCTTGGCTACAAAGGAGCTTAAGATAACTAAGATAATCTCAGTTGTCAAATTTCAAAATATTGAAATATGAGATTAATCCCTCAGAAAGATCTGAGCTAATACTATGTCTGCCTTCTGACAGTTAGGCAGCAGTATAGGAATCTTTAGTTTTCAGTGTATTTCTTAAAATGTTGTTGTATTTCTTGAATTTTGTTGATTCCTATACAGTTATTTAAAAGATAAATAAATAATTATTTAAAAGATATATAACTTTACCCTCCAAGGGTAAAGTGCTACATTAGATGTATCTTAAGGAAAACATTTTCCTCTGAAAATTATGTTCTTGGGTTCAGAAAAAATTTAAGATGTCTGCATGCTAATTATAGTTTAGCCATAAATAAAAAAGAATTACACACACACACACACACACACACACATGCATCCTGTTTCAGTTTTGTGACAAATTTATCCCAAATTCTAATTAAAAAAGCATTTTGTATGTAAAATTGGAAAGAGAAATCAAAACATTTTCCTTTCTTCTACTGTCTTATCAGTACTTACAAGCATAGAAGAATAGCTCCTAACTTTCATCTCTCAGTTTGCAGGACCAAATGTCTGTTTTTTATCTGTTTTAGGCTGATCATGAAAAAAGACTTTTGAAGGCCATGTGACTAATATAGCGTACAAAGACCCCTTCTGCAAATGTAGGAGACCATAGAACACTCAAAAGGACTCCTTTGTGTTCCACAGGGGACTGTGTTTTCTGACCTTTTTTCCTAGTATTGGATTCGACTGCAAAAACAATCAAAAATTGTGACAAAAAACCCATCAAAATTGTGACATATAGTGATTTTTCATATAGGATCCATAGAACATTGCTTATTTTTATAAGTTAAATGACAGCATCAAGTTTTTCAGTAGTAAAAAGAAAAATAAAATTTAACTAGGAGGTATAAGATTTATTGCTTTTAATGTTTCCTGCTTGTTATAAGTAAAGTTCATATTAACCAAATTAATAATGTATGATTTTCTCACACAGTTGTGCATGAAGCAGTTTTTCAGCCCTGCAATTATTAAGATTCAGTTGAGGATTTATTGATGGTGTATTGTTTTGGTTTTTTTTTTCCCTTTTCAACTGCCCAATGAACTCTGTTTATATAGAAATATTTTCTTTTAATTCAAATCTTGTTCTTTTTATTGTCTAATTTTATTATATTTACAATTGCAAAGGATAAAAATTTAAAAATTTAGAAAGCACATGTACCATTGAAACAGTTGGGTAAAAAGAGCAATGAAGTGATATTTTAATGATACCAAATTTCTTTTTAAGCAAAGATCCTTTTTAGAATAAATTCTAGTTTAGATAGGTCCATCACTGGTGAGGAAAACACATGTGTTTGGTGGTTTTTGTTTACTTTATTTTCCAGAAAATTTTCCAAATGTTTTATTTACGAATTTGTATTTCCACATATGCTAGAAATAAGCCTTCAAAACTAACTCTAAATTTGCATCCTAGTTGTCTCATTTCTTGTTTTGTTTTTAAATTAATGAATATTGAGCTGTTTTAGCTAGTACCTTGAAAAAAAGAATCCTTTCTCTTTACAGCTTCATTATATTTTTCTTACATAAACAGCACAATGAAAAGATTTTGTGAACTTGATGTTGGCCTCCAAGTATTTAGTTTGCACTATTTGAAACTGTAAACTAAATTATTTTTGAGGAGATTTAAAATGGGTATCATCTACATATAAATTGGTTTTAGAACCAAAGGGGGCCTGCAGTCAGTATATATTACAAGATTCTATCACATTGTCTAATGGATTAGATTTTATTAAGTACTATAAAACAGCGTGAGATGTTCTCAATAGAAAGCAAATTGAATTGAAACAGATAATTAATTACTGCAACTTTTATTTTTTCAACAGTGTAGACACAAATGCATTTGTTATATATATATATAGTATATCCCTTCATAAACCTGTCAAAATAAACTTTTTCCTACTTAAAACAATAAATATGCTTTTCACTCAAGGTTTTAACATTTAAAATACAAGTTATTTTGTAGACACAGAATCACTTTGGCCTGTTGAAACTAATGGACTCCTTAACAATATCCATATTAAAATGCTTCCTTATAGTTAATAAATCCATCACAAATATATATCCTATAGAGTCCTTAAACACCACCTAACTAGATCCTAGTCAGTAATGTCCAGTGTACAGAAAAATAGTGTTACTAAAACCAGCCAGCACTGTATGCTGAGAATTCTTGGTGAAGGATCAACTCAGACCTATTCTATTGATATCAAAACTGCTGTAAAGTTTCATATCTAGCAAAGTTTTTGTTTAAAAACCTTTCGAAAGAAGATTCCTAAACTCTACTTAGTACTAATCCACACCATCTCTAAAAAATGAGTCTGAAAACTACAGGACAACTAACTTGTAGCCAAAATTGTTTGTGAGAGAACTTTCTAATGAGATTGCAAGCTATTGAAAAGTTCAGCACTTGAAATATGAGATTCTTACAACTTAGTGTATTCAAACCATATATAAGGTCATGGTTTTCCACTTGCCATATTTAAAGCAATCCCTTTCTCTACCATCCATCCAATGGAACAGGATCTCTCCATCACTTGTAACCATCTGTCTATGGGGTTTTCTACAAGAATCATTTAATAAATACCAATATCCTGTTGACTTTTGTCTTCTTTGGAAAATTATGTTCACATGCTGCTGCAGTCTCAGCTGAAAGTACTTTGCTTCCTAACTTAGCCCATTAGGTTTGTATATTTTAAAAATTATGTGCTACTGAAGTCACAATCCACTGCTGCTCAGTCCAGGTTTTTTGCAGTGTCTTTGTTACAGAAGTTCCCCGTGGAATTAAGAATAAGTGATCAAGACAAATTTTGGTTAAGGAAGATTGTTTTCTTTTCTTCCAAAAAGAGAGGGCAAAACAGAAGCTTGTTTTTCAAATGGGAAAAAAAAAAAGAAACAAACAAGGAAACAACAAAAACACATAATGACTTTAGATAAGGTTGATCTAAACCCAGTATTTCAGATGCATTTCAACTGTTTTGTTTCACTGGATTTATTCATGCAATAATTTGAGAGAACAACTTATTATATCCGTGAGAAGGGAGTCTAACAGTCGGTAATAGAAATTTTAAACTAAACATTTTCATCCATTTTTTTTGAACGAGAAAAGATAAGTTCTAAAATACATATTTAACATGACCATGTATTCAATCATATAACCAAGCGGAAAAGTTAGAAACTGAAAAAGGACAAGTTAAATTCCTGTTTCTTACAAAATACAGTGAAATATATAAATAATAATGATTATAATTTTCTGGAGCAATATAAAAATCACTTTCAGAATCTCTCCAGTCTTGCAAAAGTGAAACTTACCATGGTTTTCTCTGCATATATTAATTTAAAAGTATGTAATTTATTTTACCCTTACAATACCTTTCCTAATATGACAAATAGGGAGTCCCTCTTTACTCAGTACTGGTGAGTATCTCAAGTGCTAAGTCCAGTTCTGGGCCCTTCACTTCAAGAAAGACACTGAAGTTCTGGAGTGAGTGTGGAGCAGAGCAAAGAAGCCGGTGAAGGGGCTAGAGTGAGTTTTATGAGGAGTGGCTGAGGGAGTTGGGGTTGTTTAGCCTGGAGAAAAGGAGGCTCAGGGGGGACTTTTGCTCTCTACAACAACCTGAAAGGAGGTTGTAACAAAGGTGAGGATTGGCCTCTTCTGCCAGGCAACTAGTGACAGGATGAGAGAATCTCAAACTGTGCCAGTAGAAGTTCAGGTTGGACATCAGGAAGAATTTTTTCACAGAAAGGGTTGTTAAGCATCATAACAGACTGCCCAGAGAGTTGGTGGATTCAGCAACCCTAGAATGTTCAAGGCTGGACATGGAACTTAGTGCCATGGTCTAGTTGATAAGCTGGTAATTAGTCACAGGTTAGACTCAATGATCTAGGAGGTCTTTTCTGAACGTAATGATTCCACGATTCTATGATTCCTATGAGAGCTATAGTCTTTTAAAAACATGCTTTCTGATTACACCTGCAATGAGAAATACTTATACTGTCAAATAGAAGAAAGACAAAGAAAGGAATAAAAGGCTAATTTCTTTTCATCCTGCCTGGGCAGTGGGACTATGAATATCTTGAGTCTGACCTTGGTCTTTCTTGGGTCCATTCATGTTATTGAGTGGCAGAATTAGATTTTTTTTTTCAAAATATTGCAGTGAGACATGATTATTAACTTGACAATTCAGCTTAATCATGCTCATAAACTATTTCAGAAACATCTAGGTCTAGGAAGGGGATATTTCTTAGTCGTTTAGGTAAAAAATTCAAATTTACAAACCCTACATGCAGATTGCTTAACACTTAGGACTATGTTAACTGGGTATTTGCCTTAAATCTGATGGTTAAATTCAGCATGCTTACAAGATTTCTTGTGGGTTCTTTCTCTTCCTTGTGTGAGAGTTTTTAAATCAGCATCAGTTTCAAATGAACTGATATGAACTACTACAGTTATGATAAACAACAGCAGTTATGATTCCTACCTCTTTGTTCCTCTTTTCTTTTGCATGATTTGTTCCTTACTATTTCTATACCCCATTAGCAAAAGCAAAACAAAATCACATTCTGTTAAACCCAGCTGTTATAACTGAAATGCCACAAATAGAAAATCTCAAACACGGGTAAATGATTTGCCATTTGCTGTAAAAGAAATTGCCTTAGAAATTGGCATAGAATTTTCCTTCCTCAGGCACGGTCTCCTCTCATTGGAATACCATGTACTATTGACATTCAAATATAGATTGAAAAATGTAGGTTTTCCCTATATCAGCTTTGAAAGTCAACTATTTCCACAGTGATAATTGAAGTCCCTTATTTGGATGGAAAATTCTGAGACCTTTTATGTTATAACAAAATGAGCTGGAGCATAAAGAAAACAACTTATTCTTTTTCAACCCAAAACCATTTTTTATTTTTCTTAGAAACTGTTATGTGTCTGTGAATAATATGTGTGACCTTGGCAAAGCTTTATTGTCTTTTTACTCTAAATCAGCAAAGTCAGGAGGTGGTTAACATTCTTTGAGTCAAATCTGTTCATCATACACATTCTTTATACATTTTGCTATAAAATAGTAGCAGCATTTATGAGTATCTTATAAAGTTTTATACCAACATCTTAAATATAGCATTCATATTTTCCTGCAATTGACTTTTTCTCTATTTGTATTAGAGAGTATATATAAAAATATACACAGCCAAAAATATGCAGGGACGATAATAAAACAGGAAATACGATGAGGAAAAATTGCATGGAAGTTTCATAACATATTTGAAAACTAAGAGAATGGTGGCACAAGGCAACTTAAAATGTGGAGAAAGAAAGTGGTTTTCACTGAATGTTCATGATATCATGATCTTTTCTATAGCTTTAAGAGGCTCTCATCTTATTTTAACACTGAGTTGTGAAAGGTGCTCTAAATTCATAGAATAAATACGCTCCTGTAAGGATTGGTCCTCAGCAGTTGGAGGCAGTTTATAATGTTTTCTCATGTAAACTAGGAGACAATCAGGAATAAATTTCAGAGTCTTAAATAAAATAGTTATAAAGTAGATCCTTTATCTCACTTGTTCTAAAACACTTTAGTGGTAGGTTAGAACTCTGTGGGCACCTAGATGACTAACTTCTTTTACCATGATCTATGTTTTATCAAATTACAAAAAGTTTGAAAATTTTTACAGTTTTAAATTATTAATTTTTCATTATTCATTATTAGTGAATAGTTCTTAATTTGCACATTATTTGGAATAACACATTGCTAATAGGGAAATGCTGAAGATCTCCACTGTATGTACTTTGGGCTTCAGCCCTTGTTGATTTTCAGTATAAGAAAAGATGTTAGTTTCACATCAGTTTAATTTTTCACTGTTTTTTCAATAATTTCCTTGTAGCCAAATTAAGATTTTACTTTTGGAGAAGAGATGATGAAATCAGAAATACAGCCCCAGCTAACTTGTTTCTTATGGAAACATGTAATCTGCATGAATTATGTATCACATTCATGGTACTCTGTGAGACAGTTTTCCCCTAAGCACTGAGAAAATTCAGGATGAGCTTTTTAAGATTTCATCATTGGAAATCTTGTAAACAAACCAAATAGCATGACAGTGCTTATCAGAACCTAGTGCTGCATACAGGGAAAGTATATTACACGTATAGTAGTAAACAATACAGAAAAGAGCCTCTTCTCTAGTGCTTACTCCAGCTGTCAGACTATAGTCACTGGCTGTGGCTATAGGGTTAAACTGACCCAGCCTCTGAAATGAGACAATGTTCATTCCCTTTAGGAATGATCCCTGACCTGCATTAACCCCTCTAACTTGCCCATGATTTCTCTGGGTGTGTTCCATCTGGCAGTGCCCACAACCATGCCGGATTTCTATTCTTACACCTGCAACAAATGTTTAGCCATTTGTTTAGCTGTGCAGTGGTGCCCCAGCCCTGCCATTGCTTAGGGCACTGCTCTAGACATAGCTGCAGGTATTTGCTCAAACAAATAAAGCTGCATTGTAAAAAATGCCACGTGAAAGGGATAACAGCTTAGGACAGCTTTCTGTGAGAGCATGAGTCACAAGGCACTTCAGGGACTTAGGCACAGTGCAATCCTACTTGCTTTTAGAGGTTTGATGTCATACCACCGAAAATGAGTTGATCAAGAAACATGATCAAGTGTTTTACCTGTTTAATTTCAGTTAAATCATCAATCATGATGCACTGATTTATTCTTTCTTATTTATTTTTGAAACTTTATTATTGCTTTGTTTCTCTCTTCTTTTACCCTTTCTTACTCTTTTTGATCCCTTCCTGCATGTGATTACTGACTGATCATTAATATAGATTGGCCATTTTTGGCACTGTGCCTTTCACTCAAGCATATGTTTAAGAGAGAAAAAAAAATCTGTTTTTAGACAACTGGCTACCAAAATGACCATGTGGGCCTTTATTTTGAAGGCTTATTAAAAAAAGAATCCCTTTTCCCCTGCAAAACTGAAAAGCAAGCCTCTTACTTATTATACCAAACTGAAATATAAGAAAATTATTGCAATAATTACAAACCTTGTGATGACCTTTTTCTGAAATGTGAGATGTTGCTGTATTTAAAAAAGGATAGCGTAGTTAAATGTTGAATAAAGTATGAGAACCTTTTTCTCATGTTTCCGTACCTACCTGATATAAGAAAAATAAAAAGGGACTTTTTTTTCCTTTGTAAGTAATATTTGTGACTGAGATGATAACACTCAGCATGAGAAATTGAGTACAAGGTTTTATATTATTTTGACCTTTATATATGATCTCTGAATAAAACACTGTAATAATGCATCTCTCAAATCTGAGAAGTGATTGTATCCTCACATGAGAAATTGTTTTGAGCAACATATGACTGAAATTACATTATAAAATTATGGTCTTCTCATAATCCTTAGATCTACAGATTTTTAAAATAATGCAAAAATTCAGGGTAAAAATTAGGTAAAGTTTATATCCTCAAAAACCCCTTTATACTAAAAGTTGTGATGCAAGTGAGAGCTTTAACCATAGCATATGATAAGGGTCTGCAATTTTATGTCTTGATATAAGCATTCAGATAAAATCTTGGTCAAACATTTGTAAAGATTAATTTGTTAAGATTAATTTCTTGTGTGTTTCAAGTAAGATTTTTGTTTGTTTGTTTGTTTGTTTTCTCATTTTCCTCCTCTGTTGGCTAACATCAAGCAGGAAGTGAACTCGAATTTTTGCACACGGGAAGCAAATTGACTGCACAAAATTTTGCTTTGCTAAATGTTTTAGTGTCACTGTTCTTCAAAGGATATTAAGTGAAGTTCAAATCGTTACAGGTGCTTTTAGGACAAAGTAATATGTCTCTGTGGCATTGGTAGTTGTAGAACTGTCTTCCCTTCTTGCAATAATATGTTTAATTATCATTATATGTTTAACATGTGAGAAAATAACAAAAAAAAAAAAAGAAAGAAAACTACAACCCCACACAACATAAGCAACCTGTGTACTAATGGTGAGAGGTGAATTATGTGATCTTGTCCTTCTGATACCTAAAGAGACAGGAAAGGTTGGACTGCAATTTTCTTCATGATATTCTTCCTGCATCTGATTTAACATGACTAGGAATTCAATTGATTGTAATTCATGAAGGTGATGACTCTTGAATATGGTAATGATGATTTAAATCCCATTGTAAACTGTTCTTTTTTTCTCATAATTTTGGACTGCTTATTCTTGCATTTAACTTGCATAGAAAAAATTACATTTCCTTTCTGGTTAAAATTCTAGTTTTATTCTGTCAACACATCACATACATTTTAAAATTCTAGTATACAGGTAATATTTCCAACAGAACAATTTTTACTTTGTAGACAATTACAAAACATGATGAAATGCCATTGAATTTAACAAATCACAGCTTCAGATTTGAGTTCTGTTTTATTTGATGTGATTAAAGATAGAATTCGGAAAAAAAAAAAGTATTTTGACTTGCTAAATTTCTTTCCACATAAATAATCAAGTGATACAGATTAATAAATTATATGCGTTGGTAACAGTATGCATTTTTTCCCCATCATACATATAGCTCTAATTAGCATAAAAAATGTGTCACAGTGAAAACTTGAAATGTGTAACAAATTAGAAGTTTATTTCTATATTCAACTAAATGAACATAATTCTCTAATTTGTTCTCAACATGGATTTTAATTTAGTAATAAGATTATGTTCAGTCTATATTGGTGGAGAATTTGTGGGAGTTTTGAACAACCTAAAATATTCTATAATTTGTTTTGAAGAAGAAGGTAAGAAGTGACTGGCATTTTACATGTGTTTATTACATTATGTTAGTCTTTAGATCAGCAGAACCAATACCATGTGCAACATTCACAGTCACAGTTACAGTTAAGCGTATCTTATTTGAGGTTTATTAGTTGTCAAATCCAGCTGGAAAGAGTGATAGCACCCATACAAGTATTGTCTCACTGATAGTTGTGCCAACTCTAATTGGCACTCTAATATATTGAGATGTTTGGGAGCAGCGATTGCTTCCCATAGACTGTTTCCTCCTGAACTCTTCACTTGAATGAAATATTGTTAGAGTTTCAAACCTCAGTTTGGAATTCCTTCCAAAAAGCTTGGAGCCAACACCTTAGTGTTGGTAAAGACGCTTAACAAAGGACACAATGGATGTGCATATCCTGGTGTTATCTGCCTCAGGCACAGCCTTTTGTTCTGCTCTCTCTCCCCAGTCTGGGAGGGGGAGGGAAGACAGGGTCAGGTGGGGGAAGGGGTTGGTGTTTCTGACTTTCTGTCTAGGTCAGGAGCTCAGCGGCTTGGCAGAGTGAGAAGGACGGGGGACACACACTCCGCTCCCAGCATCACTGGATACTGGATTGTGTTACTTTTTTCCCTTCTCCAACTCGACCGTTTTCATCTGTGAGTGATTATAAACACCACAAAGATTGCCATGAGGAAAAGAGGAGGGAGAAAGCCCCAGTTTTCCTGCCCCTGCAGAGACAGGATTGTTGCTGCTTTGCTTTCCCATCTTCTCACGGGAACTGACCTGGGAACTGCCTGCCATCACCCTGAGGGAGAGCCCAGCCGGCCATCGCCACCTGCTGCCTGTAGATATAATTGCACCCCCCCCTCTTTGGTTTTGGGGGGGTGCAGCCAAAAGACCCTTTAATTGCCTCTTTTGTCATTTTGGGGGGAGGGATTTATTACAAACTGTTGTTTAATTCTTTTCTGGATATATATATATATATATATATATGTTAAGAACTGTTATCCTTTTATTTATATATACTTTTCCTAATTAAAGTTCTGTTTTCTAAATTTAAAGGAGAGGGATTATTTCTTGCCCAACATAGATATCTTAGTTCTCCCCCTGAACTAAGACAGTTGTATTTTTACTTAAGGTAAAAAAAACCAAGTCACAGCCAAAGTAAGAAACCACACGTAATTCCCCAGATAATTGACTCATTTTAGGAGTCTGATTCAGTGCCCAAAAAATGATTCAAAGGTTTTCTTCAGTTCCAGGTAGTTTTGGTAAGGTCTAGCATGACCAATCTGTGCCTACTATCAGGTAAAAACAGTCCAGCATGTGATTAGCACGAAGAAGGTAGGAATTATTATTCCATTTCAATACTATTTTTGATATGGGTGGCTCCAACCAACAGAAAATAGACAACACTTCTATGCCTAGTTTTTTCTTCTCATTTATCTCAAGACAAAGGTCTTTCAACTCTGGTTTGATTTCTGATAGAGCTGCGTCTGCAACTTGCAAAGTTGAAATGACCTAGCTTTGGAATAGTGACAATTGAAGTTGTACTGAATTTGGAATAGATCTCTGGAGGCCACCTGGTAACAGCATTCTCCCCTGAGCCTCACGCTCTAAAGCAAAGGCCAACAGCATTGCATTTAGATAGTTCATGAGAGGCCACACTGCCCACTTCATACAGTCTGTTTCTTAGAGAACTTAGTATTTATATCCCTCCTCAAATGAAGAGATACAAAATCAGACCTGTCCCAAAGATATCAGCTGTCAAAAAAATTGTAACATCTTCCATATCTGAAGTTGAGCAACAATACAATAAACTTTAGAAGAATCTTGAACTTAGAGGAAGATAAAAGAAGGACTCATGTGATCACATCCAGTGGAGGAAGATCTTCTAGCTTCACTTCTCAAAGCTCTTTATTCTAGGCAGATAAAATAAGAATAATTCTGAGAACCCAGCTGAAAGCCAAGAAGGCACCTTTTCAGCTAAATGCCATATCAGCTTGCTTTTCTGAGTTCCAATTTGTACCATATACTGAATGAATATCTTCAGTAAAATGAATATGGTTTGAAATTTATTCTCAATAATTTTTTGTATCTATTTATTTATAAAATCTAACATGATGATGAACCACAACTAGCCTAAAGAGGCTAGTTGTAAAAGCAAAAGGCAGAGGAAAAAAAACCCAAACAAACAAACAAACAAAACTAAACAAAACCTCGTGTTGGCTTCTTTGAAATGTTTCATGGTGGACCTTATTTAGGAAAGCTGTGTGTTATTCGCAGGCTTTCAACCATAGTAACACAAGTCCCTCTCTGAGGTAAATGACACAGCAACAAACTATATGACTACTTCAGAAAGTCAGGATGACATTGCTCTTGTTCATGCTCAGATGCTGTCAAACACATCAAATGAAACAAATTCTTCTGCAGCATAATCCATAAGTGATAAATATTTATTCATATTTTACATTCAGTGATATTCAATTAGAACAATTTTTGTGTTAATGATGCTTAGTAGTAAAGCAAACAGAATGCTTATACATCTATGATAATTGTGCATTACTCAAATTAAATGATATTAAAAAAATAAAAGCAAACATCAAAACCACAAACAGAATAAAACTGTCTCAAAACTCAAAAATTGCTGTAGCAATATGAGAAGCACTTTAATATTCCAGAGAGTAATTAGAGCAAAGAGGCATAATTTGTTACTGTGTAGAGAATGAAACCATTTGATTTGGTATTAGGTGATTCTTCCTACTTGCATTCAGTTAGAAGACACTGTTCTACTGAAGCACATAGGAGACTCAAAATACTTTGGGGAAAAAGAGAAGGAAAAAAAAAGAGAGAGAGGGAGAGAGAGAAAAAAAAAATAACCAACAGGTGTCATAACTGAATTTTGAGTCAAATTTCACAGATGTATTCATACATAATTTTGCACTCCATTTTCTTTGGTAGTGTGTTGCTCTGTTCTTCCATGGCAATTCTTACATTCTTATGTGGAGCACTGAAAGGAATTTTATAAGAGTGAAACCTAATGCAGGAAACTAAATTATACTCTAGCCTTGCATTACAGTGTCAAATGCTGATAATGTGAATTGCTATAAAATGTTATTTACACCAGCACTACTCCTTCCTAAAAAATTTTGCACATAATACCTCTTTCATAACAAATTTGCTTTTTGGCAGTGCAGGTTTTGAATAGCAAATTATCTTGCAGACAGTCATGTGTTTTCTTGCCAGTGTTAATTCCGGTGAGTCTTGCACACTTCTGCATTTCAGGCCCAATTCTATTCTGGGAGCTTTCCTGACAATGAAAGTCTTTGGACTTTAATGAAATTCCTTCTGAGCTTACACTTTCTCATAGAAGGAAGAATTAAGATCTTCTAATGGTTTCCTGAACACCATCTGCTTGATAAGATTTGTGGTCTGTGATAAATGTTTGAGATGAGAACTGAGGGGCTGTCAAGAGTCTGAAATCTTTAATGCATCCTTGTTGAATGGGAGTGAATTCTGTAGTATTTCTGCTGACTAATCAGAGAATGGATATTTTTAACTCACAGCAATGCTTTTAGAAGTGTTTATTGCTATAGCAGTAAATGAAAACATAGTTATAATTGTAATTAATGGAATAAAAATAAGCACCTTAATTATTGTTTATATATACAGTATGGTCAATACAAAAATAAATGAAAAAAAACAAAACCAAAACAAACAGCAAAAACATAGCTGAAAACTTCATTTCGAGTTATTTCCCTTTATCTTGACTGACTTTGAGGGCTTTTTTCTGTTAGACACAAACCAAAATCCAACCTCAACTTATTATTTAATACCCTTGTAAGGAAATTCCAATTTCCTGAGGTTGTATTTCTTACATGTGAAGCACATAAAGTTATCAACTGAGTATTTCACACTGTATTTTAGTGACAAAGCAAACAGTTAGCATTGAGAATGTGCTGAACTTTGTAGAGTTGATCTAATTTAGACATCCTGGTCTTACTTTCTACACAGTCATGCATCCCCCAGTTCTGTCACTGATCAGACAAACTGCTGTCATGTCTGAGCCTGCTATTGATCACAACAGCTTTCAGATCTTCTTCATGTTTCTTTCACTATCATGCTTATGGTTCTCCCAGGTTGTCCATGTCATGCCAAAATCTACATCTGAGTTATATATTTGTCTTTAGGTGTCTCAGATAGCTGTGAAGCAATCACACGTGTCATGCTGTCTGCCGACAGGATTGTCCTACCCTGTGATTATTTTTTCCTTTTAGAGCAGGGTCCTTTCTAGTTAATCCTTATATAATCATTATCATTTATTGTCCACCTTATAAATTATTTTGTACAATTTTTAAAACAAGGTCTTTTTTTTTATATATTACTTACATGACACCTACTAAAGATTTGGTAAAATAATCCATTTGGTGTTTCTCAGTCGAAACCATTTCTGATAACATAAAAATCAAGGAGCTTGTAATTCCTGTTTAAGAAATCTTAGTAATGTTATTAAGGAAGATATGTAACAACTGTTGCCAACAGAAAACACATTTCTGGCTAATTAAAAAAAAAACTTGCAGCAAGTGAAAAATCTTCTCTTTGGATATTTCAAAGGCTAAATCAAGATGAAAATACCTACAGAGTGAAAAGAGACCAGTGAAACAACGCATCTCTGTCTGTCTCTGTCAAAGACCAGCTGCTGAGTGGTGGGTCCACATTTTGAACATGATTTGATTTTTCTTTTTTTTTTTTTTCATTTGTAAGGTCTCTTATTAGTCTTGAGAATGCATATGAGGAAATATGCATTCAAATAAGTTTGATTTGATTTGCAGGGTTAGATGTAGTCTGAAGCACAGTAGTTAGCAAACAAATCAATATGTTATCCATAAACTAAGTTAAGCTAAGCAAATTTGTTATGGGATCAGTGAGACACAATAAACACAAAACCCCACAGAACCATTTCATAGCCACTTCATTGTAAAACTGCATTTTAATTTCTTACTCCGTCTGCTATTGCATCCCCATAAAGTGCTTTGAGATACAGTTTGAATGAACAGTATTGAAGAAAATTAAACTCTGTTGTATTACAGTTGTAGGAGCTGCAGATGTCTATCCATAAAAGAATGAAAGACTTTTGGAAGTAGTTTTGTAACAGACCCCATGCAATAAAGTTATAATCTCATAATATTTATTTATAGATATCTTTGGTACGCTCATTTTCTTATAGAGATATTTTGCATGCTTCTTAAAATTCTTCCATGTTGTCAAACCTTCATGTATTTTTGCTACATCATCAGTCCTTATCTAGCACTGGATGTAAGACTAAGTATTAGATACTCAGTTGTCCTGTAGTTACTTAAAATTAAATAGTGTACCTGCGTATGCATATACACATTTTAACAAATGAATTTTGTCATCTACTGTTTAGAGAATAAACTGGACAGATTTCCAAACTGAGGAGTACTTTTCTGTTTCTCCTGAGAGGGCTGAAAAGCCATCATTTAGAACTTGAGAAGGATGCCTATGGAGCCTGTGTTGAAGTCTCCTCTCATAAGAAAGGTTACAGAGGTTGCAGGCCTACTCTGGACGTGAAAATAAGTTGATTGTTGTAAGATAGCACATTGTAAAGGTGTTATAACCTGTGTGCTTCCATTTTTGCATATGTTTACTAGTAAATCTCTTAGCTTGAGGTATTTTCCATGGGTTCCACATGGGTTCAACAAAAAGGACCAAGACACTCTCTCTGATAGATATCAAGGACTTATGTTGAAATACAACCTACTGTTCTCAGAGCTGTTTGTTGAAAGTTGATGAGTGCTGAATCCTAGAGCAAATCCTCTTTTCTGTTACTCATATGCACTGCTTCATGGCTTCACCCATATGATCAAATATGCATATATATGTAAAATTAACATACATGAATTAATGTAATTTCTTCAACTACCTACTAAAAAGTTTGGTAAAACAAAACTGTTAGTTTGCAGTTGCATAAAAAAATACTTAGCTGAAAAGAATTTCTTGTTCCTGAGGAGTTTAAAACCAGAACACAGAGAGAGGAACACTGTTAATAGGGACTTGGCTGCACTCTTGACTACATAAAGACATTATTCTGATAACTCCAGACTAAAATTTGCTAACAAAACACAGAAAAAAAAAAAAAAAAGGTAGATTGTGTACAGACTTCCACACTTTGCTGAAAAAGTGTCATCTCATGGCAGTAATCTCCCTATTTTCTACAACCATGTATTAGATTTTTTTAATTACAGGGTCTTCATTTTTTCCTTTGTCTGCAGCATCCAAGTGAGGATTCTGTAGAGCTTTCACATTCTTTGTGAACTTTTTAGTTGGGCTTGAGTCTAAATATAAAACGAGCATGCTATTTGCAACACATGCAAAACCACAGTGTTACAGAAGATTGATGTTTGAAATTTCATCAGCACCTGAGAAATATCAAGGTTTAATTAACAAGTCATGCAATGGTGTATAGAGTCTTTGAATATTTATGATGACATTATAATTTTTGGAAAAGATCAAGACAAGCATGACATGAAATTGGGAAACATTTCAAAATGCTCAGCAGAAATATTTGCTAGTGGATGCTAAAAAGAAGCCCAAAAAACCCTGATTTAAAAATTTTAGGCAAATAGAATGATCAGTGAACATATAAAGTGATTGAAATTTGGTTTTCTAGTGATTTTTTCAGGGGCATTTGTCTGGTTTTATCTGTTATCAGATCTGCAGTGCATGCAAATCAACATTCTTAAGATTTAATTTGTGCAATTAAGTATGCAAAATGAAGAAGGATAGTAAGATTCCACCTCCAAGTGTATATTTTAGCAGGGTGGATAGTTCCTTTAGCTTGTGGCAATCTTTGTGCACCTACCAGAAAAACAATTGAAAACTGTCATGGTCAAATCTATTTTATTCCATAGAAAAATGTCAATCCTACCCAACCACAGCCTGCATTTGTCTATGTGAATTGTGTCTTGTCTTCTGGCTTGAACATTCTACTCTTGTCCTGTATAAAGCAGAAAAACCTGATTGTCTGACATACCTCCATCCTTTGATTCAAAATTGTAATCTTATTTTACATGAGAAAAATGAAAATAATCTATTGGCAGTAGAGGAAGAACATATTGAATAGGAAGTAAAAAAAGGAGTTTCCGATCTTACTAAATTTTTCAGCGAAAACATAATCTTTTTTTCTTTGACTTCTCACAAGGCCATTAGGCTCACGAATGGACCTACTAAACATTTGAAATCTATGTCATCTTCAAAAATTTTTGAGTTAGAGTATATGCAAATTTATCTTTTGAAAGGCAGAAATGCCTTCTTTTTTTTTTTTTCTTTTTTAGGTAGCCTATTTATTTTGAATGTTTTACTCAGCCTTAATAGTATGTAAGGATTTCTAAGCAGATCCTCATATTCATAACATTGAGAAATCTTGTCCTACTCTGTACCAATGACCCAGACAATTTATTTTGCCTCTAACACACATCGTTTACAGATGATTGCAGGAAAGAAATATTTTACTTGAAATTACCTGAGGGAACTTTTAACTCACAGGGAAAGTTTCTGTAATTTGACTGAAGGAGATAGTAATTGGTTAAAACAGAAAGGAAAGTAGTGTAAATAAAACTAATAAAAAAAATCCTCCTCCTAATAATAAAAATATTTTTAAATTTCCTTTTCAATTGAATATATCCCTAGATTTCTGTGACTGTAGAAAACACCATTATTAACAACAACAACAAAAAATTAGGTATTGTGAAGACACAGAATTCAGATTGAAAACCTACTGAAAATATTATAAAATTAATTATCAATCTCCTGTGAACAGTTTCCGGTTTCAGTTTTGCTTTAGACATCATTAACAATTCTCAGGGGAAAAAAGGTATTCTGAAGGCTGATGCTACTTTCTTCAACAGAAAACATTGTTAAATCCTTGTAAAATTAAAAGACAATAGAAAAGATAGAGCAGACAATTTTGATCTTGAATTATACTCTCCCACGTATCCTTGCTGGTGAATAAAGACTGATGTATCATGTACTCTTATGTGTCACTCAAAGAATCGAATTTTCTGGCATGGGATTTTTGAAGTCATTGATTTTATATTGACTCTTAGCCTTAGGTTAGACATACTGTTACAGAAGAACAACCCTTTTACTATGGCTAAGTTGGATGTTTTATAGAAAGTGAAAAACAAAAGATAAAAGATTATATTAATAAGAAGACATGTAGAAGAAAGAAAATGTATTAAGGAAAGACCAACAGCATGAAGTTTATGTTGACTGCCAAAGTTTTCCTCTGTGGTCACGTAATCAAAAAGAAAGTGGTGATGTAATTTTGTGTCTTGTCAAACTACAACTGTCTGTTTGGGCTTTTTTTATTTTTTTTTTTTTCCCCACACAATTCTATATTGCAGGGTTAATTGCTCTTTTCCTTTTCTCTTTCACTTTGGACAACTTAGGATCCAGGACAACCTTGATAAAATTCCACAATTCCCATATTAATCATGGCAAGCTGACAGTACTGTGCAGTGTTCAAATCCCTCAAAAGGTTGACACCATAATTTCCAATTAAATAATATCTTAAACTTTTGGGAGATACTGAGTGCATTGAAATATGGTCTTTGAGTGAATTTCAGTAATGACAGGCTACATATTCTGATATACAAGGAAGTAATTTTATTTGCATATATATATTTTGAAGTGATAAATATTACGGTATTCAGATAGTCCTTCTTAATGTCCAGAACTGTAAGGAATATAACTACCTTGTAGGATCAATAGTGAGCCAATAAAAGACTGTACCAGAGACTTCAGACACAGGAAGAAAATATCTGCCTTCACTAATCGGGTCTGGAAGAGATACATTTTCACTAAGTCAGGATCTCTCTGAATGATATAGACCATTGCTGTCTGTAATAAGGATTTTGTAAGAGCATATATATGCAAATAATGATGGATAAATAGTTATTTTGTACTCAGTAGGACAGTGTTAACATCCCTTAGTTAAATACAAGTTCCTTCTGGACTTTACATCAGAGACTTAGTCATTAATTGTGTTGCCTTAAGGAAAGGGGAAAAAAACTTTCCAAGACAACTTCATGTGGGTAAAGTAGAGAAGAGTTCTTTTACTTTTGGGGTTTTGGGGTACAGAATATAAAGGAGTATAAAAGAGTATATAAAGTATAAAAGTATAAAAGAGTACAACACGTGTTGATAAGTAACAGATAGAAAAGACCGGTGCTAGGATGAACTCACAGCCTCAGGAATACCATGAGAGCTGTTTTCCACCACTTCAAAACATGCAGAGTAAATTAATCCGAAACGCGTCCCTTTCATTTCATTCCCAGCTGTATCCAGCCAACCCCCTGAGCCACTCTGCCATGTCTTACCGAAGCAAACAAGGGACAAAAACGTGCCCCTCCCAGGTGAAAAACCCTTTCACCCACAGGCTGGGAACACTGAATCTTGCAACATCTGGGCCCAAGTCATTTCACCTCCCAACCTACTATAAACAAGGGAAAAATTCCCTTTTGCAGCTGCATCCCTGCAGCTCAGCTACCCCAGCAGCTCATGCTGGAACCCAGTTCCCATTATCGGTCTCGTTCTTCCTTCAAGCAGCACATGAGGATCTTGAGGTCTGGTCCGGGAGAATAAGGAAGGGGAAACATCTTCCCCCACCTCAGGAGAGCAAGAGAGGGAAATCCCCCTTTGCAAGCAGAGCTCTTCTGAGCTCTTCCCCCCTCCCCCCCCGAAAGGTGGGGAGGAACACAGGGCACCACACTATGCTGGGCAGCAGAGAGTGTGTGTGTGTGTGTGTGTGAGAGAGAGAGAGAGAAATGTCAATAAAGCGTAGGAGCTGGAGAAAGCAGAAAAGGCCTCATCTATGTGGCAGCATACTAACTTCATAACCCTACTCAATTATCATATCTAAAGGTTGTATCCAATCTAAGATATGTCCATACCCAGAACTTCCCTTGGTTCCACCTCATGGCACGCCTCTCCTAGAATTGAGTTGGAGGTACTAAGACCCTTTACTATATCCTTTATCATCATCTTTATGACACTTTCCCTTATTGGAGCTTCTCCAAGGTTGCTGGGCTTTGCTCTCTTGTTTTGACTAACATGGTATCTAATTGCCTTAGCTCTGGTACATGTTTCCCAGGCATGGTATTCCAGCTATTATCTGATCCTTAAGACAGCTAGCACAGGGTTAGAGGCTGCTAGCTACTCTATATGTGAGAAACTACCTAGAAGTATAAAAATCTACAAATTCATGAAAACCCTAAGGCATCAATTGTCTTTTTTTTCTTTTTTTTCCCCTTTTCTTTCTTTTTTTTTATACATGAATTTTTGGGGCTTCTTTTTGGCCTACATGCAAAATTTGCTTCCAAAATTTGATATGATTTTGTAGCTGGATATTTGACTCAGGGAGGTGACAGACAGAACACATTTGCTGCTCTACCAACACTATTACTAACAGACAGTAGTATTGCTTCACTTTATTTCACCTTATGTTTTATTTTGATGACATTAGTATGAACAAAATAATCCAATATTCAATATTACAGGCTATTAGGAAAAATATATTCAGTTGCGTTGAAGTCTTTAATTGTATTCCATGTACTGTAGGCACTGAACACTCAATAAAATATTTATCAAATGTCTTACAAGGTATTGTTATTGTTATGTAGCAAGGAGTTACTAAACAAAATCTGCTTTCCCCTGTAGTGTCTGAAATCATTACCCTGGTTCCAGAGTTTAGTCATGTTTTAGAGAATCATTTTTAACAGCTAGTTGCTCCTTGCGCTTATACTTTAAAACACAGTGGAGACTCATAAAGGGCAATTCTCACAACTGCGGAGGTGTCTTATTTAATGAGAGATTTATCAGCTGAAGGGTGTCAAGCAGCAGTCTCAAGTAAGCTCTCTCAGGAATGAAATTCTGACATTTTTTAGCACAGAAAGTTTTAAGCTACAGACCATTTGTAGCACAAGGGCCTGTTTACATTTTTAAATAGAAACCCTGCTTATTCACAAATAGTTCTGAAATGAAAGAAAAATGCAATCAACGCTGAATATAGAGAAGCTGAAAAAGTAGAAATGTGAGAAAAAAATCAACAGATTATGACACTGGGATGAAAAAAACCCCAGATAGATGGCTGAATATAAAACTCTAAGATATATCCTTCCTAAAATTGATTTTGGTAATTTTGTTAATGGTAAAAGTAAGGCTGGTGCTCCAGTTTTGTTTCCTGTTTCTCATGATCCTTCTTTGTCCAAGGGAATGGTGTGCTGCACCTGGACTGGGCTTAAGAGCTTTTCTTTCCGAGTCATAATGCAACTGAGCAATTAGAAAGGTCTGATGCCAGCTAATTAGAAGGTATGGGGTGGCAGAATTGATGAAGAAATGAAATAAGGTATTCCTTCAGCTCACCTCTATTATCTAGAATGAAATTGCTTCCATCCTTCGCTCCTTTATTTAGCTATCAGATCTCTGGTGGTGTGTAGATGTGTATGATCTCAGATTTTGGACCACAAAACACTAAATCTTGTTATTGGGCTTGGTAAAATTTCTTGTGGCCTTCATTTTAACTATAACAATAGTAGCTGTGTGTCATGGAAACTTCGCACAGAAGAATCCTCAAAAATGCATGAACCATTCAGGGATCCTTGTCACCATAGTATTTTAGGCAGGAAGCCATTCTGAGATGACAGGCTGGTTAAAATTCCTTTAAGTTTTCAAGTGAAGAATAAGAATTAAATGTATTGGCTTAGTTAAATGTATTGCTTAGTCTAAGAGGATAAAAATCAAGGAAGAATACAGGTAGATTATATGAGTGGACTGTAATTTATTGAAAAACTCCTGAAGTAGTTTTCATTTTGAAAGACGGAATTTTTAACAAGAGTTTTATAAGATTAATTTGCCTTCATTTGGAGGATGTTGGTAGCATTTTGAGGAAGTTATTCTAGCTGTAAAAAAAAAAAAATAAACTTTGTAAATTTTGTGCCTCTAATAAAATTAAAGATATAAAGAATAAAACTGCAAATTAAGCACACTAAGGGTTCTCCAAAAAATGCTAACATGGTAAAACAAAAATTAAAATTAAAACTAAGAAAAGAAAACCTAAGATAAATATTTTTTTTCTTCATGTCTTCATAGCTGGTTTTCATAATGAGCTCTAAAACATAACTCAGAGATATGATCAAACATTTTTCTCTTATAATCTGGGAAAAAATTAAACAATTCTACCTTCCAATTTCCTACATAACATTTGATCATGTCTTCCTCGAGAAGTGGTAAGCTTGTAGTAGGTAATTTTTATACCCTCCATGAAGAATTACCAGGACTCACAAAACTGTTATTGAACCCTCTGCCACTGAAAGAGCATTTGCACTGAAAGAGCAAATTTGTTGCAAAGTTCATCAGACTTTTCTGTAAACCATACAACAAAATGCTTCTTGCTGTCATTATCAGGATGGTCTAGAAGAATTTGTACACATAAAACACACTCCATACAACCTTAGATATAAACACATTTCATAGCCTATATGGGAAAAAGAACTTATCTGGAAAGAAAATTTCTCAGAATCGTATTTTGAACAGATCACTCTTCATTTGCACACCAGAGACAAATTCCTTAAATCAATATAGATCATCCAACATACAAGATGCCCCCCTGCTACCTTTGGAAGACATATGAAATAAATAATATCCATGAAACAATGACCACCTTTCCTACTGTTTGAAACAAATGACCAAAGGGACTTGGCACTAGAAATTATGCCTTCATTGGTCCTTTCGAACCAGTTTCTTTTTTTCAAGGGAAGAACATGAGTATTAGAATCCGATGCCCATAATATATTCCTTTGTATCTAGCTGTGGTTTCAAGCATGTATTTGTTTATACAGCTGGATAATTAGATTTACGTCAGACTGCTTATTTGAATCTTTTCATATTTAAGATGCTCACATACAAGTTGGGTTTATAACTGTACCAACACTAATATGTGGGAACCAGGGTTTCAGAATATTTGAAATTCAGTCTTAATAATTTTTTCAATCTGTTCTGGTTTTAGATTTTATAACAGTCAAGAGTGTTGCTCAGTACAATGTAATTTTTGCTATGTCTTTCTCATTACAATACAACTAGAGTGTCTGACAGAATTACCCAATGAGATGTCTAATACATAGTCATTTAAAGGTTTTATATTTAAACATACTATCCTAAATTATACACTAGTAATTTCTTATTGATGTAAACTTTTTGCCTATAAAATTTCAAGGGACATCTTCCTATAACACGAATTTTGAAATCATTCACAAAATGAAATAAAAAAGTCAGTCGTATGTCCTTGAGGTATGAAAACCAATGTAGTATACTGAAATATGCCCTATAATCCAAAGATTTGCATTGTGCTTCAAAAATTATCGCTCAATGAAATTGAATTTATTCTTTATCAAGTATTCAACAGATGCTTCTAATACCCATCAAATTCACTATGTTCAGCCTCATATTATTTTAATGTAAAAACTTATAAAATATTTATAAGGAGATGGTGCAACAGTACTTTTTAATTATGTTTATGTCTTTCTGCTCCATTTAAAATATTTATTGCACCATGAGGAGATAGGGAAATTTGGAGACAGGGAGGAAGAAATATAGAGACTTTGTAAAGCTTATATAGATTATGCCAACATCAATATCTTGCATTATTTTATCTAATTAAAGCATATTGTGGAGAGTTAATTGGAAAAATTCTTGGTGCTTTGTTTGTTTATTTTCTGAGTAGTGAATCCTTTATAAGTTTGAACACAAAAAGAATAAGGGGGGGGGATTTGACATTATTGGAGGAGAAATTGATTTTGTTTTGTTTTGTTTGTGTTGTTTTTCTTGAAATATTTTTGTTCTGTAAGCTTTTAACAGTGAGATGTGTTTTATCAATGATTTTTCCTGTTTCAAAAGTATAAAAAAAATTTGAAGTTTGCTTGAGATCTTATATACAGAACTCCTTTCAAAGTCTGTCTAAACTCCAGCATCAGCTTGGATTCCATTGCTTCCATATATCTTTTGTCAGTGCAAGACAGTCAGAAGTAATGCAAATCTAAACACATCTTAGGCATCAAATTGATTAAGGTTTTAGGCTTGGAAATACAGCTCTTCTCTATACATAAAAAAATTATATCTATGTGCTACAACTGTGTGATTTAAATACCCAAAGAACAGCAAGTGTGAAAAAAAAAAAAATAGCTGGCCTGTTATGTCTGGTCCCCTGTTCTTCCAACAGAACATGGCATGGATTAAACATATCTGAGGTGCTTCATTCCACAAAGTTTTGAGTGTCATAGCCATGACCACGGTTGCTGGATATTGAAGTCACATTTAGAAGGCCAAGCTAAGAAAGCAGAATCAGGGCAGGACACACTGAAGTTAGCATGCAGAAATTGGGACGAGACAGTCAAAAGATCCAGGAATAGGGATAATTGAAGACAGTAAGTAAGCAGCAGGAAATGGAATCAGAAATCCAACCAAATAAAAGGGCTAAACCAAGGATTCTAACTCTGTCACTAAAATCTAAGGAGATCTTTGGCTCTTTTGTTTGTTTTCTTTTGTTTTCGCCCAAGATACTTCTGTGGTATCAGCCTAATGATCAGAAGATTTTACTTGGTGATACACCATTTTCAAGTCAAAAGTTCCATGATTGCTGAGCACATTCCATGACTTCTGTGCACTGTACTCTGGTAGTAGATAAAGACACAATGTGTTGCAATTTTTTTACAGTGTGGAAAAGCCAGAATGTGACAACTTTAATATCCATGCAACCTTCTATTACATACCCAGCTTATATAAGGGAAGGTGTTTAGAAAATTAATTGCATATTGCATTCAATAACTTAGCTTAAGCTTTTTTTGCTTAATTGCATATGATTAAACATTTTCATAAAACATTGAAGGTTTTTCTTCTGAAACCTGTTTGCTTTTGAGATCAGTTCTCAAAATGGGAAAGATATAGCAGTTTAAGTGATTGTTTAAATTGTTGGGTTTTGGTTGTGGGGTTTTTTTTGTTTGTTTGTGGTTTTTTTGAGACTGAACAGGCTTTCAAGTAGGGTTAACTGGAAATAGGAGCACACCTTCAAGAATGTGATCTACAAAATACTGTCCCAGAATTCTAAGAACCAAGAGGCACTTCAAAGAAAATAAATTCCCCTTACAAATAACATTTTGAGTTATAGAAACTGGAAGCTTAATAGATGTTGATTGAAAAAAAAAGCTTTATTTTCAAATGGTAAAATAAAGAAAAAATGAACTGGTCTTTAAAAGCAAATTCTACAGTAAGCCAGAAAGCCTTGAAACTAGACAATAATAATGTCTAGCACAGGATATCTCAATGAAGAATAATCCATGTGAAGTATTAGGAAAGTTGAAGTGCTAAATTCAATTTCATTTTCATTTGTGTATTACTGGCATTTTTTATGATATAAGTGTATTCAGTCTATACGGACCAGACTGACTGGAAACAGTTTGTTTCACTGAATTGAATCAAGTGATTCATCCAAATACATCTGTCTGTATTCACCAATATAATTAAATGTGTCTCTCCAATCCTTCAAGTTTCCAAAGCCCGATGTTACCTTTATTATACACAGCAACCCATCCAGACAAATTAGTAGCTACCAGGACAACCCTTCAAAGTTCACTGCTCTTCAGAGATGTTCCTCTAAATAAACTTGCTTGGAGAAAGAAATCATTGAGTAAAAGAAGTCTGCAAGACATCATAACTTTTGAAGGGGAAATGCAAAGAACTCTGCAGTACTGTTTGCTTTCACCTGCCTCCATGGAAGAACTCATTCTACTGGCATTCTCCCTCACACAAATGCCTATGTTTGTATTCTGGCACCATCTTATGAAATGAAGAGCTCTGAGTGCATACTAAATACTAGGAAAACTTTCATAAATGGGTAGAAACTTGGTACCCACACAGTCATTTCTATTTTGCCTTTTCATCCATATTGATACCCCTCCTTTCAGTCAGATAAGAGACTCTTCAGGCTCAGGTAGTGTTTGTATAATAGTATATCACATGCTCAGATACATCAAAGCTCTTTCCCCCTCTCAGAAATCAAAAGTCTAAGATGAGCCTCTTTTTGCAGCTCTGAGAGCTGGTGTCAAAAGCAAAAAGATTTTTTTTTTTTTTTAAAAAAAGAGGTAAGGAAAGAAGCCATGTTTAGCAAAATGCTTAAGTCAGTCATATGTTATTATCTCAATCAGAATGATCTTAAGCCAATTTAGTGAAGGTAAGTTACAATTGACTTTGAAAGGATTAACTTACACTCTTGAGTCTCCTCAGATGTAGAGCTAATAGCTGTCAGGGTACTTGAGCTTTCACACATCTTGCAGCTCAATCAGAGATTCAAAACCTAAATCAAACACTCTGGGACACCTGGGAGGACACTGAATGCATACGGCTGTGAGCTGATCGCTCTGATCAGGAGGTTTTTATTTCCATCTATAACAATATTGATAGTGGTCCTCACGTAATCTCTGTTAATGTTATTCTTCTAACAATTAGCCAAAAATGTCTGTACAAATTATTTCTATTAGTTAAATGTTACTAATTTTCCTCTTTCAGAATCCAACAGTATCAATAAAAATGAAGGACTATTTATGGCGCCTTGCCACCACAGTATCAGAACTCCGTGCAGTTTTTAAGGATATTAATCCCAGGAATTTAGAAACACAATATCTTCACAGTCTTGGCAGGACTGTGACTGAAGGTAAAGATTGCTCAGAGTGCCTTTCCTTGACCCTGAGATTGCCAGACTGGCCAAACTGATCTCAAGTATCAGGCTCTGCAAGGCTGCCGTAATTTGCAGTGTTATTGGTACTTAAGTAAGTATGCACATAGCAGGGTTTAAAACTGCATTTAAATTCTGAACCAAATATACCTAAAGTTGGGAAAATAACTAGACAAACATATTTTTGAAATCAATCCCTTGTTGTCAAAAGTGTCACTTTAAGACCAATTTAGATTACTCTGGCATTTCTCTTCCTTATTGGTCCAGGAAGAGTAAGACACCCAATTCAAATAAAAATTGCATAAATGCATATAGCAGGTACGTGACTGAATTTTCTCTCTTAGTGCTCTGGAAGGGATATGAAGCAAGTTTGCAGATGACAAAAAACTGGAAGGAGCTGTTCACTCCCTCAAAGGCAGGGAGGCCCTGCAGGGAGATCTCAGCAAATTAGAAGACTGGGCAATCACCAGCCATATGCAGTTCAACAAGGGGAAGTGCTGGATTCTGGACCTGGAATGGGGCAATCCGAAATGTTTGTATAGATTGGGGAATCAGATACTGGAAAGCAGTGCCATGGAAAGGGACCTGGGGGTCCTGGTCGATGGCAAGTTGAAGATGAGTCAGCAATGCCCTGGAAGCCAGGAGAGACAACTGTCATGGGGGGCATCAGGCAAAGCATCACCAGCTGGTCGAGGGAGGGGATTGTCCTGCCTCTGCTCGGCAATGGGGTGGCCTCACCTTGAATATTGGGTGCAGTTTTGGGCACTGAAATACAAGAAGGATATTAAGCTATTAGAGAGTGTCCGAAGGAAGCCAATGAAGGTGGTGAAGGGCCTTGAGGGGAAGCCGTATGAGGGGTTGGGGTCACTTGGTCTGTTCAGCCTGGAGAAGAGGACTGAGGGCAGACCTCATTGCATTTACAACTTCCTTGTGAGGGGAAGAGGAGGGACAGACACTGACCTCTTCTCTGTGGTGACCAGTGACAGAACCCGAGGGACCGGACTGAAGTTGTGTCAGGGGAGGTTTAGGTTGAGTATTAGAAAAAGCTTCTTCACCCAGATGCTTGGTGGGCTCTGGAACAGGTTCCCCAGAACCAAGCCTGATGGAGTTCAAGAAACATTTGAACAACACTCTTGGGCACATGGTGTGACTCTTGGGAATGGTCTTGTGCATGGTTAAGGGTTGGACTTGGTAATCTTGGTAGTTCCATTCAAACTCAGCATATTCTGTGATTCTGTAATATGCTTAAGCCTGAAAATGTAGACAAAAATCACTTCTTGATATGAGCGAACTTTTCTTGAAGATGCTTAGTGGTACAAAAGTTGCCAGGCTTTAGAGAGAAATTATGCTAAAATTTCACACTTTTGTTAGAGAATGTCAAATATTATTGTGTATTAGGCCCTTTTGTACTTCCAATTCAGAGTACAAGAGAGATTTCTTTCTCCTGGTAACCAGCTGAGGGGTATAAAAACGTTAATTTCATTCTACTTTCTTTGAAATGTTAAATCTAAATTCAGGGTTGGAACACAGTTTGGTATACTGTTTCTGACATCCTTATATCCTCACATGCTTTTGCATAATGGTTTTTAATGCCTTCATCACTTGAGTCAGCCATAACTATTATGCATTCTGAAAATCAACTTTCCTTACTGAAATCAGAGTAAAAAATACTTCTTGAATGTGTAAGTAGCAGTTGACAGTTCTAAGCTATGTTAGTACCTGAACCTGCTGCATACTCTTTGAATGAACATAAAGAGGAATTCATGGTCCTGCAGAAGCAATGAAAGCTGCGTATAGTTAATGAGCAATGCCTCACTGATTCTGCCTTGATTAATGTCAAAGAATGCTGATCAAAGCCCTCTCTTATGTTCTCTTAGTGACTGACTTCTAAGTATCAGTTGAGGATGGTATTAATAATGGTGTGAAACTCTGCCTGATGGAGAGGGTCAGGAGCAGACCCTCTGATTCATCGGAGTTTTAAAAATGGAGCTTGAGTAGGGATTAAATTGAGGCTATAACTCAGAAGAACTCTCTGATCTAAAATTTGCTGTATTTATGTACTTTCTTTATATCCATTTTATTTACTCAATTATTCATGATTTCCTTCAGAATACAACAGACAAATCCTATAAGATATATTCCAAACTCAGCAGAATTTATTCCAGGTTTTTGGATTCTTCCCTTGCTATCTTTTCCTTTGTCAACTAGAACAAACACATAATGAAAAAGTCTTTGTGAAGATCCAATTAAATGTTGGATACATCAAAACAGGAAGTTTTTTTCTTCTCTGGATAAAGATTTCTTCCAAACTTTAGTTCCTTTGAGGCTCTCTTCTCTATGCATGCATGGAGGATAAGTGATAAACCTTGAGAAGTCCTATTTTCATTGAACCCCTATATTTTTCTCTCTTTTTTTTTTTTTTTTCTTCAATATGGAGGTGCTATTGCTAAGGAGCAAGGAAAAGGTGTTTTGTTTTTTTCTTTTCCTTTTCTTCTGGTGGGAAAACAGAAACGAACATTTCTTAACTCACTAATATATCTGTAAACAGCCATTCAAATATGCCTCCTTTTTCCTGTGTTTAGCTGATTGGCAGCTGATAGAAAGAATCTGATTCATCTAAACAACTGAGAAAGAGGAAGCAAAATAACACCAAGTAAGAATCAATCAGAGCACTAACTCCTGATGCCCTTCAGCTGCACTGATAAGGTGAGGAAGAAAGATGTTCCAGTGGCCTGAGAAATTTGTAATAAAAGAAAGTCATCTCTTCCTCTTTGTAATTGTTGCCTTACTCCCAGAAAAAAAGGACATAAAAGGTGGAGAAGATGCACAGTTTTTTATAGGGGACAAAAAAGGCAGAAAATATCATGTAGAAAAAACAGATTTTTGTAGGAAATGACTAAGAAAGTAGCAAGTGTGAGTCAAAGTAGTGGGTTGAGCAAGAAATGGAGTGCATTCTGCATGTTTTTAAATGCAACCAACAGTAAAGACAGTTAACAAGGAGAAGTTTCAGAAAGAGTATATCTAGACATTTCTGCAGAGCTTTGTCAAATTAATCCACTTATTCCTATTGTTGTCTCTAATCTTTCTTGTTCATCTTCAGTGAACCCCACTGTCAGGGCTGCTGCACTAGATATGCCAGTCGTTTATTCCCTTTGGTTTTCTCCTGGCTAGTCTTTAGACTACTGTTTGCAAACTCTGCCTTTACTATATATCTAATGCAATTGTCTTGACACCAAAGAGATATTACAGAGGATACTGGAAAAGTTGGTTGTTTCAGAGCAGATAGAAAATGCGTGAACAGCAGATGTAGGGTAAATATTTTCTATTTCAACCACTTCCATTTACCAATGTACAATTTTTGCAGCTGGAACCCAAACACAAACTTGTCCAGCTAACAAAAAGTTGCTAAGAGCACAAGCTTTTCTCACTAGTGTCTTCTGGGGCACTCCTTATTTCCTCTTTCCTAAACAACCAGATGCTTTTTATGCCCGGTTCTAGTAGAAATTGCTAACTCTTAATTCAAGTGTATCCCTAGTGTACCTCCATAGCCTTATATCTGGTCTTCTGTGCTCAAAACCACTTCATGACACATGCAGACACTATTTTGTTCTACACTAGCTGGCATTCTTCAGGAACTACTGCACACAGGGTATTTCCTGCTGGTAGGCCATTGCCAGCTTTCTGAAGTACTTGGCAGTAGCAGAGGATCATTTGTAAAATTAGTAGCCCACTTTTATCTGCTCACTTACAGCATTATTTTGTTAAGTGGACCATTCTCTGAGAAAAACAAGCAGAGTACAAGTCTACTCTTTGTCACAACAGTTGAGCAGTGGTGAAGCTTTGCTAGTGAGCATAAATGCAATGCTAGGAAATGTTAAGAACTGTGCCATGGAAATATCAAGATACTGTTTTTTGGTGTGTTGTTTTTTTTTTTTCCTCCTCAGACATAGTGTTCTTCTGTTTAATTTATCCCAGAGCACAATGGTGACTGATTTCATCCTCTAGAGAAATCTGTCTAATTCCATTTGTGTAGGAACATTCAGGAATAGAATTCAATCTTACACGCTTTAGAGATCTAACCTGCTTTCATCGTAGGAGCAATTTTGTACATATTGAGTAAAATGAGAGGACAGATTTCCCTCTTTTTAACTCTTGCTTTCAGAATAATTTCTGAACAGACACCTATTACCAAGTCTTAACAGAAAAAAATAAATTTCACTTAACATTTGAGCTCTGCACCTATAGCGAATAGTGTTATGCCTTTGCAATTGTTACGTGAAAAAGTATTTGTGATAAAAATACCATAAGAAAGTACTAGACTTAGTTTAATATCCTATTTGAGCAGTGTTGAGAATGCAGGTTCCATTTCTCTCACTCAAGGTCTATGTTATCTGACTATATGAATATGTGCTGAAAAAATTAGTAAAATATGTTAATATGACATTTAAATAAATACACATAATTTAATAAGGTTTGTCAGGATACTATGATCTTAGTACTCCCAGTGAGAGCACAGAATTATTTTAATCACTCAAACATTTAATCTCAATGTTTAACCAAGACTCTTAGACCACATTTTGTTCTGAGAAAGGAGGAAATGTGGCTTAGCTGGAGGCATTATGCCTGCTCCTGACATTTGCAGGCAGAATGCACACAAGGTTGTTGGTGAGATCAAATGTCCTTACAATTTACAATTCAATCTGCAGTATTTGTCTTCTACTCCAGCCTTGCAGCCATTTGGAGTACATAAGGGTAGAAGAAAAAGCAGTTGCAAGAATGCTATACTTCACTTCCACAACATCCTTGCACTGCCGAGTGCTGGTGGCACTATCCCCTGCATGTCCTCAGGAGTTCCGATCATCTCTTCTTTCATAGGTAATACAGCAGAAGACAACTTTGTGGATTTTCCTAGATTATGTATTAGTTTTGGAGAGAGTGAATGGAATATGGGAAAGTTGGAATATGGGAAGTAGCAAGCTAATATAGAGACCTCAAACAACCTTTAGGGTCTGACAGAGTTAGTCCAAAACAAGAAACTTCCTTCAGCACTTTCTCAAGATTCCAAGATTGCTTTCAAAAAAGAAACAATAGAACTCATATAAATAGATGTTTTATACAGGTGAAATTAAATGGTAGAACATTTTCCCTCTCTTACCCTTTTTGAAAATACTAAAACATATAGTGATAAATGTAATATAAGAACCATATGAGATCTAAGTATGGTACAGGCCAGTTGTGTGCTTTCTGCTATTTCAGTTCTTTCAATAAAAACAGTAAGATTTCTGATGTAATCCAGCTGAGCAAAGACTCTGAAAATTGATCCATAGGAAGCTTATCTTGGTTACAATTTTTTTTTTTTTTTTGCATAGTGTGATGAATATTAACAGAAAGACAAAGAAAACTGGAATTCTGGAAAATTCTAAGTTTTTTAAGGATCTCATCCTACCATCCTAGTGCAGGAAAAATGGTTGGCTGCAATGGAACGTTCTGTCATAAAACTTGCAGAGCTGGGTTTTGAGCTAACTTGCTCACATCAGAGAAATTCAGTGCAATGCACATCAAGTAACAATATTGAAAGTCATGCTGGTGTTTTCTGCAAATGTCCCCAAATTAGTCAAACAACTATAAAATGATGTCTGCTTACATACATTTCCTACTGTGCAAATCTGTTCACCTCGTTATTTTCCTTCTGCTGTAAATGAGTAAAGGCAACTATTAGCAGCCAGATTATGGGAAGAGATTTTCATAAACTAAGCTGGCTATGGGGGGATGCCCTGACTGAGTAGACACAAAAGAATTCTGAAATACCTCATGAGAGCTAGAATTTTTTTATGAGTAATTCACAATTACATAACTGTGAATGTAGGTTATGCAATTGACTATTGGCAAGAAGTCTATTTAATTTCCTATCACTCAGTAGAATGTAAGATCCGGCCTCATGTAGTTTTCTTTTTAAATTTTTATTAATCCTAATTTCATGATTAGTTGGCTCACACCTACTTTATCATTTTTTGTTTTTCACCCATGGAGAAACTAGAGAGTTCCCAAATTTAGCTGCTTGCAAAAAAAAAAGAAGAAAGTCATAAGTATTCAATTATCTTCAATGTGACAAATGATATCCTTAAAAAAGGAAAAAAAAGTCTTTAATTTCAAGATTATGACTCTTGTTTTCTTGCTGTTGATTTTCTTGTGAAGTGGTTTGTATGATGAATAACAATTTTAGACATCGTATGCACAGTTCTTGATGAATTATGACTATTAATCTAAAATAATATTTTAAAGTGTTTCCATAATAATTTAATTTCTAAAATCAAAAAGCCTTTCATATTTTACTCTACAGCCATATGGTAACACAGTAACTACTGGTTTTCAGAACCAGGACATCAGCTATCCAATTTGACTTTATAACATTGCTTTTATTTATTTTACATTTCCTTCAGCCTCCACAGCATTTACAAAAACCTTCTCTCCATCAGTAAAGCTGCAAAGTAGTGAACCACTATTACCATTAATAATTTCCTCTCCTGAAGAAGCTGCTTGGGACACAAACCCAATTAATTCCTACAATATTTCCCATGATAGATTTTACTTTTCAAACTAATCCCTTTTAGACCTTTTTCATCAATGTCTTTTATGACACTAAACTGTTCCGTGAATTTATTCTGCCTCAGTCAATTATAGGAAAGTGGGTGTTTTTATTTTCTCTACTTTCTACTATCTCTATCTCATTAGCGTTGCAGCTTACTGAGCAAGTCTGAATACAGACTTAGGCGTGGGTTAGCTATAAAATAAAATATATTAAAAAGTAATTCCCTGTGGTTTTGTTCATTCTTTGAGTGATAAATGCTGAGAAATAACCACCCAGAAATACAACCCAAAAGTGGAGGAGATATGTCTGACTGAGGAGAGTCAGGAAAAGCATTCTGCCTCAGGTCAGCAGCAGCTGAGGGGTTGTGAGGAGTATATGACAAATACATCTGCTTATTTATATCAGTGGGACTTTGATAAGACATTGTTTCCCTTGGAAAAAATTGATGTTTCACAGCAGTAGTGAATAGAATGTAATAACGCTAAGTTTCATAAAATGACTAAAGCACTGACACCAGCCATTTCATGAAATACCTGACACTTATAGACATTTCATAAAATGACTCAGTGAAACAGTTAAATAGTGTAATAGAATGCCTATAATTCCAGGAATGACTTTCAGTCATATCATGAAATGAATGATTTCACAAGATGACTGCAAGGTATTTATAAAATCTTCACTGTGAGCTATGAAACAGGTGCTGTAAGATGGGAGTTTGCCAGTCAGTGTTCCAGGCCAAAGATAGATTGTTTGTATGAAGTGGTAGCATAGATTTGACGAATGGTCTGAATTAAAATGTCTCATTTATCATTTCACCTGATGTACCTTTTGTCAAAGAATAGATTTCAAATAATAATAATAATAATACCAACAGCATCAATATCAAAAAGAAAGTTATTGCTCCTAATAGTTTGAAACAGAAAATAAACACTGTTACGGTCCAAGAAGCTGGCTGAAATGTTTCTGGGAAAATGCATTCCTGCTGAAATAATTTTTTAATGAAGTTAAATTTTTCAGCAAGTTGTATCTCTTTGAATTAATTTTTCAGCCAGAAGACTTCTGAGGTCCAGATTTTCCAAGTCACTTCTAAAGTGTGTGTGTGTTATGTGCATGATAGGAGGAAAAGCATAAAAACTGCTGGTCTGACCTTTCAGAGAAGGAATTAATTGCATGAGGATATTTGCAAGGATATTTGGCAAGTTCTGTCTTCATTCCCATGTCAAAAAGCAAGTATGTTTTACAAACACCCTAAGGTTATTAAAGGACAGAATACATAACCTCCCGTACATTTACATCACTTACTCAAAAAAGCTAAAATCCTGTTTCAGTGACACTGCTGCAGTAAGAGTCATACTAACAGACATGAGTGGAAATTGTTCTGGTTGGTGTGTTAGAAGGTGTTGCACTTTACGAAATTCTTTTTTTAAAAAATGTGATTTAGAATATACCCAATTACTTAAGAATGTTCACACCTGATGGATACTGTTACTCTGCAAAGGTCATAACATCAAATGTTTTAATCATTTTCAATTGACATTTAGAAGTGTCTGATCTGCACATGCCCAAATAGATGAAACACTAAAACCTTGGATCTGAATAATTGCAACACTATTTTCTTACACAACAGTAGTTGCATGGATTTCAGTGGAATTAGACCAGTGTAAAAGTGGAGTAACAGATTAGTAAAAACAATCCCCTCTGTTTTATTATTGCTTAGAAAATTGCTTCGGATCGTAAATTTCAATACAAATTTCTGTCACAACATGGAGAAGCAATGAAAGAAAGATCCATACTCTGAATAAGGAATTTTGTAATTAGCAGCAAGGATAGAAATAAGCTGATATTTTAAAAAGATATGCTGCTGGATTACAATGTGGAAGGTGTTTTTCCAATTCCACAGAAACAAATGAGAAGTAAATCCACCAGTCTTTTCATGAAAGAAATTAGCATGAATAAGATAAAAAAAGTATTAGGGGTCATGCAAGAATTATAGGTGATATCTCTGATGGATAATGTTTAAATTTGCCCCCAGGCAATTTTAATACTATTATTTTACTTTTAAACATTACTTGCAATAGAAAAGGAAACACTTCAGAACTCAAAAGACAATCTGCCTAGGTAGATATGTATGATACATGGGCTTTGTACCCATTTGGAAACAAAAATATATTTATTAAAAAGGCCTTGTGTTAACAATTTTTTTTATCTGAAATGAAAAATGACTGAGATCTATAAAGACAAGCACACAATGCTATCAGATCAGATTACAGACAAATCCTAAGTTACATACGATGTTGTAATATCCCAACAGCAATGTAGTCTTATTAAGAAATTCCATGGTTTTTGTAAATATGTTACTAAACAATGCTAATTTTGTATTATAATATTGTCTGTCAAATGTAAAACTTTTTGAGCAAAAATTATTAATCTATATATGCATGTCCTCAATAAGTTTACAGGTTTGCTGATACTTCATTGACTTAGAGTTCTCAATGAAACCTTATTTATTAGTGTGATAGTATTGTGACTATCACAAGATCTTTATTGTTGATAAAGTATCATCAATAGTCACAGCACATGTATACAGCCTTAATTACTTTTAAAACCTCATGTCTTCTGTTCAGAATTTTGCCAGCTCTCTCTACATTTTACTTGTATTGTATTAAGAGCCATACTTAGGACAATCTTTCTTTATTGTGACAAACAAAGGGAAAGAAAAATTAAACCAGCATAATTCAGATATAAAAAAAAAAAAACCCAACCACAAATTGCTCAGTAAAACAAACATTTCTTTACTTTTTTCCTTTCTCTACAGGGAGTTCTTATCAGAAAATTATTTACATCAGATTCCTTTATAGATATTAAAGATGATATCACCATTCTTTTTGTGGGTAATTTAGAGGATTTGCCCTTTGAACTGCATATTTCTTCTACCATTGACTGATAGTGACTTAATTTAAAAGTTTAAACGCTAAATTAGGGCAGATGAATACCAACCTCACATACCATCATACGCACCTAAATCTACTTCTGGATAAGGTTATGTGTCTTACAATACCTGCATATTAAATTTCCTTTATAGATTGTTCTGCCTTTTCTTTCCTTGGAGTATATAAGCAAAATGACCCTTATCATCAGACTTCCTATGAATCTTCAGAATTCTGTTATGCTTTCTATTGCCCTTCTCTTACTGGTCCCTAATCAATGCTACTTCCTGAAGGATTCTTCGTCTCAACGACCCTGTGATAAACAACACTGAAATAAATCGTGAATCTCTCATTGACACATTATTGCTCCTTGATAGTCTGAAGAATGGACCTGGGACTAAACAGATGCTGTTACCCTCATCTAGAGGTATGATAAAAGTTTTTATAAGGTATCTCTTGTCATCATAATATCAACATAGTAAACTTTTTAATACTCATTTAATTGGCTTAGTTGTATTTTCAGTCTTCTAACTAAGGACTATCATGATTCTGCATTATGAGAACATTACTTTTTAGAGAAGGTGTTTGATTTGACATATTAAATGACGTCTTAAACTCCTCATTCTTTCATTTCTCAGTGAAAAAAGTCTCTGTACACATCCTGTTTTAATCACACTATATGTAAAGAAACATAAGTAGTAGTCCAGATGTTTAGGATAAATGGGTAATTGAGACCAGCCATAAAAATAATTAACCTTTTTGGGGTGACAACAGATTTAAATTTATATTTTAGGAAAACTAGAACTCCACACATAGCTAATGTTCTAAGATGATAACTATTTCCCATCTTCACCTTGTCATGACCCATCACTGGGGACCGTGATGTTTGCTACAAATTCTCATCAGACTGAACAAAGACACCAGGTGTCAGAGAACACATATTCTTTTATTATGCAGCCACCATAACTCCAGCAACCAGCTCACTATTTAAACTGAGAAGGTGTTGGCTAACAAGGTCTTAAATTTATACACTATTCCATGAGAGTGGAAGCAAACAAGCCTTAATTTTGTTGATTCCTACAACAAACTCCCCAGAGGTGCTGACTAACAAGCCACAACACACAATCAAAGGTGTTGGCACACAAGCTACAACACACCCATACTCAAAATTGTTGGCTCAAAAGCTACAACACACGTCAACAATCTTCCCTCTCCCACAACAAACTTCAAAACAGAGTGTGGGATAGAATGTGACAGCCGTGGTTTACCCAGGCAAAGCAAGGGAAACAACAAAGAATATCTCAGTTCTTATATCTCGTGTTGGTGCTGCTGCGTGAATGGTCCAGAACTGGGGTTGTGAAACAAAGAAAATGAAAGAGAGAGATAAAAGAGAGAAAAAGAGGAAAAGAGAAGGAGCGAGTCTGATCCACTCCCTTTTATAGGTAACCTGGTGCATACCTCTTATGTAAATTAGGCTTTTCACATATTTCTGCACATGAACACATCCAGCTCTTCTCCTGGAAGTAAGTTGATGAGGAAGGGAGGACAACACTGAGCACAAGGTGGAGTCTCAAGGAGTAGCAGGAAGTTGGCTCAGAACTGTGCAGCCCCACCTTCACAGGACGCTCTCTTCCAATCATCTTTCCTGTAGCAATGCTCTGAATGTTTGAGACAAAACATAGATAAGTCTGGTCCTCTATGTATTTGGGCAAACTTAGTCTTTTTCTCATTCTTATCCTACATATCTTGTGCATTATGTTGTCTGTCTGCATAATAATGCCTGTTTTTAACATTTCTCTAGTGGGATCTGAAAAAATATCTCTTTAGAATGTGGCCCCACCTACCACCACCTGGCCCCACTTTATTCAATAATTTGGCTTGAGGATCTCTAAGTTAATCTAGGGCTCAAAGTAACATCAATGCTTAATGCGCTTAAAAGATCTTAATAGACAGAATTTTTGATTATTTTAGAAGATTAGATTATTTAGAATTATTATTTATTATTATATTATTTTTATTATTATATTATTTTATTATTTAGAATTATTAGATTATTTAGAATATTAGATTATTTTAGAAGATTTAGATTATTTTTTATTGGTTTCAGTTTTTGAGATGTTCACAGAAGGGCCAGTGTTTTATCTGCCTATTTATATTCTAGAAACCCTGTAATATTTTGTCGTAATACAGAGCATCTCTGCTTAAGCACATTGTACCTGATGTAGCTTGGTTTTATACCTAGCTAGATGGTAGATTATCATCCTTCACTGCCAGGCTAAAATGGTTGGAATAAAGACATGGGACAGAGTTTTCAATCACAAGCTGGGATACGGGCATTAGGACCCAATTTGTTATATCTGAGAGCCCTAAGTGCACTCTGCTATTTATTCAGCCTATAAATATGAAACTACTGTCATTCTTGACACAAAGCAATGGCTGCTTTAGTTAACTTACAGCCTCCAGAAGACAAAGTGGTCTATATTTGGTTACATTACTTGACTTTCATAGAAAATTTTTCTTCATTTTCACTGACTCTAACAACCACAGAGCACCTATACCCAATGGTATGAACTATGATTATTTAATAGACCTGAAAGATTTAATAGACTACTGCTTTTCCTACTATTTTTGTTTCAAGAGGACTCATGATCACTTCAGTTTTCATTCCACAGGAAAATAAAAATGCTGAATGAAAATTATTTAGGTAAGATAAATGGGGAATAAAAAAGCTGCATGAAACAAATCATTGTTCTGAAGCTCTAAATTAGAATTTTCAATTTAGAAGACCAGATTTTGCTTATCTTCCATATTGACCGTGTGTCATGATCTGAAACCGCTCCTACCAGCAGATTTCAGCTTTTAAAATGACACAAGAAAAATTCAGAATAATTTTCCATAGTTTTCATTCTCTTACAGAAGAACAGAAACTTTTCTGCCTCTTTAGTCTGAAATTTTCTATCTTGAGAAGACTATTTTTTCTTGCTTCCATTCCCAGAGAAATATGCAAGTATGTAAAAGAAGTCAAATTTCCACTGCCTTTTAGCTGACGCACTTTGGAAATATTTTTCAGAGAGGACTGTGGCTGTGAATGGAGAAAAGATGATTTTTTTTTCAAAATGTGGCCTGATGGGAAGCTGAATTTTATTTAAAAAATGGGGTACTTAATTGCTCTTTCACCCTATGCTATGAGTAGAAGACACACCTTTGACTGGTTTGTTGCACTGATTTCCTTTTCTGAAGAGGGTGTGATCAGTAGGTGGTTCTTTTTTCTGATCTAGATATATTCAAATCCTTCACAAGTTAAGGATGATCTGTCACTGCTCTGTAACTCAAACATCCTAAAAAATAAAATTAATATAAACCACACCTAACAAATTGTCTGATCCAGGCTCTCTAATTTTTTTTTTTTTTTTTAATATTCTGTTTGCTATAGCTTGGAAAAATCTCACAGCACTTAAGCAAAATGACCTAAATTTCTACACCAATATTTAATTTATTCTGAAGAAAGCAGTCAGTCTCCAAAATGCAGTTCTAGTGTTACCCATGTATTGCATAAAAGTCTGGTGTTCTGTAAGTGTATATTGGAATGGAACAGAAGTTACTACCCCACAGGTAGACAGTAATCCATCCACTCTGAGATATTTTGTCCAGCAATAGTCTCTTATATTTCAGCTAAGATAAGCCTTAGGTACACTATAGTGGTATCATTAATTGCAAAATTGTTTCTGTCTGTATCGATCATATTTTGTTTAGAAGTCTGGGATAGTAAAATTGGTGTGCACATATTTTCCTTATGCAGACCAGTGGTACAGATACAGTATCACTTGAATGTAATTCACATTTCAGGCACATTAAGAGACTGATGGAAGCATATATTAATCCCTGTTTACTAGAGCGAAATAGGGTGAGTATACTGGAGTCTCAGGTGACATGAATTCAAGTCTATAGCCATTCTTATTGAATACTAATAACAAAAGTTCTTCGACTGATCTAGTGAGAAGCTGTGATTCTGTCTTAGTTTTTTTCTCCTTCTGGGTCTTCATGAAAGGTCATCCTAAAATGTTGTGAATTATACAAAGTATGCAGGAGAACCCACATGAATTTTGAGCTTCAATATGCTTGCAAGAGTGGTTATTGGGGACTACTTCCAAAAATCTGCCTCTGGCTGTACTGATGGGAGAACAACAGTTTTCATTGTTCTGATGCTCAGTGAGAATCAGAAAATAAGGAAACAGCATGGTCTATGGGCTTGAAAACAGCACAAGTGATAAATTTTGTTAATTACCCTTGATTTTGTTTAAATGAGGAGGTTATGAACTGTATTTTCGTTCTCTTTTTTAACTCTTAATACAATGCAAATCTGATGACATATTTGTTATAGTGAGTCTGATGCCCAGAATAAATTGATCTAAAATAATGTAGAATGTATTGAAGTGACCCTGGGACACAAATGTGATAAGACATCACAAGTGCGGCAAAACTTCTCTCAATGATTTCTGTGCAATCTTGGGAATCCAGAGAGGTCCCAGCGGACTGGAAGCTGGTGAACATTGTCCTGACTTTCTGGAAGAGCAAGAAGGAGGACTCCAGGAACTACAGGCCTTTCAGTCTCACTTCAGTGCCTGGTAAAATTACAGGGAAGATTTTGCTGGGACATATTGAAAAATACCTGAAAGACAACGCAGTCATTGATCACAGTCAGCACGACTTAATGAGAGAAAAGTCCTACTTGTCAAACCTGACTTCCTTTTATGACAAGGGAACTCAGTTCATGCAGTCTTTTTGGAATTCAGTAAAGTTTTCTATACTGTCTCTCACAGTTTCCTGCTGGACAAAATGTACAGAACACAGCTGGCTAAACACAGCATCTGGTGAGGTACCAACTGGCTCATGGGTCAAGCACAGAAGGTAATAGTGAACAATGAGGATGGTGAAGGGCCTTGAGGGCAAACCGTACGAGGAGGGGTTGAGGTCACTTGGTCTGTTCAGCCTGGAGAAGAGGAGCCTGAGGGGAGACTTCATTGCAGTTTGCAACTTCCTTGTGAGGGGAAGAAGAGGAACAGGCACTGACCTCTTCTCTGGTGACCAGTGGCAGGACCCAAGGGACTGGCCTGAAGTTGTGTCTCATGGGAAGTTTAAGTTAGATATTGGAAAAAGGTTCTTTCACCCTCGATGTGGTTGGGCTCTTCAACAGACTTCCCAGAACCAAGTCTGACAGAGTTCAAGAAGCATTTGGATGATACTCTCAGGCACATGGTGTGGCTCTAGGGGCTGGTCCTGTGCAGAATCCGGAGTGCGACTTGATGGTCCTTGTGATTCTCTTCCAACTTGGCATATTGTGAGATTCTGTGATTCTCCAGACAGAAAGAGAAGGAAGATGGGAAGGACTGAATCTATTTTGATTCCCTCTCAGAGAAAGAATAGAGTATGAGTTCATCTCTTAATATTCCAGAAATGCACAAAGATAAGGATTGTTATGAGAGCTCTGGAAATAAACTTGAGCATGAGTTTATGCTTATTAGACAGGCACCAGAGGGTCTATTCTGTTTCTCTCACTCCTCCTCCTCTTCTCCTCTTGTATTCTCTGACATCTGAGAGAGAGTAATTCATGACACAGTCCTAACAATTGACAAGCAAAAATTCATTGGAAATCTGGATTAATTATTTTACAAAATGTCTTACTGTTTTGTTTTGTTTGGTTTTTTGTTTTGTTTTGTATTTCCTTTTATAAGACCATTTTTTTTTTTATTCTGTAGGCTTTAAAATTGAAATTGATAATAAGATTTCTGTCCATGATATTGCCAAATTTATTTAGAAGCATTTTAGAAGCATAAGTAGCTAAGCTCTGGTTTAGACTCACCAGCCCCACAACCGCAATACATAAACCATATTCGCTCAAGCAACTAGAAGTATAGTGATGGAGTAAGACAGAAATTCAAATTTGATAACAACTTTCTTTTTCATGTTGCATATGTATATGTCAAGAAAACCTGTATTTATTACAGAAATTCAGAAGAAAGAGATAAGGTTTATGTTTCTCTTTTTTTTGATTTCTAAGCAATCAGCTATTTAGCCTCATATATAAACAGTCTACTAATCATTAATTTATCATGAAATCCAAGAGGGAAGTTGTATTCTTGTGCTAAGATTTATTCTATTTTCTGCTCTGGTATTTCAGAGGATTTCAAAATAAATAGATGCTCTTCAAAGACTGCAGCCAAGTAATTATTTTCTTTTAACGAGCTTATTATTTTATTGATTTATGTTGAAATGGGCTTTCCAGTTATTATATTTCATTTGCAAAACATTATTTTTGAAGAATGATAAGATGATTAGTGTCATATTAGACTGTCATAATTTGAAATGATATAGTCAAGGGTTTGCCAGCATTTACATTTCATATCCCTTTGGTTCAATGGCTTCTTATAACTTAGCTATTAAAAGGACTTCTCACTGCTGGTCCATAACTGTCTATCAACAAATTAGTATAAAATTATTTCTGT
Organism: Dendrocincla fuliginosa; assembly: GCA_035047845.1. Lineage (NCBI taxonomy): Eukaryota > Metazoa > Chordata > Aves > Passeriformes > Dendrocolaptidae > Dendrocincla > Dendrocincla fuliginosa. The sequence goes on from JAWWMO010000043.1 coordinate 16,324,861, forward strand.
AAGTTTCATCAAAGATAAAGGAACTTCCATATTTTTTGCAATTTTTTGATATAACTACATATTACAGTTTTGATTAAAGACACACTTCAAACAGCATTTTAAAGGAATAAACAATATTTTAAAGGCAAATATCTAATATTCATAATAAGAATTTGGATATTTCATGTAATAAGGGGCATAACATGTCTTTTCCACTTGATATATCATGGAAAACATGTAGCTTGAGATAACTTCAAAATTGTCAGCATCATTATGATAAAGATGAATATATAGCTAGATAGACTTGAGACAAGTTGAAAGCTTTCAGAACATACACAAGAATAGACAGAATCACAGAATCACAGAATATACTGAACTGGAAGATACCCACCAGGATCATCTAGTTCAATCCTTAGCCTATCACAGGACCATTCCCAAGAGTCACACCATCTGCCTGAGAGTATTGTCCAAACGCTTCTTGAACTCTGTCAGGCTTGGTGCTGTGACCACTTCCCTGGGGAGCCTGCTCCAGTGCCTGTTGGTGAAAGAACCTGTTTTGATATCGAACCTAGACTTCTAACACAACTTCAGGCCATTCTCTCTGGTCCTGTCACTCATCACCACACAGAAGAGACCAGTGTCTACCCCTCCTCTTCCCCTCACAAAGAAGTTATAACTGCAATGAGGTCTTCCCTCAGTCTCCTCTTCTCCAGGCTGAACAGACCAAGTGATCTCAACCCCTCCTCAACCCCTCCAGACCACTCACCATCCTCATTGCCCTCCTTTGGACACTCTCTAATGGCTCAATGTCTTATATTGTGGTGCCCAAAACTGCACACAGTATCCAAGGTGAGGCAGCTCCAGTGCAGAACAGAGTGGGACAATCCCCTCCTTCAACTGACTGGTGATGTTTTGCCTGATGCTCGGTTGTCCCTCGCGGCTGCCAGGGCACTGCTGGCTCATCTTCAACTTGTCATCAACCAGGACCCACAGGTCGCTTTCCATGGCACTGCTTTCCAGTATCTCATTTCCCAGTCTGTATGTACACCCAGGGTTGCCCCATCCCAGGTCCAGAATCCAGCAACTTCCCCTTGTTGCACTTCATAAGGTTGGTGATTGCTCATTCCTCTAATTTGCTGAGATCTCCCTGCAGGGCCTCCCTGCCTTTGAGGAAGTGAACAGCTCCTCCTAGTTTTGCATCATCTCCAGACTTGCATAGTATCCCTTCCATTACTGTATCCAAGTAATTAATCAAGATGTTGAAGAGCAGAGGGTCCTGTGGAACTCCTCTAGTGACAGGTCATCAGTCTGATGTTATCCCATTCACCATTACCTTCTGTACTTGACCCATGAGCCAATTTCTCACCCACCACATGCTGTGTTTATTCAGCTCTATCCTGGACATTTTGTCCAGCAGGATACTGTGAGAGACCATATAGAGAACTTTACTGAGCTCTAAAAAAGATTGCATCAACTGGCTTCCCTTGATCAGCTAGGTGGGTTACCTTATCATAGAAAGTACTATATCATTACCTTATCTTTGGTAGTGCATCAAACCTAACATGATGCAGTCTTGGTTCTTGACTAATTTACAGTTTCTTGACAGACTGTAGGCAAGAGGAAGAGAATTTTCTGTATGCTATAGCTGACTCTCATTCTCATAAAAAACAAAGTCACTGATTTCTCAATGTTGCTATTCAGCCACTTACATTCATACCTACGTTCACTGGTATTAACATCAAAGTGATAAGTGCCTACTCTCCTGGATTGGCCTGCAATACTGAAGCTGTAGTTCCCACGTAGTTGAGCCAACTGTGACATTCGTCACAACTGAGCAACCATCTGCCTGCATATAAAACAGGTTTTTTACTGTAGACTAAATGATGTACAGGAAATTTTTTAGTTCTCAAAATACAATCTGAATGTATTTAACTTAACCATATTTAACGTTGTTCTGTAGAATGGAACAAGTTTATCCATAGCCTACTACCTTTTTCTTTTTTCTTTTGGATAAGAATAAGTGTAATGAGAGGAATTCATCCAGAGATTTAAGAAATGTGCATTATTTAAATGCACAGGCATTGGGATTTTGTATGGAGGTTCGAAAGGCACAAACACGACCATCAGGTTCATTAACTGTTTTTTTCTAAGACTGTTATTTATGTTTCCTTTCTCTGAATGGCTCACAGTTTCTTTATCTATAAGACTACATACCTGTTACAAATGTTTCTGTGAGCATCCTTCTTACCTCTTTGAACAGTTACATTTTCATCATGTCATCATTTTACAGATGAATAAAGGGCTAGCAATGCTAGAGGACACATAAAAGAGGTATTGAAAAGGGTTAGCAGGAAAGACTATTAAAAAAGACACAGAAATGATGAATAGAGGACTGAACAGCAAAAGCTAACAAAAGAGCATTGGAAGCATGGCCACTGCAGTGCCCTTTGGGCATAGAACTAAGGCCACTGTAGTTTTGAGGCCACCTCTACTCTCTGATGATGAGCTTAAGGAAAACTTGGAGCAAGTGTAAGCCAGTTTTTGACTCTGGGGCTAACAAATTATTTAAGTGGAAGCCAAAGTTGATTTTTTTTGTTTTGTTTTGGTTTTGTTTTGTTTTGTTTGGTTTTTTTTTGTTTTTTTTTTCAAGGTGACATGAGTCCTTTATATGTGTCCAAAGTACTCTTAAGGTCTGAATTACATGTGTCTCCATTTTTTTGTTTTATTTACAACAGCTCAATATTTTAGTGAGTGCAATCAGCATTTTGGAGATTAGCACTACAGAGGGTTTAATTCTGATTTAGAACAGGATTTAAAGAGCCTGCAAATTAACAGAGACTTGCAGTCTGATTTGACAGCTGGGCTCCAAGAAAACATAACATGGACAACTTTCCAGAGTGATGGTGGCCACAGCAAATTAATTCATTCTCAGAGGTGACAAATAGCTCTTAGTCTGTGTTCTACACTCTAGCTGCAGTGTAGTCACCACTTATTTTACTTCAGTGGTTTTATTGAACAGCCAAGCTGTTCTGAGCATTAGTATTGTAAATAAATTCTACAGATGTGTCCACAGTGAAATTTGAATCTAGGTAAGGGAAGATTTGATCAAATTTATATTACATGGCTTTTTCTTATGCTTATTGTTTTTTGGTTTAAAGAGTCCTATGAATTTCCCTATAATTTTATGGCACTGTAATAATAATTTGAAATTGAAACATATTTGCATTTAATGATCCATTGAATATATACAGCTGTTAATTTCCTAAGCCACGATCCTTTCTAGGATAGGTGTGCACCAATTATTCTGTGCTTGATTGGGAATCCAGTGATACAAACAACAGCCAAATTGTTCTGTCCCACAAAGCAGATTGACCTAATTTTTTCATCTATTCTTTGAAGAAGCATGATCCAAATGAAAATAAAATTGACATATCTTCATTCTCTGCATCAGAAGGCTGTCAAGTCCTAATGAACTGGAGTGTGAAACACCCTAATCTTTGCTGTGTTTGTTATAATTCTTTCACAGGGCAGCATGATGAGGCAGTTGGGAGATAGCTGTGCTTTCAGTATAAGGGATGTCTTCTACAGAAAACATCACTGCAACTGCTGAGCTATGTTTTATAGTATAGGTGTGCCTAGGGACAAGCTGTTCCTGGATCTTTCATCACTGTTTCCCCAGACATTATTTATACTGGGAGAGGCTTTATACTCACAGGTATAAAGTCAACAACTGTTACAACCCACCTCGGAGGCTGAGGGTAACTCAAGTTCTTTTTAACAGATTGCTTGGGGTGTATTAGAGTGAAATGACATTAAGTGGTTGGTGTTTGTGAATTTATATGCACAGAGTTTATTTTAGAACTATTTGGTTGCAATGGAAAGCAAGGATGTCACCATTTTGGTTATTTTTATTGATAAAAAATATTAATATGAAAGCATTAAAAATATCTCTTAAGAAAATATATAAAGGAAAAGAAAGAAATACAGAGAGAGAGAGAGAGAAAGGGTACGAGTAAAAACATATCACCACCTGTAGATCTCTCAATGAGACCTGATTGTAGCAATTTTGTAGTCCGTTAGTGCAAGTGATGGTCTTGATTCATCAGAGAGGGGGGAATAAGCTTGTGAAACACAAAGTCTGGTGGGTTAATATACATTCAGGCCAGGTGAGAACACCTGATACCTCCTCTGGGTGAGAGGGGAGCTTTCAGCCCTCTGGTGAAGGCCTCAGAAAATGAGTCCTGGGATGTTTCAGGGATCTTTGATGGTTTATGATGTCTTCCAAGACATGACAGCTGCCTCTCCTGTTTGTAGGTCTGCATGTGAATGTGACTTTCCCTGGGGGAAGGGGGTGGGGGTGTGTGTGTGAAAGGGTCTGCCTTTTATCTGACTCAAATCTCACCTTCACCCCTCTGACTTGTGATAATTGCAGTCACACATCCCAAAACTCACCTCCTGCCCTCTGGGGAGATAGAAACTTGGTCTAAGCAAAGCACCCTGGTGCCTCCACAATTGTTTTAAGTAATTAACCATTAACAGTGGTCCAGTCCAGTGTCTCATACACCCCCACAACCTGTTTCTGATGATAGAGTCATCTTCCCTGCCTAAGAGAAGATATTAAGGTTTTGGCACCTTTTGGATTTGCAATTTTCTTTGCATATGGATATAGTGTGTTTTTATCAGGTCCAAATTTCCCTCCCACTATTCAGTGATGTATTTGCAAGATGGAATTAATTTCAGAACCCTAAGTTATGCAGACAAGATCTTCTCCTTCAAAAGTATTTTCTTCTTTACCTTGTTCGCAATCATATGTTTAGGAGGAATGCACCCCTAGAATCTAAAAGTTTGGCACAATTTACTTGCCTAGGTTAGATTTGAATCCAGTCTTTCAATTACTTTATCTTTGTTTTATCTTTCTCTAACAACTGCCTCTATAGACTGGCTTAAGTAGATGAGAAATGTATCCATGACATTGATAAATGTATATAATACAATAATTCGCCCATTCTCCATGAAAGCTGCCAATGGCTTCTTGTTATCTGTAAGACTCATATTTGCTATGTGACCCACTGATAAGTAAAAAGAATTTTAAACATTAGAGAAATGTACATCTCTTTAACCTGTGTGCTTTGATTACCCAGTGCAACAAATACCAAAATGCTGCGAAAAATATGCCTTTCAGTCTCTATTGAAGTAGTGTTCAAGTGCTTTGCATCCCTAAAAAGCTTTTGCCAAACAAATCCTGTGAAGCTCCTTACAACAAAACTTCTGTCAGAGTTGTACATGCCTGTCAGATTCATTCAGTCAATAGCCATAAAGATTAATTAATATCTTGGTCATGCTACGGGTATAAATCTAACATGTGCTTTCATGAAGAGAAGAAACACCTAACAAGTGCAGCTGTAGATATTGTGAAAGCACTAGACTGTACTATTATTTGCAGTAGAGACATTCTTTAGAAATACTTGTGACCAGTATACTATGGCACTAATTCAGTTTTTTAAGATCCTGCTTATTTGCTATGCCCTATGAATGAGAACTAGTGCCTGAGAGTTGTAAAATATGTTTCATATTTACATGCTGTTTGATTATTTTGGCTTTGCATTTTAAGATTAATCACTAAGAAATACATCTTATCAGCAGATTTTTTTTTTCAGAATTGTTATGGTACACCTGAAAAATAACTTTAAAATTTATTAACATTCTTATTTTGAAAGGAAATAAATAGCAATGATAACCTGAATTGCTTATTTCCCAGGAGACTTCGGAAGCTAAGCAATAACAGATTAATTTATTAATACTATAATGCTTTTGGAACACAACACAGCACTACAGAATTTTAACTCTAAAATCCCTGATTTTCCAGGTGTAGTGTTGGAAGAATAAAAGCAAAAAAAATCCAGAAGGTAAGATATCCATTTAGAATCAAAGTTCAAGTCTCAGTCCCACTGACTACTTAGATATTTAAATTAAATGAAAAGAATACAACAGAAAAGTCAGTACTGTTGACCTGGTTTTGGTGGGACTGTTTGTATGCAAGTATGCACACCAAAGTTCTCTAGCCTCTGGCGTTATTTAGTGGGATGAAGAGCTCTCTTCGCTTTATATTGAAAAATCTTTTGTTCATCGAGAAGCTGGATGGGAAGTCTTTCAGATTTCTCAAAAAGTTTGACTTCATTAAAAGTGGTTTCTTTCACAGATTTACATTGTAAATCCCCAATTAACCGAATTCAGGATTTGGATTTTACATATCAATATTCTCTTGCCTTTCATGACAGAAAGCTCTACTCCAGGTCTTATGAAACTACAAATTCTTTAAAGAAAGAAAGAAATTTCTCTGTTTTGGTCAAAGAAAGGAAGAGTGGCAATTGAGATATGCTTATTGTCATGAATACTCCCATAGATCATGACAACTAGGATATTGGAGACTCTTTTTCCATTATTTAAATCAATTATGTAGGTAAAACATTTCAAAAGCCTTAAAATTTCTTTTGACTCCCCATTGGTTTCTACTAATCTTCCTTGATTTGCATTTGATAACCAATCTGCTTCCTCCAATAAGAAATAATTACCTTTCCTCATAAGGAAGGTTCTGCAGTGCAAAGGTGTTGTTGCATATGAACACAGATTTGGTTAAGAGTATTTACAGGGATTATAAATTATCTGATGTTCATGAAAGCAATGTTCTATCATGTAGACTACCATCAAAACTGGGGTTTGATTGCTGTGTAGAGCTACTTAATACCCATGCAAAACTAACATAAGTATTAAACATAAATTCTGTTTCAAGGAAACTAATTACACTGCTTACTAAATTTGACTAGTGATCTATGAATTTACTACTTTCTCTTTGACAAGTAACCAGTGTCAAAAGCATGATTGCATTATAGTCTGATGATAAGACAATTTTTCTACTTTGAATATTTAAAAATAGATTCTAACATTGAAAAAGTTCTATGCATAATAACATATACTCCTAATTATATTATTATCGAGATTTGTCTTTAGATTGACACAATCAGGTTTTTAATCATGCTAAACACTTAACATTACAGCATTGGGTTCAGCTGCTTATATTAAAGGCTATATAGCTATATATTAAATTTTCCAACTTTCAGTTTTCTTGAAAATCAACTTTTTTGTGTATTGTAGGAGACTGGTAGGATCTGAATGAAACCCTTGTTTTATTTTGAAATGATAAAACACATTGTTCAAAAAAAGTAAAGAGAGATTTTTACCTAGTCAAGGTAAGATACTCATATATTAAAATGGGAGGCAATACAGATTTTACAGCTTGTTCTTGGTGTCCAATTTATTAACTACAGGATGTACAATATTGTGTAAGATACACTTATCTTCAACAATGTCTAGAGGTAAAAGGCAAAGAAACTACTGTTTCTTTTACAGTATGTAAAAGTATGCTTCTTCTATGGAGCTGTAGAAAGGCAACATGGTTCTCTTGACATTTTACACCAAGCAAATTATGCACTCTTCAAGTTTTGTATCATTATGTACAGGAGGTAAAAGGAGTGATACATTACTAAAGAGAACTTAGAAACATTTCCATGAGGATGGTATTAAGAAAGAACAAGCTCAGTGACAGATAAAGCTTGGAAGGTACAGTAAGGGCACTAAAAGAGCTTCAACTGCTACATTAGTAATGAAAATCTGAACAAAGAAAATGTGAACTCTGCTGCATGGAGTAGGTGATTTAATGGCAATGAACACAGGCAAGCCTGAAGTATTCAAAACTTTCTTTGCCTCCATCTTTGCCAACAATATCTCTTTAACCTGGTCTGCAAAGAAACGATTCCTAGAGTAGAACAAGCTGAAGTAAATGAGAGTCAAGTTCAGGATTGCTTGACCCATACAGGTTCATGGGACCTGACAGCCTGTATGTAAAGGCAAGTCCTTGCAAAGCTATTGTCCATCATATTTGAAAAGTCATGGAGGCTGGGAAGGATTCCAACAATTGAAGAAAGGGAAATATTCAAAAATCCATCTTCAAAAATTCCAGAAGTACATCAGGGAAGCTAAAGGCCATCAAGCCTCACCTTCATATCTAGGAAAATTATAGAGCAAGTACTCTTGGAGAACATTTCTAGGCACATGAAGGAGAAGAAGGTGTTTGGGAACAGTCAACACAACTTATTAAAAGATAAATCATGTCTAACTAGCCTCATTGGCCATGAAGATCAGAAGACTGGATGTGTGGATGAGTGGAGAGCCATAGACATAAAGTATAGGGTAAACTTTTGGACATGGTCTGCCACAAACTTCTCTGTCCAAACTGGGACATTACAGTCTGTATGGATAGATAAATATGGATGGATAAAAAATAGATGGAATGACCAAGCTTCATGGTTAGCGGGGTTTACTTAACCTCTAGCCTGATACGTGGGGTCTTTTATTTTTGCTTGGGGGATATGACTTGGTTAACCTCTTTATTAATGACTTGGAAAAAGCAATGATATACACTCTTGGTCAAGTTTGAAGTTGACACCAAACTGAGATGACCTGGTTTATTTGAGGCAGAGGGACTTAGACAAACTGGATGAATGATGAGCAGGAATCTTGTGAAATTAAATAAGGTCAAATGCAAATTCCTTTACCCAGTAAGGAAGAACTCTTTGCAAAGATACAGGTTGGGTACTGAATGTGGCAAGCAGCTCTGCAGGAAAGGCTCTGGAGGTCTTGGCAAACAGAACTGAGCCAGCAGCACCCTTGTAGCAGAGAAAGACAGCAATAACCTGGACTATATGAGCAGGAACACAAAGAAAATGTTAGAGTCCCACAGGAGCTGGATACTTCCTCAGGGTCAGGGTACCAGGATCCAAGTCAGTGACTCAGGATCACAATCATCTAGGTGAGGGTTACCAGGGTCAAAAACTACCCAGCGATGGCTGGACAGGTTCATCATGACTAGAAAATTCCAGGCTCAAGCCAAGGAGTCAACCCACAGGTTGAGATTTGAATCAGCAGGGTCCATAGGGGTCCACATGTGAGCTTGAAGACTTGGCCTCCTACCTGTTTCACTGAAGACAATGAGAAATTCTTTGCCTGTGAGGGAAATGGACAAAGCAACCCAGATTGATTCTGAAATTTCTTTCCATCCTGAGAGTCTTTCAAGACCCACCAGGATAAAGGCCTGAGCTGCATGGTCTGATCTTTAAGCTGACCTCTGAACAGGAGGTTGGACTACATTTAATTTTGTTTTTTCAACATCTATTTCTATAAAGTTAAAGATTTTTGAATGCCTAACTGAAGATGAAAATACACTTTTTTCTTTTTTCTTTTTTTTTCTTTTTTAAGAGAGATTACAAGAAGTACTAAAACCATATCCTAAATACAACACAATCAATCAAGTTTGTCATTCTCATGTCTTATATAAAATGCCAAATGATTTTAAAAGCCTCAGTAAGCCAGGATGACAAAACCAGTCAGAAGCAAACAAACAGTATCTCAGAAACAGTTTGAAGATTAATTTGAAGGGGACTTGCCAGTGTTCATTGTACTGTTATGTTAGATCCAGAGGTGATCTGACTCAGTTTAAGGTCTTTCATATTTTGTTCATTATTTTTATGCTAAAGGAATGTTTTTAACAACACCATCATGACAGTCATATAACTTCATGTTTTTGCATTGGTATTTTTCTGTTGTGTGCTGTTATCTACAAAGCTTTGGAAGCCTGCTGCAACTCTTTTTCATATATTTTCTCCATATTGAAATGTTGTGTATTACACAAAATCTATAACTTATTGTAATTTTTTTTTCTTTCAAGCAGCCAAAACTATTCATCATACATTAAATATTTTATTTATTAGATTGGTACAGATTCTACCTTTGTAATTTGGCTATGAACTTCTTAAAGCAACAAAAAACTCCGGTAAATTAGTGTTAGACATCAGAGTTCTCTTTGAAAGGTCAAATTTTTATTTTCAGATGTATATAGAATGAAAAATATTCATGCACCTTCATTATTTTGCACAAGCAGGCAAGCGAATTTCTTGAGATTGCAGGGGACAAAGGGGTGTCTATAATCAGAGCAACTGTATTGAGGCAGCACAGAATTTTCCAATTTCAGAGTGAGCAATAGGAACTCCTGCACTTCTGGGGTTTTCTAATACGTGAAATAAATGCATCTGTGGTGAAGTCCCCTAAGAAAGAGAGGTCTATCTTTTGTCATGAGGTAGCTATGGGCAGCTGTGGACTGGCACCCTGCTTATCTTTCTAAGAACTTTCCTTATGTGGTCACCTGAAAGCAACACAGAAATAAACTACGTGTTCTCATATACAATATTAAGTGGATCTATGTACAAATTTCAAATGTATTCATGATTAAATACTTACTGTTTGAACTTGTAGAAGACCAAGAAATAAGTCATTAAGATACAATCAGAAATCTGGTGATTAAATATACAAAGGTCAGCTAATTAAAGTATGGCATGCACAGTTCTTAGACTTACATCTGGATTTCCATTCATACGGATATAGAAATTAGATATTTTGACTTCAAATAAATACATTCCTTGATTATTAAGTGTACTTAGGAGTAATCATAGGATGAACTTAATGCAAATTACAAGGGTGAAATATTTTCATTCTTACTGTGTTAGACCTTGAGTTATTATGAGACACATTTTGTTGTTTACAGAAAAACAAAGTAGATTTCTAAGAATTGCCAACTGAATCCTTATATTACAGATGAAGTTTTTAGGAGATCACCATGTAAGAAGAATTAGTAAAAATACTGACTCCCAAATAGTTTTAATTTTAGTGCTTTGATTTCAGAGGTGTACAAAGGACACATTTTTTAGAAAACACGGATACTTTTTCCCCCTGAAGATTAAGTTCAGTATGGCTACACTGAATGTTCAAACCCACTAGTTCCTTTTAACAATTTTGTTTTGATACCTTTATTCTAAAATTCTCTAACTTTTGAGGCATTGTTAAACTTAGGTTGTGCATATTTATGCATCCATCAACGTCCTGTATATATGAGAACTGATAAATGGGACTGTTTTCACTTCTAATCAGTACTATGAAAACAATAAAAAGGTATTTCATTCCTAGCATAATATTTTATTAGAATGGAGACTAGAACAAACTGGCTTTGAGGAAAAAGAATGAATGATATAAAATTAATGAGTTGAAAATGCTCCTACATATATATCTTCTCTGTAGGAATTCTTTCCTACTACACTGATTTTTGTTCCTGTTCCTTTCAATGGCTTCTCAGATTGCAGGAACATTATTCTGTCTTCACTTTGTCCATAAAAATTAGGCTTTGCTTTCTGCTGTCTTTGATGTGTTGGTATTTTCTTACATCTAGTTAATACACAAATACATCAACCAACACCTCTCCCACAGGCTACCTCCTTGCTGTGAATCTCAGACTGCTTTTTCTCAATATACTTAATCTTATTTAGATATCAGTTCTCTCTATGGGGGGTTCTTTTGCTTCTCTACTTACTTCCTATTCCAGTACATTATTGGCTTTTTTTTTCTTTTTTTTTTCCATTGACTTTAGTGCTTATCTGAAATCCACTTTGGTTTAGTTCTTGATTTCTGGAGCAGATGGGAAAGGAGTGGAAACATGCATTTGGAGGGAAAGAAGCTATTTTTTTCAGCAATATGAAGCTGGATTTCAGTGTAAGATGCCTTCTTTATCATCCCCGCACTGCACACCAGAATTTTCTCACAATGAGAAGTTTTGATTGCTTTCAGGAAGATATGACCTCCCCACCTCTACTCAAGTGATTGCACCTCACCCTTGCAGAGCATCCAGGATATAGGTAACAGCCAGTGTCTCCTCTGCACTTCACCTAGTTGTCACCTTTTGACAAAATACTGGCCCTGAAAGATTTTTCATACTTGTCTTAATCTGGATGAAGCAAATGATTGAAATGGATATCAGATTATACCTTGAATTGGAAACATTACATTTTGGAAGGCAGTTATTTTTCTTTTTGATACACCCCAGTAACTGTAAGAGAAACATTAGTCACAACTGTTCCAGGACAAAAAAAGATTTCTTGAACATCTTGCACATACCTCACCAAGGCCTTTATCGGTGCAGTAGAGTTGTGTTACAGCTGAGTGACTGTCACATCCCTATCCTGTTTCTCATGGTGCATAAAGGCAGGTTACATTAATGAATATCAGATAGCTGCAAAAAAACTCAGCAGTATTTTGTGTTCCCAATTAACTGAACTCTTTTCTTCCCTCCTTTCTGCCCTTCTTTCCCTAGGATAAGGGTTCATTCAGAAGTTGATGGGGCATACCGAGACCGAATGTTCCTTTTCTTTCTCAGATGGTGATAATCACTTCCCCTTTGTTTTTTCCTTTTTTTTTTTTATTTTTGTTTGCTTTGTTTTGTCTGTGAAGTTCTGACTTTTCTTTCCTTAGTTATGAAAGAGAACACTTTTAGAAAACTTCAGCTTTCAGCAAGTTTTATTCATAAGGGTGGAGATGGGGGAAGGAACAAGCAATTAATTTTTCGAAAACACTCTCTTTTCAGGAGTCAACACAGGTACATGCTTTTGTATTATAACTTATTATTCTTAACTATTATTTAATTTTTATCTTATGTTTTTTACCTGTCATTTTGTTCTTATCACCTTTCAGCTTCATACACAAGCAAGTCTAATAGGAACTGAAAGTAACATAGCAGAAATATCTTCTTTCAAGATGAGGGAGGTTTCTGAGAGGAAGAACAAGTACAAACATGTTATAATTAAGTAGAAGAGTCACAACAGGAAAAAATAGGAATTTCAGACAGTCTCAGAACCATCCTGTGTCAAAGAAGGGTGCTTGGCTTTCCGATTTTAAGAAAGAATGATAGCTGTTATATAGTATTTTTGAATTATTTTATGACAGATCTATAGCAAGAACTTATTTTTCAATTTTATTCTGATATTTTCTGAAGGAAACAACCTGAACCATAGGACACAGCTGGTCAACTTCTTCACTCATCTGTCAGTCAAGAGAAACACCACAACATTCTGTCTTCTCATAGCTGGAATAAAAATGACAGTGATATTCCCTTTCTTGATCCTTTGTCTGGGAAATGAAACAGTGCTGCTTGCCTGTAGCTAGTCAGATGACAGAAAGTAGTGATAAACAGATGGCATGGCATGCACATTTGCCATATATTTAGAGAAAAAGGTGCCTTATGTATGTCACATAAATATGAACTTAAAATCTATGTTACTACAAACCTAAATTACAGTTTTGGAAGTAGTTGCTCTTTTATTAATTTGGTCATTGAAACCAGTAAGGTTTTTGAACTTAGGCAAACCAGTTTCTATGACACAAATCTTGACAGTCCTATAAGCAGTCTTTCATTCAGCTTTCTATTGATTTTTGCCATGAAGCAAAAATCATCTTGAATCTCCTTGAATGGTTCTCTCTGCAGGACAAAGCCTTAATATTTACTGCATTCCTGTGTGAGATATAACACCTAATTGGTATTCATGCTGGAATTGTGTCTTTAAATGGCTCTCACTCTGGTTATATGCCCTCCATTAGTAACATCAACTGAACTTGAACTTACTTGATTTGGATTCTTAAAAGCTTTGGCCCAGTCAGAGAAAGAATGATTCAAATATTGTTTTATTTGGTTGGGAACATATTTTTCTGATGAAAACTTGGGAAACTTGTGGAAATAGTCATTGATACTAACTGCTGAGACCATGAAAGCACTTAAATTTTAAGGAACAGCTTTTTATCATACTAAATTTGTAGTCTTTTCTCTCCTTCCTTCCCAAAGATGTCTTTAGCAGGTACTCCAAAAGTTAGTAGTTAGTCATCAGAAGAAGAATTATACCTACATTTATAAAAAATCTTTTGGGAAGGGATGGATAATTTTATGTACCCAGTACTCATGAATTATTTTATTGATTCAAAGCTATAGACAGAATGGATCCTACTGTTTACAGCCAATTAGACATAGTAAACTCTGTGTATCTGTAAGTTGTAGATTTTTAGGCTCTGATGTAATTTTGGGGTGTAAGCTTTTGTATTTCCTAAAAATGAACTTTTATGATGACATTGTAATCTTAGTTTTAAAGGGCGTATCCTACTTACCTATTTACTCTGTTTTCATAGTTAGAAAAGGCCTTAACTTCTGGAAATATATGATAAAATTGCTCTGTTGGTCTTCTCTGAACAAGTTTAGGCTGTCAAGGGAGAACAGCTGAAAATGTGGTGCAGGAGTGTTGCTAATACAGCTACCTGTATTTTCCATCTCTTCAACAGACATAATTTTTGGCTTAGGGAAGGGGCTTAATGACTACAAATTGTGAAAGACCAAGGTCATCCTCTGCCACTAGTAATAGTAAAACCATCTCAATATCAACAACTAGGGGAAGTATTGCCAATAGATGAGCAGAAAGGTCTCTTTTGGATTTATAGTCCATGAAGCTAAAGACAATGGAAGTTTTACAATGTAGAAATTCAGGAACTTGTAAAAGTTGTTTTGCTGAAGTCAGTAGATCAGGCGACACAAAATCTTTCTTCAGCTGTACTTGAAGAAAGCTGTTTTTTGGTTGTGGGGCCAAAATGACAGACTGCCCAATACAGGCAGGAGTTTTATGCTTTAAGTTCTGAGTTGTTTTCAATTCCTCCTACTTGCTGTTAGTTTTCTTTGGTGTTGACAGGAAGCATGCAGGAACCAATTGATTTCATTATGCACAAGCTATTCCCCTGCCTGAAAGCCAGTTGCAGACATGTAAATGCTCCATTTGTTAAGAGGATGGATCTGTAAATTCATTTTAGATATTAGCATTTGCTAATTTAATGAGAGGAGGAGAAAAGAAAAATACCATAACATTTAACATCTCTCAAGCATTTCATCATTCTTTCCATGTTTTGCCTGGAATAATAATAATAATTAAAAAAAAAAAGATAAAAAAGAAACTCCCCAGAAAAATGTGGGACTGACATGGATGGATATCTCTCTATGAATTGTAAATGGATGCTGCTTAGGTACTCTCTGCCAGTCATTGTCTTTAGTGCTGGCACTTTGAAAAACATCATAAATCCTAGTTCCTGGGTGCCTGGCATCCTAGAGATGCCAGATAAAAAAATGTACCATATACACAGGTAGATGGAACCTTTTGAACAGGGAGGCACACTGCAATTATATCTTTGTATTATCTATCCTTGTGTACATGAACAATCTAAATTCATCTAGCTGCTTCTTTAGATTTTTCAAGATTTAATTAAGGTGTCTTGAATATCTAACATACCTTATATATATAATGTAGGTATATAATAAGGTGTCTTGTCTATTCTATTTTTGAGTGAGCACCTGCAACCCTTTTTATCTTTCAAAAATCTAAAATTTTTCCTGTTATAGTGAAGTTTTGTGCATAGAAAGAAAGGAAATAATGCACTCTTCACACCAAGAAGAGAAAAAGAACCTCAATTATTTTTCCTATTTCATTATTTCTCTGCTAGTTCAATTTCAAATAGGTGAAATATAGCAATACTTTCTTTACTGCATTTGATGAAAGTGCAATTAAACTATTATTGCAGCTTTAAACAGAAGTGTATTTGAACTCAAGTAGAAAGGTTGCTGGATGAAAAGGCTACCCCCTTTCTGAGAACTGGAATTCAATTCAATCATTGATGGCACATCTTGCTTAACATAAATACACACACACAAGAAAAAAGCTACTTAAGCTGTACTTACCCTCATTCATTTTTTTAATACATAGATTTACTTCTGTAAAAAAAAACCCCAAACAAACATCCAAACAACCAAAAAAATGGAAGGGTGTTTAAAAGAAAACTCAATCTTCACTTTTGATAAAAATTTTGATTTTTAAGCTATAGCAGGAAGAGGAAATTTCTATATTATGGCTTTACAGACAGAGATAAGACAGGTGCATAAGACTCCTGATACTCACTGAGTCAACAAATTCTTACATAAAAGCCATAAAAGATTTTAGCCTACTGGAGGTTTTTTTTTCACTGCCAATAATTTAATTTATACTTCAAAGTCTACCTCAAATAAAAAAAAAACAAAACCACACATTCTACAGTTATTATAACTCCATATGACAACATGTCTCAATCCACCTAGTAGTAAGAATTGCTTTTGTCTTTCTTGTCATCATCACTATTTCTACAGTGACTGTGAGAGAAAGAAAATAATGTCTATCATTAGTAAAGGGTCTGAGAATGATGTCTGGTTACAAAAGTAGATTCCCTGTGTCTTTTATGAAGAGGAGGATTCTACTTCAGTGACAGCTGTGAGGTTTTTGATTTCTGATTTTTTTTCCTCATTGACTGTGCTAATGTTATGCCTGAGGGAAGCAGTGCTTGCTAGTTCCTTATAATTTTCACCCCAACATCAACTGTTTCTTAGCTTGTGTAGTTGAATACCTATATAGTTTAATGTAATAACAGGCAAAAAATTTAAGTTGAGCTGTAAGAACAGTTGTGTTCCTTATATATTGATATGTAAATGTAGTTTCAAATTTAAATTTAAAAAAAAATCTCTTGCCTTAAGTCTTTGTTGCTCCTTTCTACATTGTGTGTCATTCTATTACTTTGTTACATTAATTTGATAAATTGGATTATTTTAATGTAACTATCATCATCCTTCTATTCCTACTTCTCAGAAGTGCTTATGATGTCTTCATTTAATATGTGTTATTGCTGTATTATGTCAGGTGTGTCAGGATTTGATTCATGTGTTGAATTCGCAGCTAGATAACTAACTATCGAGTCATAGGCCATAGCTGTCATTTTCCATGGGCACAGAAAATATTGGATGTCACCAACCACAAAATTCTGGTGGGCTTACACAGTTCTTATATTTTCTTGGTCTGTTTGCTGACAAAAATATCGTCTTCTTTGTTGAGATGTTTCAGTCTGGAGTTTTGTTCAGTTATTGAATCAGAAACGTCAAACAATTCTTACTACTCAATACGCTTTAACGTTACTTTTCCTCCTCTAGTTTGCTTAAAAACTCCTCCTCACCTTAACCTACTCATATGAATTTTGTCTCCTCTTTCATTCACTTCTTGATTCTCACCTACACATTTATTTTCATAAAATTTTTAGCTTATTAACAATAACAAAAACATAACCCTCCTCATCTGTCACTCCTTTATCTGTCACTTCTTTGCTTAATTCTCTTCCCCCCCCCCTTTTTCTATGAATATTTATCTATCTGTTATTCTTAATTACTATTTTCATGAAATTTGAAAGGGTAAATTCTGTATTCTCTTATCTGTCATTAATCTCCATAATCTACAGTTTATATATATTGTGTATAATTTTCACAGTCTTTGCGTTTGTTATCTTCAACTCACTTTTCTGGTCTAGAGTGTCAGGATATACTAGTCATAAAAGAACTATGACTATTGAGACCTGCCATTTGACTCGCATATTCCTTGTCACAAACCTCTCTGAAATCTTTCCCCATGCATCCCTTCTCACTTCATTTTCATGCAAAGTATCTTCACAGGTGTGGACCCAAGTGTTTATCTCTCTACTTCTGGGTAATGTTCTCTACTTTTTTCCTCCAGGCTATCTTTGCTGGAGGTTTTTGTTTCCGAGTCCTTTCAACTGTGCATTATTTAAATTTAGTTTTGTAGTTTTGGTTAAAGTTAAGCTGTCTATTTACACTTGAATAGGTTATAGCTACAGTGTATTTCTGCATTTTAGCAAGTATTTGTGTGCAAACTGAAATAATCCTCAGACACATCTCACCATACAGTTGACCACCAAATTAAACAAATCATGACTGGACATGAAGTGAGCCAAGATATCAATTCTGTAATTAGTGGTAGGAGAAATGTGCAAGTTTAAGTATCATTACTGCCACCTGAGAAGTGCTGGTGTTTCATAATAAAATATACTTTATTCTATCTAGATACACCTTAAACAATAAATGCAATATATTTCTGTCATCTCTGCACGTCTTTCTCTCTGAACCACACAATTCTAAATTTCCCAGTCCGTGTCAATTGCTCTTTCCATTTATCATCCTACTTGTCATATGCTAAATTCTCTCCCCATCCTACCTACCTGACACTAGCTATACAAAATGGATTTTTCTGATATGGTATCAAAGCATTCCATACAGCAAATATAATTTCTACATCTATAGAGATCTAGAATAACACAGAATAAAATAGAATAGCTCCAAACTTGTACCATTAAGTGTCACAGAGAATTTTGTGTCTCAGCAATAGTAGATGTTTCTTCACTTAAAGATAACCCTATGAGTGTATATCTAGAGAAAATGTTTCTGTGTGATGTATTAAGCTCATTATCTGCATTACAACTGCAAGCACAGAACTCCACATGTGCTGTTTCACTCTAACTGTGGTGGAGATGCACCTCCTACATTATCAGATTTATACTGGAAGATTAGAAGGTTATTATGAGCCACCAGCCTTCTACATTATTTTCTTAGAATCACATCTGACTTGTCCGAATTTATAGGTTACTTCCTAGGTTTAAGAACTCCATTTTTCTTTCATTCTACCATTCAGTTGCATGTTGTCACAAGTGTGAACATTTGCAAACATGACTAAAAGGTCTGTTTTAAATCATCACTTTTAAATTTACTTTATTTAATGTTTTTCAAAAGAACAATGCCAAAATGAGCTCAAATTTCAAAACATACAGTTTTCCAACAGGAAAATCAATAGCAAAGCATATCAAAATAGTTTCAGAGAACAAATAGTAACAAAGCTACAAACAAGAGTACACTCCTGACAATATTCAGTCTGTTCTTTACAAAAATAACCTATCTTTAAATCAAAAACACTGTTACCTCCAATAATAGTGTTTCTTTTTTTTTATTCAGAAATAAACCTTGTTACACAATACATATTAGGCAAAGATCAAAGCAACTCTGAAACATTAAAACAATAGATGCTACACATAGACTTCTAGAAACAATGGTTTACAATAACTGGTTTTTTTTTCTGAACTGTCCCAATATCATATGGTACTTTACTTACTTTTCTGTCTGTCACTGAATGGAATGATTGTCTGATGTGTGATATGACACTTAGTAAACCTGACATTGCAACACATTTAATGCCATAATGCCAGCTACTAGTTGCTCTTTCAAAAATGTCTTGTAATTACATTTTTTTTTAAAGACTGTGATAGATGTTACAGAACCCCATTTGCCTTGAGGTGGAATTTATCTATACTTTCTGTAAAGTGATCAGGTGGCAAGCATGAGAAACTAGGTTTTCTCGAAATGCTATGCTGCTTTAAAAAATAAAACAAAAATTTAAGAAAAATCTGAATCAATGGATGAGAAATTATAATAGAATTTTTATTTTTTTTTTAGCAAATCTCCCCCTTTTCTGCTATGCCTCTTAAAAATAGGTTCCTTCATTCTCTTGTGCTCTTGATCAAGCAAATTTTATGATATTTTGGGTTTCAGCGAAATTCCCCTGAAGCATAAAATTTTGCACTCATTATCCCAGGGTGCATCTGATTTTCCTCTATTTCTACAAAAATTCATCCTAGTTTCTACATGTACTCTAATTTTTCGAGGATCCGTTTCATATTATGTTTGAATTAGGCTCTTAAAACTACACTGACAATGTTTTAGAAGATATTTGGGAGGTTCTTAATTCACATTAGAACCAAGGAGCTAAACTGCTGAATATCTTTGAAAGCAGGGTCATTTAAATAATTTGGATGCAGATTATTGGGATTCAAGATAAATTTAGAAAATTAAGGATATATCACATGACTAGTATTGGTGCTTGGCATGGCAGTGCCTCAAGATCAGTTCAAACCAAAATTAAATGGCAAAGGATAAAACAAATTGATGCTCAAGTATCTAAAGCAGTGCATCTTGAGCCTCACATTCCAGATTTCCCTCAGACTAGCTGATTTGAAAAAGGGGGAAAGGTCATACAAATTCCTCATAGTTAATCAGGAAACTTTTATGGATTGGAATACCTCAGTCAACAAGGACTCAGCAAGTGATTTGTAAAACTACAGACTGATAATTCTATTTTAGAAAAAAATTAGAAAAGAGAATTAAAGTGATAATAAGAAAAAGACAAAGGGGAAAACAGGATAAAGTGTATTGCAAGAATTCAATATGGAAAAAGGAATAAGATGTCCCTTGACTTTTTGATATCTTTGATATTGTTGGTAGGCACTTACATTTTGCAAGTGAAGTATACTTTAATTTGGACTTAATCAGAGAGCAAAACATCTAATTTTGAGACAGTTTAATCTGATATAGAAACCCATCCTGTAGGATTAGTGCTTGAGGTCTTCCTACTGAGAATCCAGATATGATTCAATAGAATTTATTGCTCCTTTCCATTTTCATCCTTGTTCTCTTACCTGCTTTGCAGCAAATAAGATCTATGCAAAAGAAATAGAACAAGGGTTATCTTTGCATGTTGCTACATCTGTGGATATGATTAAATAGATATATCTAGGCTCAGGAGAATTAATGAGATTTATGGGGAGCAATTCAATTATCTGTGGCTCAATGGTACAACATGATGAAGTTTTTATTTTGATCGAGTGAAGCTCTTAAACTTTAAATTAATTCTAAACCTCTAAGTAGTCCAGTAGGATTTACCAGGAATATGACAGACTACAATACTCATTTTTAGAGAAGTCTTGTTTTTCCAGTGTTTGGGGTGCCTTTCTCTTCTACCTTCTCTACATTCAAAGGTTTCAGTTTTCTTTCCCTCATTTCTCTTAGTTTTACCCACCACGCTTCCTCATGCTAAATAAGCAACTCTATGTATGTTGATGAATTGTCTTCAAAAATACACATTCTGTACATATAACTGGGACTGTAAAGTGGGAGTGCAAACTAATTTTGCACTTCTGCTGCTTTTTAAAATAAGAATAGCCACTTCCTTACTGCTTAATATTGCATGTGAATTGGACTTATTGTTATATTTTAATTGATTTATCATATAATTCTGTAAATAAATATTGGGCTAGTTAACAAAAATCAGTTACAAATGCAATTATGCATATTGTGCAGCACTGCACAAAAATCACAGCATTGTGGTGAATCAGTTTTATATATCTATTATTTCTTTCTATTAGTAGTATGAGATATTTCACTTTATGATGAACTGCTTAACTATTACCATGTCAAAATCTCTGTATAAGGAAAAGTTCAAAAGCTTTTATAAAAACTGTGAAGTATTTTAAAGAAGGTTGCATTTTGCTGAGCATAAAAAAGAAATTCAGTAATCTCTGCACAAAACCCAGTATAATTTTCTAGCTGGACATCTTTGACATAATATCAGCATCCAAAATGGTCATGCAATAGTCTGCACAGTTCTAATTATCTTCTAGATGGCCTTGCCTGGTATTGATTGCTGAGCATATTTCTCAACAGATAATAGTGATTTAAAAGGATAATTCCTGATTAGGTCTGTGAAATATTTGTCTTCACACTTATTACCCTACTTCCTATAATTAAATGACATGATGTTAGATTTGCATGCGAATGTACATCAATAGAAAGCATAAAATAGGTATTTACAGGAAGCAACTCTATATTCACAGCTGTGAAGCCTTAAAGGACATAGGAGCCTGATGAACCCTCTGTAGTTCAGTCAGTGTAGATCTGGGATTTGGGCTGGCAAAATGGTGTATTTTTGGGGGTCTCTGCTGTATTTTTTTCCAGATTCCAAGTCTAAGCTAGGTATGGAATCTTTAGGATAGTAGCTAAGTAATTAATTACTATCATGTCTAAGTAGGATTTATCAGGGGGGTTAACAAGATTTTGGACAGAGCTACTCTGTTATCTCATACTGCTATTGAAGACATAATTTGGCCCTTTTGTTCCTATCTGCATATCTTGGGTTTAATAAAGATCCTTTTCACCATGGTATCCTTATTCTTTCCCCGAAAATGAAACAAAAGTGTTTCTGAATTAACAAAAAGCAAGTGGCAAAACAAATATATATCCTGGCATATGGAAGGAAGTAACATTTAGCACTGAAATTTAGGACAAGAGATGGGGTAAAATAACATATTTTTCCTCTCTTCTTAGGTAACAATGCAAAGTTTTTATCCATTTAATCCACTATTTTTTTTTTTATTGTTAATGCAATCAAATTCTCCAAATTCTGTATTCATCAGGTTGGCCTTATAGTGCCTTCTCTTTTTTTTTTTTTTTTTTAAATTTTAATAGAATTTTTTGGTGAAATGAATAAACAAATTCTGAACAAGAGAAACCTGGTTTTGTGTTTCTTGCTACAAGAATAAACAAATGTTTATTTCAAATGATCACTCAACTACACTGTCAAGTGCCATTTATTAGTTGGTGCCTCAGTAGGGGCCACAGAAGGTATATTTAACATTTAATTTTAATTTGTTTCTCAAGAATCACTATGTGACCCCCAAATCACTCATAGAGAAGGCTAAGTGTCGTATTCACTTTCTCATCTGCTCCCACGCAGGAACTTGGGGCATTGCCAATTCTGACTTAGAAGAATATAACTGCACAATTCAAAATCGTTGTACACCTTTTACCACCGAGGTGAATTGTGACCATCCAATGCTTTTCAGATTCAGCAGAACAGGTCCTTCTGAAAACAACACTCAGAGACTGTTGGTAGAGAAAATATGACAGAGTGGAATGCCTTTTTTAGAAGTTTTTCTTGACCACTGAAATCACATATGTTTAAATTTGCAGTGAAGCAGGAGTAGGGTTAGTCTGGATGACTGCAGTAATTTTTATGCTGTAGTATTACCAGGAAAAAACACTGTAACTAGTGCAGAAAAAATAGGTATGTTTCCTGTCCTCCTCTAGTTTTTCACCCTGAAACCCTTGGTTTCTATCATAGAGTAAACTTGGAAATGTATATGTTCATTTAATATGAAGAAAGGGTTTCCACAGATACAGATTAGTCCAAATGCACTTTACAGTGCCTATTCAGGGAATTTGACATATTCTGAACACATAACACTTGCTATATTTTCTATGATCACTTGTCCAATGCATGAGCTAAGCTCAGTATCCCTGTACAGTCTGCTAGTGTTTTGCAGCTTCATCTGGTACATCCTAGATATATTAGTCTCTTGCATAGGCATCATATCGATAGTGTAATTATTACAAGATATTTATAGATACCAGTCAAATTCAAATGTCTGCCACTTCCACCCAGTCAAGATTTCTTTGTGAAAATATAAGATGCCAATGTTAGAATATTGTAATCTTACTACTATTATGGAACTAATGTCAAAACCAACTACACCTGATACAAGTCATCCCAGCATGCCACTGTTTCTTAAACAGTGCAAAATATGCATTATCTTCAATTTCGGAATTTAAAATGTTATTAAGTCAAGTGAGTATGGATAGAGAAAAAAATTGAGGTTCCCCTGATCTTTCTATGTGCTTCTTTTCCAGTGTGTTCATAAATTTAACCTTATATGCAAACTCAGACTCAGTGACAATTAGAATTTGGTGATTGTGATGGTCTCTTTAGTAAGAAACCTTCTATGTCTTTTGGAGGAAGGTGAAAACAAGAACTTGTTATTTCCCTTTCTAATAACTCCCCCAAAACTCTGAAAGATTCAGATAAAAGGTTCAATTTTGGTCCTATATTTATTCCTGGACTTGGAGAAGGCACTTGTCATAACCCTAGATATTGATCAGAAAGGAGCTAAGTTAAAATCATGGTGAAATTAAATTCCTTGCCATTTCTTGACAGAGGTGACATGCAACCTAATACATTTCTTCCAGTTTACCTGATGAAATTTGTCCAGACATTGTAAGGATCCAACTCACAAGGAAACTCCAAATTCAAGCTGCTTAAGTGAAAAGAAAAAGCTGGAGGTAAGTCATGTGAGTTATCGTCAGAGGTTCTGTGTTGCCAAAGAAGTATTTTCCATCAGCTGATTGTATTCAACTGAGTTGTTTCTGCACTGAATATTTCATAACATAGGATGAAGTGCTTGACACAACACAATATTGAGGAGACCTTCTTAATTTTCACTGCTGCCCATGATCTCTGTAATGTTTAATGATATTTTGCTCTCTAACCCTATCTATATCTATATCTAAACATATCTATATGACTGAAAAAAAAATAAAATAAAAGTGAGGTGCTTACAATTTGGTTGCATGAGTTACAGTCATGTGACTATTCTCCTTGGAAACCAGAGAACTATATCCTGCCATAGGTAAGAATAGGAGGTGTATGTGTCAAGTTCGTTCTTTCTTTTCTAGTGTAATCATGTAATTAATTTTCAGTCTCTAAACACTATTTTTAAAGGGAGGATTAAAATTGTAAAGATAGCAAGAAACTAAGAGCTCACACAGAATCCCTTCTTCATCTGGTTCTGAAAGAAGAAATTAAATTCTACAGAAATACCAGGCACATGCAATGAATACTCACTTTTTCTAGCGTTACATAATAGCAAGTATTCATCTGGTGATTTACCTGAGGAGAATTTGGGGTTCTGCCCCAACTTAGTTTAGAAACTGTATCAATGTGTTTATTCTAGATTTTTAGTGTTTGATCTTCAGATTTTATCCAGAGTTACTGAAGATAATTGAGTAAATGTGATAGAATCAAAAATCTGTGTTTTAACACTGGTATAATCACACTTCCACTTGAATATTGTGTGGTTATTACTGCTTAATTACAGTTTCTAATGCATAAATTCAGTCTGAAAGAAAAGTCACTAGTTTTGATTCTTATTATCAGTTCTATTAGCCATTGGGGTTTCTGCTCAAATGTAGTTTGTAAGAATAAAATATAAAATATTTAAAAAAAAATGTGAGCTGTCAAACTCTTTCAAAAAAGTTATATAATCTATTGATATAAACATTCCAGTTCAATTATATTGAAGCATTTTGACTGAAACAAAAGTCGTGGTATTTTGATGTCATAAAATACATAATGAGGAGTAGTCTTTGAATCTGTATGATTTTCTTTTTGAGGAAGTCTTAATGTTTTTATTATTTGCTGAACTTATTTTGGTTTCAAAAATATAATGTACAAGCTTATGAAGCTATTATTAGTTATTATACATCTGCTGTGAAGACGTATAATTTTAATCTCTGAAGGCAGACTAATTTTTTATTTAACCTTTCTGGTTTATACAGATGCTCATCTCTCTTCCCTTTGTCATATCATTTTCTTGCTAATGCTTTACAAACAGACAATTTTCTAAGTATTATAAATATTTAAAGTTAATGAAATATTCTCAAATTCACCATGTTTTGAAGAACACTTCTAATAAAAATGGTTTCACATGACTTCAATGCTTTTAGAGCACGAAATTGTCTTTACTATAACTAGAAGTAAACCCATCAGAAACCTTATATGTACAGTGTCAGTATTACGAAATTACAGATAGCAAATAAAGCAAAATGCAGATGATAGATGTCTGTCATTCATGGGTTAGGAACAGTAATCATCAGTTCAATGTCCCCAGCAAGACTCTCCCAAACCAGACACTGATCACTTGTTCTCTCTTCTTTCCCTTCCCCTCCCCACTCTGTGGATGGAGTTGAGAATTGGAACCACAAAACATAAAAATCATGGATTGAGGTAAGAACAATTTATTGAAATCAGCAATAAGATAAGAGAACAAACAGAAACAGTGACAATACTAATAACAAAAGCGTACAAAGAGGGGGTGATTTACATGCAAAACACTCACCAAGGCCAGGACAATGAAAACCAGTGTTTGACAGACCCTATGTCCATCACTCTTTCTTCTCCAACTGGAAAGGGATGCTCTTCTTCTGAGAAGTGAGAAAGTTCCTTTCCCCCATCCCTGTCAAAGATATAAAATGGTATTGATAACAATGTCTTGACCACACCCCCTCCTACTGATGTGGGCCAGAACCAGTGAAACTCATATGTCCATATCTGTATCTTCTCTCTTTCAATAGCTCTGAAAGTTTTTCCCATTAAGTTTAACAAAGTTTTCAGAATACAGTGTGACTGAAATATGATCAATACATTTTTTCTACAGAAATTGTGATTTTCTTTGGATAGATGACCACAATTAAACTAGTTACCAAGTTATACTATGTCAAGTGAGCAAACTGCTTCATGAAGTAAAACACTAACTTGAATTTTTACATTATTGGCTGGCAGTTTTTTCTCGGTTACTTAGATGAACATTTTTATGCTGTAATAACTGGCTTACTACCACCTATGTTAAGAAATATGTCACCATTATACTTAACATAAATTTCAGGAGAAGTACATGTGCCTATTAGATAATATTGGCCTTATAATAACTCATTCTTAGTAAATCTGAATAGTAATTACACTCTCTGAATACTTTTGTGAAAACTGAGATAGTGTGATTGAGACTGGAATAACCATAAGCAAATGTTATCATCTTTATTTAGTTGTGAAGGTATTGCATGAGATTTAAAAAAAAAAAAATCTGATGCAAGTATAAAGTTCATGAGTATTTTCTTGCCTCAGTTCTTACAGGGAACATCTACTAAAGTAGATGTTTTTTAAACTGGTGTCTCACTGAATGACTTTTTGCTTGTTAAATTCTGACCCTGCAGAATCAAGGTCTGACAACATGCACAGTATTAATTCCAGTTCACCTCTGCACAATATTTGTTCCAGTTCACCTTCACTGTAAGTGACTATGTAAGGGAATGTTTGTAGGAAAGAACCATATTCACTTGAGGTTCACTATTATCTGCAAGCTCCAGGGAGACTTGCTGCACCAAATTGAGAAATCTTATTTAAAACATCTTCCAACAGATGTTAGAACTGACTTAAAACTTAACTTAAAAGCATTTAAAATATAAAATATATACTTGTATATCAGTGAACAAAAGAAAACACTCCTAAACTTGTGTCCTACATGTTAAAGTCCAATCTGCAAATCAGATGACTGGAAGAAATTAAACTTGATCTTAGACGTCTTCTTCAATGTTAATGATTCTGAGTCTGTGGTTCTCTGATTCTATAAACTGATGCAGTTCCATTTATTTCATCACTTACTACTGGCCGTTACTGCTGTGACTTTGTCTATTAAGTTACCAGAAAACTCGCTAAAAACCATGACTTCATGATGCACTGGGATTGTCTCTTTTAGTGAATCTTGGATAGATGTTTGAGCATTCAAGCACTGCTTTTACAATTCTATATGGACAAAATTCCAACAAAATTGCTATACATGAAAAGGGTCAATATTTCCAAACATTCAGATGTCTAATTTCATTAGTCCAATTTTTTAATGGTGTAGGTGAAATGATATCAAGCACTGTCCCAGCATATAACTACACAGTACTAGGAGAAATCTGAAATTCAGATCTTTTATTTAGGTGTCCATTAATATATAATGCCTCATTTGCTTGAGTCAGCAGCAAATATTGTCTGCCTGTCACTAAAGTCCTATTGCCCTTCTCAATCTAAAACACTACTTGATGAAAGAGAGTATACCTGGCACTTGATTACAAGAAAGAACCAGCTGTTGTAACTGTGAATATTCCACATAAGGTACTAGAAGGTCATTGTTATTTGCTCTATTTTATTAATGGTTAAACCTGAAGCAGAAAATGACAAATAGTCTGCTCAAGGTTATCTGGCAGTTGCAGATCTACAAATAGGCTTAAGCCTTCTTAATCTTATAAAAGGTGAAGAAGACGAGATTGGTTTCCTCATGGAATGTCTTGCACCTTCACTGGAACCATTTCTGAATTGCATTAGAAAAAAAAAGGGTATTTGTTATCGGTTAAGTGGTAATTTTTCCCCTGCCCGCCCAAATGTTCTTCATATTTCTGAATACTCAGTAATTAAGGTTTTTTGTGGTGTTCTCTCAGGTGTTTCATTCTGAAAACAAAAGAACATTTCTTTTTTAAACAATGCTTACTATATTTAAAATATTTTTCCATTTGACATGTTAGCTTTAAGAGGAATAGATTGCATTTTTGACATTTTTATAAAAAGTTCTTCTTGGGTATATAGACAAATACAACCAAAGTATCTGAAAGTGTCTTAGTTTTTTATCACTTCTCTTGTATTAGAAGATCAAATTATATTAATATTCAACATTATACTTAATTTTAATCTGATTTTAATCAGTCTTTATCAGTTTATCTTTATTCTAGAAACATTTTCTTTATTCATGATAACCTAAAGAAGACAGTGCTTCAGAAGCTG
Source organism: Dendrocincla fuliginosa (assembly GCA_035047845.1). Taxonomy (NCBI): domain Eukaryota; kingdom Metazoa; phylum Chordata; class Aves; order Passeriformes; family Dendrocolaptidae; genus Dendrocincla; species Dendrocincla fuliginosa. Next base: position 16,352,979 of record JAWWMO010000043.1, read on the forward strand.
AAGTAATTTTTACTGATGTCTTTTAGTACTTGAAAAAGGAATCTGTTTTGGAACTGCTGAAGAAAATACTTAAATCCATTGTCTGAAAAGTGATATGTTTGGGGTTTTATATAAACAATTGGGCTTATTTTTCAATCAGAACTAAAACTATTTGTTTTCCTGTCTGATCCTCTTTCTTCTTCTTCCATATTAACCACCTGTTCTGGTTTCCTTCACTCATCTAATCTCCTTTCTCATATACTTTATTTTTTCTACCACAAGGTTAAGCTTTTCTGTGCAGGAGTCAACTGAAACGTGAATCACTTTCAGCCCTATATCCAGCATCCCAAAGTTTCCATTCTTCCAGGCTTCGCATTTTTATAACATTCAAGTCCAAATAAGCTGTAAAGAGTGTAAGATTCAATCATTTGAAGGTGCTTGGCCATATGCTTTTAAAACCATGCTGATGACTTTTGCAGGAGAATGACCTTATGAACCTGGGGTAGTTTCAAGCAAAAGTATGTGTATGGTGGTACTATACCACAGAGAAATAGAAAACCTGATGTTGTTGGGAAGCATAACATGGACATATGGGTTTATTAAATATTCATTAAAGGTTTTGCATATGCAAATCTTTGATAAAAATGCCTGAATCGCTGGGCATTCACTGCAGTACTGCTGTCTGCATGGATAATGCACACATTTGGGATTATTACTTAGAAATTCCAGGTGAAAAAAAGAGCAGCTAAATACATTGAAGGTTTAAACTACTAACTGAGGAACCTGCTTGCAATCCTGAAAGCCACAGATGACATCAGTTTCTAGACTGCCTTCTTAAAAAAGTGAGTCAGGTTCCTAATGTGACTTCCTAGGTCTGAATAAACAATATATTGGAAACAGCTCTAACAACTTACTTTGCGTTTTTCCTATGCATCTCTAAATTCTTTAAGCAAGCAGTTTGCGAAGTCCTAGTTTCTTCAACAGTATCTGCCTTTCTGCTGGCAGAACACTTCTCGGAACACTGAGCTCTCCAGACTTCTCTGATCCTGGAGTTTCTGAAATAAATGCTACATGAACATTGCAGGCTCTTTTTTTATCAGTTCTTCCAAATGAGAGTATGACTCTTTTTTTTTTTTTATTCCAAAGTAATTTGTATATTTGTGAATGTGCCTTCAAAAAACTGGAAGCAGGATTATCAATTAACAGGAAAAGTTGATCAGAGGTAAAATGACAAAATAAGACACTGAAAATATTGAAGACAAATCTTACTGTAAGGGTTAGTGAAGGATAAAAATTGCACTTCAAGTACCAGCAGAGAATTAGGGAAAATTGTACTAGGTTGATAATATTAGTCACTAATTCTCTGATCCATCTCAATTTCAAATTGAAATTTGCTGTGCAAATAATTAAAAAGCAAATAAAAAAGGACCCTGAAGCTATGAAGTTGTAAACAAGCAGCTTTGTAAAATAAACTGATCAATACTCCCTTTTTCATTATGATTTCAATGGCAATGAAGTCCTTTAATTCCTTGCAAACAGCTGAACTTCAAGTCATTGGAGAATTGACTCTGGAGAGATTCTAATGACAACTGTACTGTATATGAGTGTTATGAGTTAATTGAGCAGTTACTGAGAGATATATATATACAATAGTAGGCATAGGATTTGTTTCTGGATTTGTGTACAACTTGTGTACTGTTACTGACAGAAATATGAGATAGTTTTCATGGTGATTAGGCATTGAAACCATGTAACTAGTCATTAAAAGGTGAAACAGAAAGATCTACTCAGCCCTCATATTTTTTTTTCTTAATAGGGAAAAATGGAATAAACAGACATTTTCTCATCAATAGTCTATTTGGAACTGTTCATTCTGTTCAGAGACTTTAAAGGGCTCTGAGGAAAATCAGATCACTTGTGATGATCTCAGTTTCACATCAAGCCTGACTAACTCCAGAAAGGTTTGTCTATAAGACCTACAGATAACATATTCTTGGACTCTTCATTAATATAGTTATTACATATGAAGACATAGAAACAGTTAAATCCTGCAGCTTCTCCACATCTGTGTGAGACCTGTGGTAGTTGTTTTCATTCACTTCAATTTTTTGTTTTAACCATAGTATACAAGGTATTATGAAATGTTAAAATTAAAGAGTAATAGGTCAGCTCTGTTCTATTTTCTATATTTATATTTATATTTAAGGCTCTTCTATAGTTTTCATATAGTTATATTTAAAGCTCTTCTATACTTTTCATTAGGTCAAGCAGCTTCATCATTGATCCAGATAAGATGAGTAACACACCATTTTATTACATAGAATACTAAGAATGTTTGCAAAATTCTGGGTTAATGTCTGAAAAATCATAAGATAGCATACCTTTACCGATAACCATTAGTTTTAGAGGCATTGTTTGATCTTAAGATCACACAAAAAAACCCAAACAAAAACAGACAAACAAACCAATAAAAAACCCAAAACAAAACAAAAAGCACACCTTTACAATTTCTTTGTTATATATTCAAGGGCTTGGATTTGCAAAAAAAAAGTACTCATCAAGTTATATGTCTTATGGGTTTATTCTTAGGGATGCTTCATTTTTGCACTATTCTTTATTTGCTGTGCTATACACTGAAATTAAAAGCATGTCTGTGCATGCATTATACCAGTATGGGAAAATTTGTCTCAGTATTTAGAGAATTGGGGCCACAGTGGTGGAATTTCTTTTAGACTATAAGAGTATCAGAATGCAAAATTCTATAAATAGGTTAATGAACTATTGGCCTTGAATATGGAATTGTGCTAGCTATAACAAGTCAAATCTGATTTAACTGTCATGAAAGTAAATTCATCATGATTGTAAATATTTTTCCTTAAGTTACGAAAGAAATACTACTTAACTTTAAAAAAAAAAAGTGTCTTTTTTCATCTTTTTTATCCCTATGTACCTGAACTTAAAACCAAGAGAGGCTTCTGGTGTGCTTTAAGATAAGAATAAATAGTGCCACGTAAACAACCCAAAGATTCTATACAGGGAGAAAAAGCATCTGTGCATGTTAGTGCAAGAAGAATATATCAATTCACTCTACAGTTTTTCCAGATGTATTAATTTCCCAGATGACATTGTTAGAAGTTTTATATTACTTGCTGAGGGAAGCCAGTAGCTGCAAAATATATTTACAGTATTTGCATTGAAGACATTTTCTTCTTAATATTGTAAAGTAATTACTTCTTGTTTAAGCAAGTCGAGCCAGAAAGCTCTAGACATGATGCTATGTATAAAGATAACTATTGCTTAGCATGAGATATACATTCATTCTATTCATGCAAAGTGGTAAGTAAAAGAGAAGTCTATCACAGTAGAGGGGAATATTATATAAAGCATACATCTAGAGAGACAAAGTAATTGTATTGCATGCATTGAGAGCAAGCTTTCCCAACCAATAACAGACATTTTCCATTCCAGCATGCTGCTTACGAAACTAGAAAGACATTCATTTTAACAAGTACCTAGCAATAATATACACTTGAACTTCCAAAATATTGGACTGGCAAAAAGTTGTTGCCATGGGGTTTTATGCACAACACTGATCATCGGGGGCATCCAGGCAGAGGTTACCACCCCTGCTGTTAGCAAAGTGCCATCTTTTTTCTGCAAGTGCACTGACAAAACAGAAGGGAAGAGGAACATATGTTAAATCAGCTACAGACATCTCAAAGATACATTGAATGAATGAGTTTATAATACAGACAGAGCAGTGAGGCTAATTTCTTCTCCAGTTGGAAAAAATGGGCCAAGATAGAGAGATGCTCCTGTGGTACAGGAGGTACAGTACAGTACAGTACACATCTGTGAGAGGCCCATGGGAAGTCTCACACATTCTCCTGCACAAGGTGCCTGGTCCACAGGAATAGATGTGGTCATGTAGATTCACAGCCTTGGCAGCTGGCAGATGGCATACACAGACACCACAGGAGATATAGTTTGTATTCATGGACCTTTCTGCCTATAGTGTTTCCTCACGAAGAGTTTCAGGGAGCAGAGAGGTGCAGCTGAGAAGGTGGGAGTCATGGAAGAAAGTGTGGCCATGATATTTCAAAATGAGCTGACTGATGAAGTTGCCAACTACTCTTTTGCTTCTAATATGTGTTCAAGAGACAAACAGAGTGTCTTAGTGTTCTCTGAGTCTTGAATAAAATAGAATACAATGAGCTTGCATCACAGCAATCTTCAGTGGCATTGCCTTACATCTATCATAATTATCCTCGTAGTGTAAACCTACTTGTAACAGCCATTTACAACTCAGATGTCTAGTGGGGGTTTCCATGATCCTTTCATGAATATTTAAATAAGGTACTATCACTAAAGATATTAAAAAATACTATTTCTTTAATTCTCAGATCAATTCATTCTTCAGTGCCAAAGAACCTGAACAAGTAACATATATCAAAAAGCAGTTATCAAAGTCTTTTAATAGGCTGGTATTTGTGAGAGTCCTTCTCAGTCTATATACAATCTTGAAAGCATTAAGCCTGCTGCAATTATTAGGATTTCACCATCCAGTCAGCCTGTAAGTAGCTAGGCCAATATCTTCTGTCTCCTCTTCACTGTTTTATTGCTTTTGTTTTCCAAGACCATAAGAGAAAAACATTTCAGATCTATCTCTTCATATCCTTCATTATCATATCCAATTTTTTAACATATTTGCTATCTGAAGTAAGCAGTAAACACTGTCTTGGTACTGAAATTTTATTGTAGATCTTGTCATTTTGGTTCTTTTCCTATGAGTTGACTTTCATAATAAAATTTTCTTTTTGAGATGACATATCTGTATTTGTGGGGGAAGCACCTGTGGGAGACTGCCGATCCAGGACATCGAATTCAACATCGAAAGAAGATGATTTCAGTGAATGGATGGAGCTGTCTCAGACCAAATAGACACTGGCAAAATAGCTATCTACCCCTTGCCATGGAGCTACTGTTTTTCAAAGTTGAGCTACTGTTTTTCAAAGTTTTCCTACTGTTAAGATATTGTAGTTAGGATACATATGTATTAGATAGGTAATTATTATTATTTTATTACCTTTGTATGTCCAATTGTTCTGATTGGTTATCGGGAACCCGGTTACTGCCCCTTGATTGGTTCATGTACCCCTGAAACCCCAGTGGCTAGCCGGTGGTGCAATGCAGCACCACTATATAAGGCTAGCCATTCCCAGTTTCCCCATACTAGTTGTAATCCCTCCTTCCCTTTTCCTTCTTTGTCGTGATCCACCCTCAACTCCACACGAGTTCCAACCCTCCGACCGAACCCCATAAAAGTCCCATGCACCCTAATAAAGTGTTCACTCCTGTTCCTACCCCACACTGGTGTGGACCGTTTCCTTTAACCCTCGGCGGACCGCGACGTGTATTGACTTAAAAGTGTGTAGATTCTTAGAATGCCAAATTACCATTCAGCACTGATATATGCATAATGCTACCCTAATATTGCATGAACAAAGCAACAGTTCATTAATTCTAGAGCACCTCATTTATGTTAGAACAGCTGCACATTGGTCAGAGGTATCCATTAAGGTTTCTTGAATGTGAAAAAAAAAAAAGATTTATAAATTTCATCTCACTTTATGCTACATTCTTACTGTGTAGGCACCAACATCTGAGCCAGTCATCTTTACTGACAGGGTGTCCATATCTATATTTGCCAGTGTTTATGTTGATCAGGTGTTTATATTACTGTTGAGGTGGCTATGTTATATCTATTTTGAGAGAAATTTATTCTCTCTTTTTGTTCTTCCAATAGCCTATTTAATTTTAGTCTATTAATGTGAACTTCAAGCAATTATAACTAAGTTCATCTTCTCTGCAATCATTCTCACAATTCCTTATCTGGACTACACACTGCTACCTTTTACTGATATGATGTGTATTGTAAATAGATACATACTCTCCTAAGTTTTTAGTACTTCTTAGTACTTTTTCTTTAGGATTTAGTGGGAAAATAATACAATCAGTATTTTACAAACAAGTAAACCTGCCAAGAACAAGTCAGGAGACTGAATTCTTAACAATCATTGATCATCTTTGGAAAGAACTGGAATGATTCAATGCATTCTCTGCTGTAATCTGTCCCTAATGGGATAGAATAAGAAGGCTTGTTCTGGAGAAACAGGATTTGGATTGTAGACTTAGCGAGTCTAAGAAAGCAGTCTTAGAGGCAGAGAAAACTGAGAGCAGAATTGAACAGAAATTTGTGGGAGTTTTGTGGATTTCTTTGCTGGTAATATCTGGGCCCAGGAAGAGAATGTGCATAGATCCTGAGTACCACAGAAGCTGTGTTTTCACAGCATATTAGGGAAATCCTCTTCAATGACAGATATGTTACAGAAGTATTATATTTTCTTATGTATTTGTTTATCAACATGCAATAGGGATAGACTTTGGAAAGAGAAAATCAAGCAGCAGATTCCTTTCACTAAGATCTTCTGTGCTATCCCTTGAATAACACCTGCAAGTCAAACACATGCTAGTATACCTTGTAAAAGAGTCAATTCCTGTCCAAGATGACTGCAACTCAAGACTTCTAATCAAAAGATGGTAGATTAGTTGTACTACACAGTTGGTCCAGACTGAATATAGTACTCCAGCAGAGGTCCTGTTTGAAATATTATCAAAGATATAAGTCACTGTCCTGTGGCTTCTATATGCTTATTTATATAACCCACGATGGCACTTTCTTTTTTTCTTTTCTTTCTGAGATTGTTGACTCAGTTTGTGATCCATGACCAACCTGATTGTTTTTTGCAAAATTGTTTTGCAGCAACTCTTCCCAATCATTAGTCCGTGTAGTCCATTATTACTGTCCACTTTTTGCAATTGTACATGTTACTGTTAAATATATTTTTCTTCTGCTCCAAAGAGAATATTTTAGTACCAAATTTTTTAGCTCGTTTGCATTTTTTTTGACAGTGCCAAATAGATTAGCTCAGAAGCAATATAATGAACATAATGTCTAGACTATACTTGTTATCAAGCAAGGCTAAGTATGTGATACAAACTTGTGCCTACAGGTCTGAAGTAAATATTAGGGACATTTTTTCCAAGAACATTCTTTTTTCAGCAGAATCCCTTAATTGATATTATCCTTATCAGTGAATTAATTTGTCATTTGATGCATGTATCTTGTTGCTGAGAAAGTAGGGAAAGATGCATTTGTAACTACTTGGCAAAAGTGTATAAATACGAATCTCATGAACAATATGTAAAAATGGGGGGGAGAGGGAAGTGAAAGAAATTGCCAGCTTTCAGCAACTGACTAGAACAAAACCAGAATTGACCTTGGAAGATGAAGATACAAAAAAAGAAACTTGAATGTATTTTTTTACTTGACTATTAAAACTGCATTGTCTTCTTTCTGAAAGACACCTGCATGAAGTCTGACTAAATAAAAGCTGTAAAAGTACTTAAGAGCATAGACACATATCTTAGGAAGCTGCTTTTGTGTGACAAGAGTGATGATCTAAACACTTTTTTTTTAGGAACTTAAAGAATATATTTTAATGTGAATAGAAGTGAAGCCATTCTGAGATTGCTCAACCCTACAAAAATATTTGTGTTGACTGTTCCTCTTTGGGCACAATAAGTTATACAAGTTTTTTAAATAGTTGTTGTGAAGAATCATATGGTTGGATTCCTGTATGGCAGGAATTCTTAAAGGAAAATTTAAAATGTAAAGGAGTACACATTCAGTACCCTCAAAGAAATAGAAAGAATATCACTTATGCATAATTTATGCAATGACTTTCAAGTTGAAGAAATGATTTTCATAAAAAGTGGTGGACAAATAAATCAGTCTTAAGAGTAGAGACTTTATTATTCTAGTTCCTGACCTAATAAAAAGTATGGTCCTTTTTCAGATTCACTAGGTTTCACAGAGAATTAAGCTAAAGCACTAGTATCACAAGTGTCAAATTTTCCAGTGGTTACCAATAAGCCTGAACTCTTCATTGTTGTCCATCTCAGTGAAAAGAACAAATAAGATATTTCCAAAGCAAAATAAATACTTCACTGATAGGTGATTAAACTGTTCTGACTGCAACAATGAAGAAGTTACAGTAGGTGACTCAACAGTTAAGCCATGGACCCCTTGCAATTATTTCTACTTGTTTCAATATATACTTGAAGGAGAAAACATATTTTGTGTACCTAGTTCCCAAGAAGGCAATAAAGCTATAAATTGTAAGTGCTGTCTGATTTTAATTTAGCATAACCATGAGTAGGATGTCATATGACCCTTAACAAAATGAGGTAATGTAAATGGGTTTACAGTCAATAGGCATCAAGTAAATTTCCCTTTCAAAATGTGGTTTTCTTTGAGTATTCTTGTATTTCTTTTCCAATGCTTTCTTTTCTTTTCCAATGCTAAAATATCATTTTTCATTTCTTTTAGTATTAATATTGTCAGGTTTCTACCCATAAAAACTTTGAAGGAATCTCACATAAGTTCATTTATCTCAGATGTTGTGATTCAGTACTTTAGAAGAGTTTTCAGAGATAAATTGTATGCTTTAAAAAAACTCAGAAAGTTTCAGTGAACTTCAAGAAGCAGCTGTCCGTTAGGTTAAGACAGATTCAACTTGTTTTGTCTAAGACAAAGGTTCAGGGAACACTGGCATCTTTCTGCCCTTTCCTCTTCCTTTCTGCATCTTTGTATCCTGCAACAGCTGTCTAGGCATGCTACATCCCATAACCATCAACTCCTTTTTTCTCTGCCAAAGCTCTCTTGCCAAGGTAATGCTGGATAAAATGATCTTTATATTTATTAGATATAATTTGTCCAAAGGAATTTCCAGGTCAGACTGGATAATGACAATGAGATTGATGTCTATAAAAAAGGTCTTGATTCTTAGAGGGCTAAGAAATGCTAACACTGCTTTATGCTTGTAAGACTGGATTTATAAGACTGGACTTTATTCAGATAGTCCAAAGCATGAGCAGAGAGAGACAGTTTGTCTGCAGGATTCTGGACAGACACGGTCTCCAAATAGAAAAGTGAAAACACAGGCATTATCACTGACCCTTCAGTTATCATGAATAGACAAAACCTACCAATATAAGGATAATAAAGCCTCCAAAGATTCCTTTCTATTGAATCCTCCAAGCTAATGGGGAAAAAAGTAGGAAAAAACGTTTGTTTAAACCACTGAAGGAAATTTTTACCTTCCTGTAGGCAATAAACTTATTTATTGAATTTATGTTTTCTTCTGAAGTTCTATTGGGTTGATTTAAACTCAAAATAAAATACTTTATCAAGTGGACAAACAAATTATCATTTTAGAATATTTACTAAAATGTAATTTTACCAGCAAAATTGAATTCTTATAATTTCTAGTCTATTCTATTTACTTAGAGGTGTGTGAAACAATAATGTTTAACAGATGGGAATATGCTAAAAGCACATGAAGCTTACTAAAGGGGAGGGAAGGAGTAAAGGGATCCAAAACAGCAATGACCCAGTTAGTGCATCAGATCAGGCACAATGCTACTAACTACATCTCATAACAGTTTTACTTGTGTGGTCTTTAATACTGGTGAGACAGAAATAAAGCAAGATAGAGAAATTATTTTCTCAAGTATAATATTGATTTTATTGGAATTTGTGCTAGAAATGAGCTCTATATGAAACAATGAATCATCTTCAAATATGTATGTATTTCACATCTTAGTGATAAAAAGGAACACGTTACTGAAAACATGATGTGAAAGGAACTGATTGCCATATTTCTTACAAATTATGTTCTCATAAAACTTGGAATAACACTGAATTATTCTTCCTGTCCAAAACAGGTCTTATTTTCCTTCTCTTCATAGCAGTTACATACCCTAGAAAGCAGAGGACTGGATTCTAAGTTTGTGCCAGGAAATGTCTGTGTTACCTTGGGACATTTGTAACTAAGAGATCTAAAATTATGGAACCATATATACCAGATTACAAACACCAGTGTCTCTCATTTTCTACAGAAATCTGTCACACAAATGATTTCTTTGGTACAATTTTACTCTAGATAGTATGAAAGTAAGCAATTTCTGACTTTTGTTGTTCATTCTGTACTGGATGTTCATATCCAGGTGTTGGTAGCAGGAGTGCTGAAGGGGAGACTTCTCTTACAGGCATTCAGAGCTGTCCTGTGATGGACATAGTTGGTTTCAAAGAACCACAGGACACAGCTGAGCCCACCAGCCAAGCTGGTGGTGCCTGTGTGAAATTGTATTTAGGAAAGGTCAAAATGCTTCACATTCAGTGAGGAATGAAGGAAAACACATGAGATATGCATGCCCATGAACACCAAAGTCAGAGAAGAAGGAAGGTGAGGGGCTATTACAGACATCAGCACAAGGTTTCCCTTGCTGTCTGTGGAGAACACCACAGTGGAGTAGATAACCACATTGCAGTCCATGGAGGACTTTATGATTAAACAGGCAGATATACCTTGAAGTAACCAGACCATTGAAGACCCATGTTGGAGCACAAGGAAAATGAACAAGAAACAGAGAGGAGCAGTTATGTATTGACAACATCCCTCCCATACCCTCTGTGACAGTTGATGGGGGACTCATCAAGAAGAGTCTGGAATGAAGAATTCAGCCCTGGAAAATTGGGGGGATAGGGAAATATTTTAATTGTGTCTTTCTTTATCATTATTCAAGTCTATTTTAATTGGCAGTAGATAAGTAGTAAGGGGTAGTGATCTCCCTATTTTTATCTCAACAAGGGAGCCTTTCCACCTCAGTATTTCCCCCCATACTGTTGAAGATGGGGAGTGAGAAGGCAGCTAGATGGGCATATTGCAACCAACTAAGGTCAGCTCACCACACCTACAGAAGGTTCTATTGTATTTTCAGGTCCTTGTTACTTAATTTCTTCTAAGATTTTAATCCAAATTTATTTCTTCTAGTGATTTCTGTGGAAGCAAGCTCTTATTACAGTTGGAAGAAGACCAGGAATAAGAATTGCCGCGACCTAGGGGCCGGAGGAAACCCCCCTCTCAGAAAGACTGATAGGATATCACTTTCTGGCATTTTATAGTGTATTATATAGTTGTAGTATAAATATTCTCATTGTACCAAGTTCTGTAATTTTTGCCTCATGTTCTCCTCGGTTTGTGATCGGTCAGTGCTTGCTGCAGTGCAGAGTGACCATGTATGGTTGTCTCCTCCCCTGTTCTTCCTTATTTGATTATGTTTCATCCCCATTTTCCCTTGTTTGGTCAGTCAACACCCTTGTTCCACCCACCTTCCAGAAGTTTCCCTCAGATCTTTAAAACAATGTGATGTTCCCCCAATCAAATGCCATTTCTACTTAACCCTACTGGAAGTGTGCCTGTCCTTCTCTGCCTCATAGGATTGCAACAGATTTCCAGTATTCTGCTGAAACCTTCTGCAGATTCTCAGTAGTATTCACCTTATCAACTACAAGTTTGAAGGGTGAAATAATCAGTTACTGATGTCGCACAATACCATTGTCATCATGCTTTTAAATGTCATTCAGCTGTTTAAAAAAGCTGTTATTAATCAGATTCTGAAAGGTGAGACAAAAGAATATGATAATTTACTGAAATAAGATGCAAGAAAAAGATTTTATTTTGAAATTGTGTTTAAAACACATTGATGATTTGTTCAATTACTTAAGGTAACAATAATGATAGCAAAAGTGTAACACTTGTTTATTTACAGTGGATGTATGATTTTCTACTAATTTGTAGTCAATCCCTAAATTGCTACTACATGATAATAGTGAGCTGCTTTTGCTAAGAGTGAAATTATGGTGCTTTGGTGAATTATAAAACCAGAAAACTTGATCAACTAAGCTCTCCATGTTTACATCAAAGATTAGGCAAACAATATACTTACACTATATGAATCTGCAACCCTATCTGTAAGTAATGGCAAATAACTGACGTGTGGCATAGAAGAAAAACCCTGAATAATACAAAGGCACTGATCTCCAATTCCCTGACACGTAAATGTTAATGACATAGAATCAGCTTAGATTCCCTATAATAGCACTCTCTTATATAGCAGGTCTTATATTTTTATTATTATTCGTAGCAATATTGACAGAACAAGACCTATTCTTGACTGCAAGCTCTTATGAAAAATGATATCGCTACAATATTTCATTCTGGAATTCCCTAATTGTCAGAGGAAACTAATTCTTGAATTGTATTGGGGGCTGTCAGAGTAAAATGAGGAAGTGTTCTGGTTTAACCCTAGCTGTCAACTGAGCCTCACACAGTCACACTCTCACTGTGGGATGGGAGAGAATATGAACAGTAAAAGTGAAAAAACTCATGGGTTGCAATAAAGACAGTTGAATAGGTAAAGCAAAAGCCAAAATAACAGGCAAAACAAAATAAGGAATTTGTTCACCACTTCCCATGCGTTCAGCCATCCCCAGGAAAGCTGGGCTCCATCATATGTAGTGGTGACTTAGGAAGACAAACAACATAAGCCTGAACATGCTGAGTATGATGCCATATCATATGGAATATCCCTAGAGTCGATTGGGGTCAGCTGTCCCAGCTGTGTCCTCTCCCAAATTGTTGTGCACCCCCAACCTACTTACCGGCTGTGTGAGGTGAGGAGCTGAAACGGCCTTGACTCTGTGTAAGAACTGCTCAACAGTAGCTAAAACATCTCTACTTTTCTACACTGTTGCCAGCACAAATTCACGACTTAGCCACTGTGAAGAAAATTTACTCTATCTTAGCCAAAAGTGACACAGGAAAACATTTAGTAAGTGAGATGAAAATGCTTAGAAGTGATCCAAGAGACAAATGGAAAAAAAGAGCCAAATGCTTGTCGCAGAGAAAGGCTTATCTAGAGATCAAAACAATACTAACAGGAAGGATTTTTCATAGTTTTTTCTCTGTCCATTTTATGCTTTCTGTTTCTCATTAAACTGAAATTAGATCACCTACCCCTCTCCTGAAATCTGGTTAAATATGAAGGTGCTACAGTGATTTCCTCCATGTGATCAGTGATTAGAAGATTCATTAATTAACTAACACAAATTAATCCAGAAATGTATGCAGAAAAAGTGTCATTGGACTTAAAGACAGCTCAAAATGTCATAGTTATTTATAAAGTTATTAGAAATTTACAAATAAATCAATTTTTCTGAATTGTTTGTATTGTTTTAAGTCTAGAACTCCAGATATACTACAAATTAAGTGTTTGTACACAGATATAAATATAGATCTCAGATTTATTCTCAGGTTGAATCTCTGTTTCAACCAGGAGTGAATTACTTTTATAAGCTTTCAGCTATTGTGAAAATTTGTTTTCAAACAATTCATTCAATTTAAACTTAATATAATAATATTCAAATTACATGAAATCTAATACATTGTAATGTGAAAATTTCAAGATCATTCAGACACAGATCTTACTGTAGTCAGTAAAGATCAAACTAAGAACTCCTGTCAATTTACTCAAAATGCAGCCAGTACAATGAACTAGTAGTTCTCCTAGTTGGAAGGGATCCTGTTTTGTCTGACATAATCAGCTGTGGATGATACTGGCAGATATGAATATACAAGGCATCTCACCGAATTGAACTGAGACTACTGTGATAGTTTTAAACCACAAAGAGAACAGTTTTATGCTATAATAAATGACTTTCCAGTAAGGTGGATGTGAGATAAAAGTGAATTCTACCTCTGACTTTTCAAAAATACTGGTTGAATATGTATGGGAATATTAAAAAAAGTAAAAGTTAAGGTTTTCCCTGTATGTACACCACTTGAATGGTCATAGGCTCACTCTGTGCTCCAACAGTTGCAGTGCAATTAATATTGAAGTTTGGAAAAGTATTTATTAAAGAATTTAATCAAGTATTTGATTAAAATGATGCATATGTCATTGATTAACCAAAATCAGAATGAAAATAAAGTGCATGATTAATGATGAAGCTGAGAGTTAGTTAATTAATTCAGTTCTCTGGATCATTTATATTCTTTCAAGTAGACTATTCTAAAAAGATATGAAAAGAAATAAATAGTATTCCATCACACTTGACCACTTTAGAGTTGGATCAAAAAATAAGTATCATAAAAGTAGGAAGTTTTATTAGTCTATTTTATGTTGTTCACTTTCTCCAGTGCCATATGTGAAGCTGAAAACAAATATATTGATGCAGGTTTTATATATTTTCCCATGTTGATAAAAAAAAAAAGTGTTATCTTTATAATACAAAACACCAAAAGAAAGGACAGACTAGACACACACCGCTAAAATTTTGAAGGCCTGGCATAAGTAGTGAATGAAGAAAGCTGCATTAAAAAAAGAAAAAAAAACCTGGTTGTTGAAATTGTTAAATGACTTTCAAACTGATTACCATGTTTTTAACTGATGTATCTTCATTGTTCAGCCTGAGCTGGGTTTGGTGCCCAGTAGCTCAACACAACACACCTCTCTTGTCCTGAGTGACCACCGCAATAGACGAAGTCCTGGACTAAATGAACTCAATGGACATTTATATATATATATATTACAGACATGTCACATGGATGTTCCGTAGACTAAGAGAATCATATCTGTGTATTATATCAAAGGATGGGAAAGGGGTGATGATAATGAGGATGTATTGAACAGTGTGGAATCCAAGCATGATATAAATGGTATAGAATAAGGGGTGTAGAACATGCTGGTTTGACTGGGGTAATTAATTTTCTTCGTACGAGGGAGTTGTTGTGGTTTAGGAATAGTACTCACCAATTCAGTGCTCTCACTGAGACTCTGCCAAACCAGATGCTGCTCGCTCACTCTCCCCTTTCCTCTCCCTCTTCACACTGTGGAAGTGGAGTTGAGAATTGGAGGCAAAAAAAGTGCAAATCATGGATTGAGATGAGGACAATTTACTGGAAACAGAAATGAGATAAGAAAAAAAACCAGTAACAATCAGAACACTAACAAGGAAGTGTATGAAGACAGGATGATTTACATGCAAAATGCTTACTAAACCCAAACCAATGTGACGTGATCACAGCTGACAGCACCCCATCCTGATCTCTCCACCCACCACACTTGTTCCACAAGTAGGGGATGCTTTTCTTCCTGGAAGCAAGAGAGAGTCCCTGTTCTCCACCCCTGGCACAACATAAGATGTCAACACAATGTCTTGACCATAACCCCACGTGCAGACCTGGCCCAGATCCAGGACATGAGTCTAGAGCTACGTTTTGGATTTGTGCTGGACATAGTGTTGAGAGCATAAAGATGTTTTTGTTATTGCTCAGCACTGGTTGCACGGAGTCAAGGCTTTTTCTACTCCTCATGCAACCCTGACAATGAGAAAGCTGAGGGTGCACAAGAGGTTGGGAGGCTACACAGATGGGACATCTGACCTGAACAAAGTTATATTCCATACTGTGTGATGTCTTGCTCAGCATATAATCTAGGGGGGAAGTTGGCTGGGGGCCACTGATCAGAAACTGGCTGGGCATTCATTGATTAGTGGTGAACAATTGTTTCTTATTTGCATAATTTGTCTTTATTGAAGCTTATTTCTCTCTCCTCTTTTTTTTTTCCCCCTTTCCCTCTTCATTATTATTATTGTTGTTGTTATTATTATTGCTATTTCAATTGTTAAACTGTTCTTATCACAACCATTTTTTTTTCTTACTTCTACCTTTCCAGTTTTCTTCTCCCCATCCTGCTGGAGGGAGTGAGTGAGCAGTTGTTCAGTGCTTACTTGTCATCTGGGGCTAACCACAACAGAGCATTATGTCATATTGCTAAACAAAATCAAGCAGAGACCACTGTCTGACCCCAAGGCCAGCTGGCACAGGCTCCCTAAATTTGTAGGATACAGTATTTGGCCTAAGGCTTTTTCAGGGTCCATATGGCATATCTACAGCCAAAAAAAAAAAAAGTAATTCTAATTCAGTGTGTGTGTGTGTGTCTGTGTATGAAGTAGGGTGTTCAGTTCAAAGTAAGTCAAAATTGAAGAGATGTGTTACAGTTCAGTACAAGGATGTTTTCACAGTAATGGAATGATAGCTTTTGTGGCCAGCCTTGGTGTGTAGGATGGAATGATATAATGGATATTTGAAGACACAAAGCCAACTGGGCTAATGTTGGAGGACCTTGTATGGCAGAGAAAGACAGATGGTACATTATTCTCCCTACTGTCTGTGGCAAATAAACCCTAGCATATGCTAACACCTAAATCATGCCCAGGCAATGTCTTGGAAAGCACTAATTGAAATGGCTCGAATATGCCAAGGACCATGCAAACAGTTAAGCAGTATGGATGATCAGCAGTCTAATGCTGACTTTGCCTCCTGGCGCTGTCTTATTTAACAGTACAGATGTAAGCTATCTATCTCCATTGGCAGTAGAAGAAGGTTTGGGTGAATAGGTAAGCTTTCAGAGGAATGTCTTTATTTTTAATTATACAGTTCAACCCCCAATGAAATTAAAGATCCACGAGCTGAGACGTTAGGTAAAACATGTCCAGAAAAAGTAAGCTTACAGGTTGATATCCTTGGCACTTTTTGGTCTTTTGTTTGTTTGTTTGGATGGTATTTTTTTTTCTTTCTAAGCTGTCACATGTTGCTCATGGTATACCAGATAGCCTGGTAGTATAAGTGGCAAAGGAAAAAGGAGGATTATTTTGATATTCCAAAATACATAGGTGTATCAACCTGGCACTTTGAATTTTTTATTTTTTTCCTTTCTCTGGTGCATGTATGAGTTGTTCTAAATCTCATTGAGATATCAGTATACATAATTTATGATTATTTCATTTTGCAGAAAGTCTAACAGCATTCATTTGTGTGTCAAAGCTTATTGAGTGTTTTGCTATCAATGCAGCAGTTCATAAGTCTTACAATCTGAAGTTTATCTAAGCTAACACCAAAAGAAATTACATCAGGTTGGAAATGTATAAATGTTTAATAAAAAGTAAAGAGAAAATCACATCAGTAATATTTCCTGCCCTACAATCCTCAGGCAAGCGCATAAGGTTAGGTGAACGTAGTGCTTTTCACCTGGAATTAATGCTAAATATCATTGCAAGTGGACTAAACCATGCCACTGGGTCAAACCTCAGGTACACAGGCTTCAACCAGTTACTTTGTTGGACAAATATGATGAAAAAGATTATTTTTTCTAGCCGCACTGCAACTTAGTAAACAGATTTTGATGGGATTTTTTTGTTGTTGTTTTGTTTGTTTATTTTTGTTTAGTTTTTTGTTTTGTTTTGTTTGTGTTTTTTTTGGTGGTTTCTTCTTTTTCCTTGGTATTAATCAATCAGTTACTGACTTCACTGCTCAGGGCTCAGGATTCACCTCAGCCAGAGCTGGGCTGGATCGGTTTCAGCTCCTGCCTTGGGGTCAAGTGATTGTTGCCTCCCCTGCTTGAACCTGTGCTCTGCCAGTGCCACCATGGGAAGGGCTGGGCAAACCCAGGGGTTCACTGCTCAACAAACAAGAGCCTCTGGGAGCTGAGTCTGGGAAGGCTGCAGGGCCATGCTCACACTCAATCAGCAGCAGTCCTGGGCAAGGAAGCATAAAAATAAGCCCAAGAAGAACATTATTCCCCTCCTAGTGAAGGCCTTGATATACTAAAGGCTTGTTGTGTTACCTCTTCTTTCTCTGCTGTAGAATGATGTTAGAGGGACATTGCGAGGATGAGAATAGCTTCAAAGGAAGGAGTAGATATTAGTAAGCTTTCTATATAACAGTTTAAGGTTTATCAATGAGTGTTTTCTATATCAATTTGTATTCAGAGTCCTAGTGCTTCTTTAAGTGGACATATGGTGACTATTTTTTGTATTTTGGTTAATTTTTTTTTGAGATATTAATGACACACATACACAAAATAATTTTTGAGTCTACGTGTATGGCTTGCTTTCTTTCATCCATAGTGGAACACTGTTGCTTAGAAGTTAACTTCAGCTTGAAAACAAATGAGTATTCCAACCCTGCTTTGAATATTGCATCCAGCTCTGGGATCCTTGATATAAGAAGGATGTAGACCTGTTGGCGTAATTCCACAGGAGGGCCAGGGCCAGAATGGAGGATGGAGCACATCTCCGATGAGGAAAGCTAAGAGAACTGGAATTGCTCAGCCTTTCAATGCCTGAAGTGAGTCTACAAGAAAGATGAAAACTTTTCCCAAGGGCATATAGAGATAGGACAAGAAGGAATGTCTTCAAAGTGAAAGAGAGTATGTTAAGATCAGATACTAGGAAGAACTTTATTGTGAGGGTGTAGGGCTGGTACTGGAACAGGTTGCCCAGAAAGGTTGTGAATGTTCCATCCCTGGAAGTGTTCAAGGCCAGGTTGGGTGGGGCTTTGAGCATTCTGGTTTAGTGAAAGGTGTGCCTGCCCACAGCAGGAGTGTTGGAACTAGATAATCTTTAATTATTAACTAGATAATCTGTTCCAACCCATGCCATTCTATGATTCATTCTATAATAATCCATGGTTTTGATTAATCTAAACCATATAACAATATTTTTAGAACACAGAGATTAATTTAATTAATTTTGGAAAACTCTATATCCCAAGTAGTCCATACTCTAATAAATTTTTTTATTGTTTTGCAGCATTTAAACAGTTTAGTGAAACAGATGTGTATGTAGGCAGGAACTACTGACACTTTATTTGTTCTCATTTAGTCTTACTAAGGACATACAATTCACAAAATACTGATATATTTCCAATCAAAGTTAATTTTTGGTGCCTTTCTAGAGGATTCAACACAAAGAAGCAATTAATCTTTGTCTATAAAATGGGTTAATAAACCTACTTTTAAGTCAACAAATCTATCTGGACTTGATAGTTTCAGAGCAGAAGTTAATAAACTCGTGATTAGTCTGTTCCCAAAATGTTTAATGTTTAACTTTGGAAAGGATGACATCCTGAGTCATTGAGTGTATTTGCTTTTAAAGACTTTTGAAGGAACAATCAGAACCCCTCAGGATTTTAGACCATGACGGATTCCTTGATAACTATTTGCACAGAAAAAGGGTTAAGATTTGTAAGCACATAAAGTGCTCTTCAGACTTGCTAACTCTAATCAAACAGGCTTCATTTCTGGAGGGGGCTTGGTATAATATTCTTTATAATTAAAATACATTTCATTCCAAGTACAAATTTTGGTTTTGGCTTTCAGAAGCCAGAAGGCATTAGGGTAGTGTTAATGAAGTTAATTAGTTAAGGCATTGGTTAAGATTTAGAAGGGTATTTTCATCTGGCAATAACTGGATATGTCATTCTGCATTGCTTTTGGGTTTCTGTTTTTGAGGTTTTTTTAGTTTGCATGTGGAGTATCTTTTGACAAAATTTGCTGTCAACTTAGAAACAAAATATTTTGATTCATAAACAGTGTGGGGTGTTTTTTCTTTCTGTTTGGAAGGAAATTATATATAGTATGAAAAATTGAGATGTGTCATTTTAACACATTCTCATAGTATTTATAACATTATTACAGTAATAAGAATGCTATTATCATTTAATTCATTAACTCATTGACTCACTGGTCTTTGGCTAAGAACAGAATGTAAACCATTGTAAACAGAATGTCAGCCACTGTAAACAGAATGTCCTACTTAAAACCTCTTATTTTCCACTGCTTTTAGCTTTAAGACTTTTTTAACTACATATCTTCTGGATGAAACAGCCTGCCACCAGCCATGGACTCAGATGATTTAAATGGTCCAGGCTGTAATTATGGATCCTGGAATAGCTACTTCTTTTTTTTTTCCTCTGAATGTTTCATAAATTAAAACGAATAATGTGAACATAAATTAAGGATTGTTTGCAAATATAAAAACCTTAAACCCCAACCATAATTGACTTTGAACATGGAAAAAGTATCAATGATATTATTTGTGGTTTATGTGATAATTGGCATATCTATAACTGAAGAATTAAAAATAACTACACAGACAGACCAGACAGACTGAATCCTGCAGTCTCAGAGATATAGTAGGTAGGAAGAGAAAAAAAAAAATCAGTCTTTGCAGATGCTTACTTTTCAGGTAGTCTTTCAGTGGAAAAAAATTTATGTTTGCCACAAGCTGAAAGTATTCCTGACAATTTTTTCCTTTTTCATAGTTTCACTGTATGTGTTTGGATAGTTTTCAAAAGACTAAAAGCTGAGACATAAAGGATGCTGTGTGTATACATATATCTGTTTCCTCATGGAGGTAAGCTTGCTGGGCATGAACAGTATCTGAACAGAAATTATCCAGCCATACTCCAAATAGCACCATACCAATACAAATATGCCTGTCATCAGGCATATTTGCACCAAATATTTCCTGGGAGGAAAAAGGCCTCACCCAAGACTCCACATCAACTACCTCCCAAAAAAAAGACCTTAGAGGTTTGAATTTTTTACTTATTCCAAGTTTCCTAGCCACTGCTTGATAATGAAGTGCAGACATAACTTCAGTGTCAAAGAAAGTGCTTCTTGATAGTTAATTATGGGATTGCCCCCTAAGAGGAATTCTCATGTTGTCAAGATACTTACTCTTCATACACATGTATGAAGACAGTTAATTGTCTTAAAGTTGGACACAACTTCCAAAGGGAAGAGGATTTTCCCTTGAGTAGCCAAGGCATGTTGACAGTATAACTTAAAAATCCCACTCAAGTACTGTAGCTGCAGGAGTAGATGAGTGCTAGTATTCACTGAGGATCCCTTCTAGAACATTTTTGTCCAGACATTAATTTTAAGTACTGAGAGGACACAGTTTCCTCTCATTCTGTCACTTGTTACTTGGGAGAAGATACTGATCCCTGCCTGGGTACAACCTCCTTTCAGGTAGTTTTCAGGTAGTTGTGGATGAGGAGGCAATATGGAATTCATGAAAGTTAAGCCTGGGAACAAGGGAGGGATGGAGGAATGTGTTTAAGATTTAGTTTTTATTTCACATTATCTTACCCTGATTTGATTGGTAATAAAGTAAATTATTTTTTGCCTAAGTTGGGTCTGTTTTGCCTGTGATGGCAATTGGTGAATGATACCTCATTGTCCTTATCTGATCAATGAGGCTTCCATTTTATTTTCTTCTCTCACCTGACCAGCTAAGGAGCACGAGTGATAGAGCAGCTTTAGTGGGCACCTGGCATCCACACAGCACGGTGCAAAGGTCCTTCGGCAGGTGTAAGAATTTTGCAGTTGATGCTGCAAAGCTGTATGCATATTTTACACCAAGAGTTTCAGTGAGAGTATGCATACCTGTATGATTATACATGCGTAAATCTTTTCAGGGTTGGAAAGATGCAGGTTGGATTCAAGTGCTAAAGGGTTCTTTAGTGGGGAGAACTGGAAACTCCACTAGTTTTATAAATAAAAGTACAGACCCAAGAAATTAAAATAACCACATAACCATTCAGAGTATGAATGTGTACAAGGTTTTGCAGGAAGATTTTAGAGGGTATTGTCAGCTGTGGTGTGACAGGATACTGATTTTAGCTATGCAAATCCACAAAAAAAAAAAAAAAAGGCAATTTCCTTATAAGGAAATAGGAATTTCAAGAGTTTTACTTTAGTCCATTAAGGCACTAAAGACAAAACTGTTACATAGACTGAATGATGGGAGAGAATTATAAGAAAATATGAATGACAAATAACGGTGAGAATTGAATATTATAAAATGTAAAGAAGAATGATATTTTCCGATAAGCACTGGTGGTTTATAGAGATAATACAATTTCGGTTATGACAGATTTTAGGAGCACAGACATATGTTGAAATAGACATAGTATAAAATGAAAACATGAAAGATGACTACATTAAAATTGGGGAGTTTGAAAGGGAGAGGAAGTGCTGAAGCAGTGTGTTCTCCAGAACAGAAAAATTGACCCAAGCAGAGGTTGATATTTTCATGGTCAATGCAATATATAAAACAAAAATGCTAAATTACACTGTGGTCACTGGATCTGTTTGTCCAAATCTTTTTCAGTCAGGCAGAAGTACAAGAATGAATGTTTAATGTCAAGCAGGCCATATTTGAAGAGTTTATCTGCAAATAAAAGTAATGATATTGGGGAAGGAATCAATTAAGAGGAAATGTTTAGTGCTCTAAAAAGTTTACAGTAGATGACTATGTGTAATAACAATGTCATATAATTATCAAGTTGACTGAAATAAACATTTTCTAAAACTACTAGGTAAATCTTCCTTTAAGAACTATCAAATTACAAAGAAAACTGTGACTTGCAGATCTTGAGAAGAATGTTAAAAAAGACAAAAAGGATATTAAAAATGCAGATAGAGATGAAATAGAAATCTAAGAAGAATGATGAAAACAGTAAAACAGAAAAATGAGATATTAGAAAGGAAAGAGATAATTGAAATAGATACGTGTATTAAGAGAGGCTAACTACATTTCTAAAAAGATTTTGAACACTGCAAAATAAAAGATCAGTGAAGGGTGAAGTTGAAAATTTCAAAATGGAATAAGATACAGAGAAAAAGAAAATAAGAAAAGAGATAAACCATTAAATTGACTTTTCTTCCATGGACTGCACAGTATTTATGAGAGAATAAGAATTCATGTCATCTGATGTTAGCTGAATGTCCAGAATCTTGAAGGCTTTCAAAAAAGGGTGAAGAAATATCATGTTTGGGCAATCTGCAACAAATCCTGAGGAGAAAAATAGAATGTAGCTTTAATTATAAAGTAGAATTTTCAAGATGGCACCTTACAAGCAAAGGATCATGTTATATTTATCAGTGACCTTAAAATTTAAAATTAAATAGTTGTTTTTCTCTTAATTTTAATTAAAAATATGTTAAGGAAAGGCAAAATGAATTTAAAAAAAGGGAGAAAAAATAATATTCTAAAAAAGTATTAATTGTTTTGGTCTTGATCCTGAAATCCTAAGTTCCTCTTAAAATTCTTCTTGTTATTAAGAAGTTTATAAAATATTACGGGAATTTGTTCAAATTTTCTATGTTATATATTTCAACATCTGGATCATAAGCACCTATGCAAAAATCCAGGAAGATTTTTGAATGTCTCAGTCCCAGGACATACTTTCTGTACAGTACACAAGGAAAGCAAAATATTGCCAAATACATTCTCCTTACCTCATACATTGAGTTAGGAGTCAAATATAACTTAAGACAGAGTTGCCTCATAAATCCTGTTTCCTTGTTTTAGCAAAGACTGTCAACCTGAAACCTTCTGATCTATGTGTCCATATCTTTTTCTTTACTTGACAAAACTACAGTCAGCACTTTCTTTCAGAAAATACCTCTGCATCTTTTATGTAATTATTTGGTAGGTGATCTTAATTCACGTTTTCCTTTTACCTTACAACACAATGTCTTAAACCCCAGAATATAATCTCTAAACTATTTTGTGTGTGTGTGTGTGTGTGTGTGTGTGTGTGTGTGTTTTCTGCTGAAGATGCTATGCTAAGGATGGAAAAAAAAAAAAAAAAACAAAAACCACAAACTTTTAACTCTTTAGCTTGATAGTCCTACGGTATCTGTTTACCTGAGTAGTTAAACACAAGTTCTGATCCCATGTCTTGGTGCTACATATCATATTGTTAATAACAACTCCAGCTTCCTTCCAACACAACCCCCCTCATACCTATAGCCTTTAAAGTACATACTAGAGATTTTGTTTTCCAGCCAACACACATACTCTGACCATAAATCTTAAGAGTTTCATCTATGTTCTTTCTGACTCACAAATTTTAAGTTTCATCTAGTTTCAACAGGATGTGTTTAACTTCTCATCTCCTTTGAGATTTTAATTCATAATAGTTAGGACACGTTCTTTCCAGAAGGTTTGGAAGAGCATTTTCTCAAAGAGAACATCTGTACATTAACTCATGTCTCGCTATTTACTCTTGCAGCTGGGAAAAGTAGTAGAATGTCTTTTGCTTGAGGCCTGATCTGTTAAGCTGAAAGCAAATTTAACTCTCCTTATCTATTTTAATAATCCCTAATTAACAGAATCAACTACCGTCTAGGTACAAATAACCACTTATTCCTTCAAAAGTAGTATGGCCAGGACAACTGACCTGAATTGGTCAAAGGGATATACCATACCATAGATTATCATACACAGTGTATAAACTGGAGGGAGTCAACTGGGAGAGGCTGATCATGGCTGAGGGATGGGATGGACATGAGACAGCAGATGGCGAGGAATTGCATTTTTCATTGTTTCTTTTGGGTTTTATTGTTGCCTACCTAATAGTAGTAGTAATAATAATATTAAAATTATTGAGCTGTTCTTATCTCACTGCATGCATTCTACTTTTTTTTGTTATACTCCCCGCTCCCCCCGCCCCATCCCACTGGGATATGGAAAAGAGTAAGGAAGCATCTGTGTGGTACATAGTTGCTGTCTGGGGCTAAAGTGTGACAAGATACAAAACTTTAGACTTTCCACATAGATGGCAGGACAGAAAAGTCATCTGAGCACTACCTGTAAAGGCTAATCTTTAGCAACTTCATTTTCCCTGAACTCAGCTTTTAACATAAAATCATATTTGGCAGTGGGATGAATCACAACATTTTGTAATAGCTGCAGTATTTTGTTCAGCTGGAATCTACTCTTTTTCTCCAGACAATTATGTATCCCTGGGCATGCCTGAAAGCTTAACATTTTCCATTGCCATTCTGTTCATTTGTGCTTACATTATATTCCTTGATTTACATTAATTTCCAATGTATGTATCTTGAAATCTGTCTCTGCAAACACATTTATTATTAGAAGAAAACACAGTAAACTATGTTGCAAAATGTGAAGTACCTTTATTTACTTAAATACCAGTCTTTCAATTCAATCAAATTTATGTTTTAGGAATATATTTCCATGTGATTATCCCTAACCCAAAATTGCACATAATACTGCCCTCCAATTTGATTTAGAATATTAATAACAAATGCATAACACAGAATTTGAAAACATAAATGACTTTGCACTTAAAATACTGCTTTGGAAAGCAAAAAAGAAGCAGGTTATAATAAATACTGTATGTTCAAAGAAATTATGTAAGGATTTGTAGCATTATGGCACATAATGTCTACTATGATTTTTGGATGGAAGATCAATGTGTTATTGCTGTAATTATCTAGGTGCTCATGGAAAAGATTTCTGTTTTCATATATATCTGTTTGTAGAATCCATTTTGAAGTGACATTGAGAAGATTTTGTCTTCCACTTCTTCCTGAACTTTAGAGCCTTCACACTGTTTGCAGAAAGCGTGGGATTTAAATTGTTTCATTGTTTGTTTATTTTCTTCCCTCACGAGTACAAAATTGCCTTAATGCCATTACTTCTTTTCCATATCTTGATCAGTTGTAACAGCAGAGCCCTAGCTGACAGCTATCAATCTGAAAGTCAGTGTTGTGAAAATAAAAAAGATTATCCAGGATTTTTTTTCTCATCTCTTGCAGTGAGTATTTATATGCACATGCAAAAGGCATGCAAAAATTACGAACACCTGCAGCTCTCTGTAAATATAGCATTGCCTACCCATATCAGTCTGAGTGACTGTGTCCAGGCACTCTCAACGGTATGCAAAAAAACTCCAAAGTGAGAGAGAGATACATACACACACACACATACATACACACATATGAACCAGTCACTTAAAAATACACACTAAAGATAAGTAGTATTTAAGGACCTAGTAGCTTAAACAATAGTATTGTTCCTATCTTATGTAAGATGCCTGAAGAGTCCTTGCTTTTGAAAGAGCTTCTTTAAATCATCTGAGTCCATTTATTCCATCAGAAATAAAATAAAACAGAGTTCTTCTATTGAGGTAGCCACTCCAGTGTTAGAACATGATTTATGCCATCGATCTGTATTAAATCTGTTGTCACCATTCACCAAATGCTTTTCAGAGTATCCTTTTAAAGACATGTTTTTTAAGAAAGATCTTGCTCAGTGAAGTTCTTGCAAAGATCCCATAGGCCTCAAGGTTACTACTGAATGGCTCTAGAGTAGTAGAATAAGGGAATAAAGCCAGAGAATAGGTTGAACATACTTTTCCATATGTTCCCATCTTGACTGAGTGTATCCACCCGTCTAGTAGATGTGGTCATTTTTTCTCAAAATAATCTTTCTTTATGACAGACTTAAGCCACAAGAGGAAGAGTATAAACTTCTAAATATCATAGAACCATTACCAATAAAAGACCTCAGATCTTGAATTGACGTGACTGCAAGGTCTGAGGATCCATCTGGACTCACCTTGGCTAGAACTATAAGCTCTATTTTTACTTTCTATTGCCTAACCTGCCTGAGCTAGACAATGTTGTTTACTGGAACAGTCTGACAAACTGAGGAAGTCAAAAACCCTAAAATACAGCAGCTTCGTTAATTGATCCTGGGGAAGGTTGATGGGTCACTTCCAGACTTTAGCTGGGCTGCAGTGAGAAGCAAGTTGGCTCTGATAACAAACATAACTCAAGCTTCCCAAGACCAAGGAAGAATAAATCCCACCATGAGTAGCATTCTCTCATTGAAGAATCTAGGATGTTGACAAGTTTCCTTCTTGAAAAAGGCTTGTTACTTACAGGACCCAGAGGGATATTAGAAAAGCAAACACCAACCGGAGTAGAAAGTTTATGTTCAGTGATTTTAATTCTCTTACAGATTAGGCATTTCTATATTAATTAGGTAGTCTGGACTGCTTAGACATTATTTGAACCAATAATAATGCCTTTGATCAAT
The DNA here is from genome assembly GCA_035047845.1 of Dendrocincla fuliginosa. Taxonomy (NCBI): domain Eukaryota; kingdom Metazoa; phylum Chordata; class Aves; order Passeriformes; family Dendrocolaptidae; genus Dendrocincla; species Dendrocincla fuliginosa. The sequence goes on from JAWWMO010000043.1 coordinate 16,379,692, forward strand.
ATTGGACTACTTTTTTATTTTTTTTGCAAGGTTTTCAAAACACTAAGAAGATTGTCATAATTTTATGTGAAAAATAGTGAAACCTTTTTCTGGTTTAAAACAGACCTGGTGCTCTAAAGTTACTGCTGAGTTAGCAAAAATATTAGAGCTTAGAAATACTGTCAAACATTAATAATTGCTTTTGATTGAAATTATGCTTTTCCCTATCCTTCTGTTATGTGCTCTCATAGCACATAAAGGATCAGCTCAAGTTTCACCAATTAATGATCTCAGATGAAATGTCAGACATCTAGGAGTGTTCACAAAATATGTGTGCAGTTTAGCAATCCAAATTTGTGTACATACCAAATGTGGTACACAGAATGTTATTTCTTTGGACATTTTTCAAAGTTTTACCACAGGGTTAAAATAATCTCATAATACATGTAAGAAATCCCTTGAAAAGCATCATTTGTGTGGGAAGTGTAGAAAAAAGCAAGGTAATACAGTGCATAAAACATAAAATTTGGCCAAAGACCATAACAAAATGAATGATAATTGGAGCTGAAGTACAGGTATTTCAGAATAAGCAAAATAATTAGAATGCCTTGCTCTTATATGGTTACATATAAGACTTACATCTTAAAGAAAAAAATCATCATAATGCATTTCATAGGTTTTAATTTTCTTTCAAATGTTACACAAGTAACTGCAAATTTAATTTTCAAATTACTATTTCCAGTTTGGCAGAGCTCAATTTTTTTATGCCTACACCCATTTGACACTTCTAAATTTAACATATTTTGGTTTAAATTGTTAATTTTAATATAAATTAAGAAAGTTAAAATATATTCTTGCTACAAGGCAGAAAAATAACTACACTAAATTAAGCTAAACATTTATTGTGATGATTATTATGCCCATAATGCAGCTCTTCTGATGGTTTAGAGTTATTCTCTATTTAATATGAAAAAAAAAAAAAACAACCAAACAACAAAAAAACCAAACCCCAAACATCTTTATTCTTTCCAGGTGTCTTCTTTAAAATCAAATAATCTGAAATACAATTATTCTCATTAAATCAATAGCAAATACAGGTTCACACTAATGGGCAGAGATCGGTAGATATCGCAAAAAATTTATTATACCACTTTAGTAATGGTGTGGTAACTCCACAGTAATTGATGAGCTAAGAGAAATACTAGATTTAAGAAGTAGTCTGACAAAGCTGCTGAAACTTACCATAACTAAAACTGGAGAAAAGTACTCAACAAGTGGAAGGCAGGAGATATTTGGAAGCTGACAGGATTTTTTACTGAATCTTGACAATGTTAAAAGCTGTGAAATCATTTCACTTGGCAGTTGACTCCACAAGGTCCAGACTTTCTTCTACATGAGCTTCCTCTGAAGATATTTTATTCAATAAAGCTTTGATAATTTTTCTCTTTTTAGAAGGGATTGGTTTTCAGCCTGTGTAAATTGCAAGAAATAATTGCAAACTATATGAATCTCTTCGTATGTCTTTCATTCTCACCAACCTTAATTTGTTTTCCTTTCCCAATAAAATGAGTTATGACAGAAAACTGGATTATGGGTTTTTTTTATCCATAGGTGTTTCCTTCACTCAGTATGTTCCTTATTTAGTCCTCTTCTTAGTGCCACTTGACCATTTCCAGTTTCTTAACTGTGGGAGTTAGGATCCTTCATAGTAATACCACAAAGCAGAGTCAGCAAAAAGTTTCAACAAATCACATCCTCTTAAGTCTTAATATATAACTTCTTTATTTGTATCAGTCTATTGTTACATATTTCCCTGCTGTGTTTTATACCACCTGCTTGCCTTGTCCATTTTATTTAAGTCTGCAAAGCAGTTTGTAGGAAAGAGTCCTTGTCAGATGTAAATCCAGTTCGATTCCAAAGGAGCTATCTCAAATTACATCAGCCTCTAGTTGTAGCTCATTATGTTCCTTCTCATACTTTGCCTTATTTATAGCAGGAGAATAATCTATGATTTACATTGACCATTAAATTTTACGCTAAAATGTCTAGCTTTATGTTTTCCATTTTAACGTTTGTCTTTAACTCCATTCACAGCCGTCAAGGCTTTTATATACCCTGGTAGTAATTCTAGG